>JANVFP010000004.1:1250722-1876084 GCA_027919835.1 Lentinula raphanica | reverse complement strand
ATGGAGCCCGTACACTGGCTGCAGGGTTCCCGAATGGGCAATATGGTGATCAGGGCTTCAACTGGGAGGGCCTCTTCAAAGATCGTGTCAACAAGGTACTAAGACGGGAAGTGGAATCTCGGCCTCGCCCTGGTGAAAGCCACGAAGATCGCATTCTCCGTCTCGCGAATGACCATGACGAAACGAACAGGAAACAAGGCATGACGACTATCCGACATATTGTAGGCTATCTTGATTATGCCCATCATTACCAGTGTAAGCTAATATCCTCTCTAGAAATACCGAACGCGTGCAGACATAGCAACGATAATGTCTCGTCTTTGCCAAGAGCGTAACGACCCGCACGGTCTAGCTTTCTGGGATTATGTTATGCATGTTGTGGACACCTTGAAGCATGACGGTATGTCAGATGAAGAGGATGGGGAGGTACCGATGACTGTTGGAGGACTTACCCGGAACCACGGTGTCAAGAAAATCATGGTACTTCATTGGCGCCATCCTTGGTTTAAAGATCTCTTCCGAATCGTGGACAGTGCTCCTGCAATCGAAAAGCTCATCTTTCATCGAGCTGGCCGCGCCCATATACTTCGAATCCCAGTTGACGAAGCCACGTTCAGGCCGCCTCCCGTAGGGCTTTCGGTGTCATACTTTCGTCCGGACTACTTGGAGCATCTGTATCCAGTCGATCGAGCAGACCTACAGATATCTAACATCGAAATTCCGGTCTACAATTTTGTAGGCTTCGACCCCAACCAACCGTTTTCCGGCCCCGCCCAACCATCTGGAACTCAGCCTACTCCATCGTCTGCGTCTGGGAGTGGCGATAGCGGTTTTGGCATGGAATTCTGAAATTGAGTATCTCATCGATAGTCTTGAACGTCTCGAAGATGTGTATGGTGGTGTATTGTATATTCGCAATATCATGAACTTATGTATTCTTATCCTGAATCTGTGTATTACTCGACCGTCGTTGAAAGAATTTTTTTTAACTCGGACCGCTCTCTGAGACTCTGACCGCTCTTGCCAAGTGTTGACGTTGAACCGTGAAACCGTCATATAATCGTTTCCCGAACTTTCCCGAATAGGCCCGACGGTCTTTGTGTTGAAACCGGGTTGAAACCACTACCTTTGCGGTCATCTCCAAAATCCAACAAAAATAAAACCTACTCATATCTCTGCTTCCATCTAAACGTTCCCTTTCCTAAGGCAATCTAATCGCCTTCTCGGTTGGAACGTGTTCCAAGATCTCAACATTTTTCTTTGCAGCCAACGGACGCCCAGCCCCTCATTTAGGCAAGGCTTCGTTGGCTGCAATGAACTTCCTGTTGGGCGTATTCGACATGCTTGTCTCGAAATATTTGCGAACCGTCTCAATTTTGTATACATGAGTCGTGCGATTTTCTTCTCTCAATGATCACAACGATGAGCAGGTGCGTGGTTTTGTCTGCCGTTGTCAGCTTTCTCTACTAAAGGCCCTCTCGTTCACACCAGGACAGCCTGACAGAACCGCAGGCGGATTTTCTCCCCCTCCTGCTCCTCCACTTCAAGAATGTCGGTGATGGATGGTTGAGGACGATCTCGGGCTGTGCATTCAACAATCCAGAATGTGTGCCCAAATGGTGGCACCAGTCGGACTGCTTTCCAACCTTGTGCTGCTACATGAATAGAAGGCTTGAACCTACCGCGAAATTTCATCGCCCAGTCCTCGCAATACACATGAAAGCACCGGAATCTCATCGCCCAGTTTCCAAAATCTACCTCGCTTGATCGCATCAGCGTAATACTCCCCGAGCCGTTCACCCTCCACCCCTTCACCCTCGACACTTATCCGCACCCCATGGAGCTCCAACCCTATTGCTATCCACCCCACCAAAAGCTAACGTATACGTGTTCTCGCCCCCTTATCAGGGATGCTGACTCTGCATCATAAACCAAACTGTTTTCTTCGATATTCACGCGTTCAAGCCCAAGGGCTAGAGGAGTGGGTGAAGGATTTGGCCAACCACCGAACAAATCAGACAATCCACGACGCAGGAGACTTCTCGTCCTTCTGATTTGACCCCAATTCCCCACACGAGTCCCAAGAAATCAGAGGAGGAGAGGAGGATAAGGCTCCGAGGCATTGCGTACGTCTTTTTTTCTTCCGCTCTCCCACTCTCTAATTTCCTCTTCAGCCTGAGATTTCTTCGTTGATCGCGATCGCACCCGAACACAGACAATGACTGTCCGAGTCTTCACCAATCCCCTTTGATCCTTCTTGTCGTCTACATCTACTTCATCGACGTGTTTACTACATGTGATGATTTGGCTCATCACCTCTCGTTTTCCCAGCATCTCACCTCGCATCTCACCTCGCATCTCCAAGCGGAAGGGAGAACGAGTGAGGAAATACGAATATTCACCTCCCCGACGTCCACGTTCGCCCGTTATCATCCATTATCGCGAGAATCATCCCAATATTCTTGCAACGTTGTCTATGACGCCGACATACAAGACAACAGCCTTTGAACGATAATCAATTTCTCGATCTCGGTCAACTCCCAGCTGTCATTGCTGGTCAGGTTGAAGCGTTTGCCAAGCAGGGAAAACCGACTACAAACAACTATCTCTGCCTGATCCCATCGACTTCACAGTGCAAAATCCTCTTCAGCTGCATCCACCAGCTGCCCTGTTTGATCCAATCAACCACAGAGCAAATTTCTTCTCGTCTGCCTTAACCAGCTCTTCTGTTTGATCCCATCGACAATACAGATCGAATTTCATCGTCTCCGTCCTCGTACGAATTTGCTTCTTCAGACGCCATTCCAATTCCGAATCTTGTACCAATTTCACACCTCAGACGATGGGCCGGCGATCCAATCGAAAACTACGCACCGTTTACGCCTCTCGAAGCTCCCGCTCAGTGTCGCTTGCTGATGGGCCCGGTTATCTTTACGCTTTCCTCGATGGTCGCCAATGGAAAATTGGCATGGCGCGTAACTTCGCGCGACGAAAGGCCGAATGGAATAGGCAATGCCCTTACCCCAAACGAAGATGGATGCATCCTATTTGGGTGGCAAGGAGAAGGAGAGCTGGTCAGTCTTGAAATCGTTTATTCCAATATACTGAGCCCTCTTCCTTCTTTCAGAATCACTTGCTCATCTCTTGCTGGAGCTAGTGTGCAAAGATCGGCCTCGCGAGTTTTGTCACCGCTGTACGTCGCTCCATCGTCTGTGAAATGGTCGCACAAAAAACTTCTCTTCAGGCTGGAAGACTCATTTCGAGAAGTTTGTGTTTCTTGGCAATCGGTCGTTCGCATGGAAGAAGATAATCCGTCCACGCCTTCTTAGGGCTGCAAGGGCGTAAGGTACGTGGCTACCATTATCTACTTTGAAATATCCCAACTGATTCAAAATAGTCATAGTGAAAGGCATATTTACTACCAGATGTATTGATTTGCACATAACTCTCAAGTACACAATATCACAAAAATCGCTATGTACATGAAAACGCTGAGAAAAAGATAGGTTCCCCGTTAGACATGAAGTTGTATTGGTTGTTGATGAGGCCATTCCAGGTTGAATCTCCACGATGTACACGAAAACATCAAACCGTGCCCCTCCTCATCATCCTCGGGTCCAGCTCCATTTTCGTCAGCTTACGGAGACACATAGAACCCCAACAAGCAGCAGGTCAGTCGCACGGCTGAAACTGATTTCACTAAGTCTTCATGCTTACTGGCTGTCTAGATATGTCGTCTCGTCTCTGTCTTGATCTAGCTCCTCCATATGCGACTCTGGATCCTCCTCTTTGGCAAAGGGACCTGTATCTCCTCGACGGGCTTGCTATCGAACAGCGGCCGATTCGAAATCGTTCAACACCTATTTTTTCCATCCGAGCACGGCTCCTCGCACTGCACCCATCTCGTCACAGGACGTTGGGAGACCAAGGATACGGCGAGAATATTGTATCGTTGGATGGTTCATAGGTTATATTCAAGTCAGTGTAGTGAATACTTGACCCCTTTTGTAGCTACTATAACAGATGCATCGGAGACTCTACCGGGTACTCAATAGAACAGATTCCAAGCTTATGTATATTGCGAACACTCCAAGATTCGCGGTGGACAGGCAGAAGAGAAAGAGGGGATTATGGTAGATGATTGCTGTGTAGAAGAAGGGTCGATGGGCGGAACTTGAGATGCGCTAAGCGCAACGTGAGAGCCAAGATCAATGCACGACCATAGCCCGTACACGTCTGGCGACCACTGCAAACCCGTCAGTTGTACGACGAGGACCCGCTGTCTGCCCCGTCGTCTCCCCATCGTCTCCCGATGATAACCCGATTTATTTCTGGATTTCCAAAAATGTTCTTTTGAAATTTCAAAAAGGAAACTTTTGAACATTTTTTTGCAGAGTCAAAAATTCATATTTGTCTCCGTCGAAAAGCTTTGCAATTGAATTCCTATGTCAAAGTCTTTGGCCACGGCTAAACTTACTGCAAAAAAGAAGATTTTGAATCCTCAATATAGGAGATTTGTCAAAGCTTTCTGAGAATACCATTTACTTTGCAAAATGACTACATTGTCAGTGTATTTGAAAAACTCATATATAGTATTTTTACAAGGTCAAAACCCACTGCCAAAATTGATCTTTGGCAAAACTTTTGGCAAAACTTTTAGAAAAGTCAAAAATTAGGTCGGGCCGCAGTGTGAAGCACTTCTCCCCAATTGTTCTCTGATAGTTCGAAATTCGAATGCACACAGTTGAGAGAAGTGGACTGAGCTGGCATGTTCACTTCTCCATGCTTAATTCATTAGGCTCCCAGGCTCACTTGCACAAAAGAGAGGACGCAACCCTCTGCAGATCATTGACAATTTTTACAGGTGGCTGGTCGCAGGTAAGCCTTCAAATTCCTCTGTAATATTAATGAGTAGAGTCGGCTTCAAACAGATAGGCGCTGGTAGGTATGTGCCATCAGTTGATAAGATATGCTTTATTAGGTAACCTGCTTTCAATCACGAAAGCGGATGCTGGACGAGAAGGATTCTGCTTGTTTGAGTCCTGATCTCTCCCTCTACTTGGGCTGACGAGAGTTCTTTCTCGATTCCCTCGTCTCGATCGCGTTTTTCACGGTCAGTTTAACCATTTGATCCCTCTCTTCCGTCCGCCATCTGTGGCTAATCGATCGATTTCTTGTAGATGGCCTCCAACCCTTCGACAAATGCTGGACCTTCTCGCGCTAGTCCTTCTTCTGGTACCGATTTGCCTTCTCAGAGCTCTTCTCGTACTGCGCCACAAAGTGTCACCCCTGAGCAGTATATTCACATCAGGCTCGAACAAGATTCGTGGAAGCCTCACCCTCTCAGTCCCGAGGAAATTCAAAATATCCGACGAAATTCTGCTAAATTGCTGAAGGCCTATGTTAGCCAATGTGTCCGTGTACAGGATTTGCAACGTCGGCCTTCAGACGTAGACACTGCAGAAGATCGCGAACAACTCGTGCAAAGACTTCGGGCAGGAGCTTTGAAGACTCTTTTAAATTGCCAGCTTATATTCTGGCGCATATTTCGTATCCACGATCTACCGAGGGAAATTCTGTCTCACATCATCCGCTTTGTTGTCTGGTCTGCCCCTTCATATCCAATTGGCATTCGCTGGATGCTACAACTCACCTGGGTATCGAGTTACCTTCGACGTGTCACCATCTCAGATTCAACTCTGTGGAATGCGGTTTGGTTCGGCAACAACCCTCCGTTTGAACGATCGTTGGCTTTCATTGAACGATCACGCACCTCCCCTCTCGATCTTCGTATCAACGATGAACCGACTCGCAGATTTACAGACCAAGAGGTCTGCGCACTACTCAAAGCTCTGACTCCCCATCTACATCGCATTCGCATCCTCATCATCATCCTTGAAAATTGGGAACCCATTCTCTCCGTATTGAAGTGGATGAGCGATTACGGAAAGGAGGGTGTCCGCCCTCTAAAGATAGAACAATTAGAAATCCATCGCACTGGGAGCCCGTATCAATGGCCCAGTCTAGTTTGGCGAGGCACAAAGTTCAATCCAGTGAACCACTCTGTTTTCCTCTATTCTCTCTTCGGAGGAAAATATGTTCCAGAACTGAAGTGCTTCATCATCGACAGCGTCAATATCGACTGGGTAAACACAACTTCGTTGGACAATCTCCAGACGCTCGACCTTCGAAGAATACCCCTAGATCTGGGTCTTACACTCTCGCGCTTCCGACAGATACTGGCCAGCTCCCCGATGCTCACGAAACTTTCCCTGGATGGCGTTGGTCCGGCTGGCGACCCTACAGTGGTCAACAACTACCGCGCTATTGATCTTCCTCATCTACATACCCTTCTCCTTGCCAATTTCGCCGCTCCAGTCCACAAAAATTTAGTCTCGCACTTTACTGCTCCCAACCTGAAAGATCTTACCATCTTCAACTTTCAAGGGTCCAATCATGGTCCCTTCTACGAGTTCATGATTGGTCGATTCCAGAAAATCAAGCTGTTGACGCTCCATCAAATCAGTTGTCCGGTGCAAATCCTGCCAGTGATGATCAAGTGGCTCGACTCCATGCCACTGCTCGCATACGTTCGCGTATCTGCCCTTGAGCATGACATCCTTCAGGCTTTTCTTTTTGATCCTGACACCATGAAGGCCCACCCTGATTTACCGCCTGACCTGCGAAGTGCTTTCTGTATAGTCGAGAATTCAGCTTGCACAGGACTCACGGCGCCTTCAAAAGAAGCTTTCGAGGATGTCGGAAGGAAGCCTCGTATAGTCAGCCCTTGTCTGAATGTTCTTAAAGTCGAGACCACTCGACCAGACGTCTTCGCGAACTTCATACGGGCACGAAAGCTGTGCGGTGTTTCGGTCAAGAAAACATATATGGATCGAAGGATGGTTGAAACTTTCACTGCGGCTGCCTTAACAGATATCAGTCAGCATGATCACACCCTTGTGTGTGTGGACAAAGTTGAAGCAAGAACTCGAGAAGAGGTCGAATTATTGAATGAGCCCTAATATGGCTCGGAATATTGTATGACCGAAGGATTGAAGATAGTAACAGGAGTGTATATTTCTAGAAATTTTGAATAGTGATGCTTCGTCTAAACATGTATGTATTCGCTACATCTCTTGCCAATATGGAATGAACCCGGCGATATGTAGCATTCTCATTCCTCAAACACAGCCTGCTTGAAAGAAGTAATCCCTCCGTCGGCGGAAGTACATATTAGGGCGTGACTTGAGTTCACGACAAGGTGAAAACCTTTTTTTTCGATTTTATTCTTGCATCATTTTTTTGGTGTGAGAGTGGAATTGAGACGCGATGTAGAACGAGATGGTGACACACGTACCCGAGTCCGGGAGTTCTGGCAGACCTATCCCAATCAAATTGTTTTGACAGGTTGAGCGTGAAACAATCAAGCAGCTAAGATGTATGAATCCTGTTTGCGGGGAGCTTTTTCAAACAATTATCCATTATTTCATTTCTTGAAGGCACGAAGCTGAGTGTTGGCGAAAAGTAAAAAATACGGGTGGAAATGGATTTTGAAAAGGTACTGGTATTTGAAGAACAAGGATGATGATAGTATATGTACTACAAAAAACAGCGAATGCGACAGATTCAATCTCCCATCACCCACCCGATTGTCCCATATTCCTTTTTCCTACTGTATGTAGACGCTCCTTATATGTAGTCGGGGATACAAAAGCCAGATCGTGACAAGGAAATCCAAGAACCAACGTGGAGAAGCTGTGGAATCCGGTGCCTTGAGCCTTACTTTCCGGTGGCTGCTGCCTGTTCCTGATGTTGTTACGTTTGGCAGGGATGGAGGATCCCCAAATGACAAACTATTGCCGATGGGCTAGAGATAAATCCCATGAGTCCATGTCTGGAGGTATTGGGGGAAGAGAGATACAAACATAGCTTGGTAGCATTAACGGATGTGTACCATAGAGCAGCTGGATTCAGAGCAAAAGCCTGGGCGACGACAGGCTTTCGAGAGCGCAGCGGTGCATGATCAATGATTGGGGCTATGGCGCCGGCATCCCACACTGTGCTGCAGATAGTGGTGCATCGGGGATAATTGTAGCAGTCGAAACGTCAAGCTTGGAACGAACTATGTAGAGGAGGATGACTCGACCATATCTTTTCGACGAAACCTTGGTTAGGCGAGCCGTATAGCGAGATTCATGCGTTATTTGCGCAGGAAACGTCTTCGAAGCTCGAGCGTGGTGGACGCGAGTATTAGAGCGTTTTGGGCAGTTGCATCTTCGGGTCTCTATATGAATATGATTTCCGCGGCGGAGGATGTAGAAGAGCCAGCAGACGTAGAAGGAACATGCAAAGATGATGTGGCAATTTTGTCGTTGATGAACTAGAGCAAAGCTTCTAGATCTGCGTCCGGCTCTACCTCCATGATTCGGTTGAACGTGGGGTCTAGTACGCATCTTCGTACTCGTCTCCAAACACATTCTGTCCACCAGGTCCGCAGGTGTTACAGACGGATTCACCGTCCTTCAGAGCTACCCATCCTTGACTCTCCAGTAAGCCTATGCTAGCTCGTCGCTTTTCGCCGAAGGTGAAGGGGTTGTGAGCGGCCGTCGCTGTTGGCGATTAAAGAGATACACAGAAGTAGGTGGGGAGAGAGTCTATGCAGTAGCCAGAGCTACCCACTACAAAAGGACAATGCCAATTGTAACGCGAAAGATCAAAGAACGTTGAGGATGGTGAACATCGAACTTGAGAGAAAAATCTCTACTCTAAGCGCCGAACCTTTCAAGTTTAGGCGCTCAGATGACTAAGCATTTCGACTTGGCCTTTTTTGTAGTAATCATCGCACTTCAATCTTTCTCCATCTCGGCCTTGCTGGGTAGGCTTCAGCCTTCCGTTCAATAGACAGGCTTTTGGCCTCTCTATTTGTGTAGCCTGGATGCCTTTGCTCACTTTCTCGTAATAGCTCTTTATTTCGTACATCGTGGGGGCAGTTCAAGCTTCAACTTGAAGAATCAACTAAGAACTTGAAGTACCTCCTCTGCTGAGTCTGCTCGGTGATAGTCTGACTCTGTCCTATCTATCTCTGTGATCTGAGTACGTTGCTTTCTACAACTATCATTCGCTAAGTCTTTCTTTGACCTTTTCGTCATTCATCCACTCATCGGGTTAGACTGGTGATTCTTTCAACGCTCATTTCATTGGCTACAGCCTTCTGTTTGATAGATGGGTTTCCGCCTTTCTAGTTGTGTGGTTGGACGTTGCTTTCATTCATACCCTATCTCTTTGTCTACGCTAGGTAGGTCGAATGTTATGCGTTCATCGGGCATAACAAGTCACTAAACGTACTCTCGTCTGCTAGGCTTTTTGGGCTTCATTGGATAGGTTGGGTCTCGGCCTCTTATCTATCTATGCGAGTTGGCATTTCCATACGAGGTTTAGATGGCCATCGAACGTTAATCGTTGAGTTGAAATCTATTTTGTTGGCTACGGTCCGATTCTAGGCTACTAATGATTGGTCTTGTCTTTTCTACCGGTATGATTATAATTAGGCGATGTCCCTTCATGCACATGCCTTGCCTTATCATTGGGCTTTTCGTGGCCTTTGAATGCTAGACTTTGCTCGTCAGCTTGTTGACCTGGTCTTCTGTCGGATAGGTAGGCTTCGGCCTCTCATCTATGTATGCGATTTGGCCAGGTTCATTTCCATACGAGTCTTGGATAGCCCTCGAACGTTATCCACCAAGTTGAACGAACTCCAAAGTTTCGTCGGCTTCGGCACAAGCATTCCTACCGGTCTGCGCTAATAACGATTGGTCCTGGCCTTTCGACCGGTATGATTCGGCGATGTCCCTTCATGTCTTGGCTTTTTCGTTGGGCTTTTTGTGGCCCTCGAATGCTAGACGTTGCTCGTCAGCTTGTTCTTCTGGTCTTCTGTCGGATAGGTAGGCATCGGCCTTTTCTATTCATCTATCCAATTTGGCTAGATTCATTGCCATACGAGTCTTGGATAGCCCTCGAACGTTATCCACTGAGTTGAATGAACTCCAAAGTTTCGTCGGCTTCGGTACCTTCTATGCTACTAACGATTAGTCTTAGCCTTTTGACCATTATGATTCAGCGATGTCCCTTCATGCCTTGGCTCTCTCGCTAAGCTTTACGTGACTCTCGAATCCTGATTTCTAACGTTGCTCGTCAGGTTGGCTGTTTGGTCTTCTGTTGGATAGCTTGGTTTCGGCCACCCTTATCTGCTATCTATGGGATTTGCCCAGGTTCATTTCTAGACAAGTTTTGGATGGCCCTCGAGCGGTATTTACTGAATTGAATTCTATTTTTTTTAGCTACGTTTTCTGTTCTACTAACGATTGGTCTTGACCTTCCGACCGGTATGATTTAGCGATGTTCCTTCATGCCTTGGCTCTCTTGTTGGGCTTTTCGTGACTCTTGAATGCTGATCTCATCTCTTTTATCTAGGGCTCTCTGTGTTACATTTGGTGGACCTCGAGTTCAATGTGTCGCTTGAACGTTGCTCTCATGTCGAGTCTCGTTTGACTGGCTTTTCAGCCTTCTGTGGGATAGGTTGGTTTTTACCTCTCCTATCTGTGAGATTCGCCTACTCCTTTTCCAGCCATATTTTAACCTGGCCTCTTCTTTCACCGCCGACCGGGGTTGGCGTGCCTGCATGAGTCTTGAATAGTCCTGTTCAAGGCCTGTCACCCTAGCTCTTCGTTCGCGCTCTCGCGTTGAGTTCGTCATGACTCTTTATACCAGATCTCTCCGTTGGTGCACGTACTAACGCTCATTTGGTTGGCTATATACAGCCTTCTGGTTTATAGATGGGTTTCGGACTTTCTGGTTGTGAGTTTTAACGTTGCTTTCATTTATGCCCTATCACTTTTTCTACGCTAGGTAGATCAAATGTTATGCCTTCATTGGGTATGCCACGTCACTGAACGTCTCTCGTCTGGGGTAGGTTCAGTGGTTCACGGTCCGCCTGAATTGGCCATGTTCAATCTATGCCCTCAACCCTCACTTCCTGATGTAACCTTTTCTCTTCAGGGATTTTTTGAACAATAACCGCCTACTCTCGCTTTCGTCTTTTCCGATTTACTCTGGTGCCATATCCTATTTCTAAACAGTTTCTGTAATCAGAATCAAGTCGTCACGGCCTTCCCTGTATGCTTAGATATCTCTTTTGTCGCTGTATGGCCATCGGGTTGAGAGATTCGTTTGACCTCTTTTCCTGTGCGATCTAAGTATGTGCATTTACTATATCGTCTCGCGTTATAATACTCTTTCTTTCTTTCCCGTAATTTGAACGTCCACGATCTAAAACCTTTGCTCCAGTCCATCAAAGACATCACGCTGGAAGAAGCGTCTGCGTCACTCGCACAATACGCAGCACGTTAAAGAGCGGAAAACCCCGCCGCCACGACGTCTTCTCCGACTGGCTCACAGTCTCTCCCTCTTGCGCCTGCATCGCCCACTCAAGACTTCCCAAATTCATTCGCTCATCCCATCTCTGCATCCAGTTTCGCAGATGGCTCCTCTCTGGATCCGGTGAAAAAGTTCAGTGACGAGATGATAACTCCGTATGGAGACGATGCGTACTGGAGTCCGGTCATTTTCCATTTGTTTTGCTCTAATTTAATCGACAAAATTGCCCAATCATCCCGGCTGTCCTTTCTACGTCTGCCTAGGTGCCTAGGTGGAAAACCAGCCGAATGCCCGAAGCAGCGTACGTTGCTCGCACACCACGCTGCACGATTAAGAGCAGAGACAAACACCACCGCGACGTCGTCTTCCTCTGGCTTGCAGTCTCTCGGTCTTGCACATCGTCCAGTCAGGTCTCACCCTTCCTTGACCGCTGTGAAGAAAATTGAACCAATTGGATTATCCCTTCCCAGTTCGTGTCATTATCAACGTCAACTTGGAATCCCAATAGCTGACAATTCATAGTACTTACATCATTACACTGCTTTTCGATGTGCGAACAGCAGCAGTCTCGCCGTTTCGTACCGCACTCGTATCAACGTTGCGTCGATGTGATGTACGAGTCGAGGCTCTACATCACATGAAATCTAACAAAAATTCTACACTTGTTTTGTGAAGCTAACTTGTTCAGATTGATGCATGGCAGTCTAGTCCCCTACCCTCCAGCAAACGTGGTCGTTTGATTTCTGGACGGCATGTCGTTTGCTCTGGACGTGGGTTGTTTGCGGTTTGCCATTGGGCAGAAAATACTTTATAGGAGTTATTCCCTCATTCCGGGCATGGGCGACTCTGTGTATTCGACGACATATGTCTGTATGAACTTCTGCAACGTGGAAGGGCTCCGAAAACCAGGAACTCATGAGGTTCGTTTCTTGCTGAGTAATAGAGATGCAGTCGTTTTGACCAAGTTGCTTGAAGTAGTATTTCGACGTACTTGATTACATGTACATCTAATTAGTATTACCACGCACAATCGCATCTGAACCTCGATATATGTTGAATACAGACTACAGTCCAATACTGTACCAATGAGGAGTTGTGACCAGGTTGTGGGTACCGTGCCTCAAGTAGGACTGAGCTCCGGCAACAAGGAAGACTGGTTATCTTCGGGGCAAAGTGGCCATTGAGTAAGAATCTTGGATTTTTTAACTCCGCAGCCTGTAAAGATGAGATAAAGCGATCTCTATCGTTCTTCACTCGAAGCACCAGGCTCTGTCACTGTCCCTCGCACCAATGGCTACACAATTTGCCCCGGCAACGACTTTACATGTGGAACTGCTCCTAAAAATCTTCGATGATGTCCTTCGGCAGGATACCCCCTGGTGCCAGCCATATCGATGGGAGGTCGTTTTGAAACTTGCCTCGGTATGCGGCTTTTGGAGAAGCATTTGTATTGGGGAACCGCTGCTTTGGACGCAAATCGGGCCAGGGCTGAATAACATCAACATTGTTCATCTGCTTCTTGAAAGATCTCGAAGCTGTCCTCTCACAGTCTATTACTGCCATGACTCAGATATCAAGGATGCACAGATTCTACCTCTTCTGGCACAGCATTCGAACCGGTGGCTGGACGTCACTCTACTAATGATTCCATCTTCCGCCCATGTGTTATTGTCCTCAGTTAAAGGAAGACTGCCGCTACTGAGGGGTTTAATCTGGATCTCTGACAGGGATTTAGATGATCGTGTCTTGGATTTTCCTGGGTTCGAAATTGCACCATCTCTGTATCGCTCTCACCTGTCGTTGCCCTTTTTAAAGGAAATGATCGTTCTTCCCTGGTCCCAGTTGACGCAACTTACATGTGCAGGTGTTCACTCCCCCACTCTGCACTCCACTCTCCCTCTCATGCACAATTTATACCTCTTGTGTGTTACAAAACCCTTCGTGGAATCAACTGATGATCTCATTATTCCTCGGAGCGTCACTTATCCACGGTTGTCCTCGTTGGAAGTGGAGGATTGCGACTTTCGAGTTCTCCATTTCTTGCTACACGTGTTCCCCGACATCAGATATTTGACGATCCTGGTTCGCGAGGAAGCGGAGATGTATGATCTGAATGGATCAATTCATCTACCACAACTTTCCTCGATCCGCCTCGAAATGCACCGATTTCTACCATTTATTCCCAGCGCCATCCAGATCTATGCACCAACTCTTTCCGAGCTCGTATTTCTTAGCGAAGAAAGGGACATGAACATACTCTCACAACAGATGGTTGGCAACAGTATGCTGAGGTTCTTAACAAATCTCATCAGCAATGCATGCTGTAGTCTTAGAATGTTGAAACTCGCGATCGCTGTTGATTTTGATTGTGATGAGATGGGCATACTCTTCAGGTTTACGCCGGACTTAGAAGATATGGACATCTCTGTCACACATGGAATGGATTGCATTCCTTGGCGTTCCATGACACCTGTCTCACAAACTCTTCCTCAGCTGAAATCGTTCGTTCTGCATATTCCATACGATACTGTTTCCCCCACTACTCTCACTGATTTGGTTGCATTTGTTCGATCCAATATCCTTTTAGAAGTCACCTTCTTGTGTATGGACTAAAGTTCTCGTATCGCATTTGAACCTATGATACAGTGACGTATACTTGAAGTTTCATACATATAAAAAGAGTTGTTGACTGTGAAGAGTGGCGAGCGTCTAGAATTGCGAAGAGAGAGAGCATCCACTAGGATCTCTTCACGATATCCACGTATATACATCTTCCAATCCCGCCGTTAGGTCCTTTGTGCACGATCAGAATCCGTACACGAACGCAAAGTGTTTGGGAAGGAAGCGTGGGAGAAGGAAGCGTTGGAAGTGGTGTTGGGATTCGGAAGCAAGTTTGCTTTAGGGTTAGACGTAGAGGACGAGGTTGAAACGGAAGTTGAAACCTAATGTGGTCTGCAAGGAGGCACGGTTGTCGTCGTTCGTCAGCATTTTTCTGGAGTCCAAGTTCTAGATCGAGTTCGTGTTCTTATGGAGTTTGAGGCCTCTCTTCCTTCTCCTTCGATCAGTGAGTCAGCGGTAAGTGAGCGAGCAAGTTTGAAGGTATTGCACGTAGATTGAGAGGAGGGCATTGTGGAGTGAGGAGTGAGCAAGCTAGAGCGTATCAAAATCCAAAATAGAACAGAACAAGCTTTAGAAGGGCACACGCCACCGATCTATGGATAGTGTGGTTCCATTGGAATAAATCAGGGCTAATGCATCCGACTTTCCTATCAGCAAGCAAACGCGACAAGTAAACCTCTCGACACCTCTTCTGCCCTTCTCACCCTTCTCGATCCACAAGAAAAAAGCCATAGGATCACCCCCATCATCCGCTACGACGAGGTGAACGCAGCGAATAACCGTACTCCGGGCCGGGCATCTGCTGGGTTCTCAGTGTCATGGCCATGTAGAGAAGGGAGAAAGATAGATTCCATGCGCTGCAGAGCGTGGCAGAGGCTGCTTAGTTTTCCATCATCGGATATGGAGATAAAGGCAGGCAGCACGAGTTCTTGTGATACATTAGAACACGTTGAGTATGGTGTTTGTGCAAAGCTTTTTTCAGGCGGAGGGGCAACCAAGGGCCTGCTACAGGTTGTCCACTGGAGTCTAGACGTGAGACATTTGACCTGATTACAACGGATGTATTGGACAAACCTCTGCGTCGTCATCGACTCATCAATTTACACCTTTTTACACTCCTTGTGCTACCACTGACCCTTCACCTAAACCCTTCTTAGTACTCTGACCCGAATACAGACGCGCAAGGCAGACGCGTGAGATGCGACTAAGATCACCCCAAAGCTTTGAAGAGCGTGACTATTTGAGTTTTCGCCGACAGTCTTGACACCGCCGCTGATTTGTGTCGTCGATCAATGTGCTCCCTTTCACTGGATGATACTAGGAACTGTCTACCCGGCTGTGGCCGTTCTGAGTGGATGCGCAAACATAGACGATTGTGTACCGCGGTGTTCAAATCACCAGCCGCTTCCAACGAGCATATGTTACGAGCAAGACTCGCTGAGTCAAGGAGTGTTTTATGAAGAGTGTATCATGAACAGTTTATGAATACATGGGAGCGAGAGTGGCAGTGTGGAATGTTTGACCAGTTGGCGTAGACGGATCGGAGCCTGTACCCTGAGGAAGGGATCACTTGTTATAACGTCGGACAGACTCCTGTGGGGCCAGGCCTGTTGGCCACTAAGAGATCGGAGGGAGCTGGCTGATATCAAGCGTGACAAAGGGGATGTGCGGAATCATGAGAAGGATATGGAATCACCGCTAGGTGAGCAACAGACAGATGGAATGACTGAGGCCAGTATAAAGGCCCGAGGGTCATACTTGGCAAAGTTATTTGCTTGTCGTATACGTGTCTCGCACTTCGGCACGGGTGCATGGACGAAATCCATATTGGGCGTTGTGATCAGCAAATCACTGTTTGGCAAGACTGCTGCTGCTCGCACATCGAAGGAGCGTAATGCTATAATCGGCATAGAGTGTCAGCTATGGATGTTTTCGAATTTGAGGAAGATTAAGAACGAGCTTGATATTGATAGCTCAATCGGATCGGGCATTTTCACCACAGCCAGGGATGGCCCATCTGTAAGACTGGACGCACGGATCGGATGGGCGGATGAATTTGGCGAAACTTGAGTGGGCGAAACAGGTGCGAGAGGGAGAGAGGCCCGTGTCGACGAGTTTTTCAGCTCTTCGTCGTGCTGCATACTGAGCGAGTGAAGAACGCTTCTTCGGAGACTTAGATGTTTCTTCCACGGTGGGAGACGTGGAAGGAACAACAGTTAGTGGTGCATCGGAGGAAGATCATGCTATAACGTGAAGTAAATGTTAGCAGTCGAAAAGTCAAGTTGAAGCGAACTTTGAACGAACTAGACGAGGATGGCTCGATTGAGTCGGACTCTATCCACGGGGCCTTGAGCAATGATTCTACATCTGCGCCTTCCTCTAAGTCTATGATTTGGTCCAGCGTGGGGCGCTAGTACGTACTCGTCTCCGAATACTTCCTCCAATCTGTTCACACGTCCGAATGTGTTACAGACGACTTCAGCAAGAGATCCTTCACAACTGCCCACCCTAGACTTTCCAGTGAGCTCATTTTGATCCAACCTTTTCTGGATTCCTAGGTGAAGGTGTTTGTGAGCGGCCGTCCAGCGTCGTTGGCGATTAAAGTTCAAGATAGATATACAGAGGATTGAGTGAGGTGATAGTCTAGGCAGTAGCCAAAGCTACCCATTACAAAAGGACAAATCCAGTTGTAACGCGAAAGATCAAAGACCAATCGCGAAGAACGTTGAGGATGGTGAACATCGAACTTAAGAGAAAAATTCTCGAGTCAATCCTCTCAAGTTTAGGCGCTCAGATGACTAAGCATTTCGACTTGGCCTTTTTTCCAATTCATCGCACTTCAATCCTTCTCCATCTCCTTGCTAGGTAGGCTTCAGCCTTCCGTTTAATAGACAGGCTTTTGGCCTCTCTGTTTGTGTAGCTTGGATGCCTTAGCTCGCTTTCTCTTAATAGCTCTTTATTTCGTACATCGTGTGGCAGTCCAAGCTTCAATTTGAAGTACCTCCTCTGCAGTGAGTCTACTCGGTGACAGTCTGACTTTGTCCTATCTATCTCTGTGATCTGAGTACGTTGCTTTCACGACGACTATACGCTAAGTCTTCCTCTGACCTTTTCGTCATGTATCCACTCATCGGGTTAGACTGGTGATTCTTTCAACGCTCATTTGGTTGGCTACAGCCTTCTGTTTGATAGATGGGTTTCGGCTTTTCTAGTTGTGTGGTTGAACGTTGCTTATTCTTTGTTTACGCTAGGTAGATTGAATGTTATGCCCCATTCGAACGTAACAAGTCACTAAATGTCCTCTTCTGCTAGGCTTTTGGGGCTTCTTTGGATAGGTTGGTTTCGGCCTCTTATCTATCTATGCGATTTGGCTAGGTTCATTTCCATATGAGTCTTGGATAGCCCTCGAACGTTATCCACTGAGTCGAACGAACTCCAAATTTTCGTCGGCTTCGGTCTTCTGTGCTACTAACGATTGGTCTTGGCCTTTCGATCGGTATGATTTGGCGATGTCCCTTCATGCCTTGGCTCTTTCGTTGGGCTTTTCGTGGCCCTTGAATGCTAGATGTTGCTCGTCAGCTTGTTTTCTGGTCTTCTGTCGGATAGGTAGGCTTCGGCCTCTTGTCTATCCATGCGATTTGGCGAGGTTCATTTCCATGCGAGTTTTGGATGACCCTCGCACCCCATCCACTGAGTCCAAAATTCCGTCGGATTCTGTCTTCTGTGCTACTAACGATTGGTTTTGGCCTTTCGACCGGTATGATTTGGCAATGTCCCTTCATGCCTGGGCTCTCTCGAATGCTAGACGTTGCTCATAAGCTTGTCTTTCTGGTCTTCTGTCGGATAGGTAGCCTGAGGCTTCGGCCTCTTGTCTATCTATGCGATTTGGCTAGGCTCATTTCCATATGAGTCTTGGATAGCCCTCGAACGTTATCCACTGAGTCGAACGAACTCCAAATTTTCGTCCGCTTCGGTCTTCAGTGCTACTAACGATTGGTCTTGGCCTTTCGACCGGTATGATTTGGCGATGTCCCTTCTTGCCTTGGCTTTTTCGTTGGGCTTTTTGTGGCCCTCGGATGCTAGCCTCTGCTCGTCAGCTTGTTTTTCTGCTCTTCTGTCGGATAGGTAGGCTTCGGCCTCTTATCTATCTATCCGATTTGGCTAGGTTCATTTCCGTATGAGTTGAGTTGAAGTGTATTTCGTTGGCTACGGTCTTCTAGGCTACTAATGATTGGTCCTGTCCTTTATACTGGTATGATTTGGCAATGTCCCTTCATGCCTTGGCTTTTTCGTTGGGCTTTTTGTGGCCCTCGAATGGTAGACGTTGCTCATCAGCTTGCTTTTCTGGTCTTCTGTCGGATAGGTAGGCTTCAGCCTCTTATCTATCTATCCGATTCGGCTAGGTTCATTTCCATACGAGTCTTGGATAGCCCTCGAACGTTATCCATTGAGTTGAACGAACTTCAAAGTTTCGTCGGCTTCGGTCTTCTCTCCTACTAACGATTGGTCTTGACCTTTCGACCGGTATGTTTTCGCGATGTCCGTTCATGCCTTGGCTCTCTCTCTAGGCTTTACATGACTGTGCGATATGTTGGTTTTGGCCTTCCCTATGTGAGTTTCGCCTACTCCTTTTCCAGGCCATATTTTAACCTGGGCTCTCCTGGTCCTCCTTACACCGGCTGCGGTGTGCCTTCATGAGTCTTGAATAGTCGGATTTTTCATGGCCTTCCACGAACGCACTTTTTTGCTCTCTCTTGTGTCGTTGGTTTTGGCTGTCTCTTCGATCGGTTGGTTTTGACCTTTTCCCCGTCCATGTACTCTAACTCTACATTCACAGTTTGGCCTTAGATTTATCGTGGCACTTCTTCTTTTGATACTTGCACTTTCCCGTTTGACGCGCATCTACGTCGACTGGTGAATCAACGACCTACAGCAAGGAATTGTTACAATTCCCGACATTGGGGCGTATCATTGTAAGGTCATTTACAATGATACGTCCTATAGCCGACATTATCTTTTGTAAAATACTGTGACCGATATCGTTGTGTTGACGTTCAATTGTGGAGCACAAAGATATCCACTCTAGCGTCCGATGTGCCCTTAGCGCAGTCACCCCCTCGCCCCTTTCTACCTTCTCCTCTGTCTTCTCGCTACCTCTCGCAGACTCTCCCATCTCTCATTCCAACGTGTTTTCGGTCTCAGTATCACAAATTCCCTATAGCGTACATATGGGCTCGAGAGTACTAGGGTGTACGATGGCTGAAATTTGAAACGTTGTAATTATGAGCTTTTTTGAGCACTGAGTCCTCTTATACTGTCCCTGCGTTCTGGTAATTTCTAGACACTGGATGAGGGCATGAAGTATCGAAAAGCTGAAGGGTACTCCTACACACAACCTCTCTAGCCCGCATCGCACCTGATCCTCGCATTTCCGTGGCAGCAAATATTCGAAGAGGCTGCAATTAGGGCGGATCGAAGTGGCCTCCAATGCAGCTTCACAACTCAAGGTAGCTGGAGGGGAAGGGCAGAGGCAAACTCAAGAGGAGGAGCTTACCAAAGGCTGGGCACTGTATGTAGTAGTATATATCATAATGGCATGCATGGAGTACATGGTTTCCTCTTGATTGATACACCCTGCCAAGTTTGCCATCCTTCAGAGCTACCCATCCTTGACTCTCCAGTAAGCCTATGCCAGCTTGTCGCTTTTTGGTGAAGGTGACAGGGTTGTGAGCGGCCATAATTTGAGCTCTTGTATAAAGAGGTCCTTCAACTATTACCAGAAATGCTTGAGTGTCTCAACCAACAATTTCTCTCATCAGAAGGACCCACTCATGATATAATAGTTGAACTCTGCCTTACAGTCCCACTGCGTTTGACTCACCTTCTTCCATATCTGACCTATTTATGCAACGGCAACCTTTGGCTGTTGCTCTATGAGGAGGAGGACCTGAACTTGTAGCTCAAGGATTACAAACCTTAGAGCTCTGCATCAACAACCTCACCCCTGACTTTCTGGACCCCACACTCAACATTGTTTTGAGGGAACTAATGGATGCTCTATTTGAAGCCATTGCCTGCAAACCATCACCTTGCGCACACCACTATCTGTATCCTGGGGAAGCTTGGTGGGCACAACCGCAAGCTCCTAGCAAAAGAGCCTGCTTTGGAATACAAACATCACTCCGATGATCCTACAATAACTATTGCATTCCTCGGCATTGATCAACAAATTCCTATGCAGCCTGGAGTAGTCTTGGCTCACCAGAACTTAGCAAAAGGATCCACAATAATGGCAGTTCCTGCATATGATTTTGTAGAGGCAGTTTTGTCTTCTCTTGTGGACCAAGTGAGTTCAGCACCCAATTTCTGCAATGTATTGTACTGACACTTCTATCTCTAGGGCATCAGAGGGCACAAGGCCGAAGAACTTCTTGTCCATACCTTGCTGCATATCTTGAAGGACCTCCCAGCGGATCTACCTGAAGACGTGGATGGTATTATCAAAGTTCTGAAGGAGGTTTTGAAGATTGGAAGCTCCAATATCAGCTTTCATTTAGATGCTGCAACTCAACCACAGACTAGAAGTAAGCTCATCGCTCTAGTCAGTGTTTTCTTCCCCGAGCTTCAGAGTGCAATACCCGTCATTCGTCAAGCCTCCCAAGCTTGTATTGACTTCCTGGTACAGATAATTGTGGAAGACCCGCCGTTGATCTGCTGCACAGGATACAGTGAAGCTTTTGTAAAAAAACACCGATGAGTTATTGGGTACCTATTGCAAATAGTTGGTAATATAAATGATTGATGGTACTAGGGATGCTATAAATGCCATATACATGATATATACTGACTGTATAGTAGATTTGGTATGATTTGGAGTGACATTGTTCTTCAATTGTGTTGTGTAATTTTTTTGTCTTGCATTTTCAGGGCCAATGAGGCACCCCTGAATTTTTTGAGTATTTTTCATGATTTTTTCAGATTCTTTGCTACCAAATGAGATCAAGTTTTATTTTTAGCACAATAAGAGTACTACACCGCAATCCACCTTGGATGTCCGTGAGATGTCTGTGTTGGACTAATTTTATCACAAGTCTGCGATGTGAAGATGAGGTCTAATTGACATGGATTGACAAGCGAATCCTCAAAACAAACAGACATAATATTAATTGTTAGAATTTTCATTGTTCGAAGATTTTTGTAAGATCTCACAATGACCTTCGTCAAACATCGAAGGGACATCAGAATAGTGAACATTACAAGAAGTGAGCGTTGAACATATGAGCTTGATGTGATCACAGTTTTCCCTCAGTGGGATGCTTTTCCGAGGATGCAGATTTGAGAGCGGGTTTTTGAAATTACATTCATTGGATTTCAGTATACATTTAAATTTAATAGCAGTTGAGAGGATTTGAGCCTAATCCTCGAGCTCATCTACTTTCTCCTCATCGGGCAACTCCTCTTCATCTGACTCTTGCACGTTTGCACGGCTTCGACCCGCACGGCCTACATCCCCAACCCTGCGTTTACGCTTCTTTCCATTCGATCTACCACCACCTTCCGAGTCCGAAGCTGCCTTTGCCACCAGGTTATTGATAGTTTTCACATACTTCGCCCACTTGTAAGTTGCATCGCCAATGTTGGTGGGTGAAACACTTGGCGCTCCATATTTTTCAGTGTCAATTTGGTACACGATGCGGAAATCACTGTGAATGAGATCAGCCTTAGAGCACATGAAGAGGTCTGAGGGATCATATCAGGCATACTTCAGGATTTCTTGCTCGCTTTTAGGTGGAGTGCGTCCTATGCCCAATAAGTTTGTCATTTCCGCATCGACTTTCGGCCAGAAATCTCGAGCATTAGTCGATGATTCGTTGTCAATTACGTTCCGCTGTTGAGAGGAATCAGGCATGGCAACGACACAATAATAGCGCACATACCATAACAGCAAGCCGGTGCATGAGAGCGAGGGAGTTAGGAATTGCATCAGTCCCTGCTATAACCGTTTGAGCCAAAGTTCCGAGATCACATTCCTCTGCAGGAAGTTGTCCTTTTGCACATTGACTCGTAGTAGCAACAATCTGGATACTCATGTGAACAATTTTGATCTGATAGAACACGATAAAGCATTACCTGATCTTTGAGCATTGACCGAGCTTGAGTAAGTGAATGGGAGACAGCAGATTTGAGCACCGCATTTGCAGCAAAGTCATCTTCGTCGGGAAGGTCTTTGAGATTTGAAGTGCGAAGGGCAGACTTCAGAATAAATGTGAGAAGTACATTCGATGCGGCAGAAGAAATTAGAACACACGACAAGAATCTGATCAGGACTTGGTGTACATTTGATATAGAACTTGGCCGTTGATGAGAGAACAAATGCTTTTGCATGTTTTGCGATCACTTTCTGCAAACCATGTTCAAATCCAGCAGCTTCAGACAACGCGCAGCAGAAACCTCACCTTTAATGATACTGAAACCTCCCAAGAGGCTTCACGGTTATCCGCAAGCTGCTGCAGTAGCGACTGAGTGACAAGATTTTGAGTGAAGTGGAGCGCAAGTCGCTCAGCCAACGTTGGAGCCTCAAAAGATTATCAGAACATTCGACTTGAATGAAATCTGTGTACACTTACCTCGAGATATCTGTTCAAGACTCCTTTTGCCTCTGGGGTGAGGTTTGCCATAGACTTAAGGCGCTCCATGAAGGCTGAACTGAGATCCATGGTCACCGTCTGCGCACCAGTGAAATTGAAGTTGCTTCCTGCACGGCTTCCTTCAAAATCAAAGCCAACTCCTGTAGCACTGATGCCATCGCTTCCAAAACCATTTGCGAATCCGGGAAAGCTTTGGTTTCCATGTGACGGCGTATTGAGCCATGATTGAGATGCAGGTGATGAGTGGTTCAAGGACGAAGACTCAGAAAGGCCTGCCGGGCCTAATCCTGAGTTTTCAAAATCATCGCTGAACAACGAGCTTCGCTGATGAGTGCGGGGTAAGTTTCCAGTCTGGGAATGACCAAGAGGATTGGACCCGTGTCGTGGAGTTTGCACTATTTGCTGTTGCTGCTCACGTCGAGCTTGCAGCTGTATTTCCAAAGCACTTGGCATGATGGGTGACACGAATTTTGAGATCGGTGGCTGGTGGAGGTGGAAAGAAGACACAATAATTGTTGAACTTACGAGCATTGTCAAAGAGTGGATAAGGTGAACAATGGCCCACATCTGACCGCACGCGTTGTGTTCCGCCACATTCACGAATCACGATAGCACGTGCATTGAATCGCGACGCGTTCATTTGACATTCCTCTTCGCGTCACCTGAAAGCATCTTTGAAACAGACGAAGTCCAACTGAACTTGCACTTTAGTCTCTGTGATTTCACACATCTAATTTTGTTGAATTCATGCCTCCACCGAAGAGAGATTTTGGACCTGGTCAGTTCTTTTCATCCTGAGAAAATCGGTTCATTCACTCAAATCCAAATAAGATATCGAAATCGATAATACAAAAAACTTGTACTGGTGCAGAGTTTGCTCTGCAAATGACACCCGAAATATTGCCTGGATGCAGCGCGGATCTGTCAAAGATCATCTCACCTCGAAGAAGCATTCCAATGCTGTACAGCATACAGCCAACAAACATCGAAAGGAGGCACTTGAACAGGAAAAGTTTTGACAGACTTATATTGGTCCTATCCCCTTGGCAGAGCCGATGCAAGCTGAAACACATCGCAGAGCTCAGCACCCGAATATGTTTGCAGGCAATGACACAGAGCATATCTTCGATTCAGTTCAGCAATCCAAATTTGATACATCCGAGCAGCCCATAGATGATCTATTCCTTCATCCAGAGAAGCAGATACATGAAGAAGATATTGACATGCTTCTTGCCGAACAATTCGAGACACTCTTAGCACAAGCGCTTCACTTGGATGAGTTTGGGCCTGCATCTGATGATGAAGATGACGATAGCAATTCTCCTGACAATGGTAATAAGAATACATTTTGTACTATTCCCAAATCTGACCGAGCACCAGAGAATGATTTGGAGGACTCTGACCTCGAAGAAGAGGATTATTCACAAGATTCAACTCAGTCAAAATATTATCCATATCCCAGCAAACTTGTGAGTGTTCTATATCTCAGACAAAAGTCTAGACATACAATCATCAGCTCGCAGGTAATGCTCATGGATATACTCGATAATCTTCCTCGTTTACGCCTTTCAAGTCACTCAGTCAAACTCTTTCTGTGGATGCTAAAAGAATTGGGTGTTCCGGAGGTCCCCT
Organism: Lentinula raphanica; assembly: GCA_027919835.1. Taxonomy (NCBI): domain Eukaryota; kingdom Fungi; phylum Basidiomycota; class Agaricomycetes; order Agaricales; family Omphalotaceae; genus Lentinula; species Lentinula raphanica. The sequence goes on along the minus strand of JANVFP010000004.1, from coordinate 1,851,752 downwards.
CGTTCAATAAATTCCGAGCTTTGCAAGAGAGTCTTCGAAAGAAATGTGGTTATACACCGAAGGCACATATTTCAGACTTCAAAAATCACTATCATTCTATTTCGCTCCAGGATTCTATTGCAAAGGTTTGTGTTACTATGTTCTAGCTCGTATCTTGGTTACAAATCATCCCTTAGGACTTTGCAAATCCTCAGATTGCACCACATATCAACCTCTACCCAGAGAGAACTGATGGTGCCCGTAGCGAAACTTGGCAGTTTGATAGGTGGACAGAATTTCCACCGGAACAGCTTACGCCAATGTTTTCCAGGGGGATGAAACAATTCTGGATCGAGGAGGTTGCACAGCTTTCTGATGGGTCATTTGTGATTCCACATAACTGGATTTATGTCAACACTGCTGGGGCAAGAGACTTGTGCTCTGATTGCTCAATTATTCAACAAACTGCGGTAAGTACCGTTCTTTGGGTTTCATTTGTTTGTCCTCAATCTGCAACAGACTGGCTGGGTCATCACAAATGAACAGCGCACTATTTCATCCTCAATGTTCATTCATAACTACGAGGATGTGATTTCGAAACTCAATTTTTCCGTGATCCCATGGAATCCTGATACAAATCCTGTACCAGAGATGCCAAATTCACTTCGCAAAATAGCTGAAGGCGATGACCTGTATGTGGTGATGGTTCCTCTATGGTGCGACGATGTTTCGGGAAATAAATCGAAACAGTATAACAAGCACATCAATATTTATTCGGTAAATGGATCCCTTCCTGGTCAAATTCTACAACAAGAGTACTTCGTGAACTTTGTTTCCACATCACCCAACGCAACACCTCTGGAACAATTTGCAAGCTTGCGGGATGAAATCCGGTATGTACAAGTCCAATCTGTGAAATGAGACTTGCTGAAAATATTTGGTAGAGAGACAGAAAAAAATCCTGTACGCTGTTATAATGCTGCAACAGGACGGATGTGTCGAACTATCATCCGCGTGCCAATCCTTCCTGCAGATAATCCAGCGCAATCCGAAGAAGCCTCACACATGGGCTCGAAGGCTAATCATCCCTGTAGGAAATGTAATGTTGGTGGCAGCTACAAGGAGACCGAAACACCAGAGGGCTATCACTGTTTCTTTTGTGATAATGTACACCTTTACTTCATTGTCAATGTTGCAACCCTCTGAGAAAGTTTTACAGGTCTCAGTTCGGCGATCCGCTGATGAAATCAAGACAGAATTGAATGACCAACTCCGAGCAGCGATGACAGGAGTTGAGGCAAATGTAACAAAATCGCAGACGGAGTCAGGAACCAAAGATAAAATTACTCAGACCTGGATCGAGAAGCTCATTGCACAAGCTCGAACCTTCAAGGAAGAAACCAGTTTGACGGAGGTTGAGATTACCGCAAAACTGCAAGAGTGGTTCGAGAATCAGCCTGGCAACAAGATGAATCCATTACTGGACATCACTGGTAAGAGATTCAGCCTGCAGATATGGTTGGTTCAGATCTATTTTTCTGATATGTACGGTATAGGGTTGGATCCATCTCAAGATACTCCTGTTGAGATTTTACATACAGTCCTTCTCGGGATTGTGAAGTATGTGTGGGCTATGACACATACTGCGATGTCTGAGAAGGAGCTAGAGCTCCTTGCAATACGGCTACAATCCACAGATCTCGATGGATTGACTGTACCGCCTTTACGAGCAGCATACATGATTCAATATCGCAACAATCTGATAGGAAAACATTTCAAAACTCTCATGCAGATTCTGCCTTTTCACATCCACAACTTCACCAAGTTGGACTCTGCACACTTCACACTAATCAGGTCGGTTGGAGCACTCGCAGCCCTCCTTTGGGTTCCTGAAATAAATAACATGGACCAATATCTGGTGCATTCAAATCTCCTTGCTGTATCCGAGTTACTGATACAATTTCAATTCTGTTAGGATGATATCGAAACATTGGTTGGCAATGTGCTCGATGCTTTTGCTGATGTCGCACCTTCAAAAATATTAGCAAAGATCAAAATCCATCTCCTTACACATCTTCGGGATGATATTCGACGATTTGGACCCCTCATCCGGTACTCTACAGAAATTTTTGAATGCTTCAATGCTGTCTTTCGCCTGTGTTCAATTTACAGTAATCATCAGGCTCCAAGTCGTGACATTGCGTTCAAGTTTGCCTCGATGGGACGCATGAAGCATATTCTCAGTGGAGGATTCTGGCAGCATGAAAATCTTCATGGTGAACAGACATGGGTTCAGGCTTCCGACGCAGTTCGTGGAATCTTGAGAGATGTACCAATCATTCAACGGCATCTTGGTTGGGTGCCTCAGTCTGATTTTCAACGAGGTATGTGCATCTCTCGGCAGTACTGGCAACCTGAACAGCGCTGATTTGATACAGGTCAAATATCGTTCAAATCACGCGCAAAAGCAAATGAGATACCTTGGCAAGAATCACAGGCAGCCATTGCCACGAAAAACTCTTCTTTACCACCACAAAACATTGCATGGTTTACAGGATCATCTCCAAAAGTCATCGCTCAGACTGGCGACATTTGTACCATTGGTTCTTGGGTTTTTGCAAAAACTGAAGAGGTAAAGTTTGAAGATTCTCTGCCCTGTTGCTTGCCTAACAACTTGTTTGATATATCTTGTTCAGAATCAGCAAGTAATCGGACGTATTGCAGAAATTCTTCTGCGAGGGGACTCAAAAATATCACAGGGAGTCATAACCTTAGAACAGTTCCAGCTTGGAGCCAATCTCCATGAAGACTTCCAGTGCCCCGTTCTGCGTCGATGTATGCCACAGAAATTAGTTGCAGTCAGATCAAGTGTGCGTGGCTATCACATTCGACGGATCAATACTCACCATGAATTATAGGCTGTTCAATTTCGTTTCTCTGTTCAGCATGACTGCCGACTCGCAAAGTGTCAGCCGACGCATCGTGTACATCAGATACAGGAGCGACAGATTACTGAGCGAACACAACTGTTGCTCAAGCATACAGATGATGATAACTTTGTTATCAACATGTATGCCCTTCACAACGCCATGGTTTTGCGTGAAACTCTTCCTTGTACTCTTTGGCAACCAAGTCCATTGTATGAAGACCGTCAAGCCAGGCATCATGAAATTGCGGTAACTTTAGCAACAGAGCAGGGAGAAAAAAGAGCACAAACACGAGAGAAGACACGAGCGACCAAAGAACATAACAAAGCAGCGGCGCAAAGGAATGCCCCAGCACTGGTTCAACAACCCGTTGCACAGGCAAGGAGAAAAAGGAAGCAGCCTAGTGAAAACGAAATCAAGGAGTCGGAGGACGTTGAGCCAGGAGGGAGCGTGCAAAAGAAGTCAAAGAACACTAATGTATAGCTTATACTCTTTGATGTTCCAGTTATTGAATCTCTGCCTTGTCGAAGCTGCGAAACTGCCGGAAAAATGTCAAAAAGACAGTTAGATACTGGACGTCGTGTTGAGATTATTCGGGACCTAGCTCGGTCATCGATTACAAGGTGAACAATAGAACTTTATCTCATCTCTACTTAACAATTGTTTCAACAAATAACCGACGTTCTAACCTGACCTCGAATGATCATCATCCGCTAATATCTCTTGCACCGCAAGATTGGTTTGCGGTGTAGGATGTTAAATATAGTATATACATCATATATACTGACTGTATAGTGGATTTGGAATGATTTGAATTAATAATTACACTTGTTGTGTTTTTTTTTTTATTTTGCGTTTTCAGAGCCAACAAGGCACCCCTGAATTTTTTGACTATTTTTAGGATTTTTTCAGATTTTTTGCTACAAGATGAGATCATGATTAATTTTTTTCCTTTGTTGGTAATTTTGATGTGCCTGGTCCTGCAATAGGCTCTATACCATCCCTAAATATTTTTTGCATTTTTAGTGATTTTTTGGGCTATTTTTAGGACCTAGATTGACCTTACATCATTTTTTATCATATGAGGTCATTTGCTTACATATCCTGATCTGACATAATCAGGCCATTTTAGGTTTTTTTATGAATTTTTGGGTTTTGTTTGAAAATGTACTGCTTATTTAATATCTGGATGATCATTAATTACCCAAAACAGTAAATATAAGCCATATGTGACAGGTAGTGAAGGTACCCGATAACTTATCAGTACTTTTTACAAAAGTTTTACAGGATCAGCTGTCTGCTGCTATCTCATTGGGAACGAATGCTCATTGGTATCTTCACAAAACCTCTACGAGCTTTGACATTTCCCATCCAGATTGGGCTGATTGAGGTTATATAATACTGCGTCAGCTTGACTCCTCACAAGCGGAAGGTTGTGCGGCACTTCAACAAGAGGCATTGGCTGTCCTTGCTTCGTCACTTCCCAGGGAATCTGCAGAGAATGGTTATCCAAAGTGGGCGGCAATGGTGCGGTAATTATTGGCCAATGATTTTTCACAGATACCTGCTGTCTATCATCTCATGATCAAACAACCTACTCCTTATTACCCTGTGTGTCGACTTCATCACATACATGGTGAACTCTCTCAATAAGCTTGGTTTGATGTCAACAAGTAATTACAAGACCCGTCTTCTGTCCATCAATATTCTACAAGTGATCTTTGACTGGGAGCAACAATGCTATGATGGCTTCTGAGCATAGATGATAATACTTTCACTGTCTCCCGCGCCTTTGATACTTATAAAGGGGAAGCTGTGTTCTGGTTCTGGATTACCTTGATTCCTCAACTCTGTTCTTCTCTTTCGCACTGCAAAGTGAAACAAGCTCGTTACGTTCTGCTCAATCTGGCCAGACTTTACCCGCAAGTGCATTGCATTGATTCATATACTAGTTCATATACTGATTCAGATCTCATTGTTCTAAGCTTTGTTCTTCAATCTGAGGATGACCCGCAAAGAAGAAGTGAGCACTAAGAGAATGGTGGCTCGCCCTGCCATTCCTCAAACTCAAACAACACCTGTTCGAGCCTCTGAGTCTTTGTCTACTAATGGAAGCAATGTTCCTGGGACAGGATTGGACCCAAACGGCTCACAGACTTCATTGCCCTCCGCTGAAAATACGCAAAGTGCTGCTGCTCCTCAGAATGGGCAACAGTTTGTAGTAGATTCTGCCATACATCGTCTGACTTGAGATTGCATGGAAGAGCTAGTCCAAAATCTGAAAACTTCATTTCCTCTTCTGAGTTCTTATTTTGAGTCTTGAAACATTGGTTGACCAGATAATCACTCAATTCAAACCAAACCATGAGGAAGATATATATCAACACATATCAATGCTCTTGCAAGATGCATTACAGGTATGGTCTTTTCCATCTGTTTGACAGTTGCAACACTCATCATGTCTTGTCCAGCAACACATTGTCCGAGTCAACCAAACCGATGACGACCGTCAGCTCACTAGTTCAACAATGCAAAACTTGCATCACTTTGAGTACATTCAAAGGTTACAACAGTGGCGGGACAAATATGAAGTGCTTCTTGACTCAGCCGTCCATGGGTTCAGTCTCTCAATAGTCTAAGCCACTACTACCTCACTGAATTCCAATATAGTAAACTTTAAAGTAGACGAGCTAGACGTTCCTGGGAAATATACAAAGGTACGAAGGTGATATACATAGTGTTCCAATTTGATCTCATGATTGTTGCAGAACAGAGACAACAATCAAAACTTCATCAAGATTCAGTAACTCGTACCAAAATTTGAGAATACACAATCCCAAGGTTGTTGCTGGAAGTGCATCACCATCCATGGCAGTGACAATTCTCACATTCCCCTCATTGTACAACTCCCTTACCATCGAACCTTCCATTGTGAGGAGAGAGTTTCCCAAGTGTATCAAACGTTCAATGGGTAGGCAGACATGATTGCGCACAGGTGAATATGGCTTCTGAGCATAGATGATAATACTTTCACTGTCTCCCACACCTTTGATACCTATAGGCTATAAAGGGGAAGCTGCATTCTAGTTCTGGATTACCTTGATTCCTCAACTGTGTTCTTCTCCTTCACACTGCAAAGTCAAACAGGCTTTGCTCAATCTGGCCAGACTTGACCCCCCAGGTGCATTGCATTGATTCATATATGATATACTGATTCAAATCTCATTGTTCTAGGCTTTGTTCTTCAATCTGGAGACAACTCACGAAGAAGTGTTGAGCACTAAGAGAATGATGGCTCGCCCTGCCATGCCTCAAACTCAAAGAACAACTGTTCGAGCCTCATCAGGAAAAATACCTCAGCTCCAAAGACTCTAGAGACACCCCCCAAAAGCCCTGAGATTTTTGAAGTGCTCCAGAGAATCTGAAAGCACTTTGAGGATGCCTGGAGAAACTCAAAGTGCTTTCAAAATCTCTGGTGTCTCCAGGCTTTGGGGGGTGTCTCAGAAGACTTCAGAGCCAGGAACATTTTTCCTGATGCTCTGAGTCTTCATCTACTAATGGAAGTGATGTTCCTGGGACAGGATTGAACCCGAACAGCTCACAGCCTACTTCATTGCCCTCCACTGAAAATGTGCAAAGTGCTGCTACTCCTCAGAGTGGACAACAGTTCATAGTAGATTCTGCTGTACATTGTCTGACTTGAAACTGCATGTAAGAGCTAGACCAAAATCTGAAAACTTCATTCCCTCTTCTCATTTTGACCCTTGAAACATTGGTTGACAAGATAATCACTCAGTTCAAACCGAACCACAAGGAAGATATATATCAACACATATCAATGCTCTTGTTAACCATTTGAATAACCAGTATTTCTTCATCAACAATGTCAAATTCATGAGAAGAGTAATGGAGTACCTATTGTATTGTGTTCAAACTACTGCATTGGCTGTCATCCTTGCAGTCATAGGAGAGATGAAGGGGAAATGCCAGAGAATGGTTCAAGTATTGATGCTGGAGGCAGTGCTGAGAAATCATGGCCCATTGCAATCTTGTGACAAGAACAAACCAGCAACTTGAATTTGTACTTTCAGCTTCATCAGACATGGCTTTTGTACCAAGAGGATTTCATCTTAACCTCAGGTCTATCTGGTCAGATTCAAATCCACATATCAACCTTGACATTCCTGTATATGAAAAAACTCTGCAGAACTTGTCGAAGGCTGCCAACAGCTACAAAAACAGGTCCATTACAGATAAACAGACAAAGGATGCAGCAGAAAAGAAAAAGATGCAGAATAAATGAAGATCTAAGAGATATCAATAGCCAAGCTACACGAATAGAGAGGTCAGAAGCCTGTCTGATGGAGCGCTGATTGAGATACATTGTACTAGAAGTACCTGTCCGGAAAATAGTAGAAAGTGCATCATGATATAATCTACAAAAGATAATGTCAGCTATAGCCTGACGTATCCTTGTAAATGACCTTACAATGATACGCCCCAATGTCGGGACTTGTGACAATTTCTTACTGTAGGCCGTTGATTCACCAGTCGACATAGATGCGTGTCAAACGGGAAAGTGCAAGTATCGAAAAAAGAAGCGCCACGACAAATCTAAGGCCAAACTGTGAATGTAGAGTTAGAGTACATGGATGTACTCGGGGAAAAGTTCAAAACCATGTGCTCCACAATTAAACGTCGACACAACGATATCGGTCACAGTATTTTACAAAAGATAATGTCGGCTATAGGACGTATCCTTGTAAAGGACCTTACAATGATACGCCCCAATGTCGGGACTTGTAACAATTCCTCACTGTAGGTCGTTGATTCACCAGTCGACGTAGATGCGCGTCAAACGGGAAAGTGCAAGTATCAAAAGAAGAAGCGCCACGATCAACGAAAAAGCCAAGGCATGAAGGGACATTGCCAAATCATACCGGTAGAAAGGACAGGACCAATCATTAGTAGTAGCCTAAAGGACCGTAGCCAACGAAATAGACTTCAACTCAACTCATACGGAAATGAACCTAGCCAAATCGGATAGATAGATAAGAGGGCGAAGCCTACCTATCCGACAAAAGACCAGAAAAACAAGCTGACGAGCAAAGGCTAGCATCCGACTCGGCCACAAAAAGCCCAACGAAAAAGCCAAGGCATGGAGGGACATCGTCGAATTATACCGGTCGAAAGGCCAAGACCAATCGTTAGTAGCACAGAAGACCGAAGTCGTCCCACCTTGCGTCGCAGCTGGTTCCGATGCATGTGATGGGCACTGCACATTTAGTGACTTGTTATGTTCGAATGGGGCATAACATTCAATCTACCTAGCGTAAACAAAGAGATAGGGCATGAACGAAAGCAACGTTCAACCACACAACTAGAAAGGCCGAAACCCATCTATCAAACAGAAGGCTGTAGCCAACCAAATGAGCGTTGAAAGAATCACCAGTCTAACCGCGCCGATGAGTGGATAAATGACGAAAAGGTCAGAGGAAGACTTAGCGTATAGTCGTCGTGAAAAGCAACGTACTCAGATCACAGAGATAGGACAAAGTCAGACTGTCACCGACTCGTAGACTCAGTGGCAGAGGAGGTATTTCAAGTTGAAACTTGAAGCTTGGACTGCCACACGATGTACAAAATAAAGAGCTATTAAGAAAAAGCGAGCTAAGGCATCCAAGCTACACAAGAAGAGAGGCCAAAAGCCTGTCTATTAAACGGAAGGCTGAAGCCTACCTAGCAAGGAGTTGGAGAAGGATTGAAGTGCGATGAATTGGAAAAAAGGCCACTGAGTCGAAATGCTTAGTCATCTGAGCGCCTAAACTTGAGAGGATTGACTCGAGAATTTTTCTCTCTAGTTCGATGTTCACCATCCTCAACGTTCTTCGCGATTGGTCTTTGATCTTTCGCGTTACAACTGGATTTGTCCTTTTGTAATGGGTAGCTCTGGCTACTGCCTAGACTATCGCTTCACTTAATCCTCTGTATTTCTATCTTAAACTTTCCTAGGAATCCAGAAAAGGTTGGATCAAAATGGGCTCCATGGAAAGTCAAGGATGCGCAGCTCTGTAGGACTTCTTGCTGAAGCCGTCTGTAACACTTTTTCGCGCGTTGGACAGATTAGACGATGCGTTTGGACGAGTACGTACTTGCGCCCCACGCTGGACCAAATCATAGACTTAGAGAAAGGCGCAGATGTAGAATCTTTGCTCCAGTTCATCAACGACAAAGCTGTCACATCATGATTTTCGCCTGACTCTTCTACGTCTGCTGTCCCTTCTGCTCTAATGATCGCGTCAATCACGCTCGAGCTTTGAAGACGTTTCCCGCTTAGATTACGCATGAATCTCGTTCTTCAGCTGGCCTATGCAAGGCCTCGTCGAATAGACTTGTTTTGACCGAGTCAACCTTCTCCAGTTCGTTCAAAGTTCACTCCAACTCGACGTTTCGACTGCTAACATTATCCTTCTCCAATGCACCACTAGTCCTCAGACACCAACACATCCCTGATGTCCGTTGGTGATTTCGTTCACGGGTGACATCGCCGTTTTTTTTCCATACTGTCTACGAGCCGGAGAGGTTCTCAGATTCCCTTCAAAGGTATAAGGACACGGCAGAGAGGGAGGATGCAATACGTCGAGTACTCACTGCGTGAGTTCATTCATTCCAAGCCTCTACTAGTTTCGTAGCACTGATAACTGAGAAGCAGGTTTGTGAGGATGTTAGGAACCATATCCAGGCCAACACCACCCCACGTTACGTGGTTAGAGGTTAGATATTTGTTTCTGCATGCGGCGCTAGCATTTTCATACCTTTGGCTACCTCGTTGCTCATTTTTATCTGTTACATATGTTCTCCATCTCATCTCTATCTCATTGTGTTGACCACTTGTCTTGTCTGTTTCGCTTCGTTTCCCTTCTCTATGCTCGTTATATGCCTATTTTTCCTCATGTCCACCATGCCATATTTGATTGACCTTCGTATATGCCATGCCACGCTCATTGCAATGCAATGACAATGATGCAGATAAACGGAGAGCCCAACTTGATATTTAGCTTTAGTATTCGCGTAGGAGGTTGGACGAGTCTCTGAATCGTCAAGCCATGGCAGGGATGGCGATCGTAGCTCAAATCGCGATCAGGTGAATGTCTGTAGCGGGAATCAAGAAAGAAACCGGCAGGCGTTAATTAGATCTAACCCTCATTTAAGCAGTCAAAGCACAACAATCTTTGTTATCTACCACAATCATGTCTACTCAAGTCCGCTGCATCACTTGCGAAGAAGCCGAAATTCATCAGTCTATACGACGACTGAATGCTGCTGCGGAGGAGGTGGAGAAGCTTCAAGCAGAGATAGATAAGACGATCCAAGAAGTCGCAGACCTAGCCAAGGAAAAGGTATGTCGTCTGAGTTTGTCAAGGATCACGGTTCAGTCATTTCCATAGGGTGTCCCTCCGCCCCTTCATGTCGATCTCGACGCCATGCATAAGAAAAACGCAGCCTTGCTGGAGGAAAAGAAGCTCGAGATCGGAAAACTCGAGCAGGCGCTGCTGATTTTGCAGAAATGGAAATCTTAACATACTGCAGTGAGTCATTTCCTTTCATCGATGCCTATAGTCTTTAAATCAACCGCAGCTGCTTGGCTTGGGCCCATCCCATCGTTGTACTATGTCGCATCACCGGCAAAAGTTTGTGCCACTCTTGGAAAAATATACTCATATCTAGTCAAATGGTATAACACAGCTGGCCTACTTGTGAAGCTTCAACGCTATCGATCCGATCTCGAAGGTTTGTGACGAGGGAAATACTCTGATCTGTCGACCCTTCATGAGAGATACACCCTGAGGTGACATAGCATCAATTCAACAAGAGGTTTTGACATATCAGAAAATTCTTGAGTACTAGTTTGAACTTTGCACGCAATGCCTCATGTTTGGCATGCGCCTCGTATGCAAAGCCTTGCGGAGATCTAGACCATCCTTTTTTTCTGCAACCCATGAAGTCCTCGTATATCCAGCAGGCGCGATCAACGCCCCCACAGATTATATATGCATGCGCTAGCCTTCTCAAGTAACGACCGTTGATCGGCAAGTGCTACAAATGATAATACCGTACGCGTCTACGACGTCCAGCGTAGCTTCATGACGGTTTGGGACGAAAATGGTCGCCATCCTTCGACTGCTGTTGCATGGAGAGACAGCACACTCTTTCGGCAGTATGGATGGAACCAGTCGATAGCATCAACTCTGGCCTTTCTACTACTTCCTGCTCCTCCAGGCTCCGGCGGCCATGTTCCCATTCAAGTACACATGGTATCGTTCCTTCCTTTCAGCAAACTCCTCCTCTAATGATTTCAAGGCCGCTTCTAGCAAATCAAGGTTCTCTCAGATAGTTTCCCTAGTGTTCTTGATTTACACTGACACCTGTTTCTCCCATTGTGGGTGGTTTTCCACACTATCGAGATTCTGGTCACATTTGTCGGAAGTGGACTTGGACGTCCCAGAAGACAATGCTTATTTCATTTTCAAAGAGAGTAGGAGCAAGATCCCGCAAATATGGGTGTTTTCATTGCCATTCCTGTTATGACAATCAACAAAACATGAAACACAAATCTCAACCTCAATCTCAGGTCTTACCTGCGAGCAGCTCAGTCATGGCAACTTGCCCGGTAGAATGGGAAACAACAAATCGAGCAGGTTGATGGCTTGACATGAAGAAGACGAAGGTCATGAAGCTGTTAGCAGCATGTTGGAGAGCGAATTGCTTTCACATTCACCACAGCAAGCTGGGGCCATCCATTGTGTGTATCATGTACAAGTTGGAAATGAGTATATGGTGGATCACAAAACCAAGTTGCGAACCTACCCTATTCAGGACATCATCTAGGACCATCTTGCTAGAAATTTCATCAATGACATTCTTTTTCAAGGCCAGATAATCAGTTTTGTTGAACTGAGCAATTTCGTCAGATGAGATTCCAGATTGAGAGCATACAGGGCCGTCCAGATTGCTTCCATTCCCATACCAGCTTTTTGACCTTTTCACAAGAGTAGAGAGTGGGATTTTCTCACTGAATGCTCATCGATTTCCAATGCAGCTTGTAAATGTCCGAAAGCAGTATATATGACGAGTCTAACTACATGAGACTGTGGCTGGTAGATGGAAGTTGAGGTTTCTCTTCTGAGTTTCCTTCTTCTGGGAGAAAACCCTATGTCAATGAACAATCAGATATTGTGATTTGTGTGTGCAATCATGTCTGCCTACCCATTGAACATTTGACACACTTGGGAAACTCTCTCCTCATGACGGAAGGTTCGATGGTAAGGGAGTTGTACAATGAAGGGAATCTGAGAATTGTCACTGCCATGGATGGTGATGCACTTCCAGCAACAACCTTGGGATCATGTATTCTCAAATTTTGGTACGAGTTTCTGAATCTTGATGAAGTTTTGATTGTTGTCTTTGTCCTGCAACAGTCATGAGATCAAATTGGAACACTATCTATCTATATCACCTTTGTACCTTTGTATATTGCCCAGGAACGTCTAGCTCGTCTACCTTACTGTATTGGAATTCAGTGAGGTAGTGGCTTAGACTATTGAGAGACTGGACCCATGGACGGCTGTCAAGAAGCACTTCATATTTGTCCTGCCACTGTTGTAACCATTGGATGTACTCATAGTGATGCAAGGTGCATTGATATGTGTTGATATATATCTTCCTCATGGTTCAGTTTGAATCAAGTGATTATCTGGTCAACCAATGTTTCAAGACTCAAAATGAAAAGAGGAAATGAAGTTTTTAGATTTTAGACTAGCTCTTCCATGCAGTCTCAAGTCAGACGGTGTATGGCAGAATCTACTACAAACTGTTGCCCATTCTGAGGAGCAGCAGCACTTTGCGTATTTTCAGGTAAGCCTGAAGACATAAGGTTGACTCAAAATCATTTCAAGAACTTGAAACTGCCTGGAATTTTGGGGGTGTCTCCAGGCAACCTGGGCCTAGATAGATTTTTCCTGATGCATCTGCAATACATCGTGCTGACACTTCTGCATCTAGGGCATCAGAGGGCGCAAAGCCGAAGAACTCTTTGTCAGGACCTTCGAGGGTGCACTTGATGCAGTTCGTATAGACGAATCCCAGGAGAAAGCCAAGACTTTCATCAGAAAACTCTCTCAAGTTGTGTTCAAGGTCTCAAGAAGGAACCTTCACACAAAACTTTGTCATATCAAGCCTCTACATTGGTACCCTCTTATATGGATGCACTCCCCCATACTCTGGCTCGTCTTCCCACTGATCAAGCTAACAAAGCTCGCAGTTTGATTGCTTCTATCGTCCAGGATTTGGTAGCCCAGGCAAAGCGCAATAACTCCAACATGCAGGACGTGTATCTCATTCTGCATCAACTAACCAACAGGTTCACTGCCCTGTGCTTAGATAATTCCTGGTCATGAACAATTGCTGGATGTGCCTGTATCAGGATGATGACAGAAGCTCCAGAAATTGGTACCAAGTGGGTACCCAAATGCAAAATTGATCTTGTCCGTGCCTTGCTGCATATTTCGAAGGACCTCCCAGCGGATCTACCTGAGGTTGTACGATACTGCGTCAGCTTGACTCCTCCTCTACTGGATCTCAATGACGAGTTACTCTGGCTTCTTCACGAAACTCTTGCTTTGGCTGATGCTGAAGATGCGGCCTTGCTTGGCAGAAGTAATCCGAGGCAGGGCATGATCGAGATGACCAAACTTTGGGTGTCTTGTATCAAATTGTTGACTGCTTCCATGCCTATGACAGATTTCTTCCAGAAACACCCTCAGACGAGGCAAAGGTATGGTATAGTGATCTCCCTTGCATCTTTCTGAAGATTAACATTCAATTCTCAGAGTGACCGGAGTGTACTTTAAATCTTTATATTCTCCTTCCTCTGAAGTCAACGATGTTGCTCATGAGGGCCTCAGAATGGTCTTAGCTCATCAAAGCAGGTTACCAAAAGAGCTTTAGCAAACTGGATTACGCCCTATCTTGATGAACTTGGCTGACCCCAAGCGTTTGTCTGTCCCTGGGCTGGAGGGTTTGGCTCGGCTGTTGGAGCTCTTGACCAATTACTTCAAGGTTGAAATGGGGCACAAGCTATTCGATTGTTTTCATTTTGTCGCCGATCCTCAAATGCTGCAGGCATCATCCAGATCACCTTTGGGCGAGAATGAAGGCATTACAAAGCTTGTCCGGCTTGCAAATATCTTCCATCTCTTGCCTACTGCGGCTAATATATTCCTCAATAACCTTGTTGATGCTATTGTCCAAAAAGAGGCCCAAATGCATTTCTCCAGTCAAAAGTCCTTTCTCCGAACCACTGGACAAATATCTGGATAGATATCCGGATGAAGGAGTGCAGTTCTTCATTGACAATCTACACCTTCCTCGACATCTGAGAACTTTGAGAAGCATCCTTCAGGCTCAGCTTGCTCCGAATGCACAGCGTGTCCTCGCATCTCATACGAACACCATTCTGGCCATTGGTATACACAGTAACAATTGCATAATCCCAGCTCTTTTGCTCTTCGCGGATCTAGCTGAGCTCGATCATTGTTGGATTTTAGACCATGCTAACGTGATGGAATCGTTGCTTGCTTTGTGGGACACAGGGATATCGATGCAACAACCCGAGCGAGAGGTCATACAACATCACAACCTGATGATGTCAATTTTCTGTTTAGCACTCAAAGCTTCCCCTTGAATAGACCGCTCTCTGCCATTATATTCTGGATCTACTCAAATCTTGGTGTCTCGTGAAGTGGGAAATCTACCCTACGATGAAGGAAAAGGCCTCTCTACTACTCAAAATGGTACATTTTGAGCACAAAAGTGATTCTCTGTTCAACACTTTCCTTGAACTCGTGTATGAAATTTACACAGAGCCTTCTCTACGGCGAAGCAATTTGACCGCTCGTCTAGAACCGTTGTTCTTTGTCGGATGTTGCTCCACTGATTTCTCACTCCGGGAGTGTTTCTTGGACCTCCTAGATGTCAGCGTACCTCGGTCACTCTTCAGCCGTTTGATGTATATTTACGCAGTGCAGAGCTGGGAATCTGTCGCTGATCATAACTGGCTTCACATCACGCTTCATCTCTTTCTCGGTGCCGCATGAGCACTGTTCTGAGTTTTTTCATTGTTAAGTGTGTTGAGTATGTTAAGTATAACACACATGAACACTGTTTCAAGGGTTTTCATTGTTGAGTGTGTTGAGTATGATATATATTACTACTATTCCGAGTTTTTTCATTGTTAAGTGTGTTAAGTGTGTTAAGTATAATACACATGAACACTGTTTTGAGGTTTTTCATTGTTGAGTGTGTTGAGTATGATATACATTACTACTATTCCAAGTTTTTTCATTGTTAAGTGTGTTAGGTATAATAAGCATTGAGTGTACTGAATATATTGAATGATATAAGCCATTCTGAGTGTCTGAGTGTACTAGGGGTGCTAAAAATAGCATGTTCATTATATATACTCAATGTATAGAGGATCTGGTATGATTTGGAGTGATAAAAATTTTTACACTTGTCGCGTATTTTTTTTAATTTTGCGTTTTCAGGGCCAACGAGGTGACCCTGAATTTTTTGAGTATTTTTTATGATTTTTTCAGATTTTTTGCTACCTGATGAGATCAAGTTCTATTTTTAGACCAATTTCCTTTTTAGGCAACTTTGATGTGCCTGGGATACCCTATATGCTTCCTTTATGATATTTCCTATTTTTAAACACTCATATGCACTCTCATGACCTCTGGTTTCAATATAAATCTTTTTTTTCCCAAAAAGGCAAATCAATGATGCAGATCTCATCATTTGGGCTGATGCCATCATTTGTGACATTTGCCACACCGCTTCGCAAAGCTGTATATTTTTTTCTATTTTTTAATGGAAAATCCAATTAATATATATATATTATTAAAAATAATAGCCCCCAGAGCCAAAATTTGACCCTTCGAGAGAGTATCGGTGTACTTCACGAAGCTGTGCTCGAGACTTATCGGAGTACTTCGGATAGATTCTACAGCTATGGGTGAGCCAGAGTACTTTAAGTGATAGCATCCGAGCAAAGTAAACAGTGGTGGAAGTCTAACAGGGTTGTACTGCAAAAACTCTTCTGCAAAGGCTTGCTGACTGAAGAATACAGTCTCCATGACAAAAGTGATTCTCTGTTCAACACTTTCCTTGAACTCGTGTATGAAATTTACACAGAGCCTTCTCTACGGCAAAGCAATTTGACCGCTCGTCTAGAACCATTGTTCTTTGTCG
This sequence comes from Lentinula raphanica, assembly GCA_027919835.1. Lineage (NCBI taxonomy): Eukaryota > Fungi > Basidiomycota > Agaricomycetes > Agaricales > Omphalotaceae > Lentinula > Lentinula raphanica. The sequence continues at coordinate 1,835,535 of JANVFP010000004.1, read as the reverse complement.
GATGTCGCTCCACTGATTTCTCACTCCGGGAGTGTTTCTTGGACCTCCTAGATGTCAGTGTACCTCGGTCACTCTTCAGCCGTTTGATGTATATTTACGCAGTTCAGAGCTGGGAATCTGTCGCTGATCATAACTGGCTTCACATCGCGCTTCATCTCTTTCTCAGTGCCGCTAATCAGGATGTCATTCTATCACACGAGCGTAGGCCAGTGATCTCAGCTGTCTCTGCCCAAAAGCTCAGGACTTAGTACGCCCAATGCTGTGTCTAGTATCGGCCACACCTCAGGGGATTCACGATATGTGGGTATCTGTCTTCCCTGCCGCTTGGGCATGCCTTTCGTGGCAGGAACAAGGGGACTTGACACAGTATATGATCAATCTGCTTAGTAGGGAGTATCAGATCAAACAAGCCGAGATAAGGCCTAACATTATTCAGACTCTGCTCACTGGTCTACATGCATGCGTGCCACCTGTGGTTTACCCTCCTCACCTCATCAAATATCTTGCGAAAACATATGGTGCATGGTATATCTCATTGGAGATTCTTACTGACTCGCTGGAATATTTGAAGGACGACAAATTGACGCTCCGACACCCATAGCTGTAGGAGCTTCGCGAAGTAGTCCGATAAGTCTCCAAGATTACTTCGCGAAGTAGCCCGAGTGGCTCTCGAAGCTCAAAAACCCTTTCGGGCAGGCCAGTAGGGCTCCGGGGGGTGCTCGGCTATTTAGTATATTTATTAATATTCAATAATTCTTTTATTATTTATTAGGTATATTATAATAAATCTACTTCGCAAAGCTATGCTGCACTTTGCGAAGTGACTACGTTTACGACAATCATGAAATCAGGTAAATTAGGGTTACATCATTACGTCATTGATTTCCTTTTTGGGTTATGGTATTTTTGAATAGAAAAATGCATGTTATGACATCATTGATTTTGGGATGCTAAAAATCACAGATGAATCCAAAAATGGCTATAGGGAGGTACTGGCTACCTCAGGCACATCAAAATTGCCTAAAAAGGAAATTGGTCCAAAAATAGAACTTGATCTCATCAGGTAGCAAAAAATCTGAAAAAATTATGAAAAATACTCAAAAAATTCAGGGTCACCTCATTGGCCCTGAAAATGCAAAATAAAAAAAAATACGCGACAAGTGTAAAAATTTTTATCACTCCAAATCATACCAGATTCTCTATACATTGAGTATATATGATGTACATGCTATTTTTAGCACCCCTAGTACACTCAGACACTCAGAATGGCTTATATCATTCAATATATTCAGCACACTCAATGCTTATTATACTTAACACACTTAACAATGAAAAACTCGGAATAGTAGTAATGTATATCATACTCAACACACTCAACAATGAAAAACCTCGAAACAGTGTTCATATGTATTATACTTAACACACATAACACACTTAACAATGAAAAAACTCGGAATAGTAGTAATGTATTTCATACCCAACATACTCAACAATGAAAAACCTCGAAACAGTGTTCATGTGTGTTATACTCAACACACATAATGCACTTAACAATGAAAACCCTCAGAACAGTGTTCATATATATTATACTTAACATACTCAACACACTTGACACATTTCATCAATCAATACAACAAACTTAACAATCAAAAACTCGGAGTAGTGTTATCACACATTATACTTAACACACTTCATCAGTAAGTATAACATACCTTCAATAGGACATTGTTATACTATGACACACTTATAACAACGAGTTTTGGGCGCTTATGGGCGCTTATTTGGGGTTTTTGAGTCGAAATTCATTAATAGCAAACTCAATAATCTTTGTGTGGGCTCTATATTGTGTCAGGATGTTGTCTGTATCATATTCCTCTAGATATAATTCGGAGAACTCAAAAATACAACCTGTGTGGCTAGCTATACTATGATCTTTTGTGATATAACAGTGTTTTATGTAAATGCCAATGCATATGTCCATGTAATGCAAGTATACTGAGCCTGGTCCATCAGGAAAGCACTCCTACAGTCTACTGGCAGTGTTTGTACATGATTCAGATAGCTATCATAAAGGTTGGACTCTGTGATACACATGTACATGTTTCATGTACACTATAGATGTCTACACTTACATGTAACAATAGATGTCATATTCAATGACCCCCATTACAAATCTCTTGGCTGTATCACATAGAGTTAGCATAAAATAGGTTGTAGAATGACTCTTTTCATGACCCAGCAGCAGTTTGACTTCATAACATGGGTGTATGCACTGTCATTTACATAAAACACTGTTATATTACAAAAGATTATAGTATAGCTAGCCACACAGGTTGTAGTTTCGAGTTCTCTGAATTATATCTAGAGGAATATGATATAGACAACATCCTGACACAATATAGAGCCCACACAAAAATTATTGAGTGTGCTATCAATGAATTTCGACTCAAAAACCCCAAATAAGCGCCCATAAGCGCCTAAAACTCGTTGTTATAAGTGTGTCATAGTATAACAATGTCCTATTGAAGGTATGTTATACTTACTGATGAAGTGTGTTAAGTATAATGTGTGATAACACTACTCCAAGTTTTTGATTGTTAAGTATGTTATATTGATTGATGAAGTGTGTTAAGTGTAACACACATGAGCGCTGTTCTGAGTTTTTTCATTGTTAAGTGTGTTGAGTATGTTAAGTATAATACACATGAACACTGTTTCGAGGTTTTTCATTGTTGAGTGTATTGAGTATGATATACATTACTACTATTCCGAGTTTTTTCATTGTTAAGTGTGTCAAGTGTGTTAAGTATAATACACATGAACACTATTCTGAGGTTTTTCATTGTTGAGTGTGTTGAGTATGATATACATTACTACTATTTCAAGTTTTTTCATTGTTAAGTGTATTAAGTATAATAAGCATTGAGTGTGCTGAATATATTGAATGATATAAGCCATTCAGAGTGTCTGAGTGTACTAGGGGTGTTAAAAATAGCATGTACATCATATATACTCAATGTATAGAGGATCTGGTATGATTTGGAGTGATAAAAATTTTTTACACTTGTCGCGTATTTTTTTTTATTTTGCATTTTCAGGGCCAATGAGGTGACCCTGAATTTTTTGAGTATTTTTCATGATTTTTTAGATTTTTTGCTACCTGATGAGATCAAGTTCTATTTTTGGACCAATTTCCTTTTTAGGCAATTTTGATGTGCCTGAGGTAGCCAGTACCTCCCTATAGCCATTTTTGGATTCATCTGTGATTTTTAGCATCCCAAAATCAATGATGTCATAACATGCATTTTTCTATTCAAAAATACCATAACCCAAAAAGGAAATCAATGACGTAATGATGTAACCCTAATTTACCTGATTTCATGATTGTCGTAAACGTAGTCACTTCGCAAAGTGCAGCATAGCTTTGCGAAGTAGATTTATTATAATATACCTAATAAATAATAAAAGAATTATTGAATATTAATAAATATACTAAATAGCCGAGCACCCCCCGGAGCCCTACTGGCCTGCCCAAAAGGGTTTTTTGAGCTTCGAGAGCCACTCGGGTTACTTCGCGAAGTAATCTTGGAGACTTATCGGACTACTTCGCGAAGCTCTTACAGCTTCAGCTGGCTCCGAGATAATGTCCTGGACTCTCTTGCTGATGTGTATTCTGAGATTGCTGAAGATGACATGTTCTATGGCCTGTGGCGACGGCGCTATCTCCAGCCGGAAACGAATAACGCGATTGCCCTAGAACAGAATGGTATGGGGGATCAGGCAATGAACGCTTACGAGACAGTACAGCAACGTGCACAAAGTGGCGCCATACCTTACACTGAACAGGAGTACTGTTTGTGGGAAGATCGTTGGATCCTCTCAGCAGAGAAACTCCAACAATGGGAGCTTTTGTATGAACTCGGTTGAATCGAAGGGAATTATGATTTGATCTTGGAGAGCGCGTGGTGGGTAGAAGACTGGCTGGAGAACCGAGAGGCCCTTGAAGATCACATCACTCAATTACCCGAAGCGCCTACTCCACATAGGCAAGTCTTCAACGCTTTCCTTGCATTGCTGAAGTTGCCGTCACCCCTTGAGAAGAACTGGGGTTAATAGAGAATGTTGAAAGCCCAACCTCTCACATACCGTATCGAGTGTGAGCAAGAAGAAGCACATACCGAAAACAACAAAGAAACGAGCATTCAGAAGAAAGGCAGTCTCCTTCACAATTGGATCGTTGGAGGATCCAACAAAATGCCAAGTACATTTGAGGATATCTTTTGGAAGATGGCTCACTAATGAAGGAAAATGTTGGACTAGGATAGTAGTGAGATGCAAGAGCTCAATTTTGAACATGTCATCAGTCTCTGTGAAGGGATTTCCCTCCAGAATGCAGCGCCAAATTAGGCTGTGGAGACCATCCATCAGGAAAAATACCTCAGCTCCAAAGACTCTAAAGACACCCCCCAAAAGCCCTGAGATCTTTGAAGTGCTCCAGAGATTCTGAAAGCACTTTGAGGATGCCTGGAGAAACTCAAAGTGCTTTCAAAATCTCTGGTGTCTCCAGGCTTTGGGGGGGTGTCTCAGAAGACTTCAGAGCCAGGAACATTTTTTCTGATGTCGATGAATGAGGTGTCCAAAAGATGCTGCTTGAAGGAGTTTTGTTGGGCTGGACGAGCAGCGTAGGGGATACGATATAGCGGATAAAGTATGCTTTATGAGACAAAGAGCAGGTACTCGTTTCGAACCAGGTCAGGAAGCGGAGGAGTAGGTTTCGCTGGAAGATGGTGTCGCTGCTGAGTGCAACATGTTGATATAGAAAATGTGTCGTTCGGACCATGTCAATTTTGAGGTTGCGGGTATAAATTGCAACGAGCGCGAAGATGAGATCTATTCGAGGGGAAGCTTTGAGTGCTGAACAGAAAATTGACATCATCAGGTTGTGACGTTGTATGACCTCTCGCTCGGGTTGTTGCATCCCTGTGTCCCACAAAGCAAGCAATGATTCCATCATGTTGGCATGGTCTAAAATCCAACAATGATCGAGCTCAGCCAGATCCGCGAAGAGCAAAAGAGCTGGGATTATGCAATCGTTACTGTGTATACCAATGGCCAGAATGGTGTTCGTATGAGATGCGAGGACACACTGTGCATTCGGAGCAAGCTGAGCCTGAAGGATGCTTCTCAAAGTTCTCACATCAGCAAAACTGACCTGGTGCCTAGGCTGCCTAGAGATACCCCCCAAAACCTCAGCAGTTTAAAAACTTTGAATTTGCCTGAAAAAGCCTGAGCAAGCCTGAGTTTGCCTGGAAAAGCCTGGGCAAGTCTGAGCTTGCCTCAGATTTCTTTGGGTGCTTTGGGAGAGCCTAGGTTTTGGGGGGTATCTTTGGGTTACCTAGGCCACGGGTACTTTTCCTGATGCAGATGTCGAGGAAGGTGTAGATTGTCAATGAAGAACTGCACTCCTTCATCCGGATATCTATCCAGATATTTGGCCAGTGGTTCGGGGAAAGGACTTTTGACTGGAGAAATGCATTTGGGCCTCTTTTTGGACAATAGCATTGACAAGGTTATTGAGGAATATATTAGCCACAGTAGGCAAGAGATGGAAGATATTTGCAAGCCGGACAAGCTTTGTAATGCCTTCGTTCTCGCCCAAAGGTGATCTGGATGATGCCTGCAGCATTTGAGGATCGGCGACAAAATGAAAACAATCGAGTAGCTTGTGCCCTATTTCAACCTTGAAGTAATTGGTCAAGAGCTCCAACAGCCGAGCCAAACCCTCCAGCCCAGGGACAGACAAATGCTTGGGGTCAGCCAAGTTCATCAAGATAGGGCGTAATCCAGTTTGCTAAAGCTCTTTTGGTAACCTGCTTTGATGAGCTAAGACCATTCTGAGGCCCTCATGAAGTCAAGTTGACTTTAGAGGAAGGAGAATATAAAGATTTAAAGTACACTCCGGTCACTCTGAGAATTGAGTGTTAATCTTCAGAAAGATGCAAGGGAGATCACTATACCATACCTTTGCCTCGTCTGAGGGTGTTTCTGGAAGAAATCTGTCATAGGCATGGAAGCAGTCAACAATTTGATACAAGACACCCAAAGTTTAGTCATCTTGATCATGCCCTGCCTCGGATTACTTCTGCCAAGCAAGGCCGCATCTTCAGCATCAGCCAAAGCAAGAGTCTCGTGAAGAAGCCGGAGTAACTCGTCATTGAGATCCAGTAGAGGAGGAGTCAAGCTGACGCAGTATCGTACAACCTCAGGTAGATCCGCTGGGAGGTCCGTCGAAATATGCAGCAAGGCACGGACGAGATCGATTTTGCGTTTGGATACCCACTTGGTACCAATTTCTGGAGCTTCTGTCATCATCCTGATACAGGCATGTCCAGCGATTGTTCGTGACCAGGAATTATCTAAGCACAGGGCAGTGAACCTGTTGGTTAGTTGATGCAGAATGAGATATACATCCTGCATGTTGGAGTTATCGCGCTTTGCCTGGGCTACCAAATCCTGGACGATAGAGCCTAATTTGGCGCTGCATTCTGGAGGGAAATCCCTTCACAGAGACTGATGACATGTTCAAAATCGAGCTGTTGCATCTCACTACTATCCTAGTCCAACATTTTCCTTCATCAGTGAGCCATCTTCCAAAAGATATCCTCAAATGGGCTTGGCATTTTGTTGGATCCTCCAACAAAGTTCACCAGCAGAAATGCAAGACCACCAGTCAACATATTGCTGATCAAGTTAGAAGGCGGTCGCCCATTATAGACATTCTTGTGTTGACCTAAAAACCATGTTTGTGAATCATACACATGTTGTCGAAGGAAATTACTGACATAGAAGATCGAACGCAGCCTTGGACAACGAGAAGGTTTATGAAAGGAGGGAGAAACGCTGAGGGCTCAGGGTTGATCTTGAGGGTTGAGGTCGATCGAAAGAGAGAAGAGAAGGAGCGGACAGCGTGTAGACAATGAGAAATGGGATCGTACCCATAGCATGCATATTGACACTCTGGCCAATGGCCGCGATGGTCGAAGAGATGAATACTATCAGAATACTCTATCCCAAATTGACGCCCAATCAAGCGCTTCAAAGTTGATGTCAATGATGATCGATGATCGTTGACCAGGACTGCTCAACCACGACGTTCAATGCCCGATATTAACCACAACCACAATGTTGGAAGGTTCAACATCAACGTCCAACGTCTAACAAATTTGAACACAACTTCAATACCATTCAAACCTTGTCCTGCACATAAAACAACAACCTCAGCCCAGCCTCACGATATCGCTTTCGAGTCTCAACAACTCCAACTCGGATGGACTTGTCTTCGGATGTCTGAGTATGACCCAATGGCAAGGAACTTGAGGGAAGGAAGGGCTCGAGGGGAAGATTGAAGCACGAAGAAGGAATATGATCAAGGGAGGGGAGACCGAATGGATGAAATCCATCGTTCAAGTAGATTCTAGAGAAGCATTGTCGAAAGCAGACAAAGGGCTTTGAGACCATGATCAACGCCATGTACACCCACATAATCTGACCCCCTTTCTCATTCAAATTCCGAGCTCGAACTTTGATACGACAACTCTGACGGGCTTTTTGTTTTACTAGATATTCGAGTAGGACACAAGTTGTCCATGTTCAAAGGAGGAGTACGAGGAAGCGGAACTCGAAGAGATGGAAAGAGCGCAGTACACCCTTCCCCTTTCCCTCTTCTTCTCCTTCTCCTTCTCCCTCCCTGCCTCCCTCTCCGTCACCAAAGTAAAATCCATTTCTTGGACAAAAGAGCGCTAGCCCTCTGAATCATGCATGTCTAACGGGAACAGATTGAAGGTCGAGTGTGGGTGGAGCGCTGACAGTTTGGTGTTCCACTATCAATAGGATGCTGGACGGGAATGCTCATCATATTTCGCATCAGGTTGACTAGCAGTCGCACTAGCTACAGGTGATTCTTCGGGCCTGTCAGGCCCAAGCTCTATCACATTGTTGCCCTACGACATCCACAACATCCGGACCACCGGGACCAGCCGAGCCCGATTTTCGACATTTGACATGTGCATGTGCATGGACCATTGACACCGCGGCTGACTGAATTTTTCTACTTTTAGAAAAAATCTTGGAAAGGTCTTGGAAACAATCTGATTTCTGCTGACCTTTCAATTTGTGGAAATCAATGATTTGCTGCTCTGCATAAAAATTAGTAAAAACCTATTTTCTCGAAACTTTTTCAAAGTTGGAAATTTTCGGTCCACCCCGGGGCGCCCTGGATCGGCACGGACCGCGGTTTTCCAACTTTGGAAAAGTTTTGACAAACTGGATTTTTCCAAAATTTTTTCTACAGTGGCAAAAGTCCATTTTTCAGAGTTGGAAAATCTCCACAAAATCACAAATTTTCAAAAAGCTTTCCTCATGATTTTCCAAAAGTAGAAAACATGTCCCCGCCGCGGTGTGAGGATGTCAGATGAACATTGAAAATGTTGATGGGCTCCGTGAAGATCCAGGGTGTCATCAAAATTCAGTGATAGATCCATCGTCTTGAACTCGAAAAACGTCGACAACGGGTCTTCCTGCAGCGGATGTTCATTACAAAGAGCTTCCCACTTCTCGTCAGTAGGGTAATCGAACACAACGGTCTCGTCTTTCATCGCAAGGTACGCTTGGGTCTCAGCGACCCGCTGAGCGTTTTCTTCTTCTTGTCCGGCTTTGAGCCTCTGTGACCGTTCTTTCTCTATATACCTCGACTCGAAGTGTCAAGAGGTATTTGTTGTCTGCCTTTGGGAGACTACGTTCTTTCTCTTTTATAATCCTCTTCAACCGTTCCTGCATTTCCCGTTCCTCCTTCTCCTCCCTAACCCTCTTCAACCTTTCCTCCTCAGCCTCCCAGACTTTCTTTTGCTCCTCTGCCGCGCGCTTCCAGCGCGAATGGAGCCAGGGATCATCCCAGGACCAATGGGTGTGCTGCAGGAGGAACGAGTCGGCTTTGGATAGGGCGTCGTTGAGTCGGGGAGGTGAGGGGTAGGAGGAGGTGTTGCGGTCGTTTGTGAGGTCACGGTCGTGGGTGATCTTTCCGTATCAGCTCTGGATCTGATGCATAGCAGGATAGCAGTGTCAGTGATAGATTGATAACAATAGCATTCAACAGATAGGAAAAGCAGCAGATTGAGATGATTGAGGTACGGTACTCACGAGGGCGACGACAAATTCCTTCGTCCAATTGCAAGCTCGTAACGCAACATCGTCAGACACTGCCAACGAGTCAACCTTCGCTGCGACATCAATAATGACAGAGGCTTGGTCGATGATCATGGCGATCATCTCTTGAGAAAGAGGAGGGATCATTGAGCGGAACTTCTGCCTGGTTTACTGCGCTTCAGATGTGGGGGAATGTGGATGATGAGGGTTCGTAAGGTTCGTAAGGAAGGAGCTGTAGAGTAGGTTTGTCCGGCTAGACATTGAAATATACTGGATGGTGCGAGAAAAACGACCCCGTTTGTTTGATGAGCGTCTGAAGGAAAGAAGAACATTCGAGATATGGGACGTATGCCTGACGTCTGAGATCTGAATATTAATGTTAATATTTTCACTCAGAAATCCACAAACACGGCACGTACCTCTCTCGTGTATAGATATCCTGAGACTAATCCTTCCAGTTCCGTCCCTTTCTCGTCGCTATGTTGAGCTTTCGAATAATTCGTCAGTATTATATCTCAAGCAGTCTATCAGATTCATACCTTCAATTGTCTTCCGTCGTGTACGTCCCTCTGCCTCAGCCTAATCCAACCTAGCCCATTCCGGTCGATTCATCCCGACCGAGTCCTTAGGCCTTAGTACTAACTGCCTACTAACCGAGATCCGCAAGCAGGTCCATTTGCGACATAGAACTTGCAGGCGAGTTTGTACATGTGGCTTGTAAGCATTGCAACGAGCTAAGAGGAAGAAGTGAGCAAATGGAGGGATCCTTTCTGAAGATTTATTGGGGGAGGGGTAGACGTTGGGTACCTGGGTACGTTAATTTTGGAGAGAGAAGAGGTCTGAGTGTGCACGCTTGATCAAGCGCTCATCCGAGACATCGTGAGTTGGTTTCAACTTTTACACGATATCTCTTTCTCGACATCACCACCTCTGGACCGCCTCACTTCTGGACCACCTCTACCAAGTTCGTTCTTTCAAATGTCGAGCTTTAATCTTTCCGTCGCTGGTCAGGATGACTCAAACATAGCTGCTGAATTGGAGCCAGCAAGTCGGAAAAAATAGCTATATGATATCATGATCTCGCTTGCTCAACACAGACGCCGACGCTGATCCATGATGCACGATGTCTTGACCGTCCTTGCAATTCGGAAATTAGAACATCTTACAGGCGTTCATTCTGGTTTGGGACTTACAACAGCCCTCACAGGCTTAGGTCGCATCCGGGCTCGAATTCGGGTTCTGCATTTTCAAGCAGAAGTGCTAGTTTTCAATGATGGATGTTGGACTCTGGGAGAACGAGAAGCCAGGGAGAGGTACGTGTCGCGTGAATTCGGGGTATTCTGAGAGGTAATACTCATCCAAAGACTTCCTTATCTCAGACACTATGTCCTCATCAACAGACCAAACCTAAACCAAAGCTGCCTCCGAGAATTCAATTGTCTGCGCAAACGGACACCTCGTTTTATTACTTGGGAACAACCAACCTGCTTGAATCCATGATCACTTTCATGCAACTCTTTTACGCACTTCAAATACTCAAAGCAGTGGAGCTGCGTTTACGGGCAACCGCCGAACATCTCACATAATCCCGGAACACCCTATCGTGCCTCTCTCTCAATCCAACCTATACATTTCCTTTCTATTCCGTGCACAAGACCGAGGGCCCAAGGACTCGTAGGAGGAGGGGGAGAGGCTAACGGTGAACATACGAGGTGCTATGTAGGTACGTTCCCTTTTTCTCACTCGCTTACTTGCTGACTTCTCTTAAGCTCAAAAATTCGTCGCTATTCGTTGGCCGCACCTTTACACCACATACACATATATATGTAACTACAACGTCCAACTCTTCGTCAATCGACATTATCGTTGTTGTTGTCGTGCTATCGTAAACTCGTATCAACGACATCAACTATCAAATCGCTCTCTCCCCACACCTCACCACGATCTCACTCCGCCGCAATGAAAATCGATCTTTTGCTTGTCCGCAGACGTCCCATTGGGTCCACGCGTGTTTTTTGATCATCGCGTGCAGAAGGATCGAAAGAGGGAGGATGCTCTTGCTCTCACCAATGATCCGCTATACCGTTCCCTTCTCATTTCTCCCAGAGAACCGGGAACCCTTTGCCTCGAAGGGGCTTCCGAGACTATGTTACGTCTATGCTCGCATATCTCTGGACTTGTTCACAAGCCCCCGTTGCTCTCGCGCTGTTCGAGTGTTCCCTCCCGAAGCCGGCGTCCTCATTTCCTTTTCCGAACGCGTTGACTCAAAAGTCGTCGGGGAGTACATCTTCACGGTCTTGGCTCGTGCGCGTGAAATAGCCATCGAAGTGTATTTGAAAGCCACAGCGGCAAGCTTTCGAGAAGCTTGGAAGATGGTCGACACCATCATAGCAGCAGGCGGAGGATCCACTTCACGGACCAGCGCAGAAGACGTCGTGTGAGAGCCGCTACTCTTGTGAAAGGTCGCGGAGCTCACTTATACTATCATTCAGCTTCCGTATGTTCGAAACTAACATGGATGAATATCTTGACGAAGAGACCGAAGCCATCAAACCCGCGTTCGAAGCTGCTCGCCCGGACGTCGCTATACGGTAAGATGGTTCATTCATGCCTTTTGTGTTCTTACTTTGTGGGCATTGAGCAGAAGATCCGATTGATAGCCTAGAAGCCGTGGGCTTTTCGAAGTGGGCTTTTCGAAGAGAACTGAAGGTGCTCGACGATGAGACCCAAGTGAAGCTAAATGCAAAAGACGAGGAGTTAATCATGAAGAAGAAAGACGACATGTTGAAGGATGCAGAGATTTCTAGGAAGGATATCCAACTAGCATTCAATTCAGTTCAGTTGGCCAAAAAGGAAAACGAACTTGACGAGTTGGTGGTGCGTAGACAACGAGGTGTATCAGTGCACTCATTAATGACTTTAGTAGAACTGTGAAAGTAGAACTGGGAATTGGACCGACTTCGGTCTCTTGAAGAGGAACGACAAGATCTACTGAAAGACCAAGACACTGCTGAAGCTTACATCGAGAAGTTTACGTCGAGAAACTACACCAACGGATTCGCGAGCTCGAGGCTTCCATAGCTGGTAATAGTGTCGTCGCGAGTGTTGATGGAACCAATGATCCTGTGAGCTCGTTTGTTGCGAGGCCCAATTCTTATGGCTTGACACTTTTCTTTATTCTTAGCCTATGCTTTCTAGTCGTACTGCTACCTCACGGAAGGGGTGTTTTCGAGCGTAGAGGGCGAACATCTGCGATTGATTCCTGATCCTTCGCTCTACCTCTACATTTGGTTTCGTCCTAGTGTAGTCATGTAGGTAGCTAGTTAGGCTACGGCCTTCCCTATTGTTCCATTACCTGCGGTAATATCTTTCACCCAACGACGACTGATGGCAGTTGGTATATACCTACAGGAATGCTCAGGGAAGGGCATGCACAGACTCGATGTAAGTTAGCTGCACTCGAGGAATGAGTCAAGCGAGGATAAATGCGCTCTGGAATCGTGGGCGCCCCATGCATTGAGCAAACAAGCAAAGAAAGGTTGACCAGTTTGTCTGAGCAGTTCGGACTTGCCTCAGATCTTGTCACTCTCCCAGATCAACATGACTGTCTGCAAAAGGGTCGTCTTGAATGACATTGGTTCGAAAAAGCTCTCGGCACCTACTAGGACACATTTACTGGTTCGTCTTACGCTTAACCCGTCGAAAAATTTCCCCAAGTCTCACTTTCCTTTTGATCGTTAGTCTTCATGCTGCATATCTTGGAACAGAGGTCGCACAGACTAGCCGAATCACGATGGAGGTCTACCCGTCATAATACCTTATATACCCGCAATGTTATTCGTCAGCCAGCCCATCTGTCTAAAGTTGATTTTTTTGTTTTGTTGTAATTGAGGAGTTTTACTACAGCTTCGGGTATCAAAGAGGCTTGCGCGTTCACCCTCATCTCCAACTACCAAGTCCAAGGATCTGTGTAGTAACGGAATTGGATGACTGACGCCGTCCTCATAAATCAAGTTATCTAGAGAAGGTTTGCACAGAAAATGGACATTGAATATCCTGCTCACTAGGTGCGTTATCCCTCACTTTCATCTGCCAAGCATGGAATTGATTTTCTTTAGCTGGCAGTAGCTGATTCTCGACAAGACGCTCAGTGCATCTAATCACTGCTGGATCTGGTTTGTAATCTCCTGCAGCCGACTTACCATCACTATCGTCGCGCTCCTCCTGCTCTTGTTGCGTATCGGCATACACTCTGCATACCCCCGACCATCATCCCTTTCAGCTCAAGGCGGTCATCCTCTGGTTTAACACCTCATCTCAATTCTACTTTGAATAGCTAATCTAAATTCATGGCGAGAGGTCGAACGAAACACGAACTACTTTCACTCTACGCGTTGCGTCGAGCGCGTCCCACATCGTTGGCAGATGGGCCTGGGGTCTTGTATGCCTATGTAGACCATGGACGGTACTGGAAAGTGGGCATGTCCAAGAATTATACACGACGGCAAGCACAATGGGACAGACAGTGTCCTTGCCCTACTCGAGTATGGTTACCGCCGATTAGGACTACTAGGAGACGAAGAGCAGGTAAAGTGGTTTGGTTGGCTTTTTTCATTTATCCTCACCGCTCGCAGAGTCCCTTGCACACCTCTTGTGCGAGATGAGGTGCGATCAAAGGCCTCGTTTTCATTGTCAAAATTGTTCGTATCAATAACTCGAATCTTGATATCTCATCAGTATGCATTTGCTTAGGTGGGAGGACGCATATCGAGCTTTTCGATTTTGGTTCGGCCGGACACTGGTATTGGGTCTGGACATTGGTTGTGAGGCCGCGGCTGGAAGAAGCAGCAGTGGTCTGAAGGTATACATATGCGAATTTCGCAAGACTGATGGTTACACAGATTGATTCTTTCGCAGATCTAGTGCATCTTGGAAAATAGGACTGAGGTATATGTATATATGCTCTCATATCGATACATCAAAAGGAATCCGCGTCGAAAATTATCATGCCTGAATCGTGTTGTGAGATACGTGATGTTCTTGGATTCTGTCTCTTAAATATCCAGAGCTGAGAGCGGCTTTGCAGACTTGTTGATGACCCTTCGTTCACTTTCGACAGCAGTGGGGAAGGCGGTCTGAAGGCTCAATCTTGTTGGTACCCCAGGCCCGAAGAATACGAATGCTGGAGGAATGACGACATTGGCCGGATTAGGCCGGGGCAGAGAGGCATACACACGACAGAAGACGATAGAAGGTATGATGTTGATGGACTGCTTGTGAGATGATGCCGACATTCAAAAGTCTGAGCCGCGACGAAGGGGAGGGCACTCGGAAGGATCAGATTTTTCAAACATAGCTGTGCACAAGAGAGGTACGCCTCATATCTCGTCCGGTTTCTTGTTGTATCCGTTTTCTAGCTTTCTGATTGCCATTCATTGATTTGAGTTTTTGTCTGGAATGAAGGATAAAGGAGAGATCGGACGACGAAGAAGACTGTGAGTTGTCCTTGGTTACTACTTCTTGACTTTTGTTTCCAGTTCTCAGTCGTATGCTGATTGAGTCCCACTGCCCGTCGCTTAGGTTATATAGCTACAGCGATAAGAGGGACGTCTACAACCGCCCCCAAAGCGAGAAGCGATAACAGCAACGAAGACAGCAAAACTGTCAACCAAGAACAAAGCGAGAGTGGCGAAGGATGGTAGCACGACCGATGTCAAGTCCTGGTGGGAGACCGACGACGAGCGTCGGTGAGAGTGACATCGGATTCGGGCAGCTGAAGTACATTAACTCTGAGTATGGGCGTACGAAGGACAATATGAAGGGTAACATTATCCTATCCACACTGGAGGTTCCTACATTGACGAAGAACTAGAAGGAGAAGACGAAGAGTATTCGGAAGACAAAGACGTGTTCGCATTCGGCGTACCCGAAGTCGAAGCCCAACTTCCGCCTGTCGCTCGTCGACGGCGTTGGTGAATATGTCTGTACAGCTTCCACCACCTCCCTTCACCACTTAGACCAATCAGACACATACACAGACGGTGTCCTCCCCGCCATCGTCACAGTCGTTGTCGTCCGCAGAGGATTAAGGCTAAGTATAGAATGGAGAGGTTGGATTTACGGATTTACGTGCAAAGTCTATCACAATAGCCACCGCCAATTCCAATTCCAAAGAATCCCGTGTTTCTCCTATCCCTCTAATTTTTCTTATTCTTACAATCCGTTGACGATATCCTCTTCGACCCCATTTCATACGCCCTCCATCAATTTATCCTTCTCCTCTTATCTCTCCACAGTCTCCGCCGAAGAAGACCCTCCGTTTGCCGAAGTGAGAGCACCTGTATCGAACATCAACGATCCAGAGATGCCAGCGTCGACTTTTCCGGATGTGAACGTGTTCTTCGATTTCCGCAGTCCGGCACCGAGCGTGGTGTTCAATGCGTTGTTGTTGTTGAGCTCTCCGATGGGCAAAGGCTTGAGTTTCTTGCTGCCGATTAGGACGTACAGAATCAAAGTTGCCGAGAGTGTTGAAGTGGGTATCCAGATGGGGAGAAAAGCCCCTTCACCTGAGCTCGACGGGGAAACGACGACGATGACGTAGGTCCACCCCATCTTTCTCGATCTCACTCAACCATGGAACATCAAAGAGCACGGTCTGGTCTTCATCATGGCCAACGTCGCCATTTCCTCTACTTATGATGCCATCAATGTCATCGATATACTACAACCAAGTCTGGGGTTACTGGTTTTCTGTCGTCCTTGTCCTCGCTACCCAGCTCACCGGTTTTGGCCTCGCGGGGGCCTGCAGAAGGCTTTTAGTCTGGTCGGTGTAGAACTCCATCAGACGGCTACAGTGAAACGTAGAAAGTTCGCTTCGGCAGCTCTTATCACTTTCCTCTCCAAATTCTCGACATCCCTCAATCCGTGTGCTCCTTCCGATTCCACTCCCAAGCTACCGAAATCACAAACCTTCCAATGCTTACTAACAACCCTCTCTCTTCAAGTGCTCGTCCAAACCCCTCCAGGACTCCCCATCGATATCGCCGGCCAATCACCCGTTACCGCTACTTCCTTTACCTTACCCTCTTCAATTTCTTGTTCTTCTTCCTACCTGGATTCCTTTTCACCTCCCTGTCGATATTCAGCGAATGTTGTGAACCAGTTGTTCAGTGGGGTGTACTCTGGCCTCGTTATGAGTATTTTGACTGCTGATTGGACGCAAATCAGTTGGATCGGCTCTCCGTTGATGGTCCCGTGGTGGGCACGAGTACATATTTTTGGAGGGTTCGTGACGTTCTTCTGGGTGTTGACGCTAGTGTTGTGTTGTACGGGTGTGAGTGGACTTTTTCCGTTGCTCTTCCTGTGTATCTTTTTGATCTCGGCACCTTTTTCATTGTGCTTTAGGCTTTGATTTTTTGTTTGCGTGTATCTTCATTTCATCTTATATTCTTGCTTTGCTGCACTCGGTTTCGTCGGGTTGAAGTAGGTGGTAAAGAGCTGAGAAAGGATCACGACAGACACTTCCAAGTTCTCGCCGTTTTGAATCCTTTCCCGAACCATCCGAGTAGGTTGGTAAAGCAATTTTAAGTTGACATTCCACATTTCGATGTAACGGGACCTGTATGGTTCATGTGGCGCGGCATTCATCGATAGCTTTGCCATCATGATAAGTATACAATGTTCGTACGTAGAACTTAAGCAAAATTCTTGCTTCATGAAATGCCAGATTTTCAGACTCCATGCTACCAAAGTTTCATGTCCCGCTCAATGCCTGGAGGAGACCGAGACTACGAATATGTAAATCATGAGGCGGAGGACCGGATTCCTCGCAGAATCAGAAAGGGGAAACGATTTGTAAAACGTAATGTACACAAGCTTCCCCCCTCCCTTCTATCAATGTCCTCATATCTTTATTCTCTGCAACAGCCTTCTCCCTTCTCTCCTTCCTCCCCTGCACGAGCTCCGTGACACGACTCCCCCGTATGAGCCCCCTATCCACCTCCTCATCCGACAACACACCCACACGGCACCCTTAAGTGGGTAAGACTCGTTGGAGAAGGTACGATAGCACGAGCCCAATGGAAAATCTGAGGCAAGGGGAAGTGGTTGGACTCGTTGTCATTCTGTTTGACATCTGCGGTAAAACTTTATAGTGGAATGGTCGATAGTCGATGTGGAATCCATGACGATGATGACGACAACGACGGGCGATGGTCTATGAAGCTGAAGCTGATCGAGTAAGAGGAATCAGACATTCTACGTGTGAGTGCATGGCGCGTGGCGCGTTGTGTGTTTGGGGGTGTGGTCAACGACTAGCAACAAGAATTTCGAGGGTGAAGAGGAGATTAGTGAGAGAGCAAGGGAGAGAGAGAAATCGGACCTCCAAAAATTTCGACGCAACGCTCGAACTTTCGTCCCTCGGCTTGGGCCTTTTCCTCGTCTTTGAGCATTGTATTGTGGGGACTAATGAAAAGGAGATGAAAGGGATTGGTCGGGGGATTGCAGAGGGTACTCAGATAGGGCAGAACATGTGTCATGAATCGAGTTTTACAAAAATCTACGAGGCACATAAAGCCATCTGAGAATCTCACATTCAGAACGAATAACTGCCAAAAGAGAAAGATACTTACGACCCCATCTCAGGAAACTCTTCAACTCTAGCAAATAGCAATCCATACACTTTCGACACCTCCGAGATTGTCTCCCCCTGGCCTTCTGCTTGTGACGTTGAGATATAAGGTTAAGTTTTTGAGACTCAGATCACGTTCGAGTTCGTGAATCCAGGGATTCTTAGCTTCATTCCGAGTTTGGTCGTGAGCACGCAGATTTTGATTCGAGTTTCGAGGTTAGGAAAGATTCAGAGGTTTAGGAGGATGTGGAGGTGGCCACGGATGTGGATGAGACGGCGGTACATAGTGGAAAGCGTAAAGGAAGAAAGGCTGATTGAATCCAAATGTCAACAAAGAAGTACCCGCTCACTCGAAGACATCGCCCATTGCAGCACTCTGCAACCTTACTTGCCCACTGTTTAGGCAAAGAAAAGCCGAAGTCTGCCCACTGATCGCCCGTTTCTCGCCCGTTGCTTTTCGCAACCGAAAAAGATGCCATATTATGCCGGTAAAATGGCCGGTAAAAGGTATAATATTCCAAAGGTAAAATCATGGATATTATTCTGGTAAAATAGGCTGTTAAAGCAAGAATATACAGGAGGCAAAATTGATGCTTTTTATGAAGTTAAATATATTGTAAAATATTCAATTCATCGGAGCATTTCTCGAAAGTTATATCATTGCTGTAACAAAGTTTAAATCAGGGAATTATACTGCAATATATGCCCTCTATGTTGAAGCCTTTTACGGGTCATATATATCAGTTCCCTGCCAGTGGACGAAGATTTACTATAATTACTTCGGATCCATCCCGTATAATGAACGTGAAGCTCGGTTTTCTCAATCTAAGCGGGAACTCTATGGTCTGAAGGTTGCTCTCCGAGCAACACACTATCTTCTTTATGGATGTCGGAAACTCACGGTGGAAACGGATGCTAGCTATATTCAAGGAATGCTTGAAAATCCGAGTAGTGGTCCAAACGCTACGATCAACCGTTGGATTGAAGATATCCGTAAATTCCATTTCGATTTGATTCATGTCAAAGGAGCAACCTTTGGACCTGATGGTTTGTCTCGAAGACCTCCGGGAGGTTGGACTACCCCTCGTCGGGAAACCGAAGAGGATCTGGCAGAAGATGCAGATGACTCCAACAACGTTAGGTTCTTCAAAGCGGACGAAGCGGACGATCCATTGCCCTTTGAATCATTCAAAGATCATATAGATCCCCGGACTGGATACTTTTGCGAGACCATTGAAGATGAGTTTGCGGAGGATCTTCAAGTTGCCCGGGAGGAAGAGATCCAGCATGCATTCCTCAAAGAACGTTTAGAGGCCTCGGGAATGCCTTTGACCTCTCAGTTTCTGCAGTATACTGCGATCCCCGACAATGCTACGTGGGGACCTGATCACAAATATCCGATATCTCATAGATCGGATGGCGGAAATCGTCTAGATCAGCAGTTACCGGAAATCCGAGCATGGCTTAAGGACCCGAATGCTGAGCAATTCGCGAAGTTGGACAAGAGACAACGAGCGGAAATGGACCGGAAAACGCTGTCCTTTTCAATAGACTCGGAAGGTCGACTGTTCCATCGGAAACCATCCACAGATCAACTGCGTTTAGTGGTTGAACCGGAAAAACGAATGTATCTATTGCACAGTGCTCATGATGCTTTAGGACACAAGGGTACCTATGCTACGAAAGACTTCTTAGAAAAGAGGTTTTGGTGGCCTGATCTGGAGAAAGACGTGGAGTGGTATGTGAAAACATGTCAAGCCTGCCAAGATCGACTTAGGTCTTTGGTACGGATCCCTCCAACGGTGACCTTCACGCCATCCTTGTTCCAAAAGATACATATCGATACTATGGTTATGTCTCCGGCCAGTAATGGTTGCAGATATATCGTTCATGGAAGGGATTCATTGTCGAGTTGGTCGGAAGCTAGGGCACTGAGAGTTGAAAACGCGAGATCACTCGCGGAATGGTTCTTTGAAGACATCATATGTAGATGGGGATGTCCGGAAATCGTGGTCTCGGACAATGCACCACAGATGAAGCTTATGTTGAGATGGCTCGAACAGAAATACGGGATCCGTGGAATACAGATATCGCCTTACAATTCACAAGCTAACGGAAAGATTGAACGTGCCCACTTTGATCTGAGACAAGCACTTGCGAAAGCGTGTGCGGGAGATCTGTCAAAATGGTACTACTTCTTGAAACCGATACTTTGGGCTGATCGTATTACTGCACGGAGAGGCTTAGGCTGTTCACCATACTTCGTAGCTACCGGGACGGAACCTCTGCTACCTTTCGATATTGTTGAATCTACATATTTGGTCAATCCACCAAATCGAATACTATCACGGGAAGAGTTACTGGGCTTCCGGGCTCAGGCTCTTTCCAAACATCGTTCCTTCGTCGAGAACATGAAATCACGGATCGACGAGAACAAACGTCGAGAAGCGAGAGTTTTCGAAGAAAAGTACAAGTACACAATTAAGGACTGGGATTTCAAACCGGGAACCTTAGTACAAGTACGGAACACTGCTATCGAGAAGAATTTGGATCGGAAAATGTACCTTCGATATCGTGGACCTATGGTTGTTATCCGGAGGACACGAGGAGGCGCATATATCATAGCGGAAATGGATGGCACTGTGCTTAAAGACAAAGTGGGTGCTTTCCGTGTCATCCCGCATCATGCTCGTTACGAACCGATCGAACTGCCGGAAAACATACATGATCTGATAGATCTGTCGCCTGAGCAGTTAGAATCTATGGTACAGGATGAGGAAGATGAACCTGAGGAAGTGGAGGACTTTATTTTCAGTACTGTCCCTCGAATAAACATTTCCGGTGATGATCAGTCGAATTCCGTTGAACCACCACTGGTTCCGCCTGTTGAACAGCTTGATCCGGAGGATCTGAAGGCTGCTGAGTCCGAAGATCAAGAGGAAGAGGCGAATCCGTCTCTACCGAATGGTCCACGACGAAGTGGTCGACGGAAATCTTTCTAAACATGCCTGATCCAACAGATCAGTTAGTTTGGGGGAGTTTCCGCGATGTTTCAACTTATTCTATCTCAATATTCACTCGAGGAATTTAGTTGCCACTGGATTACCTCAAAAACTACCAATGATACTTGACTTGACAAAAGTACAGGTATAAAAATAGGCGACAGGGCAGAATGAACGATGATCTAGATGGTCAGCCTCGATAAGCACTTGCTTAAGGTGCGGAGCGTGGCCCTTGCATTGCGGGATCCTCTAAGTCTGTCTGCGCAATTTTAATTACGGGTGGCAGCGACGGTGGTGCGGAAAACACGTACACCTCTTCAACGTCGGCAGGAGTCATGGTAGTGTCCTCGTCTTTGGGCAGAGGTTCACCAGCCTTCCGAGCAGCCCTGGCGTTGTCGATGATCCGTTGACTAGCCTCCCCACGGTGTGCATAGAAACGAGCTTTCATAACACAGTCGAAGAGTTGGGTCGTATGGAAGTTGATGAAGGCATTGTACTGCTCTTCGGTGTACGATTCAACCTCCGGGTTGTGGGCGAGTCCGATGTTGTGAAGAAGTTGCACGAGATCTCGATGATCAGTATCGTCGGGTGTACCTGTAACAATAATCAGTAACACGAAGATTTGCGGAAGGACTCCGGGCTATGCAAAGCGAAAATATCTAACGGAAAATGTGTGATCTAGCAGATCAACGAGTCTCCGTAGAAGTCCGTACGAAAAAGCGGAAAAAGGAAGTGGTACTCACTAGTATCCGCGAGTTCCAACGAGTACTTCACCCTCTTAATCAGATCTTCACCAACAGCACGAGGCTGGGAGATCGCGGTTACAGCGTGCACAGTACTATGTGCTTGAGGAGACAGAGCCCGCTCAGTCTCATCACCGTCCGCAGGACCGACATCGCGTTCGGAACGTTTGCGCTTGCTCTTGCTCTTGGAAGACTTCGGAGTGTCATCGTCGTCGACGGTGTCGCGCCTTTTGGTTTTGGTCTTAGCCTTCGCAGGAGTAGAATCCTCGACGTCGTCAGCCATCTATGGCACGGGTTAGTCATAAACTTGTCTGATCTACAAGATCAGCAACGTACCGAGACATCCTGATCTGCCAGAGCGGCGGGTTCGTCGTCAGCGGATTTCCTCTTGCTTTTGGAACGCGTAGAGGGTCTGGTAGGAGGAGGAGGAGTCGCTTCCGCGGTCTTCTTCCCCTTCTCGCCTTTTTCACGTTCCTCCTTGGCGTGCTTGATCCTTTCGTCCATACCAATGATATGATCGATGACGAGTTCAGCACGACGAGGCTGGATGAACAGTTAGCAGCTGATCTAACAGATCAAGGTCCAATACTTACCGGAGGGTCGTACCGCGGAACAGGCACACCCATACGCAGTGATTCTTGCATTTCAAAGCGTTGCTCGCGTGGACTACGGAAGTGTCCTCGCATGGGAAGTCCGCGGCCTCGTAAATGGTTAGCAAGTGCGCCTCGAGGACCTTTTGGAGGAGAAGGACCATGTTCTGCAAGATCAGCATCCTGGAACCTTCAGTCAATAAACGAATCTTCGAAAATAGTTGCGGAAACGCACCACCTCTGCCATGAACTTGGCATCAGCATCAGAAACTGCTGGATCTGCTGGATCAGTCGCAACTTCCTTGCCTTTCGACTTGGATTTCGACGGTCCTTCAGGATCAGCCGGTGGAACACTAGGTCCGCGAGTACTGACAGCAGGAGAACCCTGTCTGCCTTGGTCCTCACGGAGCTTTTTGCGACGAAGGTCGTTCAGCTGAATGTAGAAACTGACGATCTCAGCGTTCTTCCCTCCCTCTTCGGAGAGTTTGGGAAACTGCTTAGGGATCTCGTCACGGATAGTGCGGTACGCATTCACGGCGGAAAGTAATTCCTCCGCGAGATTGTCGTACGCCCGCAGATAGTCCTTGTTCATGCACGCAGCGTCGCGGGACACTCGAATGAGCTAACGGAAAATGGTTAGTTTGGTTAGATCTAGCAGATCACACGATTTCCGTACCAAATGAGTATACGCGCAGCGAACATCGTTCAAAAAGATCGTTTTGTTGGACGCGGTGAACTCGACCTTGTCCTTGCTAGAACTGTACTTGGCACCTTGCCAGGCCAGGCTCTTGTCATCGCTAACACGAGCAGCCCAGTACTCCGCGTCGACGCACCAGTTGGCAAAGTCAGCTTCAAGCGAGATAGGGAGATTGTGGTACTCGAAGTTGGGAGCCATTTTTTTTCGTTGAGTTGGGAGTCGGATCTCTTAGATCAAGGGCTTTTATACCTTTTCCGATGCTTCGGGTCAGCAGGGGACTGCTGAGCTTTAGTTTGGGGGAGGGGACACACGGTGTTTCAAGAATTTTCGAAATTTCAGAAAATTTCATGAAAATTTTACGAGATCTAAAAGACCTGTGCTCATTGACAGCTTAAGCATGCGTACAACGCAAAGACTTAGATCTAAAACCGACGCAGCTTGCAATTTGTAAAGCCCAATGGATTTAACATGCCATATGAGGCTGCAACCACCAACTTGATAACCGAAGAATTAACATTGATGGGCTTGATCTAGCAGATCAAAATGATCTAGCTGATCAGACCGAAATTTGTGCTTCGGTAATGACAAGAGCAAGGCAAAAGCTTTAGAAAGGTCAAAAGACAAACACTTAGAAGAGTCCAAGGTATCAATAAAGTACTGACAGTGCTCTATCAGGTGTTGGTTAAGGGCAAGAGACCCAAAAACTTAAAGTCAACTTAGAGGAGACTCAGAGGCTTTGAAAGTTAGCTTTAGAAAACTCAGAAGAACTCTTAGAGGATCTCTCAAGTATCTTGAAGATGAAAGTATGAATTCTTAGGAATGTCTCAGACAAGGAACAAGAAAAGCCCACAGGGGCAGTGTCATTCATGATGAAGGGGATCTACTAGGTGAATACTAGAGACCCGGAGATACTGGCTATATACAAACTTGCGACAAAAAGAAATCGTAGGATAGTATGGCTCTGTGGATTAGAGTCCGATTACTACGCTATTTACGGGTTTTTGGAGAGCGAGCAGGAGTAGCAACTTCCGTACGTTCAGCGTCATCATCATCGTCACCGTCCGACTTGGCGTCATCGTCGTCTTCTTCCTCACTATCGTCGTACTCAGCTACTAAGGCCTGGCCGGCGGAAGTTCGTGATGCTCCATCTTCAACATCCATGTCATCGTCGGCAGCTGTGGAGGCAGGAGGAGTATGAGAATTGCGGCCCAGGCCAAAATTAATGGGCACTGCAGCCGCGGGACGGCGACGAGAGGAAGGAACGGGGCCCGTAGGAAAGGAAGAAGGGACCTGAGGTAACGTGGCAGAGTCGGGATCCCTCGAAGAAGGAGCTGGGTCAGAAGAGGACGATGGAGGTAGCTCAGGAACGACAACGCTAGGTAGAACGGGGTCGTTGGAGTGAAGGAAGGCTTCTAAGCGAGCTGTGTCGGCAGGGTTAGACAGGTATGGAGCAATGTTGCAAGACGAGTCCCAGCCAAAAAGGGTAGACAACCACACCAGCATGTCGTATTCTAATGGCAGGTTGGGGTTATCCTCGGCCCACTTGGATAGCACGACGTTGAAGTCGAAGCCATTCGCCCGGACGTCCTGTAAGCTCTGAGCGAGCCGTTGGCGAGAGTCATTGAGGATGGTACTAAAGGAGGCCTGAACGCGATCGTAATCGGCCAACGCCCTTTGGAAGCGGTCAAGCGAACCGGAGCAACCTAGCAAGGAGTTAGACAAGTAATAACCGGAGAACTAAAGAACGTACCTGCAGGGAACCCCTGTACGGTGTTGTGTATAGCTAAGAGCCGGTCCTTGTGCTCCTCCAAAGCCAGACAACTGGGGCAACTGCGGTGAGTCCGGTCGCAATGACCGCAAGGTCCACCCAGTTTTCCACCTCCTTCACAAACGATGCCACGGGAGAGACAAGAAAGGCAGTTATTAGGAGCATGTAGAGCTTCGGGAGAAGGAAGGGTCGTGCTCAAAGAGGTCTGGAGGTGACGGGAAGTCATGTAGCTATACCGGCTGAGACCCTGCAAAGAGAACGTCGTGTCGGCTGAATTAACGAAAGCACCGAAGTTCCGGAGTTCCTCAGAAATTTGCCATTTAGGTGGGCGAAGAAATGGAAGTTTGGGGGCGCGGGGGTTCTGGGCGATCGCCTTACGAATCAACTGTGAGAATGGGGCTTTGGGCTTGAAGTTGGGGTTTGTGACGAAGTCCTTGTGTCCTGAAGTCCGGATATCATCATCGTCAAAATAATCAGGCAGGCCCTCTTGGATCCGCAAGGGAGTCCGCTGCTTGGGCAGCGTAGAGCTGGAGGCAGGGGGGACAGGAGTGCGAGCTCGGGTTCGCCCCGTGGAAGGCTGAGTCCGACGCTTCTTGGGAGCAGGCTCAGGGACGTTCTGAAGCCAAAAAGTTGAACAAGAGAAAGATGAAGGTAGGGAATGCGACTTACGACTTCTGGATCCACGGTGGAAGAAGACCGTGCTCGCTTGACCACCGCAGCCGGTACGCTATGAGCCACCTCGGGAACCGCTGGTTTGGCCTTGGCGGCACGCGCCAGACTTCGCCGCGGAATAGTGGGGGCAGGCTCAGGAGCAGGGAGAAAAATGTCATCGGTCTCGGCCTCATCCTCGACCATAACAGGGGGAGAGTCGGGAACAGGAAAGGGTTGGGGAGACGATGGCGCGGACGCGCCGTGGAGCGAAGAACCATTGGACTCAGTGTCCTCGTCGTCCTCGGGCGTCAGGGGTCGTGGAGGAATCAGGGCCGTCGTACTGGATTTGATGATAGGCGGAGCCCTGCTGGGTTTGGGAGTCACAACACGCTTAGCAGGATCCGGACGGAAGGTGATATCAGTAAACGGCTGGCGGATCTGGTCAGAATCGGAGCCCCGGCTAGCAATGGTAACAATAATCTGGCCCTCCCTGGTCTGGGGATCGAAAGGGATAGGGATGGCCAGTAACTTAAGAGCGATCGGCTCCTCAAGGCAGTCCTGTGGGACGAGTAAGCTCCAACCGTTAACGAGGACATAGGAGGATACCTACTTTGACCCGTTGACGAGTCCGGGAACTCATACCGTATCCCTCCTTTGCACGGCTATTGTAAATCCATTTCCTGTAGTCGGCAGCGGACAGATGATCCTCGCAGAAGTCGCAAATTAGGGCGATCAGAACCGGAGCGAACAGGGGACAGCTGATGGTATAGTGCCAGTGTTCGTGGTAATATCGCTGAGAGGGTCGTTAGTGGATGTCGGCGACGAAAGTGGTGGAAGGGGTACTTACCAAACAAGCAGTGGTGTTGGGATGACCCAGAAACTGCAGTAGACGGCGCCCGTTTTCAGCTTTGGAATGGTGACCGTTGATTATTTTGGCAAAACCTCGTTGTAAAATAATCAAGGCCTGGTATAAAAGCAGTCCCTCTCCCTGGGAAGAACGGCCTTCGTTGAAGACGGAACAAGTGCGTACGTAGCGAGGAGGGTAAAAAGTGGCAGGGGCAGGGGAAGGTGGAAGATTGGCGGTAACCCTCTGGAAATCGATCTTCTCCGGATGGGCATACTGGGGCAGGTGAAAAGCGGGAGGCGCAGAATTGGGAAAGCGTCGGAAGTTGTTCACTAACGTAGAACATTCTTCAGCCGATGCAGGCAGAAATAATGCTGTTTTGTCGGCGGGGGTGTCTCCCAGAACTCTGACGGCATTATAAACCATGACCCGGTGAGGGGATTCCACGACGAGCTCCTGGGCCATGGGCGAAGAAACGGCTGGCGTAACGCCGTAGACACGGTTGCTTGACGGTCGCTTGGAGGAGGAAGCTTTAGAGGAAGAAGCCATCGCGTCGAGGACGTGGACAACGATGGGAGTAGAGGAAGAAACGAACTTAGAAATTTTCAAGTTGGTTGAACCTTTGTCAGCATTTGCTAATCCAGGCCTAGGCACTGGGATAGTATGTAAAAGGTTGAAAAGAAGTCGTTTCGAGGAAGTGTGTATGTGATGTGATAGAATTAGAAGCGTGATTTACGTCATGATATCACACTCGGAAATTAAGCGCCGATAACAAACCGAGGACTTAGCGTTTTCGACAAGAGGACAGCGGAGTTGTCGGTACGAGTGCCAAGATCAACGGATCAACTTGATCTGTTAGATCACCGGGTATAATCAAGTCAGAATGTTGCGGAAAAGTGATTGATCTGTCGGATCAGCTACAGTACCACTCCTTTCGAGGGATACGAGCCTACACTACCCATAGCGATGACCGGGGACGGTCAGATCTTTAGTTTGGGGGAGATGTTGCGCGGTTTTTCCGCGCAGGCGTGCAATGATCAAAAAGATCTACTTAGACCGTTGCATAGTATCAATAAGGACTGTAGTGAGCCCGAACTAGCAGTCAAACTTGTATCAGTATAAGCTAGGATACAGATCCTTTGGCAGGATCAGCCATGAATATCCACTTAGAGCTATTGCTCGCACCCTTGGTCGGGGATCCTTCAAGAAGGCTGACTACTGGTACGAGCACACCAAGGGAATATCGACTTAGTATCAAGATCTGCCGGATCGGCACAACTGAGTTTGGTACTTGGCTGTGATGACGGAAATTTCACTTGATCTAGCAGATCAGACACGATTAGAGCCTATCCGGACGAGTTACCACACGGAAACCCTACGCAAAGTAGCGGAAACCGTCGGAAACATGATGATCTAGCCTTTCCGTGGCAGTACGGGTGAAACCCGCAGCGGAAACACGCATATGTTCAAGTTCTAAACTGGGATATAGCGTACGCTATGTACAGCTTTGACCAGCACTCACGGAAACGCGCGGAAACCTACGGAAAACACTTCTGAAGTATTTATCTTCGTTGTCCGCTCCAGAACACCAGGCTATATGCATACCGTTCGAAAGCTACGGACCAGACCTACCTGATCCGCGAGATCAACCACTGTTACGAGTCTAGCTCATTAACTTGGGGAGACCACTACTATTCCGCGGAAGCAAATTCGTCGGAAACACTTGAGCAACACAGGCAGGAGCCACTCTGACGAGTTAGGCACCCTAGCATGTGGATGCCGCACAGACCATGGTCGGAACTTGCTTGGTCTTCTAGATCTGGCGAAAGTACGACGAAATACGGACAAGTTTCATCTTTTTCTCTGTTTTCCTTACAATTTCCTTGCGTGTTGGTATCGTTTCAGTCATATTTTACTATTTAAGTGTATATTATCGGACTCCGTCCGTAGAAATAGCTAGATCTACTAGATCAAGGACAAATACGGGTATTGGACTTTTCGTAGTGTACTTAAAGACCTGTATCCGCACAAATGAAAGAAGTTTCGCGCCCAGATCTCTCTGAACTGGTAATCCTTTTCATCCATACGTGGGAGTAAAGGCTTCTAAGCCGTACCGGACCTTGCAGATTAAGTGTGTTACTTCATCGCGATAAGCCCGACTTTTGAGTGGTTTGACTTGGTGTCTGTCACTTGCTAGTTGAAGGTAGACTCCGTTCCGGAGATACAGAGGACTTGGTCTCAGGTTGTGCCGAGTGAACGTGCAGAGTTTTGGTGGCTCTGTTCAAGTTGACACGTAGTGATTGGTGATCTGCGTGATCTTCGAGGTTTTACTGAGAATAGTGATCAGTACTGCTTCACCCGGGAGCGGAATCGATTGGTCTACCATAACGTCTGGTACCCCGTTGCTTTCCGAGCCTAAAAACCCTTATCCGAGTGGAAGCCGCTCAAAACAAACCCTTTAGTCCAGATCTTACGACTGGTATATCCGTGTCACTTCGTTCTGCTGACCAGTATTGCTGATCTAAAAGATCTTACAAGACTGCGTTCGACTTGAGATATAAGATAGTGCGGAATCTCTGACAACGCCCCACACCTCGCTATAAATACGATTTGATTGACGAATCCGTGAAGTCGTACTCTGTGTTAGTGCTAAGTGACCTGTCATAAGGCATTATACTAAGAACCGACTTTATACCTCGTTACCGGAGGATGACGGTAACGAGTTGACGAAGTGCCGAACGGAAGGACGGAGGGGTGAGGACGAGCTTGACAAGGCGGAACCGAAGGTGTAATACAGAATATGGGTTGCCGGCTGTGTATTGTCATCAAGGATAACGAAACGAAGTGGATCCGAGCCGAGGATGACGAAAGCGATATGGCGGAGCGTCGAACGGAAAAACGGGAATGCGAATACGACGTTGACACGTCGGAACCGAGGGGTATCGTCTACAGGAAGGAGCGGGGCCGACATCGGGTTGTTGTGGATCCGGGAGGCGTTGTCGAGAGTCCACGAGCGTCAACACGAGTCAACGGTGGTCCTGTGGGACTTCGTTAGCGTGTTTGTAATCCGTTCGATGAACGGATTACGCACCATTGATGGATTTAGTTGGCAGGCCGCGTAACTGCGGCCTCCAACCCTCTAGATGTGCCCCTCGTCGTCTCCGGAACCGAAGGTGTAATACAGAATATGGGTTGCCGGCTGTGTATTGTCATCAAGGATAACGAAACGAAGTGGATCCGAGCTGAGGATGACGAAAGCGATATGGCGGAGCGTCGAACGGAAAAACGGGAATGCGAATACGACGTTGACACGTCGGAACCAAGGGGTATCGTCTACAGGAAGGAGCGGGGCTGACATCGGGTTGTTGTGGATCCGGGAGGCGTTGTCGAGAGTCCACGAGCGTCAACACGAGTCAACGGTGGTCCTGTGGGACTTCGTTAGCGTGTTTGTAATCCGTTCGATGAACGGATTACGCACCATTGATGGATTTAGTTGGCAGGCCGCGTAACCGCGGCCTCCAACCCTCTAGATGTGCCCCTCGTCGTCTCTTCGTGCCCTCCATCATGTCTTGTGGTCATTGAAGTTGTTCCCGCGGTTCCATGACGTTGAGAAGTCGAGGATGAGGTTGAGAGGATGGGATCGAGGAAGAAGAGAAACTGTGGGAAAAAGAGAAAGGCGGCGCTTCCACGTTTAGATGCCAAGACGCCGAATAAGCACCAGCTCGGCGTGAGCTCGGCCAACGTTAAAAGGGGCTTGTAGGAATTGTTTAGGCCCAAATAAATGATGGAAAAATATGGAAAAATACCAGAAAATTAGGGAAAATTCAGGGGTATAGGGTGGATGCTTGTGAGGATGTTAGAGCACATGTTATGCTTCATAACACTCTGGCGACAAAGTTCTTTCGTAATGCTCATGAACAAACACAAGTATATCAACAACTCTCAACATGATGATCTTGACGAACTCGCGCACTATTTGGCTGACGGTTGTGTGGCTGCCAATGATCCACTTCAGTGGTGGCTTGCCAACCAAAAGCTCTATCCTAACCTTGCAAAGATGGCAATATCTGTCCATTCTATACCAGGTGAGTACAATCATTATTTTATATTCTTCCAACACTGAATCTGTTCAAAGCTACATCCGTTGCCGTAGAGCGCTCCTTCTTGCGAGGCCACATTCTTGTTTCCCATCTACGAAATCAGCTTCGCGCATCTTCGATCCAAGCCCTGATGTGTTTCGGAGATTGGTCTCGGGACGACTATGTTTCAAATGAAGAGCTTGTACAATTTTTAATGGCAGACACAGATGATGATGAGGACATTTTAGTAGATGATGATGTTATTTGATATTAGCTACAGTCTACCTCACTTCAGGCACCCTCCAAACAGGCCTAGTTAGGATAAAAAATCATGTACCTAAATGGGCCTAAGAGGCCCAGCAAATGGGTAGCCTACCCAGGCTTTATTTAGGTGAGTAGCTACCCCTGTATCACCACATTCCCACTGGGTAGCTACCCATCTTGGAATATCTTAAGAGTATCTACCCCCTTCTAAATATCTTAAGGGTAGCTACCCCCTTCTAAATATCTCAAGGGTAGCTACCCCCTTCTAAATATTTTAAGGGTAGCTACCCATCCTAAAAAATTCTCAAGTGTAGCTACCCACCTTATTAAGTAGCTACCTTTTTCCAAATACTCTATGGGTAGCTACCTACCTTAAAATATTTGAAGGGTAGCTACCCCTCTGAGATATTTCAGCATATACAACATACTCAATATATTCAATACACATAGTAGCATCTAGCATTAAAAACTTACATCAGTAATGATATCTGCTATACTAATTACACTCATCAGTGATTACTGTTATTACACTTATTGCACTCAACAAGAAAAGAACTTGAAATTAACATATGTTATCAATATATAACACACTCAACTATTTATCAAACAATCAAACAGTAATTTGAGAGTAGTATTATCACTTATTTTGCTTATTACAGTCAACACACTCATCAGTCATTATCATACATATACAACAATATTTTGGGCGCTTATGGGTGCTTATTTTGCATTTTTTACATCAAACTTCATTTATATCTCATCGCATAATTTTTGTGTGCACTTGATACTGTGCCAAGATGTTATTTACATTATATTTACTCAGAAACACATCCAAGAACACTAAAATACATTTTGTAGGGCTGGTTATAGAGTGATATTTTGTGATGTAACAGTATTTTGTGTAAATTACTATGCATATATTCATGTAACGAAGGCAAATTGCTATTGGGTAATAGAAAGAAGTATCCTACATTCTATTTTATGATAGCTCCATATGATTCAGCAAAGAGATTTGCAATGCCGGTCATTGAATATGACATCTATAGTTACATGCAACTGTGAATATTACTAGTGCACATGAAATATACAGATGCATGTTGCAGAGTCCACTCTTCATGATAACTATTAGGATCATACATGGATGCTGCCAGTAGACTATAGGAGATCTCTCCACATGTTATTGCATCAATCTCACTGCACAATATGGATATATGCAGTGTGATTTCTATAAAACACTGTGACATTACAAAATATCACTATATAACCAGCCATACAAAATGTATTTAAGTACTCTTGGATCTGTTTCTGAGTGAATATGATGTAAATATGATGTAAACAACATCCTGCTACAATATCAAGTCCATACAACAATTCTGGGTTGAGATATAGATGAAGTTTGATTTAAAAAAGGCAAAATAAGCGCCCATAAGTGCCCAAAACACTGTTGTATATATTTATCATAATTACTGATGAGTGTGTAACACACTCATCAAAATTCTTTCATATCTCTTATGAACAAGCACAAGCAACTGGACCTCGGAGGAGACATGGACGAGCTTGAACGCTACTTGGCAGACGGCTGCATCCAGACCAACAACCCTCTCCAGTGGTGGATGACCAACCGAAAACTGTATCCTAACCTGGCAAGATTAGCTATATCTATCCATTCTATTCCTGGTAAGTAACAAATTCTCTCTGTTTCTTACTACCATGTACTGACTTTATTTCTTAGCTACCTCAGTGGCCGTGGAACAAACATTCTTGCGAGGCCGAATCCTCATCTCACACCTCCGTAACCGCCTTCGAGCTGACACAATTCGCGCCCTTATGTGTTTCAGTGACTGGTCCCGGGAAGATTTTGTTTCGAATGGGGAATTAGTTGGTTATTTGAACTCGAACTCAGATGTTGATGGTGAAGATTTTGGTAACCTAGTTGACGATGAAATTTATGTATTATGATATGTTTGTCATACTCGCTGTATATAGTATCTTATAATATAGTTGATGTATTCTTTCGAGTTGCAAACTCGACTAGTACTGTCGTCGGGTTAGGCAAGTATTCCGGGTGAGTCGGGTGAGCTGGCTGAACCGGGTGCACCCGGACCCAGATGTACGGTTACGGTTGAGTACCGGGTCCCGGGTCGGGTCGAGCTGAGGGACACCCGACCCGACCCGAACCAATCACTAAGTGTGTTGACTGTAGTAAGTACAATAAGTGATAATACTGCTCTCAAATTACTGTTTGATTGTTTGATCAATAGTTGAGTGTGTTATATATTGATAACATATGTTAATTTCAAGTTCTTTTCTTGTTGAGTGCAATAAGTGTAATAACAGTGATCACTGATGAGTGTAATTAGTATAGCAGATATCATTATTGATGTAAGTTTTTAATGCTAGATGCTACTATGTGTATTGAATATATTGAGCATATTGTATATGCTGAAATATCTCAGAGGGGTAGCTACCCTTCAAATATTCTAAGGTAGGTAGCTACCCATAGAGTATTTGGAAAAAGGTAGCTACCTAATAATTGAAGGTGGGTAGCTACACTTGAGAATTTTTTAGGATGGGTAGCTACCCTTGAAATATTTAGAAGGGGGTAGCTACCCTTAAGATATTCCAGGATGGGTAGCTACCCAGTGGGAATGTGGTGATACAGGGGTAGCTACCCACCTAAATAAAGCCTGGGTAGGCTACCCATTTGCTGGGCCTCTTAGGCCCATTTAGGTACATGATTTTTTATCCTAACTAGGCCTGTTTGGAGGGTGCCTGAAGTGGTCTACCTACCCTTAGTCTACTCCAAGTGTAACTGTCTATATCTAACTCGTAGTCTCTAGTATAATAACTTTTTGGTATGTACTTCACTGTGGCACCCAACTTATTGTGTCGGGTAGTGAAAATTTCAATGGGTGTGCCGGGTCAGCCGGACCTGGCTTGTAGGGTACAGGTATAGAATTGGTTGCGGGTCGGGCTGATGTTTGGGTCACCCGACCCGAGCCGGGATAAACACTAAATGATTTAGGCTATCTGAGTGTTTGAAGGCACTAGGTGTGCTAAAAATAGCATATAAATCATCTATACATAATGCCTGATGGTTGTAGTATCATTTGAAGTAATAAAATTTTTAACATTTATTGCGTATTTTTTTTTATTTTGCATTTTCAGGGCCAACAAAGCAACCCTAATTTTTTTGAGTATTTTTAATGATTTTTTCTGATTTTTTGCTACCTGATGAGATCAAGTTCTATTTTTAGGCAATTTTGATGTGCCTGAAGTAACCAGGACATCACTGCAGCTATTTTTGGTTCCCTGTGATTTTTAGCATTTGAAGATCAATGATGTTATATTATACATTTTTTATTCTAAAAGGCAAGAACCAAAAAAGGAAGGTGATGACATAAGCTGATGTATCTTGAATTCCATAAGGAGCATGCTGACACAGCTGCACTGGTTGGATGAGCCTTGAAGATGACAATAGTGAAAGCAAGGCATCAAGTGAAATTTCCATGACATTGAGTAGTACTCGAAGACGAATTTATGAGCAGTGATGGGTACACTTGGTCAATAACTCGAGGGGAAGAGCAAAGGTGACAGCAGAGAGGAAAAACACAAGACGGCGGAAGGGACAACATAGCACAAAATAGTCCTACGAGTCACACTACAAAGTGCTACGAAAGCATCAGAGAGCCGACTCGTATCTCAACCATCGAGTCTGAACTTGATACCAGATTCCTTATCCAGCAGACCGACTTTGTTTCTTTTCTGTGTAGTCAACACAATGATCATGGAGAAGGTTCGAAGTTCTTCGGAACCTAGGCGTGCTTCTGAGCACCGCCCTCTCCATCATCAAGCTCCAGTGCCATTGATCCTCTCTGAACCAACAGCAACCTCCGATCTTGAGCTTGGACAACTTCCAATGAGCACGACCGCTACATGTATGAGAACTTTCAAGCGCATTGAACAGACTCGCCAGACGTATACTAACTCAGTGCAAGCATCAAATGTATATTGTCAGCAGAGGACAGAATTCATAAGAGGCGGACGTCCTTGAACAACCCAATGCCTTCAACCTTGTGTCTCTGGTTCAAATTCGGACCAAGATCATTGCAACACAATGCGGAAGGTGAATTCCATAAATGGACTACCTGTGCTTCGAAGCACCAGGAATTTCTTCTCGACGAATAATCGAACACAATATGTTTCATTGCATAAGAGGGTCTCTTCACAGTGAATCTCTAATTGCTCTGTGCTCAACCTGATTCCAATCTACTAGCCTGGAAATCAATTATCCTCCGCCTCGTCAATGCTCATGGAGAAACCTGGATTGTGAGTCACATTGGTCGACTACGAGTTTCGAATTATCAACAAAGGGGAATAGTGTTGTCACTCAGACTGACAAAGTCGCGAGGGTTGTGTTAATGAGAATGTTGGCAAGCTACAAGTGTTGAAACCCATCATTCCTCCCTTGAAATCTTCACTCTATCAGACAGATCAACAGGTTCCCATCCGGCTTAAGTGCATCGTGCTTGCAACCTTTATCAAGTTGACCGAGGGGGATCGGGACCTGCGCATGCACGACCAGATATTTTGAGAAGTGACGCATTGTTGCAGTGAGCAATGAAACAGGATTGAAAGACAAAATGTGACGTGAGAGTTCGTGCCATTACACCCATGTGAGCAAACTTTGATCCAAAGGAGTCGCTCTATCATCTTCTGACACATTTTCTTCCCGGCCACCTTCATCCTCACCATGTTTCAAGGCCTTGCTAGTATATCCGTGGTGAGAAGGAATGATCTGGGAAGAGAGAAACCTATTCTGGTTGTGGAGGTTGATTGATGAGAATGAATGAAATCTGGAGATGGGGTTGAAGAAGACAACCGAGACTTCAGCGTTCAGCTTCAGTCGAAATGAATGTGCTTCAGTTAGCACCACTCAAGACGAGCGTGCTTTGGTTAGCACCACCCGTTTAATCCGCACCCTCTTCCCAAATTCTTTATTGGAAATCCTTGTATGGAGGGCTGTTGGAGGAAACAATGCTTTCTATCAAGAGTCGAAGGATGGCTAGTATAAGTGAGCATTGAAATTGGGAGTATTCCTGATCTCTGAAGGACTACAGGTGGGCAAAGAAACACTCTTGAGCCTCGGGCTTTGGGAAGGAAAAAGGCATAGCGTCAACAGCCTCCAAGGTTGCATCCAGTAATGCTGATGTTTGCTGACTCGTAAGGGTTTGTATGGAAACCAGCATGTCACTCAACGGGTAATGTTGAAGGAAACCTGGCGGAAGTCAAAAGTAATGCCATATGGGAGATGTCGAATGATGGCAGAGACTCGAAGCTGGTTTCCATGAGTTGACGTTGAGGAACCATCTTACTCCTTCTCAAGCTCGAAGCCTTTCATGTATCCATGTTGTTTCCTACAAACTTCTTGTCAAAATCTACAACCTATAGGCTATGTTGTCAGCCAACAGCATAGCTAAACATTGAGGCTAAGGCAATAGAGGTAGAAGAGGGTTGGGAATGATGCAAGCAAAATATCAATCATCTGATTCATCAAGGATTGAGGAAGAGCAGGAAGCAGGAAGCAGCCTGAGTCGAAACAAGGGGGACTTTTAAAAGCCTAGTAATCCAAGTTGTGCCATCTTCACTGATGGTTTCTTGATGGTCGTGTTGTTGTGATGTAGATTGTTGAGCATAACAATGCAGAAGGTTGAAATCTCTATGGAAAGACTACCTGTGCTTCAAAGCACCAGGAATCCCTTCTCGAGAATAAGACCATCTCTTCTGCTTCATCAGCCATAGCTGAGAAGTTCTTGACACTGATGTTCCGCTTCCTCAATGATGACTTCATCCATCGACATCATGGGACTCCGTCATTTAGCATGAAAATGATTGGAGTGATAGTGAGTTGGCCAAGAATCCATGGATTGAGCCTTGGAAAGAGCTGAGGAGCATGAAGCAGACTGAGAGTATCCAGGCGAGCGGGCATGTCACAGCATCATGTCAATGGTGTAGACTTCGCATTGGCAAATAATGCACAAGTACAGCTCCAGATATGCTTTACGTGCAGCAACATATACTCTCGATGATGACTCGAAGGGGAAGAGCATAGACCAAGACTGGAGAGCAAGGGTCTTCACGAGTCCCGGACGGGTCATACCTGTGACCTGACCTGCAGGTATTTTGCCTCCAACATCCTGACCTGTGATCTGTTGCTGACCTGTGCTCACAGGTACCTGACCTGCGGGTCCAGGTATACCTGCAAGTAATTTGACAATACCTGCAGGTTACCTGGACCTGTTCCTATAAAATATTTTCCTGAGTCTGACCTGTGACCTGTCATGACCTGTGCATACAGGTACCTGGACCTGCGGGTCACAAAACCTGCAGGTATTCCCACGGATCTTACCTGCGAGTACTCACAGGTTACCTGACCTGCTGAAGACCCTTACTGGAGAGCGATGGTGTCTCAATTAAGAACAGAGAGGAGAAACAGGCCAATGAGAGAGACAATGGCAGTGATCAGAGAGTTCAACAACAAAAGGGTGTGCTTGTTAACCTAGAGAGGCTCAATCTTTAGCACTCAATATTCCGAGCAAATACATCACTGAAGTTAAGGGTACGGTCACTGTCTAAGAATCACCATGTGCTTTGATAGCACCAAGGTATAGATTTCTCAGGTACTCATGCAGAATCCAGAATGAGAGGTAATGTGCTTCAGAGCACCAAAACATCTATATTCCGTCACTATCTGAGTACAAGCCTTATTGCAAGTGAACTGTCAACATTGTCCTGTGATGTCCTGCGGGACCTTACAAAATCCATTCCACAAGCTATGAGAGCTACGACGTGCTTCGGAAGCACTGACGCGATATGGAGATTGATGATATACATCAGAAGCATTGACGAGTTGACCTGAGAACTGTCTCCGAGTGCTGTGAAAGTACCAAAGCAGTCCACCATTCTCGAGTGACCTGGCACATCAGCAAAACTAACCTGGTGCCTAGGTTGCCTAGAGATACCCCCCAAAACCTCAGCAGTCTGAAAACTTTGAATTTGCCTGAAAAAGCCTGAGCAAGCCTGAGTTTGCCTGGAAAAGCCTGGGCAAGCCTGAGTTTGCCTCAGATTTCTTTGGGTGCTTTGGGAGAGCCTAGGTTTTGGGGGGTGTCTCTGGGTTACCTGGGTCAAGGGTACTTTTCCTAATGCAACTCCAACCTACCATGTTGTCTCAGGCCATAGCCATGGACAACACACTACAACGGCCGAATCCAATTGTATACCAAAAGGCTGTAGCTAGATGGATGGACAGGGATTTGTCAAACCTGGAGTCTTGAAGAAACACGTTTGGAGGAAACAAGTCAATGGAAGACAAGTCAACAAAAGACACGTCAACGGAAAATGAGTCAATGGAAGACGGCCGCACAAAGCAGGCTCATCGCCACTAGGACAATGCAACTGATCGTCCGTTGTACCTTCTGCTTATCAAGCCTGTGGTGGTTGCAAGATGAATTGTTTTGAAGGAAATACACTCATTAGTGATGCATTCTACAATGCTGGTGACTCAAGAAGGGAGAGCAGGAAGCAAGACGGCTGGAGACAGGAGAATGGCAGAGCTCAAGAGCGGCACGGTGTTTTGGGTGGAGAGATGAGGATGAAGGCACACAGACATCGAGGAAACGAGCGAAGCAGCGTCTAGAACTAAACAATAGATGGGTGACCATGAGCCTATGAAGGAGAAGACAGTGTCGAGGGACCAGGGATTTATCGGAGCAATAGAGAGCAAGTTTCACTGTGCCGGCATCCTGAACCCCAAAACGATCCTAGAACAAACCACAGCTCGATTATTTCATCCACTTCTCCAACCTTTATCAAAAACTCAGGTCGTCTATTTCCAATTTATCCTGAAGAACTCTGCAACCCGCAACCTTGATAGACTAGGGGCTTAGAATGAATTCAACAGAATATCAGGAGGTTGATAGAGATGCGATAGGAAGACAATAGAACAGCATGGAATTTAAGTGAAGAGAGGAGGAGAGGGATCCATCATCCAGTTGCTGTCGATATCAAACGTCGGATCGTGGAAGAGCAGAAACCAGAACAGGAGGGCAATAGTCAAATAAGTCAATACGCTGAGCATGAGAACACAAGCCGATGAATGATGAGACCATGTCAAGGAATCTGAATCCTCAAAGCAATGGAATGCACGAAGGAAGGCTGTAGAGGTGTTCCAGGTTTAACTGCAAGTCGCAATTCACAGAGACTTGAGCCTGATCATCTCCTACACTTCACCAGCCATGCCTGGATGTCTTCCTCCCAAGGGTCTTCATGAGTCCCAGACGGGTCATACCTGTGACCTGACCTGCAGGTATTTTGCCTCCAACATCCTGACCTGTGATCTGTTGCTGACCTGTGCTCACAGGTACCTGACCTGCGGGTCCAGGTATACCTGCAAGTAATTTGACAATACCTGCAGATTACCTGGACCTGTTCCTATAAAATATTTTCCTGAGTCTGACCTGTGACCTGTCATGACCTGTGCATACAGGTACCTGGACCTGCGGGTCACAAAACCTGCAGGTATTCCCACGGATCTTACCTGCGAGTATTCACAGGTTACCTGACCTGCTGAAGACCCTTACTTCCTCCGAGAACCAGAAGAGGATGAGCTTCCCTCTAAGAGAGGAAGGAGAGTTGTGGTCGCTGGCTAAAGGATGGGAGGGAAGAAGCCACACATGGATTTTCCCAAACATCTCTATTGAAATCTGCATCCCATTCATTAAATGAACCATTGTCAAGCCATCGAGTCTACTCCGGCGAAGATTGAGTGCAGCGCAGGCGAGAGATCCACAAATGAGGAAAAGTGAGATGCGGATCAACTCAAAACGAGGGGCATCGAAAGCCTAGCCCTCTCTGTCTTCGCCACAAGTTGCATTCATATACAATGGAAGTTGTCGAGCGTGATAATGCAGAAGGTGTGAGTCCGTAAATGGACCACCTGTGCTTCAAAGCATCAGGATATCCTTCTTGACAACAGATTGAACAGCAAAAGAATCCGTAGCAGAGGATGATTCTCTCAGCATCAATTTTCCTATTCTCCTGAGCCTAACCTAATTCCAAGCCAAGCCTGCAAGTCATCATTCATGAAGAAAACCCTGTCGCTAACTTTCAACTCTTGAAAGTGACTTCAACCTGCAACGTCAATCGGTGGATGAACTTGAGAATCGAGGTTGGCTGTGGTAATGATTTGTTGACGGCTTGAGAAGAGAAAAAGCTGACTTCTCTTGAGACCAAAGATGAACAGCATCTTGAAGGAGATGACCGAGGGGCAAACACACAAGTCAATGAAGGAGAAGCAGAGTCAAGGAGCCAGAGTATCATCAGAGCAATATCCAGGACATTGAGAGCAAAGACTCAAGTTTAATGGCAAGCAGCGACTGAGAGAGTCGTGAGATGGAGGATGTAAGAATCAAGCTCAAGCTTTGTAGTTTGAGTATCCTAGGGATTCAACCCAATGCGTGATCCGAAAGGAGTGTCAAACAGATAGCTAGAGAGCTCAGAGCACAATGGGATTTCTAGACAAGTTCAAATGTCAGCAATTAAACCTTAGTGCGAAAAAGTAGCTCTTCAGGAAAGGCCATCAGCCAGAATCACCATGTGCTTGTATAGCACCAAGGCATTGATTCCACGTGTACTCAAAAATACAACATCCGGAGTGAGATTGAATGTGCTTCTATAGCACCAAACATCTGTATTTCCACTACTATCCAAGTACAAGTAAGTGTCGTGAAGGAACCATGAAGTTGTAGAGATATTGGGGTCCCATGACTGGCACATTGGCTGGTCCATTCCACTTGTTATGGAAGCTACAATGCGCTTCGAAAGCACCGACGCGAGATTGAATCAATGACAGGTCACTAAAATGATCTTCGTGCGACAGCGCCAAAGCAATCCACCAATCTTGAGAGGTCTGACAACTCCAATCTGCCATGTCATCTCAGGCCATAGCCATAGATGACATACTACAAAGGACGGATCCAGTTGTAGATCAAAAGGCCATAGCCAGATGAATGAACAGGGGTTTATCGATTGTGGAATATTGAAGAGACACATTAACAGAAAAAATGGCTGCGCGAGACAGGCTCTTCGCCTCTGGGACGATGCGACCAATTCTCGATGTCATGAATTCTCTGAACTTGTAGATTCCATCCTTTGCAGGCCTTGAGGGTCTTCCAATCCCGGGTACGGTTATTGCAAAAAGGATGTAGCCGGAGTGTGTGTTCTGTCAACGACAAAGAGCAGAGTCTGAAGACAAGCTTCGCAATCAGGACATACACAACAACATTGATGACTCGAAGCTGAGGGAGAGCAGAGAGTGAGACTGAAGAGAGGTGGTGTCCTCAAAGAGGCGATGACGGGGAAAGAAGTGAGCTCATGAAGTAAGCGATTGCCAACAGCACACGCGGAAGGCCTTAACCATCGGATCTTGATTGGAGAGAAGATGAGGGACAGCCAGCGACTAAGAAGTTGTACAAAGGTCCAGAGCTAGAACCCAGAGCGAGCTTCGCAAGCAGCCACAAAGGTACCTCTGAAGATTACTTGAGGTAGAACATTGTGAGACTTCTAATGGGTATGCATTGACAGAGAGCAAGCCACTAAAGGCGAACCTCGATCGTCTATTCGAACTGTTGATTCCTTGACAACCCAAGTGGAGGGATCAGCTGATACTGTAAAACTTTTGTAAAAAGCACCGATGAGTTATTGGGTACCTATTGCAAAAAGTTGTGATGACCCGGAGGGGGTCCCGGAAATGGCCTCGGGGGGTGGTCAGGCCTGTCACTACCTGTCACATATGGCTTATATTTAATGTTTTGGGTAATTAATAATCATCCAGATATTAAATAAGCAGTACATTTTCAAAAAAAAAACCCCCGAAAATTCATAAAAATCCATAAAAAACCTAAAATGGCCTGATTAGGTCAGATCAGGATATATAAGTGAATGACCTCATATGATAAAAATGATGTAGGGTCAATCTAGGTACTAAAAATAGCCCAAAAAATCACAAAAAATGCAAAAAGTATTTAGGTATGGTATAGAGCCTATTGCAGGTCCAGGCACATCAAAATTACCAAAAAAGAAACAAATTGATCATAATCTCATCTCGTAGCAAAAAATCTGAAAAAAAATCCTAAAAATAGTCAAAAAATTCAGGGGTGCCTTGTTGGCCCTGAAAAATGCAAAATAAAAAAAATATGCGACAAGTGTAAAATTTTTCATCACTTCAAATCATTCCAAATCCACTATACAGTCAGTATATATAATGTATATGCTATATTTAGCATCCTAGTACCTTTATTGGGCTAAAAATAGAACCTGATCTCATCTGATAGCAAAAAATCTGAAAAAAATCATAAAAAATACTCAAAAAATTCAGGGGTGCCTCATTGGCTCTGAAAATGCAAAATAAAAAAATTTACATGACACAATTGAAAAACAACATCACTCCAAATCATACCAAATCCACTATACAGTCAGTATATATCATGTATATACTATTTTTAGCACCTCTAGTATCTTCTATCACTGAGTATAGCTTAGGCAATGAAAATACTCAAAACAGTATTATCAGTCACTATACTTAACACACTTAACAGTCAAAAAGTCGGAACAATGTTACTTTATATATATAACACACTCATTGTTATACTATAACACACTTATAACAACGAGTTTTGGGCGCTTATTTGGTGTTTTTGAGTCGAAATTCATTAATAGCACACTCAATAATTTTTGTCTGGGCTCTATACATCAGGAAAATCACACCTGTCTCTGGAGACTCCAGGGACACCCCCAAATCCTAGAGAGATTTTATCTCTTTCAGCTCTCTCAGAGAAATTTTGGCACCCTCAGAGATTTTAAAAGATGCCCAGAGATGCCCAGAGACTCTAAAGCACTTTTATTACTCTGAGGTTGCTCAGGATTTGGGGGGTGTCCCTGGAGTCTCCAGAGACAGGGTGATTTTGCTGATGTACTGTGTCAGGATGTTGTCTATATCATATTCCTTTAGATACAATTCAGAGAACTCGAAGATTCAACCTGTGGGGCTGGCTATATTGTGATCTATTGAAATATAACAGTGTTTTATGTAAATGTCAATGCATACACCCATGTTATGAAGTCAAACTGCTACTGGGTCATGAAAAGAGTCATCCTACAACCTATTCTATGCTAACTCTACATGATACATCCAAGAGATCTGTAATAGGGGTCA
The DNA here is from genome assembly GCA_027919835.1 of Lentinula raphanica. Taxonomy (NCBI): domain Eukaryota; kingdom Fungi; phylum Basidiomycota; class Agaricomycetes; order Agaricales; family Omphalotaceae; genus Lentinula; species Lentinula raphanica. Next base: position 1,792,796 of record JANVFP010000004.1, on the reverse strand, counting down.
TTGAATATGGCATCTATTGTGACATGTAAGTGTAGATATCTATAGTGTACATGAAACATGTACATGTATATCACAGAGTCCAATAGTCATAGTGAGTATCTGAACCATGTTCAGACACTTCTAGTAGACTGTGGGAGTGATCCCCTCATGAACCACCATCAGTATACTTGCATTACATGGACATATGCATTGGCATTTATATAAAACACTGTTATCTTTCAAAAGATCACAATATAGCCAGCCCCACAGGTTGAATTTTCAAGTTCTCCAAATTGTATCTAGAGGAATATGATATAGACAACATCCTGACACAGTATAGAGCCCAGACAAAAATTATTGAATGTGCTATTAATGAATTTCGACTCAAAAACACCAAATAAGTGCCCATAAGTGCCCAAAACTCGTTGTTATAAGTGTGTTATAGTATAACAATGAGTGTGTTATGTATATAAAGTAACATTGTTCCGACTTTTTGACTGTTAATTATGTTAAGTATAGTGACTGATAACACTGTTTTGAGTATTTTCATTGCCTAAGCTATACTCAGTGATTGAAGGTACTAGAGGTGCTAAAAATAGTATATACATGATATATACTGACTGTATAGTGGATTTGGTATGATTTGGAGTGATGTTGTTTTTCAATTGTATTGTGTAAATTTTTTTATTTTGCATTTTCAGAGCCAATGAGGCACCCCTGAATTTTTGAGTATTTTTTATGATTTTTTCAGATTTTTTGCTATCAGATGAGATCAAGTTCTATTTTTAGCCCAATAAAGGTCCTAGGATGCTAAATATAGCATATACATCATATATACTGACTGTATAGTGGATTTGGAATGATTTGGAGTAATAAAATTTTTTACACTTGTCACATATTTTTTTATTTTGCATTTTCAGGGCCAACAAGGCACCCCTGAATTTTTTGACTATTTTTAGGATTTTTTTCAGATTTTTTGCTACGAGATGAGATTATGATCAATTTTTTTCTTTTTTGGTAATTTTGATGTGCCTGGACCTGCAATAGGCTCTATACCATACCTAGATACTTTTTGCATTTTTTGTGATTTTTTGGGCTATTTTTAGTACCTAGATTGACCCTACATCATTTTTTATTATATGAGGTCATTTGCTTATATATCCTGATCTGACCTAATCAGGCCATTTCAGGTTTTTTATGAATTTTTATGAATTTTTGGGTTTTTGCTTATTTAATATCTGGATGATTATTAATTACCCAAAACATTCAATATAAGCCATATGTGACAGGTAGTGACAGGCCTGACCACCCCCCGGGGCCATTTCCGGGACCCCCTCCGGGTCATCACAACTTTTTGCAATAGGTACCCAATAACTCATTGGTGTTTTTTACAAAAGCTTCACTGTATCCTGTGGAGGGATGATAATGTGGAGTAGAGGAGAAGATGGCACCAAAGAGGCAGGATCCCTATCAGAACATATTAGACGGATGCGGAGGACTGGAGACGAGACTGAGGAGTATCAAGTCCAAAAGCTGGTCGTAGTTCCAGGAAAGGTTGCTGAATGCAAAGATGATGTCTTCTCCGCGACGGAGCTGAGAATCGCCGAGGGGGGGGGGAAAGAACAGAGAGGTATTGAATAGGTTGGCATGAAGAGAATGGAGAAAGAGAGAAAGCAGCATCATGTTTTGTCAACACATTTCCTTCAAACATTTCCAGCTCCATTACGAAGACTCTCTTTTGGCTTCGTGATGACCATGAGGCGATTGGGAGGGCCTAGAATGCAAGTAGGGAGGTGATGACGAGGAGTAGCCAGCGAACGCCGAAGGCAATGAGGTAGACAGAGGACAAAACCTCGTCAAGTACTCAAGATCCTCTCCAAAATGTACACAATGAAGGCTTCAAGAGGGTACACTCAAGACGGTAATGTGTGGACATCAAGCATTACTAATTTGGAGAGAGGAACGGCGAAGTCTCGAGTGTGGGTTGAGGTTCAGTCATTTCCAATCAAACCAAAGCCGCGTCAGAGTTCATGGTTGAGTTTGACGATAAGGAGTTGACCACAGAGATTCTAGAGTCAAAGCGTGCTTTCAAGCACCGCCCTCTCAATCAATGCATTGTGCCGTTCTCATGAAAATTTCGACTGAGCGCCATCCTCGTGCCTTGTCCTTCCTGCTGCACACGACCAAGCTATCATCTCCTTCACAGCTTTGCTTTCCAATCTCCACTGATGCTGCCCAGAGAATTGGTCCGACCCCGTATTCGAAAGAGGCGAAGGAGATAGAGAAGTAGAGTCAGGAGCATTGTTGTTGCAGCCAGAGGATCCTTTGGTTCCAAGAGAAGGGCTCAATAGGAGTGGTAGATTTGTTGGATCGAATAGACGGAAAGTTTGGCAGCAGACTGAATTTCTGTGAAGGAAGTGTCTAATGGCTTAGTCTTGCTGTGTCTTAGAAGAGCCAGTTACATTCGGATCTGGTGGAGGTCGTTGAGCATCTGGGTGCAGAAGGTGAATTCTGTAAACAGACTATGTGTGCTGCCAAGCACCGGAAATTCCTTCTCGACGATGCAAGTTGAATGGAGAGATATAATGTGGAGTAAGGTACAGCTAGACATTGGATACGAGCACAAAGCATCGTGATACAGTCCAACCATAGCCATATTAGACGTGCTTCGAAGCACCATCCACGGCTAACCCTACTGTTCCTAACGGCTTTGCATGTCTTGACCAGCGGTAGGGAGTTCCGCGGTACCCCCACCATTGTGAAGTGTTGGTGTAATGAGATAACTCCGACTATGTGTGCTGGTAGACGGGTGGTCGAGACGAGGTCGAAGCCGAGAGGAGAAGAGTGGGAAGCGCGAGAGTTGACTCGAGCGCTGTAAGTGATTTCTTGTATCCCTAGAAGAGGGTCGCGTTACCTGATGAAAGGGTGCGCTGAGAGAAGGTGTCACCCTCCTTAGGGGAGCAGTGTATGGATGCCCTGCCGAGGAGAACGTCGCAAATGGGACCCGAGGCTGATATTTGAGGTTCACACCATGTAGTAACAAGTAAAGCAATAATTGTATTATGTAAGTCCAGAACCAATGAAGCAATACATGATTTCATTACTTAAGCATGTACACTACCTACTAGTATCATAGCCAGACAATAATGGCAGCTATCCTCACATTGGCAATGCTGTTACAAATGCATCAAGGCATAGGAATTTGCATTGATATCAAAAGCTGTTTCACTTACATAAGGCCAACTGCAACCTGGAGAACATTTGCACTTGCAACAAAATCTAGTGAGAAAAATTATATCCATTATTCGAAATTTTTGACTGTGTGAATAAATGCTGACCAGTAAAATCAGTCCAGACAGACTTTGCCCGATATATAACAGATGGAGCATGGTCCAGAAAATTTTCATGGTTCATGGTGGTGAAGAGAAGATGTTTCCAACATGCCGAAGTTCATTGATGTCTCTTATTGCGAGCGAAGCGAAGCAAGTGGTTTCATGTGAGGTCCATAGAGTGTGGTCTGGGTTTGTATTTGTTTGGCTTTTGCACGTACACTGAGGGATTGGGTATCTGGGCGTTCATGTAGATTCAAATACATCCTTTCTTGTTTACTTCTTCGTTTCTCACCTTGTAACTCGTCAATTTTCCTCCTTATACCCTCTAATATGATTTTGTTTGCTTTTGAACCATGTCGATCCGTGAAAATTTGACCTTTTCCGTTGATTTTGAAGAGGCTGGTCGTGTAAATCAGTGAGTCTTTCCACTGTTCTCAACTCCTCCATATGCCTCCTCTTCATACAGCAAGGTCTCCTGGTAGTCATGCAACTGCTTAATCTGACTGTCTAACTCGACCATGAACTATCTTCACACATATATTCTCAAATTGCAACAGCTCCATTGTACTCAAACTGGGATTAAGCTCCAACGTCCTCGAACTGGGATTTAGCTTCGCGAGCACAACACCGTGCCACGGTGTATACCTTGTATACTCAGTCGTTCATCATATGATGTTATTGCCCTTGGGCCTTGACAGCCTCTAGAGACTAATCTCTAACGGTATTTAGACAGATGTTCGATGTATATCACACTCCCTGTCCCTTTCGCATTAAGTTACGCCTCACTCTCCTCTTCTCCGCACCCAGACCCACTACCCTATCCCACTGCAAGAATGGAACTTCCCTGTGCACATTGTCTTCATTATCTCCCCCTCTAGCACCGCCGCTCCCCCGTTCTTTCCTCGTCCCTGTGTTCCTAGAATCAACAAATCCCCATATTGGCAGCTCCATCTCTCCCTTGATAATCACTCTTGCTGTCTCGATTACATTCAGCGGAAGAGGCGTCAATACATGGAGGTGCGTTCCACCAGGGACCACGCTCCGTATCAAAGCGAGCCCAATCGCAGTGGAGTTCGACGGAGATGGATATGAAGCAGGGGATGCGGACGGGATATAGGGTATCTTCGTCACTTGCCTTTTGGAGTGTGACAAGGTCAAGTCATCTAAAGTGCCAGTTTCGCAACTGATCAACGAAATCACAGCGCCTCCCAGGACTCTTTCAATCTCCTCTTGTACCACCTCGCCTGCTTCACCCACGCCACGAAGGAATACTCGATCTATTGCGCGCTCAACGTCGACCTGATAAGGAGGACGAGCAAAAAGCGGAAGAGAAGTGTCCCAAGTGGACGCAGTCACAGAAGACGGGAAAGGTGAATCGTGAAATCTTGGGTAGTCGGGACTGGGCGACGACGGAAAGATGGCATGGAAGTACGACATGATACTTATCGCTCGATGATCTGCTGCTGTGTAGCTACTAAGGTAGCTTGGTATAACAGTGGAGCTTGAATCAGGGATAGGAACGGGCTCTATAGGATGTATTTGTACAGGAAACTGATTTTGAGGAGCATAGGACGCAGAGATGATTGCATTTCCCGAAAACGGATATGACGGCAAAGGTATGCTTTGCGTCGGGTACGCCGTCTGTTGTTGGTCGAACTCATATGAATGTAGCGTCGGCAGTTTGATGTCTGCTTCCTCTTTAGAGAGTTCACCTCGTCCAATAATAGTTCCGAAAGCCAGCGATGCCTCGAAGGACACCTGAGAAAGCCCATCGAGTAGAATATCTTGTATAGTTGACATTAGGTCCGCTCCAAGACCTTTCGTCCATCCCATAGTGTTCACAACGAGAGGGACCGCATTGCCCTGTCGCTGGTGTTGACCCGTTCCCCAACCAAGCTCTCTTGCCCAAAATTGAACAAGATCCTTCACGCTTTCTATGTATAACCCGGGACTTGCTTTAGGAGAGAATGCACCGAGGAAGTGTGATCGGGCGGGAATAGTGGGGTGGGTAAACGGTGGACCCAGGATGGGGCGGGATATGAGGGAAAGTGCCAGAAGACCACCGGGAGTGAATTCGGATTGGCCAGGATCAAGGTCAAGGTAGGCTACTTGATGATGCCTAGACAAGGACAAATGAGTCTTGTAGATAGAGATGAATCGTGACAGGAGTTGACCTAGAAAGAAGCCTGTTCGATAGGGCTCTTGCAAAAGAACTTTTTCCGACTTTCTTGGGACCGGTGACAAGGTATATGTTTGGAGGAAAGTCGTTGTCAGTGGTATTCTCTGTTGGAAGATGAACACCGTCTAAAGCGCGGTCCCAGGACGAAGGGATATCCAGAGGAGAGAGATATTTCGTTTGTTGATTGATCTAAACAGTTGGTGTATCAGCAAGGTCATCCTCGAAAGACAAGAATGAACTAACAATCCGAACGCCCTGTAACCGAAGGACGTGTTGCTCGTCTAAATCTTGAGGACTGAGCATATCCCTCGGATGGATATCGAACACAGCATCAAATGTCCGACAGACTTTGCCTAAACCCTCTACGCCGGTGCGCAACTCTTGGAGAAGGAGTAAAGTTTTATCTCCTGCAGTGTTCTGAGCTGTTGTCGGCAGTTGGGCTAAATGTGAGGAGGATGAGGAGAGCGCACGGATTGATGGAAGAGGCGACGAGCGGGGGGCAAAAATATCGTGTGTTTCTGGCTCGATACGACTGCGTAGTATTGCACCTCCAATTTGTACAGAGCCTTGAACGACGGTCAAACGATACGTCCCGAGCAACGTCAGAGTTTCAAATGCGTCAAGTGCAATGAGCGTGCCAGGCGTCGTAGAAGACAGCAACGAAGAAACTTCTTCAGCGGAAAGATAGAACATGTTTGATCCAAGATTGGGTTTAAAAGTTGTCAACGGTCCCGGTGGAACGCGATCCTCAGTCTTCTGAATTCCCTCCTCTTCCTCCTCCTCCTCCTCCTCCTCCTCTTCTTCTTCTTCTGATGAATCGTCCATAGGAATGGGCTGGCTAGGCGAATAAGCTCTTCTGATTTTCCCTTGTGTTGATGTTCCCAAAACTTCCCCATCTGTTCTTTCTACTATCCTCTCGAGCTCAAGGTCTGAGGTATCCCGGTCCTCCTCCCGGTCTCCATTGTCCTTTTCTATCACAACAACATCGTCTCCCTCGGTTGTCACTACCGCTGAAACCTGATCCTGCAGTCCAAAATATCGAGGCTTCGCATGCTTATTCTGCTTTTGATTCTTCTTAGAAAAAACAGACGAGGAATTCCTTTTCCGCTTCTGTTTCTGTACGGTTGAGGATATAGGCGTAGACGTAGATGGGATGATATCTAGTAGAACACCTTGCGAACGTATGCGTTTCGTGGGCACTTGTTTTGGAGATGGAGATGGAGATGGAGGTCGCTTTTGGATTGAGGCGGATAAGCTTGGCTCAGTACCACTTTTAGCCGCTGCTGCCTTTCGTGCAGCAATTGCACTGAGCATCAACGAACTCGGAGTTGTAAACAAGAATTTGAAGAAAACAAAATTTTGGCATAACGGACTAACCGGTCCGGGAACGGCCCTGCCTGATTTGAACATGAGGCTCCAACATGTTATCCTTTTTCCACTGCACTGTGTACGATACTGCGGACTATGCATGAAACTTGACCCTATCTAAACTCTTCAGACGCTCTCATGGATAACACTCATCTCTACGATCCACCTGCGGCCGGCCTCACCATTGGGACTCCCCGGATGATGTCTCCCAGATCGCATAGAACTCACCGTTCTATACGTTCTCAACGTTCTCCACAACCCCCTGCTTACAACAATGACGATACTCGCGGAGATGTACAAGCTGTTGTCGCTGGAAATCTACATCGGAATGATTCACCCTTCAATCTCGATCCAGACGCACCTGTCCTTGGTGCGGGAGGTGAAAGCATTCAGGAAGCTATAAATGCGGAAGAACAGCGTGAAGAACTGAGAAAAGAACGGAATCACAATTTTGTAGGAGGTTTTATGGTTGGACTCAAGCGAGCTTTGAAACCGACCTGGCACGACAGGCAACGGTCAGATCCGGAAGCTGCTTATGCCCAAACACCGTACACAGCGGACAGTACGTATTCACCTGCACCAAATCCTGCTGGCTTCGGACAACAGCAGGTGTATCCTCATGCAGATCATTCTCATCCTTCTGCTTCTTCCGACTCCCAAGTTACGCCTTCCAGTGAGACCATTCACGGTACTCAAGAGATGATTCCTGACGATGGAACAACGGCTATCGATCATCGGGCAATGCCCATGTCTATAGCTACTCCTAGTCACTATGTCAGTCCCATCGTTGTCGAGCCTCAATTAGCCCCCGACTACATCAAAATGGGTTCACGCTCTTCGAGTTCAACCGAGGTTTCGTTGAATTCGTACATGTCTCGGTTGGCTCAGTTTTTCCAACACATCAACGAGCTTCCTTGGGTTGCGGAGAATCGCGTGACAGTAGACTATTGTCCCGGAGAGTCCAACAAGCGTCATGCACGGTCTCGCCCACCCAGAAAAGTCTTGTCGTGGTACAATCGACATGTTTTCCCACCTACCCAGAACACAGAAATCTTGGATCTAGACGCTGGTTCGTCACCTTCGCCCCCGGGAGGCCAGGTTGTTCAGATGGTGGAAGCACAGCCTGTGTTCTTATCCAATACGGAGCAGAAGGGGCAGAAGGAGGAAAATCCGCCTCTGATTCTACCTACCGTGCCCATACCAGAGTCTCAAATTAACTCTGGACCTACCTACCTTGCAGAGGTTATTCCTCTACCCATACCTCTACCTCTACCTCGATCGGAAACCCAACAATCCGCGCGCACAGGGCGCTCGGTAGTTTACTCTGTCGTAAATCCCTCTGCTCCATCTTCTTCCACGTCGACTACGACGTCTCCAGTCCTTCTTCAGCCCCCACGTCGTTCGGATAATGACGATATTATGACCGCTTTGGCAAAGAGTACCACAGGATATACACCCTTTCAACCTTCGACAGCTCAGTACGGACGACCCATTCATGAGCCTCAGACTCTGCAGCCTACAACAAGCAGTACGTCTCAGATGTCCGAGGGTGATATTCGTGAAGTACCTGCTGCACATGTTAGGGCTGGTACTCCTGCACATTCTATGTATCCCTATCCACTGTATGCACCTTCAACTGGAACGTAGTATTCGAGAGACGAATCTATGCTCAATTCGCGATACCTTCATCCCTTTTTGACGTACTCACTTTAGTTGTTAGTAGTTACATGTCACATTATGTTGCTGTTGCTCGTTGTATCTGCTCGAAATGCTTTACTATGCTCGGAAGATCGACAACACATTTAGACTGCGCGGAGTTCCGAATCATATGTAGTTCTCAGAATGACGCGATCAAAACAACTTCCATTTATTCTAACCTTGACTACTTCCACCCACCTTCTCTCTCCAGTTGACCAATGCAAGCTAACGAGTCTCTACTCGAAGTCAGTGTCGATATTATTCATTCTCGAGTACCAACCATTGACCTAACATAATGCCACTTAGGCTGCGCTCACAGAATCATTCACACCTCCCCCTTCTCGTCGACAATCGAAGATAGCTCCTCCATCGACTTCGAACCCCGCGAAATCAAATCCTGACCCAACCCCAGTAGAAGCTTTCGGTGAATCAGATGCAGCTACCACAGACGACGCGTGGAAGAACGAGTACGAGGAACAGGTGAAGACATGGAGGATGCAGTCTGCTGAGGCTAGGGAGAAAGCGGAAAGAGAACGGGCAAAATGGGAAGCTTTGAGGGAAGCAGAAAAGACCACGGGTACTTCGCCGCCACCACCACCATCCTACGAGTTCATGTCATCGAAGCCTCTTGCGTCTGGTTCGCCCAGTCCTGCGGATGCTCGGGATCTTGTCACTGGAGAGACACCTAGAGCTGTGAGTTCTTCGACAAAATCTCGTTTCGCGCTCTTTCTCGATACTTATGTCTTCTTGTAGACCTCACATTCACGGCAATTAACCGGAGAGGATTCTCAGAAATGGGAGCATCTCCCTTCAGAAATCACTTCATCGCTTCCTTCTATGTCTTTCCCAGAGGATTCAGGCCACGAGGAAACCAAGGCGACACCTCCTCCTCGAGAACCTCCAGCTGCGCCCGCCTCTGCCACGCTCTCCGTCTTTGATACCTCCCTTTCCACTTCCACTCGCGTCAAGGCATTCGCCTCAGCCTTAGCAATCAACTTGCTTCTGCCGTTTGTGAATGGAGTTATGTTAGGATTTGGGGAAATTTTTGCGAAGAATGTCGTTCTTGGGTGGTTTGGCTGGAAAACAAACACGCCAGGTTCAACATCTGCGTCTTTGGGTCTTCGAAAGACACGTAGATAGAAGACATTGGGAGTACAGTCTAAGTATGGACTGGATACAGGATACAATGTAGACATGATTTCAATCCATACTGCGAAGCCTGGACATTAGCAAGTTTGCAATGCCAATAGCCTCTATAGTTACTTGGAAGGATACGATTGACATCAACTCGATACCCTCTGGACAGAGAGCTCTGCAGTTAGGCTCTTGCCTGTAATGAAATCAGTCGCAACAGATGACCAAGTCGAACTTAACACGAACACTGGGAAATGATCCAGAGCACTGTGCAGTCTATGCAATAACGCATGGCACCTAATAGTTATCAAAGCTAACGAGCGTACAAACACGAACCTCATATTCGATGTAAAAGCATGAAGAGGGAACCACCGACCGTAGAAGTACACGATACACGATATTATGTAAAGCTCACCTCAAGAATGAGTAACTGCGAGAAAGAAAACGTCGTACCGCTAATGTATCGAACTTCTATGGCTTTTACCCACAAAGAGAGAGCAAGTGAGAATAAGCATCGCAGTAGCAGGAGGAGGTAGGATTGAAGGAAATGGTAGGGACGGACTGGTGACAAGTCTCTACGCCGCAATTCAAGTACCAGGAGTTTCTTCAGAGGAAATCCTCTGCCCTGGCTCGTTTCTTTGATCTAGACTCTTCGCCTTGAGAGGAAACTACCTCATCAGCCGATGGTTTAGAGCGATACTTGGGCGAGTATGCACGAATTTCCTCCTGTAAGCAAAGGAAATATCAGCGACTGTACAGACGTGCTAATTGAAGATACTTGCGGGAGAGAAGTTTGCATCCTGATACTTAAGTTCTGTCGGCTTTTTGAAGGGAGGATTAGTTTGCTTGAGCGACGGATTTGGTAAAGTAGGTATGGAGGGCTGCTTAGCGGCAGGCGGAGGTATGGGAGTAACCGACGACGACGGTGGTGGCGGGGTAGCAAATGTTCCGTTTGTTGGAGGCGGAGGTGAGGTGACGACTGGAGGAGGAGGAGAAGCCGAGCCTTGCTGTTGCGGAACAAAGGTAGGCGCAGGGGGCATAGGAGGACGCCCAAGAGCTCCAGGAACGCCTGGAGGAATCATCCCTGGAGGTGGAGGGAAAGCACCCGGTGGCATCATACCCGGAGGAGGTGGGAACCCAGGTGGAATGGCAAATCCTGGAGGAGGTGGACTACGATTCATTAGAAGCTGATGGCGTAACTTGATATAGTATAGACTTACCCAGGAGGAAAACCAGGCATACCGGGGAATGGTGCGAATGGAGGTTGACCGGCAGCCATGCCTGGAGGAGGTGGGAAAAACGGCGGAGCCCCGGGAGCAGGTGCACCAGGAGGCATCATTCCTGGTGGAGGTGGACCGGGCATGACCGGAGCTGGCGCAGGAGGTGCAGTGTAGGTTTGAGGAGGGGCACCATACACTGCGCCTTGATCATTAGGTGCGGGGACCGCAGTATCGTTGGCAGCTCCCATCAACGCTCTATGTGCTTCGAGAGCCGCTTTGAGCTCATCTTCAGATAAAGGTCGGTTTTCCGTTCTGGGTCGTTTTGCTGGAGGTTGAGAAATCGACCCGGCAGCGAGACCCAACTCGATCTCCTTTCGCCGCTTGTAGTCAGCAACATCGGGTGCTGGTATGCCTTCCATCCCAAAAATCTCAACTTCATATCCATCACGACCTGGAAGAGCATTCTCAATTCGGGGCAAGCTATGGAATATCGTCAGCGATGCAAAAACAGATATGAAAGGGAATGGACACTGACTTCTCCGGCTCCAATTTGTGAACTTGTTGAATGTGAACAGCTAACCCTCCTGCTGTATTAAGTCTTCTAGGACACATGTTGCACTTGAAGTGCTTCGCTTTCTGATGCTGCATAAGGACTGAGGAGAGAATGAGCAGGATAGTCGAGTAGTACAGGGATCTATTGACCTTTTTCATCCTCGAACTCACGCTCACAATACCAGCACCACGGTAGAATGATCTATGTTAAATGTATGAGTAAAGTTTGAGCGTACTCGAGTTGATTTATTCACCTGCTTATTCTTTTTCTTGGCCATGGAAAGAAATTTGAGTTGATGATGGACGAAAGAGAAGAAAGGCGATTTGTTCGTATTGACTCAAAAAGTTGTGCCGAGGGACTTTGCCGAAAACCTTATTTCACGCTATGTATAAATTCTATCTCTGAGCATGATTACAACATCGAAGGAAGTAAGGGTATATGTACCTCGACGATAAGTAATTGTGGACAGTGGCACCAGGCTGCAAGGATATAGGGACTGAGAGAGGGAAGTACATCGTAAAACATGATAAGTTACAAAAAAGCACTGCGTTTGAACTCGTGTCTGGCGAGTATGGAGGGGCGTGAATGCCAGCATCAACGGGATATCGAGAGAATAAATAAAGATCATGAAGTAGGTTTCATGAAATAGGTAAGCGCTTTGCGTGGAATGAGGTGACTAGAAATTGGACCAAGACATTATTTCCTCCCGAGACGAAAAGGCGGGGCCTTCGATCTGGACCGTGATCCCAAGACTGCTACTGCGTATGGGTCGTTCACCCTTCAAGCCAACAACAGGTTTGAGGAAACACCACGCAGGAACAACTCCGATTTCGACGTTGTTATCTTGGTTGCTTGGTTTGAAAAGCGACTTGGACTGACCAAGGGTGTTCCCCCCTTCCTTACCGACCACACACCATCCGTCGTCGAACGATTGTATGACGTTGAGCTTTTCTCCGAGAGAAACGAGCAACTCATCAGGTAGAACGGGGCTGAATACCTGACGAATCTTTCGTACGGTGCCAGTGGTCGGTGAGGAGTCGATGGAAGACGCGGATGAAAGCACAGAAAAACGGCTACGACCAGACCCGGTACCACTCATGAAAGAGATCCAAGACCCCCGGTCACCAGAACGTGGACGATGAGTACTTTCGCTACTGGCATTCAAGGCGAAAGAAAATGGCTGCGAAACCATGGATGGTCTAGGCAGGTTGCCCGACTGTTGGTGGTATTCTATGATCTCAGCAGGAGGGGCAGATGGGGCAGGGCGGGGAAGAGTCTTGTCAGGCAAGACCACCGATGGTGTGAGTTGGGCACGAGAAAAAAGCCCAGTTGGGACATGTGGGGATCTAAAAAGAAACAACTCTTCGTCAACGCCACGACTTGTAATGATGATGAACAGGAAGTACTGACTCGGATTGGGATTCTTTCTCTTGGCCATCTCGTACGACACCATGAACAGACAGGAAAGCGGCACCACGTTCGCTTTCACGTTTATTCTTCGAACGTTTTCGAAGCTGCCTGATAGTAAGCCATAGGACAACACCGAAAACTATAGCGCCAATGAGAGATATCCCAGCGATGTATATAGGGCTCAGTGAAGAACCGTTATCGTTGGCTGAATCATCTCTGGGAATGAGAATGGCCATAGGAATAGAGTGATTTTTCAGGGAAATAGGTTAGTGACAAAGGAATGACAGGTAGCCAGTACTGGCTAATGTAAAATGAGGAAAATAGTGGGGAAACACTAAGGCCGCACACCCTCTAACGCAGAAAAAGAGAGTGTTTGGAGGAAGAATGGTCGATAAGATAGGAAATACCTCAACCTTGGAGACACACGCTTGTGTCTCCCAAGATAATCGCGCTTTGGCACAAATGGCATTTGCTATGACGACTCCCAGAGAATTTTTCACTTCATCTGATCCGGGTTTGATCCGGCATGCCCTCTCGATTTTCATCACCCGCTGAGTCTTCGAAACACTCGTTATTGCATATCTTGGTGTAAATACAATACTCACCACAGGGTGTTTGTCCATCATCATTATACATACATGTTACCTCTACAAGTTTACCAGAGCAGCACCCGAGGCTTCGACTGTCACAATCCCGCCTGAAACCTTTTCCTCTACTAGAGTCCCATTCGGGGTTCCATTCTCAAACGTTTGACCTGCCCACAGGGTTACATTCGCTGATTGTGTATCAGCGCCCGGTGCTGCTAGGCGCCGCACGGTAACCTGTGCATCTGCACTAGACAGAAATGCCGAAATATCGAAAGTCGCTACCGGTCTAGAGTCTTCCTGGGTTTCATTGTATATTTGGAGGTTCAGAAGAGCCAGCTTTGTCGGGAAAGTGGCGTTCGATGGGAGAGACTCATCCCAAAAGCCGTAAACGACCAGTTGTCCCTCAGAAGTGTCGCCTTCCGCAGTGGTAATGGTAGATCCATTCGATTGCCTTCCAGGGTAGATATTGGCTATCTTCAAAGCCCTAGAGCTTCCTATGGTGTCCGCAACGAAGAGATAAGCAGAGTAAGACGGAAAGACCTGCACGGGTCCATTCAGATTGTCGATTGGATACCTGAGCGTAGACAATTTGTTTCGGTGAGCTTGATCAACATGAAAGCTTGATATCACGATCATACTTACCACAAATCGTAGAAGCTAAATCCACCCTTGTTCAACTGGGTGGCACTCTGAAGAGCAAGAGGTCCCCCCTGGTGTATATACAGCCTGGATACGTTGATTGACGCTGCGTAAAATGCGGTGTCGAGCAGCCACAATGCTTGTCCAAAAGTGTTGCTCACGCCGTCGCGCCCCGAACACGAAACAGAGTTGAACTCGCCTATATATGAAAACAACCTTTAGATGCTTAACAAAGTAGAATACCTTATCTTACCTATCACGAATGCTTGAGAACCAAGCTGATTGCGGACTGACTGGATCCTAGGTTGCCACAAGTCGAGATACATTGCTAAACGCGTGTGATTGACCTATGTAAAAAGCCTATGGTCGGTTTTTCGCTCCTGCATGCAGAATGAGCACTTGGATCTTACCAAGTTGGGGAGAGTAGCGACTGCAGTTCTCGTCGGATCGCAGACCTGTCAATATACTGAGCTCGAGCGCTTTGTTCGCATGGGTGAGGCTGGCAGCGTACACTGTATTGGTAGGTGTGTTCACTACACCATTCAACAGTACTTGCATTGTCTACTCCAGCAGCTAGGGCACTGACACAATCCAACTGCGCGTCTGCAGCAGGAGTATTGTAAGGCCACAAAGGGTCGTCAGCCGTAGCTGCAACCTGGAATTTAGGCGTCGTGAGGTTCAGAGCAGATGTAATATTCTGAGACCAAGGCTGCCATTTTATAACAGTGTCAGACTCAGTGTTACGTTCTGTAGCTGACGAGAAAGGATGGTTCCCTACCTCCCATATATCAGAATAACTTTCAGGAGTAAATGAAAGGTAGTGGTCGGGCTCGTTGCCAACTATGTGACATTCAAAGAGATGAGCTGCGATATTCAAAGGCACTGAAATTTGAGAACATACTCTCAAAAGCTGCTACCTGGTCGGATAGCCCTTGAACTGCTGACTGAGCAACAGCAAGTGCTCCTGTGTAATTCAAGCTTTCAAGATTCTGTGTAACCTTCAATAAAGCGATACATAGATGTTATCTCTCATTTGGACGTACTAAGTTGACAGTAATCTGAGTATCTGCAGGCAAAAGCTCGCGAGCCGCATTCCAGAACTCCGGGCCAACGGTGGTGTTGATCAATGCCCCAGAGTCATCCACGAAATTGAAGATAGCCGCCTCAAGAGTAGGATCCCAAAACGTGGAGTCTGCGGTTATACCTCCAATACGGACCTCTGCTGGGATACCGATACGATCTTTGATATTCTGAAGGAGGTTTTGGGTTAGAAGGTTCGGGCTGGTTCTATTTCCCACATAGGAAATGAAAAATGCTGTTTCAATGCTGAAGCTGGCCAACGATGGATGAAGAACATGTGAGGCCGTATCAGGTAGCGATGGGGGACCTGTAATCGTCAGATTCAGGTTGACCGCAAAGGTTGCCTTGATGAGGGCAAATGTCAGGAAAGCCAAGAAGCTCATGAGAGAGTGAGAGAGAGTACAAGAAACTTAAGGAGTGGGGTGTCGTCGTGGTGAGTGGCATCCCTCTTCAATAGTGCAGCGGCCCGACACATAGGCAAGGATCATTCTTGTAGGTCATACGACCACATGCCTGACAAGGCCCTGGCCCGGAAATTAGAAGCGTTTCGGTCATAGGATTGTCGATGATAATGAAAGGAAGTATGGATCAAGGAATGAATTAATACTACACCTCTATAAACCACACAACAGCTATAATCGAACTGACGAGCCACGAAATCCCAATGGCTACAGATGCAGCAGAGTAGCTAGCATTGTGATCAAGATCATCCCTATCGCGCCCATTATGCTACCTGATTGATGCAACGATATGCTTCTGAGTGCAGAGGATGAGTGAGATGTAGAGGGAGCGCTCGTTCCGGAGGTAGTCGTAGAGCTAGAAGAGAAGGATGACGAGAAAGTAGTCGACAGAGGTCTGCGTGAGGATGTCGTTAGGGGTGAAGACATAGGAGGGGTTATTGTTGTTGAAGGCGCGCTCTTGCTAGTAGAAGCCGTTGGTGGCATAGAGGTCGTCGGTCTAGTCGAGGTAGCGAGACTGATCGAACTAGAGAGGGGATCCGTCAGACCATTAACTCCGGCTTGTTGACATTGTTGAATAAAGCCTACGACATAGGTAAGAAACGATATGTGAAACTGGTCTTTGAGAACTTCTAACCTCTTATAGCCATCTGCATTGAAGATGCGAGAGACATGTCACTACTTTGCACACAAATTACTGTTCCCGCTAAGTCCGTAAGCATATCTTGTGTACAACACGGGGTAATTGGAACATTGTCAGCCCCATTTGAAGGACACTAGACAAAGGCAACTTTGAGTGGATGGCCCTTCTCAGTTTATACAATGCGCGAGAACTTACGTTCGAGGAAATCAACGATAACGCCTGATCGTAGGACCCTCCTGGTGCGGGACATTCAATATTCGCTGACTGGATCTGAGTTTGCAAATCTTTGAACGGGAAGTAAAAGTCGACGCTGGAGATGGGATCGGAGGGTTCGTCTGAAGACGTTGCAGCTAATCTTTTCGGGAAGGCTCTCCTGCCAGCAGGTGATTTACGAATGACAGCAGCATTTACTGTTGAGGACAGATCAGGATATGAAGGACACAAAGCAAGAGAGATATACTTTGACCAGCCATCATGATCATCCCAACCATGATCAACAGCGTTGGAAACGAAGGCATGATAGAAAATTCGAATATGCGTAACAAGGATTGGGGCCTCAAGCAAGGAGACATAGGCTTCTCTGAGGATTTTATACTGCATTTAGGACGCCCTCTGATCGCGGTGAAACAGTACATACCCATCCAACTCCTAATGCTTCAGCATTATTTCCGAGACGCCCAGCTTGAACCGCCTTCAAGTATTGTGTTCTGGATAGTTGATACATGAAACGGGTTCGAGACCAACTAATACCAACCAGCAGTAGTACAACGGAATAGCCGTTCTGGTTGAAGAATCGCATTCCTGGTCTTCGCCTCTTGTTCTCGTAGCAATCACAGTTACTAGCCCTGGAATTCGTGATCTACGTGTGTCTGATAATGTCTCGGGAGGGGCGAACAAGATATGCATTATGAGCGCTGAGCGCTGAGCGGCCGCGGTCCAACGAAGTTCAAACTTCTACGTGCCTTTGTACTACCGCTGAAGTCTGACAGCGGTCCCCATTGATGAATTGTACACCGGGAAGGCCGGAACCTGCAAGTTGCGTCAGGTAGCCTGTAGGGAAACAGTTTATGTATATCTTCTACACAGGCTTGGAACACCTCCAAATGCAAGCGATGAAGTCTGCGTGTGACGAAGGATCCGAATTGGCCTAAGTAGAAAGCATATTGGCATACACTGCTCATGCAGTTGAAAAGATTCGCATTCACCAAATATGCATTCAATCAGTCAGAGTTGAGATATTGTGCTCTTTACAGCGGGTAAGCACATGCTTTCGCGTATGACAGTTGGGTCTGAAGGACATGATAACAGTGTGTGTTTAGAAAAACGAATGTGACGGTCGGAATTGGCAGCAGATGGCAAACTTACATCAGGTTACGAGAGGAAGACTTGGTACTAGACTTCATCGTCCAAAGCAGAGTCGACACGATGCGTTGGAGTCGTGGATGGTGTAAAGCAGATGGAAGAACAGTCCAAGGAAAATGAATGAGAGAAAGTTTGACGTCGCGTGAAGCTCGATGAAGTACATGATGGGTACAGCCACTGCTTGAATTTATTTGAAGGGTAGAATGTTACTTATATCCATGAATCTTCGGTGAAGAAAAAAGAGTAACTGCGATCTTGAATCGTATGAAAGCAGTGCTTGGAATCCATCTTGTGCTTTACAGAGCGGATCCCAGTAACTAACAGAGAAGGACTGTGAGAAGATCTGGACGTGACTGAACTAAAGTAAGTTCTTCGATAAGCTGATATTGAGGCTGCCGAGTATCAGCGTAGCAGAACGAGATATTGAGGTGTTTGGCTGGGGCTTGGCCCCGCGCTCCCACCCTGGACTCCGGCAAGCCTACGTCCAAATAGAGCCTAGAGCTCCCAAATAGAGCCGGAGTCCAGGTGAGGAGCTGGGCGGAAGGCCACCCCCAAATAGAGCGAAAGGCTTGCAATAAGAATTGTAAACCTATCAGTCCTCGACAACCAAAAATCTATGCCTGTTGAGCCTATGTTCTGCCCGGAATGCTGAAAGTGTTAGTAAGCATATTTGATGAGGTCCTAGTGCTCAACGGAAACTAAACCTCATTGGTAGCTTCTCTACTGGAAGTCGTGCAAATGGGATTAGCCAGATTCTCTGAAGTTGACTCATCATTCAGGAATGCAAGTCTTCATGGAAAGTTGAGGATGTTAATCCACCACGCAATCTCCTGTATCGTTGGCCACTTCCCCGAACCCTTTCCCAGCCCTTACAGCAGCCCGCGAAGCTGGCATATGGGAACAACCTCTCCGGGTATAGGAAACTAAATATAGATTCAACCTCAATCAACCCAGCCAGAGTTAAGCCTAGTTGAGCCCTTCCCTGCATGCGCCTCTTGAAATACAGTCAAGCCACAATCGGTATGAGTATCTCAACCGCTTGTCATCTGGGTGATACAGTAACATGCCTCCATAAGCAAATGAGGGACATCCTGGAGTCGCAACAATAGGAACGATGGGTGTATGCACACTGAGGAAGTTATCATCAATCCTTAAATAATGGACCATCACAAATCTCTGGTGAGGAGTTTGACAATGAAAGAATATATCATGTCCATTGCACAGGCCCATGAAACCATCATGCAAACAACCACCTGAATAACCATGCTTGATAAGATACCGGAAACAGAAATGGAAACAGAAACGAAAACAGGAACGGAAACGGAAACGGGAAGGAATGCACAGAGCAACAAGCAAACAAACCAGCCATGAGAGAACACCATGAGCAACAGGGAAATGGAATAATGAGTAGCACCAGTGATGAGGAGAAGTACGGAGAGAAACCAAAGATTCACCATCCATAGGATGGAAGAATGACCCGAAGCTATACATCAAGAGAACACTTACCCAAAGAATCTTTGATGTTGGTGTAGGGAGTGCTCCTACCTCATGGACATGACAGAATGAAATGAGCAACCCAAAAATCAAACAAACGTCAGTGAGATAACTGACAACAAAATAGGAAAAACACAATGGGCGACTGCCTTGAACAAGGGAACGAGGAAGAGGGAGGAACACCATGACAGGCAATGGAGATCCAAGAAATGAAGAGTATGCAATGGGCAATTGGGCAATGGGGAGATGGAAAAACAAGGGAACAAGAAGGAATCAAGAAATGTAATGGGCAGCAGGGAAAAGTTCAATGGTCAATAGTCGATGGTCAAAGGTCAACGGTCAACGGTCGATGGTCAACGGTCAACGGTCGATGGTCAACGGTCAACGGTCGATGGTCAACGGTCTACAGTCAACGGTCAACGGTCTACAGTCAACGGTCAACGGTCTACAGTCAACGGTCAACGGTCAACAGTCAATGGTCAATGAGGAAATGACTGGAAACGGGGAATGAGGAAAAAGGAAAAGGGGGACCCAGAAGACCAGGAACCCATTGGAAAATGGGGAAACGACAGGCAATGGGAAACGAGGAAATGGAGGAAACAAGTATTGAGTAATAGAGGAAATGCGCCTTGGGCAATTGAGGAAACAAGCATTGGGTAATGGCAAACGAGCCCTGGGAAGCGACCGTTGGAAAACAGAACTGAGAAAATGAACATTGGAAAAAAAAAAAACCCTTGGGAAATGGGGAAATAACCGGTGGGGAACAGGGAAATGACCAGCGGGAAACAACTAGTGGGAAATGTAGAAGCAACAAGTGGGAAACGAGGAAACAACCAGCGGGAAACTGGTTACGAGGAAACAACCAGCGGGAAACGGGAAAGGGCCAGCGGGAAACAAGAAACAGCCAGTGTAAAATGGGAAACAGCCAGCGGAAAATGGGAAAGCAGCCAGCGGAAAACAGTGTAACAACCAATGGGAACGGAAAAATGATCATTGGGAAATGTCGAATGGCCCTTGAGAAATGGGAAAACAAACATTGGAAACGGGGAAACGAGCATCAGGAAATGGGGAAATAAATCGAAATAAGCATTGAGGAAAGAGAACGGATTACAAGGGAATGAAATGAGCAACCAAAAGTGGATAGGACATTGAGGAAGCCAAGATCATAATAGTTCATAGGCGGAGAGCGTGGAGGGAACAAGAAAGAAGTAATTGGAAACATACCCGAGAACAAAGAAACAAAAAAGGAACGCAATGGGCAATGGGAGGCGAAGAAATGAATGAGTAACAGGAAATGATGAATGCAATATGCAACAGGGAACGAGGGATGCTGTGAGCAACAGGCAGTGGGTAACAGGAAAAATGCGGAACACATTGTCAACAAGAGAACGAGGAAACAAGCGCACCACAGGTAATGGGCAATGAGGAAATCAGGAACACAATGGCAATGAGAGAACAAGGAAGTGAGGAAGAACATCACAGGTAAAGGGCAACGAGGAGACGAGGAACAACACCACCAGTGAAGGGTAATGAGGAAAAAGGGAACACAACGGCAACTGGGGAATGAATTATGAGGAAACGAAGGAAAAGGAGGAACAAGAGATTATTTAAACTCAGGAGAAGGGAAACTTGAACAGTGTCCGAACGGTTACACCCAGTCATCAAGGAAACACTCACGCGATTAGCACTTTTGAAGCCATATAGTGCTTTTTGGGAAGTGGTCTTCCAACAAATGTCTGGATTGAAGGGATTTGGACAGAATCTGGTGACAGGTAACAGGGAAAAGCAACAGGTAACGGGGAATCACAACAGATAATAGGGAAACACAATGGATAACGGGGAAACACAATGGATAACAGAGAAATGCAGCAGATAACGGGGAAACGCAGCGGATAACGGGGAAA
This sequence comes from Lentinula raphanica, assembly GCA_027919835.1. Taxonomy (NCBI): domain Eukaryota; kingdom Fungi; phylum Basidiomycota; class Agaricomycetes; order Agaricales; family Omphalotaceae; genus Lentinula; species Lentinula raphanica. Next base: position 1,771,756 of record JANVFP010000004.1, on the reverse strand, counting down.
TGCAGCGGATAACGGGGAAATGCAGCGGATAACGGGGAAACGCAGCGGATAACGGGGAAACGCAATGGATAACAGGGAAACGCAGCAGATAACGGGAAAACACAATGGATAACAGGGAAACGCAGCAGACAACGGGGGAAATGCAGCAGACAACGGGGAAACGCAACGGATAACAGGGAAACGCAGTGGATAACAGGGAAACGCAGCGGATAACGTGGAAACGCAGCAGGTAATGGGAGAACACAACGGATAACACGAAACGCAATGGGTAATGCGAAACGCAATGGGTAATGCGAAACGCAATGGGTAACATGAAACATAATGGGTAACGGGGGGAAAAACGCAACGAGTAATGGGGGGAAGAAACGCAATGAGTGATAGGAAAAACGCCATAGATAACAAGAGACTGAATGAATCTCCTTCCCGACAAGCAATCTCTTTTATGCTAGATCAGATGTGGCAGGAAGGAAATCATTCTCAACGAAAGAGTTCAAGAATGAGAAAGAACACTCCCGAGGAATGATTCCAGTCCTTGGGTAAAGTTTTGCAACCCCATATTTTAAGGGTTTATTTGGACCTTGGACCGACTAGGCAACGATGAGAAGTGTAGCGGTAGCGGGCATCTATCGAGTGTTGGGGTGTACCCAGCAGTGGAGGAGTATCAACCAGAACATAGTCAAGAGCCAAAAGACCATCTGTGGTTGGTGGATGTCCATTCCTTAGGCGCAGAATTCGCTTTCTTGTCAGGGTATAAAGGAGACGCATCGAGAAGTAGTCTGTGCTCTGACTTGTTCTCGTGACTGTACGTCCCCTCTTACGCCATCCAATGCAGCATTGCTACCAAGTGGAAGGGAGTGGGAGGGAAAGGGCGGTGTAGGAGCAATTGGGTACGAAGGACCAGAGTGAAAACAATGCCGATATATGAGGCTGAGTCTTCTTCCCAGTACATGTAGTAGTAGTCCTGAGAATATCGCTTGTGTGGGAAGAAGTCGGCGAGCGATTCAAGCTCAAGAACCAACGGTGTGTGAGGACCTTGCTCCAAAGCGCGACGAGTGAAATTCAATGTACTTTGAGTTCGTTCGGGAACCAAATCCTGCTAGGTTGGCCTCGTCATCTAGCAGCAGGTCTCCCGCTGACTCAAGGTCTGGAACCAGATGCTCCATCCCTGTCACGTTCTGGCCTGCCATCTCATCATGTGTGGACATCCTGGGACAACTGGTAAGATCTTCAGCATTGAACCGAATGCGATACCGGCGTAGCTCCTGCAATCTCCCCTCGAATTGTTCCAGCTCTGCACACTCAGATTAGAATCCAACCAGTCCTCAACCAATATCTTCTTCAGCCTAGCGTACTGTACTGGACCCGCTCGCAAATGCTGAGTCCTATTCGACGCGTCCAAAATTTGCTATGGGAAAAGGGGGCGGATGAGTCCTGGATAGTGATACCGGCAGAGCAGGAGGGTTTTGGCGTGTAGTCCCAGCTGAGTTCTGCTCAGAAGCCTAAGAACCTTCAGAGGATTGAGGTACAGACAGTTTCTGTCCTCAAGATGAGAAAACGAGCTCGATGTATGCAGAGGCGATGAGAGTTCAGATGCAAAGCGTTAAGCGCTCATTCGAACTCTCACGCCTCTGTTCAGCTTATCCTCCGATAGGCTACACCTATCTCGGAACATTTGCGGCCTTCCTTTTGATCACGAAGCCAAAATCCAACCTCATCTAGTTACCCTCATGAGCGGTCCCTACAACCAACGACAGTGGGATTCGGCGTTCAACCAGTCTCAGCTGCAGCTAGAGCAGGAATATCATCCTGAACAACTCCAATCCAATGATTCACAGTATAGGCATTACCCGGATTTCTCTCAAGGCATCGCGAACAACTACCCTTTCAATCCCAGCATCCAGTCGTCTACCTCGGCATTCGGACTGAATTCAGGATATGGATTCGATTCGACGCGCTCTCAGAATGCTTCTGCTTCGAATACCTTTCTCCAAGGCTCGTCAGCCATTCACCAACATCAGCAAACCTTACAAAACGTACCCAATGCCTTCGATACGTCAATTTTCACCAGCCCTATGGAGTCTATGAGAGGCCAGCGTCCCTCATTGTCTCTTTCCCCTCCATCAATGCATGCCTCGACTTCCATTGGCCAACAAGCCAATGTCCCTTCTGGGCGGAGTAATGATAGAACTTTTCGGGGTCCCAAGGGGAAAAGACCTCGAACAAACGATCAAGGTTATGAGGGTAGGGATGATGAGGATATTGATGCCGCGGATGCAAAAGAGAAAGCTACGAAGCCGTATGTGCCACTGTATCGTGTTTCTTATCGCAAACTTACATGTAACCAACTCAAAGTGGCGCTTGTCAGAGATGTAAAACTCTGAAGGTAGAGACAACATTTCTCTCTTTCTCGTTCATCAATAGTAACGAATAACATCAAGGTTCGCTGCGAGTTCAAGACGGATACCGATCCTTGCAAGAGATGCTTGAACGGGGGTCACGAATGTATAATCCCTGGACGAAAGAAGCGTCGAACTCCCCCGTCAGTGACTCCCTATCATCTCATGATGCAGCCATGCCCACTCATAATCCATTGCTTAGCAAACGGGAGCATCTTCTAAACGAAATCCAGAAGCAAGCGGATGAGATCCAGAAATTGATGGCAAAATTGGCCAAGCTCGAAGAAGCCAACAAACAGAGGAACTCTGTTCCTTCTGCTGGGTTGTCTGAGTCATCGTCTTTGACTTCGCCACCAATACTATCGCCTTCGTCCACTCATGACTCTGCATACTTCGGCGGTTCAGATCTTGCTGCCACCGGCAGTCAAGTCAATCCTAGCGCCAATCGAGATGTCGAAGATTGGATAGCCAAGGCTCGTGAAAGTCTAGCGGAGTTTGGGGATTCATCGGTATAGGTGGCGCTAGCATGCCCAAAAGCTACATTGTCGAGCAAGATCCTGAAGGTCTTTCTGATAGCGGAGGCGATAGTGAATCAGGTTCCGGTGACATAGGTGATCATCAAGCAATGGAGATTACGAGTTTGCCGTCGTTGACGATGAGGGTGAAGAATTCAGCCCCCAGGATTCGGATTACAAGCGGACTCTAGGCAAGAGAATGTCTGGCTCTAGCCTTGGAAGTAACGCTGGATTGAAGAAGAAAGACTCGACAGGAAAGTCGGTCACCATCCCCAATGAAGCTGTTCCGTTTGGACTCATGGCGGAGTTGAGCTACAAGAATGTGAGGAAGCAGGGAAGTAACTCTGAAGCAGAGATAGATGAACCCGAACCGGAAACAGGGGTCGCCAGTGCCAATTTCTTCAGGCCTAGTAAGACTCATGCTCAAGCTTGAAGCTTCATGATTCTGATAAATATTTTGCAGGTCCTGGCCCCGATCCTGCCCGAGCTCCAACTGCAAATCTTCCGCAGCTACCGCACATATTGATGAGAGGTATCATAACGCCTATCGATGCCGAGAAGCTCTTCAAAATGTTTGTACAGTCGTGCTTTCTCTATATAAAAGAAATTCTCATTTCGTGTGATAGTTTCTTTGATCTTGTCAATCCATCCGTCTCGATCGTGGATCCAGTGCTATATACAGCACAAAAGACGGTCTATCGCAGCCCGTTTCTTTTCACTACAAGTGAGTGCTTTGCCAAAGTACTCAAGAGACATGATCTAATATGATACCCAGTATGCGCCATCTCATCTCGATTTTACGACGAAAAACCTGGGTTGTATGTTCAGATCATGAACTATGCTCAGTTGGCTGCAGGGACCGCTCTTATTGGCGGTCCAAAGAACATTGAGATGTGCATCGCTTACATACTGTTAAGCCTCTATCCCCCTCCATTGAAAAGATGGGAAGAATCACGAGGTTGGTTATATCTGGGTGTAGCAATCAGGTAACGCTTTGGCGTATCTCCGTGTACTTGCACTGACGTTTTGGCACCTTCATCAGGATAGCAACTGAGCTCAATCTGCATCTTCCCAATACGGCCAAACCTCAAAATGAAATGCACGCCCGCGAACAACTCAATCGCACGAGAGTTTGGCTGAATTGCTTCAATCTTGACCGGAGCACAGGCTCTCAAAATGGAAAGCCACCTATCATCAGCAACAACGATTATATCGCAAACCATTCAGAGGACTGGTGGAAGTCATCTCCGTACAACATGAAGAATTTTGATATTCAGCTCTGCTGTTACAACTCGGAATTGAAAGTGATGTCAAATTTCCGCTCAAAATCTATAATGATCCTGATCATCCAACGGGATTGAACAAGGTACAATTCTTCACTAAGCCATGAACGAGCTCAACTGATCCATTTGATAGGACGTCGATTTCGTACAAGTTGCCGCTGAGACGGACGAAGAATTCCTCGTGCTTCAACACAAGTGGTATCCAATTCTGGATGAGAATGTCGACAAAAACGATCCCCCAGGCTATTTTCGTCTTGGACTATTGAAGCTGGCATTTGGCTACGCTAGGATGATTGTGCTCTCGTACGGTTTTCAGCATGCATTCGGGAAAAATAGTTCGAACGACAACCCGTTTCTGGAGCGATGCATGAATGCAGCAAACAATATTGTGCAGACTATGGTGGAAGACATTGGTCGTCCAGAACAAAGTAAGCTATACGTTCCAAATTTTATCGCTCGTTTACTGACGGCTTGCAGGAATCTTCATTCGCCACGGACCCGAGGCACAAAGTGTTTTCGTCGCATTTGCAGCCGCATTTTTGGTCAAGCTCCTTCAGCCTAAATTTGCTGCTTATATCGATGCGACCAAACGTGCTGCCATACGTTCTCGTGTTCAAAGCGTTATTGATTTCTTTAGTCTCCCGGAAATTGCTATCGATAATCGTCATGGTCCCAAACTATACGCCCGTTTCCTGAAAAGCCTACTTGCTTCACCTATGGTCGCAGAGCCAAACTCACCGGGTTACAACAAGCATCGCAGGAGATCGAACCGCAACAAATCGTTGACACCCAATGCTGAATCTCCTGATTTCGCCAGCAATGGATTCAACCATACATCCGAAAATGCATCTCCTGCCACCACCACCCATTCCCTTTCTCCACCACCTAACACGGCGGCCATGTCCTTTGACCAGTTTGCGCCGTCTGGTGGTATCATTGACCCATTCGTCCCTGATACCACAGCACTGCAAGGCTCTGCATTCGATTCGAATGCGATGGGTTACCTAGGGCCTATGTCAGACGACGAGTTGATGAGATATCAACCCATGACAGACTCTATGTCTATGTGGCCCGATGTGACTGTCCCAGGTCTGTGGCTCGATATTGTATACGTATCTTGCTTCTCAATGTTCTATAGGTTACAGCTGGCTCACCCACTTCCAAAATGAAGTGGAAAGATCAATCCCTACAGACGGTTATTCAAATCAGATGCAGTACGCTTGATTTTTTCCATCACTTCATCTCATTTTCTTTGATTCCCTCTTTGATTTGAATCATTTTTTCTTGTGTGCATATTGTCCAGTTCGAATATGTTGTAGTTTACACAATGTGTGGCTCTGGAAGTTATCTATGCTTACAGCTTATTACAGCTTAAAATAAATGATCGGGATTGGTTCCTCTTCGATAATTATCTACTGGTGTCTGTGTTCTACTATCAGTATCAACAATACATCTCATAATCTAGCATCGTGAGGCATTGAACGCATAGCTTGACGAACCCCGAGGTCGCTCAGCACGTCCTCTGCTCCTCCAAGTAGAGCGTCAAAGGGAATTGTTCGATGATACTTCAAGGCACCAATTAGATTAGAGCACGGCAGAAATGCAGCACACGTACGTGTTCAATGAGTCTTCCCATGCCTGTTCTAGTTATTCCTCTCCCGCCGAAAAGTTGAACAGCATCTCTCGCGGTTTCCTGTGCGCAGGAAGTTGAGTAGCTCTTCAAAAGAGCGATCTGACTGTGTATAGAACAGGACTTATGAGTGACATCCTGCTGAAATCAAAAAGAGATAGTGTACCCAGCCAGTTTGCTCGCTTGTTGCTTGTACGACTGGACGTGACATCAGTTGAATGTCCGACAATGAAGAAATCAAGAGGACTGACCATGTTGCACATCTGGTATGTTATACTCTCAAGCCAATTTTGTACACCTATTGCAGGTTCAAAACAATGTTAGCAGCAACATGGTTCAAAGACATACTCTCTGCTCGTTGTATCATTGCTGCAAGCTTTGCACGAACCGTCGCCAAGGAGTTCAACGGCTTTCCAAAAGCTTTTCGCTGTGAGGTCCATCTGAAAGTGGTCACTTGAGTCTTGCTGAGACAAAGGGTTAGTTTTCATCGCCTTACTTGAGACACTCCTCCACTAGAATAACTCGTCAGTATGTAACCCATAGCAGGAAACATATCATGAGACCCACCAATTCCTCTCTGAGCCCGTGCCGAAGCACAGCACATTACCCATCTTTCATGATTGAAGTTGCTATCGGTGAATAGAAGAATTGATCTCAGCATTAGAGGAAACACCTTGTCAAGACCTGACTTACCTGAGCATGACAAAAATTCCTCCTCCTTCTTCACCCAACGTATTCCCAACAGGTGCGCGAACATTGTCAAATGTAATGAAAGCCGTACCCGCGGTCGTAGAGTAGCTTGTTTTGATTTGCCGTGTTTCAACGCCTGGTCCTCGCTCAACAAGGATCACAGTAAAACCATCCTGATAACGAATTTCATGAGGAACATATGCGATAATGGTTTCTGATCGACATACCTCAGTCTTGCACCCGACAGTGAAATAATCTGCGAAGCTAAGGAAAGTGGGTTGATTTCAGGATTGCAAATTTCAGCAGGTAAAGGGCTGTAAGTATATGCTACTAACGTTCCATTCGTAATCCACTTCTTAGATCCTTTGAAAAAAAAGTTTATTTTGCGTCTATGAGTGTGAAAGAAGAAAATGAACGTACCATTGATGATCCATTCCTTCCCATCTTCACTCTTAACAGCCGTAGTTTGCAATCCCATCACATCACTGCCTGCATGCGCCTCGGATATGGCTAAACAGATGAATTTCTTAGCGGCGAGGACGTCCGGGACTACGCGAGCTTTGAGCTCTTCGCTGCCGAAGTTGAGGACCGGAGGAAGACCGATGACTTTCCCTCCGAGTAACCCTGACACAATGATGAGAATGCATACCAATGTTAGCTCTGAACGTGTGCTTTACCATCGCCGTATCCGCGAGCACCACAGCGAACCATTTCCTGCATGACGACAAGCTGGGACGATCTGATTAGTTGTCGTTGGTATGTTCAACAATTCGAGAGAATCACTTCATGGAAGTAGTCAAATTCTTCAGGCTTGACTATGCCGCCCATCAGAGTCCGACCTTGTAGGTGTTTACCCGGACCCAGACGCATCGCATGCAGTTCCAACTCACTGCGTGGGTTAACGAATTGCTAGCAGTAATGAGGGTATAAATCGACATACGCCATCTTATCGAACACCTTCTGGTCTGGTCTCTTGCCATCTTCCTCTCTGGCCTGCGAGCATGCATATAGGGTTCAAAGTTCTTTGATAGTGAGTATAGACACGTACCTGGGCATCGGGTACGAGATACTCATCCGTGAATTTGCGAACTGCTCTCTGTAACTCTCGATGATTCTAAGACACTCGAGTTAGATGAAGGGAAGAGCAAACTGATGACAATTATAGAAGTACCTCTGTGTAATACGGACTGTAATACCCCTCCGTTAGCCACGTAGGTTCTGCGTAAGGCACTTTGCTGATGTCTCCAATGCGTGGTGGATGTAAGGCAGCCTCCTCGCCCTCAATATTTCCAATGATGAGCCGTTGATATTGCGGTTTCATGAGCACCTCAAAACGATGGAGAGCAAAGAACTGATCCGTTGCATCTTGGCCAGCTAGACGCGTATGTTAGATATTGTATCAGGATGGTGGGAAGATTACGCACCGATCTCCTCGTCAGTGAGAGCAGCAATTCCACCAGGATGCATTGCAACAAACCGTGAAAGGTCGTACACCTTGGCGTCAATGATTATCCAAAGATCATCCTGCTTGTTGTGCTGTGAAAGAGTCTTGCTCAGTCTCGAGATGGATGTACTCTCATAGACAGATTGCACCTTTGCGACCTCTTCTCGAGTGAACGTTCTAAGTTGCTTTGAAGACATTGGAGGAAGAAGAGAGCACGAAATTTGAAATTACTCTGGGGCGGCTCGGACCTCTTTATGTATCGGTTGCATGTGATTTTCACAAATGCGCATCCGGGTCAATTTCACATGAAAGGGGAAAGCCGCCACCTTTTGCCCCGGTCGCAGTCGACCAATCAGAGCAGCCGGTTTACATGCCGCGCCGCGGCCGCGCCGCATTCAACATCGCTCAACGTCGAATCGGACTGAAGGAGTCGTCGCTCATCGATTCCGTGCAGTAAAACTACCCATGGATTCAGCCAGATAGAACTTGAATCAATCACTAGTTAATTCTCTTTATCTTGTAAGTTTCCGTGCTGCATACATAGTACTAACATTGGCTAATAACACCATCCTTGAGCAGACTTTCGTATTCGCTCACTGTCAGCGAAAATTCTTCGGTAAGTACCTCCTTTGTATGCTGGCCTGGATTGAGCAGACATGACTCAGTCTTGCCTTTCGACGAACCGATCTGAGGCATGTCAAATTCTTGAGCTGCCTCTTCCGGTGTCAACACGGGTATGCAGCAAGCGTCCGTTCCTGTCATCCAGAAGAGCAAATCGATATAACCTGTCTGTGACATACGCAAAACTTGAGATTTGCCTCACCAAAGAAAATCTCTGACCATTCGCTCCTAGTTCGCAGGGCAAATCCATCGGTCAGGAACTGTTTGAGCCTGTGCCATGACTTCTGGTTGGCGTGTGCATCGTGTACAGAGAATTCGAGCCATTCATCTGAATGTACGAAATGCGCGGGCAATGCCTGGAGGAATTTCTCGGTGAAAACCGCGAAAAATCGTGGTTCTATGCAGGCCAGTGACATGAGACCGCCGTCTTTGCACACGTAGAGGTTGTAGAACGGTGCACCACCGTCAAGAAGGTTCTCTCCCCGCCCTAAAGCAAATTTCCCGGTGGCAGGATTGGAGCGATGAATCAAAGGAGAAGCAGACACATAGCGCGTCCCCGAAACCTAGAGAGTGATCTTCTGTTATGTTTATGCGTGGTAATTTTGAGGAAGAAGATACCATGTCTACATCGACAACTTGACCTTGATTAGTCTCGTTGCGTTCGAGTAATGCGAGTAGAATTTTTGTCGCGCAATGCATTCCCCCTCCTGCAAAATCGGCAAGCAAGTTGAGAGGAAAGTTTGGTTTTTCGCGGGAGCCTGGAAGCATCTTGAAATACTAAGTTCAGACCTGGATCATTTGAGGAGAATAGTAAAAGTAGGATTCACAGCAAGAATGCCGCTCATTGCGAGGTAGTTGAGATCGTGGCCTGTAAGAAAGAGATAATTAACAAAATTCTACTTGCTCAGAGGTTCATCCGATTCAAGGACTATATGCTCTCACCAGCCATGGCTCCATATGGACCTTCGAGTCGGTGGTTATCCAAACGCAAACATACATGCAGACATCAGAAGAACAGGTGTAACTTACCAGTCCTCGGAAAGCTTTTTTCGGAACACTCGTCAAACATCGAAACGTGAAAAGTAACAATGATCACTTTTGAACGTACCCTACTATTCTTGCATACACTAGTCGTTGATTTAAACCCGAACTTCCGAGAAAAACATCTGGACCTAGCCCTAGACGTTCCATCACGCCAGGTCGATACGGATCGATCAAGACGTCCGAAGACGAGATCAATCTTTTCAGCAACTCTCGCCCGCTATGAGCTTTGGAGTTGATAGCGACTGAGCGCTTCCCTCGGCAAAGGACGTCCAGAGTCTTGGCAGAGGGACGGTCGACGCGAATTACGGACGCACCGCTATCAGCCAAAACAAGTCCGGCAAAAGGGGCGGGTGCCAAACCTGCAAACTGCAAGACGAGACTACGCTTCAGCCACTTCCTACTCGCCACTTGGAACACGATCGCACCTCTATAACTTTCTTTCCCCTCAAGGCCATTCAGAGTAAGCGAATTGCGCTATGGGAATGGTGGTGGTTGGTGGTCAATCTTAGTTTCACAGACCACGGTCTTATGACCTTCGTTGTCACGGCCCATCAAATTGTTCCCAGTTTGGCTTCAAATTCAGTGTACAGTCTGAACAAGTATATACTTATTCATAGTTTGGACCTCACATTCGAGTCTTCTATAGCAGCATCTTGTATCAGCCTCTGAATTTCATCCTCCGTGAAGTCGAATTCTCGAAGAATTTCCCGCGTATGCTCTCCAGGCTGAAGGAAACCTTTTGCATGTTTCACTGATGGGGATACATCTTCCGGTTTAGAAGGTGATAGCTTCGGATGAGGAAGCGGGGCCTCATATGCTCCTGATAGATGTGTTCTGCTGGCTTCCTCAGGCGTGAGGATAGGGACGGCACAGGCATCGGTATCTGCAAAAGACATTCGTGAAGGCTAGCGTTATTGATAGACAACAAGAGCTGACATACTCATGAAGACTGTAGTCCATGCATCACGAGTTAGTGTTTTGAAACCGAGTTGCAAGAAAGTTCTCAGTTTGGGCCAGGTGCTGCGATCATATTGAGCACCAGGATCAGGTACCCAACTATGTCGCTGTTTGAAGTCATTGGGGAGCGCATGGGTGAAAGTCTCCAGGAAGGCCTTGTAGAATTGAGGTTCCAAGCACCCCACCGACATACATGCCCCGTCTTTGCAGACATAAATATCATAGAACGGAGCACCGCCATCAAGCATATTATCTCCACGTTTGTTAGCGAATGCGCCGGTAGACGGATTGAGGGCGTGTATGAGAGGGTAGGAAGAGACATATCGTACACCGGATACCTAAAATATTGGATCATGGATCATGCTGAGGCATGGTCACCAGGGAACGCGCAATTGAACCTACCATATCCACGTTTACAACCTGCCCACAACCACTCACGTTGCGTTGAAAGAGGGCAAGCATAATACCGAGAGCACAAAGTAGCCCCCCTCCAGCAAAGTCAGCTAGAAGGTTTAGAGGAAAGGTAGGTCTATCATGACTACCAGGAAGCATCTGCGAAAACGTGTTAGGCAGCACTATTTGGTTGAATTACCGTTCTTTGTACTAACGGACAAGATGCCACTAAGAGCAAGATAGTTGATATCGTGCCCTTTCGAGTTGAACACTTCAGTTGTGGCATACATTATAGAAAATTATACGCACCGGCCATGTCCTTATGAGAGCCTTCCAAAATGAATGAGTACATTGAGAATCATCATTCAAGGCCTGGGTGGATACCATTTCTAGGAAACCTGCAAGCTTCTTAAGCGGGTTCAGCAAGTTGTTTCGTAAATTCTAGAGGACTTACCCTGCTATTCTTGCATATATCAGTCTTGAGTTCAAGCCGATTTTACCATCTTCTCCAAGAAACACGGTTGGACCGAGTCCCAGACGTTCCATCACACCTGGGCGGAATGGGTCAATGAGGATATCCGAGGATGTGATCAATCGCTTCAAGGCGTCAAGACCACTGCTCGTTTTAGGATTCACCGCGATTGATCTCTTGTTTCTAGATAGAACATCCGAAGAGGAGGAGGAAAGTTTGTCGATTCGAATAACGGTGGCACCATTATCTGCTAGTACAAGCCCTGCGAAAGGTCCTGGGGCAAGACCAGCAAACTACAGGATACATAAATGCTGCTTCAATGAATTGATAGTTGCCTGTAGAGTCGTAAGAGCGTACCTCGATTACTTTGATACCTTTCAAGGCCATGGTCGTTCTGGTTAAGTAGGAGAACGTGAAATTCACAAGTCGAAGTTGCCGGCAAGTGTGGCCCCGAAATGATTTCCGAATTTGGGTGAATGGGCGCCAAGTTGATAATTTTGACTACCACGACCGCGACCTAAGCCTCAGGACATCTTGACGCTGTCTACTGGGCGACAGTCGAGAAGGTACATCGTTAGTCTGCTGACTATACCTATGACACAAAGTACGTCTCTTCTGATGTCCTTCAACCTCTTATTGAAAGAGTTCTAGCTGGTTTTGTTGCCAAATGTCTACCCCCACGTCGTCCAAACCCAAAAACTCAAAGGTCAAGGTGGCCAACATGCCTAACTCAAATGGCTCGACAGGCTCACGCACGGGGATTCCAACCCTTCGTTCACTGAGAACCCTTTTTGCTCCGACTTCATCCCAATCAAAGACTCTTCAGGTGTCTCCTTCAAGATCATCACTGAATTTGCCTGCTTCAAAGCCTTCGATGCACTCCATGCCCTCAAGATCCTCATTGAGTATCAATGGTACTCGAAGTGCGGATAGCTCCTCGACATCCTCTTTTGAGGTTTCTAACAGGTCCATGACACTCGGCAGAAGTGTAAATCGCGACAACAGGGAAACCACGAAAATCCAGGAGGGTGTAAATACGGATGAGGTCCTGGATATACGCTCTGGTCGGCTTGTTCTACTTATATATCCTTAGTCCCTCATCTGAGACAAAGTATCTATTCATTCGCAGGTTCTCAAATTCTGGATGGTGGAGGAGTCGACTTATCTACAATCGTAGAAGCTGATACATCCGGCGTGTCCGGGGTATCACTAGCTGAATCATTGTCGAAGCATCTTCCAGCTTTGCCAACATCTGATTCTCCACCCCCCGAATTGCATTCACCTTCACCATCACCCTCCTTTTCACCATTACCTTCTCCGAAACCACCTTCTGCTTCTGCATCTGCCTCATCGCTGCGCTTGCCACACTCACCGTCTTCGATACATGCTCAGGTACACAGTGCGCTGCAGGTTGATCCTGCCTTGGCCGCATTGTTGAGTCCGAATAGATTACCCACTTCCAGCTCTTCTTTGACCGATGGACTTGGTCCACCGTCCCCTGGTACCAGTGGACATGGATTATCTAGTGCTACGAATACGAATCAGTCCTCTTCTTCGTCACTTCCTCAGTACGCTTCTACTCCTCATTCAAGCTTACGTATCAAAAACACAAGTCAACTAGGGCTCATACGCCCATCCTACATCAGAAGTCCAAGTTCCGATGATTCCAGATCTTCTATTCCATCTATCTCACGGCCAGGAAGTTCAGCGTCTGCAGCGAGACCAGGGAATAGTCTAAGTGCATCTGCTTTCACATCTGGAGGCAGACATATATCCTCTGTCCCCCGTTCAAGGAAGCGGAGTATGAGCGTCGATGAACAGTTTTCGGGTCATCTTCCCAACGATACCCTCATTGACAACCGCAGGAATTCATTTGTTCTTCATCATGGGCAGAACTATGCAGCCCATACACGAAGCCTCAGCCACTTTGGCGATCACGATGCGACTCGGGTTGAAACCATTGACGCACATTTTTCTTCTCAACGGAAAGCTCACAAACGTCCACCGATCACAGATTGGCTTGGTCCCCGCACAGCGAAGGCTTTCAAGGCCGCTGGTTTGCTTGTCTCCGAAGCGAATAGTCATGACTCCAATGCTTCGCAACAATTCCACTCTTACTCAGAACCAGGGTCCCCTTCATTGTCTGCACCAAGCAGTCCTCTCCGTCCACACTCTCGACCAACTTCGTCATACACAGCCGACTTTTCACCGCATTCCCTCAGTATTTCTGGTCAAGGACCATCTTACCCTTCATATCACACACCACACCCTCGCTCAGCCTCCGTTGCTGCTTCTGCGATCTCCGCTCGTTCTGGTGGCTCCGTCCGTTCTGCCTCGGTAAGGAGCGGAAGCGTTAGAAGCGCCTCGACCGCTCCAACAAGCCTTAGCACGAGTTTAGGTCCCGCCACGCCTGCCCAGGCAGCAAGAGAATATCTTATGCAAAACCGAAATCAACACCAACTGTTAGGAACTTCGACCTCTTCATCATCCGCATCGAGACGTCCTTCTACTGTGTCTCTGGAACCCCCTTCATCGACTATAAGCGCTTCGTCCTCTGAAGTTCAACTCCTAAAAGATCAACATTCAGCAGAAACTTCTGCTTTGCTCGCAGCACTCTCTGACGCACAGCGTACTGCTCGCGTCCTGAGAGTGGAGAATGCCGAACTTCGGGATGCCTTGAGATTAGCTGAACAAAGGCAGGATACCTGGGAACAGGAGAGGTTACAACTCAAGCTGCATTCAGAAGAGCTGGAAGCTCAATTATCAGAAGCACGGACTCCGAAGCGAGAGGTGCTGAAGATCAAGGAAGAGATCAAGGTTCTTCAGAAAGCCAAGGCGGGGCTGGAACTCAAGTTGGATGAGGCAGAGACTCATATTGCACAAGCGGAAGCAAAGTTGTGCGTCATGAACGACATAAACAGTAAGAATCAGAAGCTCCGTCAGGCTTTGCATACTGTTCAGGTGGAGAAGGCTCGGGTCGAAGCTGAGGCTGTTATGAGAAACGAGGCATCTCTGCATAGGATCGAACAACTTGAAACTGCACTGGCCAAGGTAAATGGAGACGTCCGGGTTACCATTGGCACATTGAAGACAACGGAACGGGCAGGACTGAGTACGATTGAAGGCAACGATGTCTTCAAATTCGATTCCAGTGCTTCGAGCCTTCCACGTAGTGAAATTCATCCTCAAGGAAAGCGCAAAATCAGATTACAAACTTCTTCCGAATTTTCGCTTCCTTCCTCGAGTGCATCCTCCAGACCACCTTCGGTATTTCCTGTCCCGCCAGAAAATATGTCCTTGTTAATGCACGAAGAAGCGGAGGATATGTCAGGCATAGGAGAACGGTCGACGTCATCCAATCTGGACGACTCATCTTCTCTAGATGCGCTCGAGTATAACTGGAGACGATCAATGGACATGCCCTCGATACAAGGACGTCCTTCCACTTCCTTCTTTGCCGCGCATACCTCCTCACCGCGCCGTGATGTATCACCTACTCATGCTTTCAGCTCGAATCAGACACGTTCGTCTGATCATTCCAACTATCTGCACCCTCCCGACCCCTCCGACAATTGTTCTATCTCTTCCGGCGGCTCTTCTCAGTTCAAATACGAGGACGACGAAGGTTTTGCTGGAAACACCACTTTTTACGATCCAGACAGCGCTGAAGGAGATAGCATCATTTCTGAAGATGATTCCAATCTCAACCTAGATCCTGATCCCACTGTCCGTTCTAATCTTCATTTGAACCTCTCGACATACAATTCTCTCTCCACCTCACGCGTCCCGGAAGCAGTCAGTGACGATGACCCTGCCACGACTAGTTTTGAAGGTACGGGGACTCCAGGGAGCCCGGGCAGTTTGCTCTGGATGCATCCATTGGACGAACGCCATTTGGGAGATCTGAGTGGGAGCATAGACAGTTTGAGACTGAGCTAAGAAGGCGTGCCATGGACTAAACTCAAAAGATATGGTGCACTCGAATGAGGTGACCTCGTTTCCTTCGTTTTTCTCTTGTTGCATTTCATCATCTACCATTCAATCTTGTATTTGTGTATACCATCATTCGGATTCTTGTATATACCCTTTATCTCTTCGCATTTCATCTTTGGATTTCACTCAAATCATGCTTGTATTATTCTTCGCTTTCACGTCTTTCGTTTTTCTGTGAACATCACAGCTCTTGGTTTACCTGCCCTTCATCTCATCTACCTGCTAGTTATGTTAATCTCGGTCTGAGATGTTTGAATATTGTCTAATTCTTGTAATTTCTTCTTAGAACTGTAGATCTCCAGGTGCACTTTTGCTGGTTGCTTTGGCATATACTAATATCATTGAGGTTTTCACGCTGTATCCCTTCGTTAGGTTAGAACTGGTTAGAACCGCGCGAGGCGTCGGAGAACATGCATACTAACAAAATTTTCCATATATGTTGTAAGTTACTTCAAGGCGGGCAGCAAAATGGCTGAAATAATGGAACAAAGAAGATGAACCTAGAACTGAACGCGGCTGAGTGACAAGTCGATTGGAAAACAAAAATCAAACTGAAAGAGCACTGTGCATGTCGAAGAAAGGGAAGACGATAAGTGAGAACTAAATAAATAACACTGTGACGGATATATGGTTATCACAATTGTGAGATTGAAAGCAGTAGTGTCAGCATAAACTAGATCACCAAGCTACAAAACAGAAAGTTTAAGGTGGTACAACGACCACCGTCGATACCAGATCCGGGAGACGAAAAGTAACTGATATAAGCAGTAGGTAGAGAAAATTTGGTATGTTACTGTGTAAATGATGGTACGATGGTAGACAATGTCATACACAAACCCTCGATCATTCTACTCACGAGAATGACCAGAGTGATCCGAGCCAGGAGGTAGTGGGAAGGAGCTCGTTACGTCTTCTTCTTCCTCATCTTCCGAGTTGTATTCAGCAGCGGTATAGATAGAATCTGCGGTATCTGAGACAAGAGAAGGTTCTGCTACCTTCAGCCTTGCCTGGATTTCCTCAGGTGTGGTGTCCAGAGCGGCGATAAGTGACTGAATGGCACGATCGTTCGAAGTGACCGAGGAGACCGAACCGACAACTTGATGGCTGAAAGTTGGTCGAGTGGGAGTCTTTTCAATATCGTCTATAAATTCGCTATCATCGGCGAAAGGATTGCTGATGGGTATCGGAGGCAAAGGCGTAATCTCTCGTGCTTTACCCTTTCCTTTATCAACTTTTGCCAGAGGCAATGAGCTTGAACTGGAGCCGAAGAAGGGATTATGCTGGCTCTTTCTCCGTTCGATGGGATGCTCGAAAGGATTTTCGGCATTGTTGGGATCAATAATTTCGGCTACGTGTCCCTCGAGGTGTACCACCTCGGCAGATTCCCATCGATGGGGCTCAGAGTTTGTAAGCGCTGGTGTTGGACGAGCAATATCTAATGAGGGAGACATGGAACCAGAGACGTGTCTCGAACGAGAGGAAAGGAAGGAAGCACCACCAACGGTATCTCCATCCCAAGAGACTACAGATGAATCCGCGACGTGAGTGAACGGGGGCACTGGAGATTCATCTTTGGAAGCGAGTTCTTTGGCGAGATTTGGATGATACTGAGAGAACGGATGAGATCCAAAGTCAAAGGCAGGAAGCTCTTCGGTTTTGGTCGTGTATGCAGTCCTAATACTGGGTGTTGCCTTTTTGAACATGGTAAGTTTCTCCATCGGCGCGATTTCTGTAGTTTCTGCTTTTTTGTCCATTCCTTCCCACTTATCATCGTCGTCACTAAGCTTGTTCCAGTTCGGCTGAAGCCCTGGAGGAGCGCGAGTATTTGGCCTGCGCTTTTTAGCCGGGTCACTGCGTTTGTATAGCCATAGAGCTATAAGTACAAGGGCAAGGACTCCAATCAAAGTCCCCACACAGGCGCCAATGACTGTGGACAAAGAAATAGAGGAGGAAGCACCATGCGAGGCAGAAGAAGATGAGGAGGTCGCGGAAACAGAGGCAGTCGAAGAGGAAGCAGGGGAGGTCGCTTGTGATATCACAGCGCCAGTGAGTATTCCGTTTACAGTCTGACTCTCGTTGCTGGCTGCAACGCTAGCTTCTGCAAGGGCAGTGGCAGTTGTCGCTGCAGTACCAGCAGTCAACGCCCCGGCGATACCAGATACAGTCGGAGAGGCGAAGACATCACTCCGTTTGCGATGATTGATTAGAGGATGGTGGACCATAAGCTTGAGAGGAAGATGATGACTGAAAAGACAGGAAGTGGATGAGATACAAAAAGAGTGCAGAGAATGCCCTGTTGTGGGGCAAAAGAAGAATTCCTGTAAAGCTAGATTTCAGAAACCATAGAGTAGAGATGAATGATAACTTACAGCAGAAGGATAGCTCGACGTCCACAAAAAGCATATGTGGAGGGCTAAATCAAAGGACAAAACTCGACCTCTTCTCACATGAAACGGATCCTTGCCGCCGTACCGATCTTCGCACGATCATTCTGATCCGTGGATGCGGGGAATTCCCGAACGTACTCGACTATTTTTTCACTGCATGCAGGGCCTAATAAGTTCCCGTAACATATGGGAAACTCATTGGAAACAAGCGCAAAATTTTAAGCGCATAGGTTCTCGAACTTATTGGAAAACAAATCCAAAACTTATGTGACATAAGTCCTGAATAAGCGAGAAAGGCTTAGACGTTGTCTATATGTCACTTATTTGATATATATGGTAATAATACCTGGATAATATCCTCATAAGGACAATGGTCTAATGTGATAATTCTATGGAATTCATGGGAAACTAAAAGAAAGAAAGACCACATCAGGGTCACATCAAAAAAAAATCCTATTGTAGACTTATTTGTCATTTATATGGAAACCCTCAAGAACAATAGCGGGCCCAATGGGGAACTTATGTGACCTGGTCACACATAAAGGTCTAATAGTTGGTCAAAGAAAGGCGAAACTTATGAGATTCTCATGGTATCATTTTGAGTCATGAGTACCTCAAAAGACCAGCACACATGTACGACGCTTCTGCAAAACTTATATGTTCCAGGATGAGAACTTGTGTGACACGGTGTTACAAGTTCGGACGCCATGGCCAGGAATTTTGCCGAAATTCGGCCACGGTCGGCGACCGCTTTGAATTTTTTGAGTCTGCTTTTCGCACGGTCCTGACCTTCATGTCAAACCGCGTTCATCGCGATTCGACGCATTAATCGTCTGTTCCTTTGTTCAACACCATGGTCCTAGCTCTAGCAGTGGCTCGGCATTCGTTTGTTCTTTGTTAATATTCTCAGTCATTTAAGGACATGGGACTTTGGACTCTCTTCTCATCTTCTTTCACCTGCCTCGTCCTCAGTATGCCTGCTCTCCGTTTCGCTCTGTTAACCAGATTTGAACAATCAGATACGACTACACATGTCGTATATCCTTCTCTTCTCGACCCTTCAACCATCTCCAGGACTCCAAACTTTCATAGGTAGGTTGCTCGATCATCAACTCGTTCATCGTTGCTCAAGCGTCCTTAGAACTCCCGATCGTGCAGTACTTTGTGGCATCATTGACCGTAACTCAGTGGCTTCACCTGAATTGAGACAGAAGGAACCGTTAGTGCGCGACGATCCTACGATTCAGTACGTTTATTCCAACCTCGCACTCGCCCTTTTACCCATTCTTCCACAGAGGCACCGTCGGGCACGACTTCGCTCTTCTACATCAAGGCTCTGTAGCTCGCGCCGAAGGGGAATCACAACTTCACCCAGGAGATGCCATGGCTCCAGCCTCTCCGGTCTTGGATGTCGTTCCGCATGTATTGGAGCAGAAGGAAGAAAGGCAGAGGGACAATGGTTTCATGAATCGGTACGTACACTTTACTCATCCTTTCTAACTTCTTACGAAGAGGCGTCATTAGGCACAACGTCGTTGATTCTCCGCGCCGTATTGCTGTTGTGGAGAGCGAATCTGTTTTACAACCTCACGACGATGAATCTATCTCTTGGGCCATCCGGTGAGCCAAACCATATTTTATTATCATGACGATCCTAACTCGTACCATCTAGGACTCGTCGTCAAGTGCTTCGTCAAAACCCATACCCCACCCGATCCAAACATTCCTCCCAATCCTCCCCTACCTCACGAAATCAGAAATCAGTGTCGACGGTCATCTCTTCTGAAAACGGGACTCCGTTGTACTCCTATGGACGCGGTTCAACTTCGGCAGATGTCTCTTTCGAAAATCAGACCCCATCGCCATCGTCTCTGATCGATACTCGTATCGTCCAAGCCACGCTCTTCACTCAGAGTGCTTTCGGCTATACACCGTTCGACTATCATCAACGAAAGGTTCTTTATAAGAACGCCTATACTTCGTGGTATTCCTATTCAACGCCTGGCCCAATCGACAATCCTCCCGAGCTCCCTCAAAACGCTGTGGGGCTTCAGCATAATGTAATCTTCATGCACATCAACGAAGTGCAGAGGACTCAGTATCCACATGGGCCGCTGTCTAAATTGTTGAAACACTGTGTTCGCATGTGGATCTGGGACGGCGATTCTTCAAAATGGGACCGGATTTCTGTTGGGGAACGGCGTACGGTGGAAGGTTACCAGCTCTCTCTCTCTCTCAGATACAAAAGTACCATACACCCGCAATGGGTCGTTCCCAAATCCGCGAGGAGGCTCATTGCGGAGAATTCTTGATCTCCTGATTTACTTCGCTGTAACCAATTTTATATATACTCCAGTCTGTTTCTTCTGAGTGGCACTAATAAGTCTCGGACTTGAAGATGAACCTTGTGGCCCATGAATTGGCTCAATACTCGATTCGGTTTCCGAATCCGAATCGTTTCAATTCGAAAATTTGCTGATGCCGTGTGAAAAGAGATAACAACTAGCGCCTACTAGCGCTCACGGAACGATTCGGAATCACCCATCACGGCACAACCGGCAAGCAAAGCTGAAACACCACCTTGATGTGCAGGAGCCAGAGCTTCCACAGTAGCAAAAACAGGGCTCCACTTAACGAAGTAGAGGTAGAGGTAGACTTCTTGATAAAAGTAGAGCTTCAATGGTTTTCAGAAGATAGAGCTCAAAAGCAAAAGTAGAGCTAACAATCTCTACTAAATCTCTACTCTGCCGGCCTCTCACCGGCTTCCGGCCTTCGGGTCTCTGCTCCAGTTCACAAACAAATTGTATGAAGCAATCAAGAACAGTGAATGATATGTTTTCCTATTGCGGAGCGGTGAGAGCGGTGAGTATACACGTGAATGGGATCATCATCGTGAGTGTACGATCTGGCTGGATGGATGGTTGTAGTGGGGAAAACAACAAAAGGACAGTATGGTGGCATTCACAACGATGATTCAGATCACGATGCCGCTCTGCGCGTGCCACGGCGGCGGCGAAGACATGTGATCACTCGGTCATGACCGGGTAGTCCCGGAAGCCTGGGGAAAGGTAGACCTATACAGACCTCTACTTTTTGCAGCAAGGTAGACCTCTACTTTATCGGGGCTCTACCTTTTGGGACTGACACAAAGTAGAGGAATACAACCTCTACCTAGATCTCTACCTCTACCTCTACCTCTACTTTTAAGTAGAGCTGTTTTTGCTACTGTAAATGTCCTTGCAGGAGCACAGTTTTCCTGCATGTTTCTCAATTCTTTGCTGAAGGCATCTCTACAAATCATAAGGAACCTTCATTTGACAGCCCAATATAGTAAATATCTACTATACAACAGCAAAACTGCCTCTTTTACTTATTGATGCTAAACAAGTGCTGGACCTCTCCAAATTTGATCACAATTATTATCTGTGAGCGCTACTTTTTTTGACTGCATGTGACTTTGAAAATTTTTCGAATGCCTTGATTCGGATTCGGGAATCGAATTGAGTTCAACTCTCAGCGAACCTACTTAGTAATCATCTCATGCGATTCACAACTCCGAATCGACTCGATTGAATACTCAACTCCGAATTGTTTTGATTCAAAAATTGTGAAAAGAGATAAGAACTAGCACTCACTAAGGATTTTGTAAGCATCCATCACTGAACACCCGACAAGAAGCTGAAACAGCACCTTGCCTATTTCTCAATTTTTTTGGATGCTGGCATTGCTGCAAAAATAGAAAAGAATAGTTGTGCCAGGTTTCGGGTTGGGTCAGTGGCAGCATCTGTCACCTACCACCCGGTCAGCACACCCGGCATGTCTACATGGTACAGCCGACATATTGAGCTATTGCAGTGATATTGTCTGATAATTTACATACAGAATGTAATAGCTGTTGCATTGAAATTTTACTACAATTTACATACAGAACATAAGGAATTGACAAGTTTGCTACAGTACTGGGAAATTAAAAAAAATTTTCTTCATATTTACAGAGTACCTATGATGTTATGATTGAAATTGGTGCATTCAGACACCAATGGTCGCATAACAGTTGGTGCAAAGGAATCTGCAAGGAGACTAAAGGTCACACTGGGTCCATTACAATTGAAATTGGTGCACTTGGATATCAAAGGTTGCACAGAGACTAAAGGTTACACTGGGTCTATTATGATTACAATTGGTACACTTGGATACCAATGGTTACACTATATCCATTCTGATCTCAGTGGGTGCAGAGGAATCTGCTTGGCGACTAAAGGTCCCACTAGGTCCATTACCATCACAATTGGTGTACTCGGACACCAAAGGTTAAACTACGTCCATTCCGATCTCAGGTGGTGCAGAGGAATCTGCTTGGCGACTAAAGGTCCCACTAGGTCTATTACCATCACAATTGGTGCACTTGCACACCAACGGTTGCACTACATCCATTCCAATCTCAGTGGGTGCAGAGGAATCTGCTTGGCAACTAAAGGTCCCACTAGGTCCATTACGATCACAATTGGTAAAGGTCCCACGAGGTCAATTACGATCACAATTGGTACACTTGGAAACCAGCAGGTGCACTATGTCCATTCCAATCTTAGTGGGTGCAGAGGAATCTGGTTGGCAACTAAAGGTCCCACTAGGTCTATTACGATCACAATTGGTGCACTCCGACACCAAAGGTAGAACTACGTCCATTCTGATCAGAGGTGGTGCAGAACAATCTGCTTGGCAACTAAAGGTCCCACTAGGTCCATTACGATCACAATTGGTGTACTCGGACACCAACGGGTGCACTATGTCCATTCCAATCTCAGTGGGTGCAGAGGAATCTGGTTGGCGACTAAAGGTCCCACTAGGTCTATTACGATCACAATTGGTGTACTCGGACACCAAAGGTTGAACTACGTCCATTCCGATCTGAGGTGGTGCAGAACAATCTGCTTGGCAACTAAAGGTCCCACTAGGTCCATTACGATCACAATTGGTGCACTCGGACACCAACGGGTGCACTATGTCCATTCCAATCTCAGTGGGTGCAGAGGAATCTGCTTGGCGACTAAAGGTCACATTAGGTCAATTACGATCACAATTTGTGCACTTGGGCACCAACGGTTGCACTACGTCCATTCCAATCTCAGTGGGTGCAGAGGAATCTGGTTGGCAACTAAAGGTCCCACTAGGTCTATTACGATCACAATTGGTGTACTCCGACACCAAAGGTTGAACTACGTCCATTCCGATCTGAGGTGGTGCAGAACAATCTGCTTGGCAACTAAAGGTCCCACTAGGTCCATTACGATCACAATTGGTGTACTCGGACACCAACGGGTGCACTATGTCCATTCCAATCTCAGTGGGTGCAGAGGAATCTGCTTGGCGACTAAAGGTCATACTAGGTCAATTACGATCACAATTTGTGCACTTACGTCCATTCCAATCTCAGTGGGTGCAGAGGAATCTGCTTGGCAACTAAAGGTCCCACGAGGTCTATTATGATCACAATTGGTGCACTCGGACACCAAAGGTTGAACTACGTCCATTCCGATCTGAGGTGGTGCAGAACAATCTGCTTGGAGACTAAAGGTCCCACTAGGTCAATTACGATCACAATTGGTACACTTGGAAACCAGCAGGTGCACTATGTCCATTCCAATCTTAGTGGGTGCAGAGGAATCTGGATGGCGACTAAAGGTCCCACTAGGTCTATTACGATCACAATTGGTGTACTCGGACACCAAAGGTTGAACTACGCCCATTCCGATCTGAGGTGGTGCAGAACAATCTGCTTGGCAACTAAAGGTCCCACTAGGTCCATTACGATCACAATTGGTAAAGGTCCCACGAGGTCCATTACGATCACAATTGGTGTACTTGGACCCCAAAGGTTGAACTACATCCATTCCGATCTGAGGTGGTGCAGAACAATCTGCTTGGCGACTAAAGGTCCCACTAGGTCTATTACGATCACAATTGGTGTACTTGGACACCAAAGGTTGAACTACGTCCATTCCGATCTCAGGTGGTGCAGAACAATCTGCTTGGCAACTAAAGGTCCCACTAGGTCTATTACAATCACAATTGGTGCACTTGGGCACCAATGGTTGCACTACGTCCATTCCGATCTCAGGTGGTGCAGAACAATCTGCTTGGCAACCAAAGGTCCCACTAGGTCTATTACGATCACAATTGGTGTACTCGGGCACCAACGGTTGCACTACGTCCATTCTGATCTCAGGTGGTGCAGAACAATCTGCTTGGCGACTAAAGGTCCCACTAGGTCAATTACGATTACAATTTATGCACTTGCACACCAAAGGTTGAACTACGTCCATTCCAATCGAAGGTGGTGCAGAACAATCTGCTTGGAGACTAAAGGTCCCACTAGGTCAATTACGATCACAATTGGTACACTTGGAAACCAGCAGGTGCACTATGTCCATTCCAATCTTAGTGGGTGCAGAGGAATCTGGTTGGCGACTAAAGGTCCCACTAGGTCTATTACGATCACAATTGGTGCACTCCGACACCAAAGGTAGAACTACGTCCATTCTGATCAGAGGTGGTGCAGAACAATCTGCTTGGCAACTAAAGGTCCCACTAGGTCCATTACCATCACAATTGGTGTACTCGGACACCAACGGGTGCACTACGTCCATTCCAATCTCAGTGGGTGCAGAGGAATCTGGTTGGCAACTAAAGGTCCCACTAGGTCTATTACGATCACAATTGGTGTACTCGGGCACCAACGGTTGCACTACGTCCATTCCGATCTCAGGTGGTGCAGAACAATCTGCTTGGCGACTAAAGGTCCCACTAGGTCAATTACGATTACAATTTATGCACTTGCACACCAAAGGTTGAACTACGTCCATTCCAATCTCAGTGGGTGCAGAGGAATCTGGTTGGCGACTAAAGGTCCCACTAGGTCTATTACAATCACAATTGGTGTACTCGGGCACCAACGGTTGCACTACGTCCATTCCGATCTCAGGTGGTGCAGAACAATCTGCTTGGCAACTAAAGGTCCCACTAGGTCTATTACAATCACAATTGGTGCACTTGGGCACCAATGGTTGCACTACGTCCATTCCGATCTCAGGTGGTGCAGAACAATCTGCTTGGCAACCAAATGTCCCACTAGGTCTATTACAATCACAATTGGTGCACTTGGGCACCAACGGTTGCACTACATCCATTCCGATCTGAGGTAGTGCAGAACAATCTGCTTGGCGACTAAAGGTCCCACTAGGTCCATTACAATCACAATTGGTGTACTCGGACACCAACGGATGCACTATGTCCATTCCGATCTGAGGTGGTGCAGAACAATCCGCTTGGCAACTAAAGGTCCCACGAGGTCCATTACCATCACAATTGGTGTACTCGGACACCAACGGGTGCACTACGTCCATTCCAATCTCAGTGGGTGCAGAGGAATCTGGTTGGCGACTAAAGGTCCCACTAGGTCTATTACGATCACAATTGGTGTACTCGGGCACCAACGGTTGCACTACGTCCATTCCGATCTCAGGTGGTGCAGAACAATCTGCTTGGCGACTAAAGGTCCCACTAGGTCAATTACGATTACAATTTATGCACTTGCACACCAAAGGTTGAACTACGTCCATTCCAATCGAAGGTGGTGCAGAACAATCTGCTTGGAGACTAAAGGTCCCACTAGGTCAATTACGATCACAATTGGTACACTTGGAAACCAGCAGGTGCACTATGTCCATTCCAATCTTAGTGGGTGCAGAGGAATCTGGTTGGCGACTAAAGGTCCCACTAGGTCTATTACGATCACAATTGGTGCACTCCGACACCAAAGGTAGAACTACGTCCATTCTGATCAGAGGTGGTGCAGAACAATCTGCTTGGCAACTAAAGGTCCCACTAGGTCTATTACGATCACAATTGGTGTACTCGGGCACCAACGGTTGCACTACGTCCATTCCGATCTCAGGTGGTGCAGAACAATCTGCTTGGCGACTAAAGGTCCCACTAGGTCTATTACGATCACAATTGGTGTACTTGGACACCAAAGGTTGAACTACGTCCATTCCGATCTCAGGTGGTGCAGAACAATCTGCTTGGCAACTAAAGGTCCCACTAGGTCCATTACGATCACAATTGGTGTACTCGGACACCAACGGATGCACTATGTCCATTCCGATCTGAGGTGGTGCAGAACAATCTGCTTGGCAACTAAAGGTCCCACTAGGTCTATTACGATCACGATTGGTGTACTCAGACACCAAAGGTTGAACTATCTCCATTCCGATCTGAGGTGGTGCAGAACAATCTGCTTGGCAACTAAAGATCCCACTAGGTCCATTATGATCACAATTGGTGTACTTGGACCCCAAAGGTTGAACTACATCCATTCCGATCTGAGGTGGTGCAGAACAATCTGCTTGGCGACTAAAGGTCCCACTAGGTCTATTACGATCACAATTGGTGTACTTGGACACCAAAGGTTGAACTACGTCCATTCCGATCTCAGGTGGTGCAGAACAATCTGCTTGGCAACTAAAGGTCCCACTAGGTCTATTACAATCACAATTGGTGCACTTGGGCACCAACAGTTGCACTACATCCATTCCGATCTCAGGTGGTGCAGAACAATCTGCTTGGAGACTAAAGGTCCCACTAGGTCAATTACGATTACAATTTATGCACTTGCACACCAAAGGTTGAACTACGTCCATTCCAATCGAAGGTGGTGCAGAACAATATTGGTGCACTCGGACACCAACGGTTGCACTACGTCCATTTCGATCTGAGGTGGTGCAGAACAATCTGCTTGGCCACTAAAGGTCCCACTAGGTCCATTACGATCACAATTGGTGTACTCGGACACCAAAGGTTGAACTACATCCATTCCGATCTCAGGTGGTGCAGAACAATCTGCTTGGAGACTAAAGGTCCCACTAGGTCAATTACAATCACAATTGGTACACTTGGAAACCAGCAGGTGCACTACGTCCATTCCAATCTCCTTATAGGGCAACTAACTCTCAATTGTGGTACAGCTCAACTGAGTCACCAAACTGTGCCAAAATGTGTATCCAGTTCTCACTGGGTGTAAGGATCTGCTTATAACACTAGGTGGGCTCAGAGCAATCTGCTTGGTGACTAAAGGTCCCACGAGGTCAATTACGATCACAATTGGTATACTTGGAAACCAGCAGGTGCACTATGTCCATTCCGATCTCAGGTGGTGCAGAACAATCTGCTTGGCGACTAAAGGTCACACTAGGTCAATTATAATCACAATTGGTCTGTTATGATCACAATTGGTGTACTCGGACACCAAAGGTTGCACTACGTCCATTTCGATCTGAGGTGGTGCAGAACAATCTGCTTGGCAACTAAAGGTCCCACTAGGTCCATTACGATCACAATTGGTGTACTCGGACACCAACAGGTGCACTATGTCCATTCCAATCTCACATCAGGAAAAGTACCCTTGGCCCAGGTAACCCAGAGATACCCCCCAAAACCTAGGCTCTCCCAAAGCACCCAAAGAAATCTGAGGCAAACTCAGGCTTGCCCAGGCTTTTCCAGGCAAACTCAGGCTTGCCCAGGCTTTTTCAGGTAAATTCAAAGTTTTCAGACTGCTGAGGTTTTGGTGGGTATCTCTAGGCAACCTAGGCACCAGGTCAGTTTTGCTGATGCAGTGGGTGCAGAGGAATCTGCTTGGCAGCTAAAGGTCCCACTAGGTCCATTACGATCACAATTGGTGTACTTGGACCCCAAAGGTTGAACTACATCCATTCCGATCTGAGGTGGTGCAGAACAATCTGCTTGGCGACTAAAGGTCCCACTAGGTCTATTACAATCACAATTGGTGTACTTGGACACCAAAGGTTGAACTACGTCCATTCCGATCTCAGGTGGTGCAGAACAATCTGCTTGGCAACTAAAGGTCCCACTAGGTCCATTACGATCACAATTGGTGTACTCGGACACCAACGGGTGCACTATGTCCATTCCGATCTGAGGTGGTGCAGAACAATCTGCTTGGCGACTAAAGGTCACACTAGGTCAATTATAATCACAATTGGTCTGTTACGATCACAATTGGTGCACTCGGACACCAAAGGTTGAACTACGTCCATTCCGATCTGAGGTGGTGCAGAACAATCTGCTTGGCGACTAAAGGTCCCACTAGGTCTATTACGATCACAATTGGTGTACTCGGACACCAAAGGTTGAACTACGTCCATTCCGATCTGAGGTGGTCCAGAACAATCTGCTTGGCAACTAAAGGTCCCACTAGGTCTATTACGATCACAATTGGTGTACTCGGACACCAACAGGTGCACTACGACCATTCCAATCTCAACACTTGGAAACCAGCAGGAACTATGTCCATTCCAATCTCAGCTGGTGCAGAACAATCTGCTTGGCAACTAAAGGTCCTACTAGGTCTATTACAATCACAATTGGTGCACTTGGGCACCAACAGTTGCACTACGTCCATTCCGATCTCAGGTGGTGCAGAACAATCTGCTTGGCGACTAAAGGTCCCACTAGGTCTATTACGATCACAATTGGTGTACTCGGACACCAAAGGTTGAACTACGTCCATTCCGATCTGAGGTGGTGCAGAACAATCTGCTTGGCGACTAAAGGTCCCACTAGGTCTATTACGATCACAATTGGTGTACTCGGACACCAACGGATGCACTATGTCCATTCCGATCTGAGGTGGTGCAGAACAATCTGCTTGGCAACTAAAGGTCCCACTAGGTCTATTACGATCACAATTGGTGTACTCAGACACCAAAGGTTGAACTACGTCCATTCCGATCTGAGGTGGTGCAGAACAATCTGCTTGGCAACTAAAGGTCCCACTAGGTCCATTACGATCACAATTGGTGTACTTGGACCCCAAAGGTTGAACTACATCCATTCCGATCTCAGGTGGTGCAGAACAATCTGCTTGGCAACTAAAGGTCCCACTAGGTCTATTATGATCACAATTGGTGTACTCGGACACCAACAGGTGCACTACGACCATTCCAATCTCAGGTGGTGCAGAGCAATCTGCTTGGAGACTAAAGGTCCCACTAGGTCTATTACAATCACAATTGGTGTACTTGGACACCAAAGGTTGAACTACGTCCATTCCAATCTCAACACTTGGAAACCAGCAGGAACTATGTCCATTCCAATCTCAGCTGGTGCAGAACAATCTGCTTGGCAACTAAAGGTCCTACTAGGTCTATTACAATCACAATTGGTGCACTTGGGCACCAACAGTTGCACTACGTCCATTCCGATCTCAGGTGGTGCAGAACAATCTGCTTGGCGACTAAAGGTCCCACTAGGTCTATTACGATCACAATTGGTGTACTTGGACACCAAAGGTTGAACTACGTCCATTCCAATCTCAACACTTGGAAACCAGCAGGAACTATGTCCATTCCAATCTCAGCTGGTGCAGAACAATCTGCTTGGCAACTAAAGGTCCTACTAGGTCTATTACAATCACAATTGGTGCACTTGGGCACCAACAGTTGCACTACGTCCATTCCGATCTCAGGTGGTGCAGAACAATCTGCTTGGCGACTAAAG
This sequence comes from Lentinula raphanica, assembly GCA_027919835.1. Classification (NCBI taxonomy): domain Eukaryota; kingdom Fungi; phylum Basidiomycota; class Agaricomycetes; order Agaricales; family Omphalotaceae; genus Lentinula; species Lentinula raphanica. The sequence goes on along the minus strand of JANVFP010000004.1, from coordinate 1,742,357 downwards.
GTCCCACTAGGTCTATTACGATCACAATTGGTGTACTTGGACACCAAAGGTTGAACTACATCCATTCCGATCTCAGGTGGTGCAGAACAATCTGCTTGGAGACTAAAGGTCACACTAGGTCTATTATGATCACAATTGGTGCACTCGGACACCAAAGGTAGAACTATATCCATTCCGATCTCAGGTGGTGCAGAACAATCTGCTTGGCGACTAAAGGTCCCACTAGGTCCATTACAATCACAATTGGTGCACTTGCACACCAATGGTTGCACTACATCCATTCCAATCTCAGTGGGTGCAGAGGAATCTGCTTGGCAACTAAAGGTCCCACTAGGTCTATTACAATCACAATTGGTGCACTCAGACACCAAAGGTTGAACTACGTCCATTCCGATCTGAGGTGGTGCAGAACAATCTGCTTGGCGACTAAAGGTCCCACTAGGTCTATTACGATCACAATTGGTGTACTCCCAAAGGTTGAACTACATCCAATCTCAGGTGGTGCAGAACAATCTGCTTGGAGACTAAAGGTCAAACTAGGTCAATTATAATCACAATTGATACACTTGGAAACCAGCAGGTGCACTACGTCCATTCCAATCTAATCTGCTTGGAGAGTAAAGGTCCCACTAGGTCTATTACGATCAGAACTACGTCCATTCCAATCGGAGGTGGTGCAGAACAATCTGCTTGGCAACTAAAGGTCCCACTAGGTCTATTACAATCACAATTGGTGCACTTGCACACCAACGGTTGCACTACGTCCATTCCAATCTCAGCGGGTGCAGAGGAATCTGCTTGGCGACTAAAGGTCCCACTAGGTCTATTACGATCACAATTGGTGTACTCCCAAAGGTTGAACTACATCCAATCTCAGGTGGTGCAGAACAATCTGCTTGGAGACTAAAGGTCAAACTAGGTCAATTATAATCACAATTGATACACTTGGAAACCAGCAGGTGCACTACGTCCATTCCAATCTCCTTATAGGGCAACTAACTCTCAATTGTGGTACAGCTCAACTGAGTCACCCAACTGTGCCAAAATGTGTATCCGGTTCTCACTGGGTGTAAGGACCTGCTTATAACACTAGGTGGGCTCAGAGTTACATCCAAACTGTCTCAATTTGCAAATTAGCTGACACCGTGTGAAAGAGATAATAACTAGCATCTGCTAGCACTCGCCAAGCACTTTGTAATCACCCATCACCGCATAGCTGGCAAGCAAAGCCAAAATACTTTTGTTTGAGATAGCAGGGTTTTCCTGCCTATTTCTCATTTTTTTTTTGCTGAGGGTACCTCTACAAATCACGAACAAGCTTCATTCAACAGGTAAGTGTAGTAAATATCTACCATATATATGTGAAGCCTCCTTTTTCACTTCCTGACGCTGCACAAGTGCCGGACCTGTCCAAATTTGATTGCAATCCTTATTGCAAGCAAAGCAAAGCAAGTGGTTTCATGTGAGGTCTGTAGAGTGTGGTCTGAGTTTGTACTTGTTTGGCAAAAACGGAGCTATGATAGAATCTAAATTTTGCTTGTTTTCAGATAATATGCTTAGTTCATCATTCAAATCCTGGTCTTTTTGGCTGATTCTCTCAGAACATGCTCACCTCAAGTCTCAAGACTGATACATCTGGTTTTTATGCGGTGTGATTAGTCCAAACTCCGAGCTTTGTACATTTGGGAGATCTCAGGATCAGGAAATGTCATTTAGACGCGCTCAATATGACACTCTCTGTGAGTTTTGTGCTTCATACACGATATAGTATCGCTTCTCAACTAGGATTAAGCTTCGCGAGCACCACACCGTGCCACGGTGTATATCTTGTCTATGAGCGCTACCAGGCGCTACCAAAGCGCTACCAAAGCGCTACTTTTCCTGATCCGCGTGACTCTTTCGAACCGAGACGATTCGGGTTCGGGAATCGAAACGAGTTCAACTCTGAGCCCAGCTACTGCAACAAGAATACAAAATCGCATTTGGTGTAAGTTGACAAAACATACTAGCTTATCATACTAGCTTATTCGGCTCATGATAATTTCGGTCTTCTTCTTGGCTTGCAGACCGGTGTACACACAACTGCCAGAGTCTACTTGACCATCTACTCCGCCATCTACTGCAGCTTTATACTCCAGAAGCGCTTCCACACTAGGATAGTGCTTCAAATAATTTGAGAATCCAATCGCGGTTCGAGTAGGCCTTGTCCATAAAGGAAAGTGCGCGCTGGTTCTGAATCGAAAGCGATACACATTGTTTGAAACTGAGATATTCAGATTTGGAGGGAAAGGAGAAGCGAAGATGCGTCTGAACGGCGGCATGGGTCTCGGTAAGATCCAATCTCAAGTCTTGCCCTCGACGTTGGATTTCCCACTCCAGAAAAGTCTACAGGGTATTATCAGCAGCAAGCAGCCTCGATATATTCGCGGGCTCACGTCATTGAATTCTCCATGTCCAGGAAGTATGATTCCAGGGTTCTTTTGTTCTAGAGCAGCGACAAGGACCAGTACTTCGAAGGATGAGTCCATAGTCAGCGATCACTGCTATGATGGCAATACATGCGCGTACCTGAACCTTGCACGTACAGCACCATGAGTTTGACAGGAAGTGCTTTAGCAAAACGCTCTGGTTTTCGAGGGTGACCGGACATAGTGACTTTAGTCGATGCGAATACGATACCAGCACTGAAGCACGAGACATCTGAAGATATCTCGTCTCCGTTGCTGTCATTCCCATCTTCATACTCCGCTTCAATGTTACAATCCACCGCTGCTTTGTCGAGAGACTGCGTTGTGGAAAGGCATTCAGTGAGAAGTTTGACAGATCTCGGGAAAATTCGACGTACTGGCGCGTTCAGGATACGAACTAGAGACCAGAGCAAAAAGGTAAGGTTCAACGGCACTGTAGGATCGTCGAGATGGAGATGAGCATCACCTTCATGTTTCGTCTCAACGAATATCATAGTGTCTTCCTTAGAGCATTCCAAGGCCATGATTTCTAACTTTGAAATTGGGAATCTGCGTAGAGCTGAGTGCGGATCGTTCGAGGGCGTGGTTGTTAATAAGGGATAATTGGAAGTGGCCGTTCAATCATGATAAGACGAAAGAATCAAGACAAAGCAGTTGAGGAGAGTATAACATGATGTGTGTGACAAGCAGGGTTCAAACAAAGCTTTGAATGAAATATCTCGATCATTCGATCATGACCGCGGTCATGTTTGTTCTTGATTTGGAACTCCGCAACATGCTGCTGATTTACACTATCAAGTTCCTTTGTCTAGAGGATTTGACCGTTTTCTACATGTGCCCATCTTCCCGGAGCAAACCTGTATTACACAAAGAGCATGAATGACGCCTCTCGAGCTTGGGTCTATATCCATGCCTTGCTATAAAAGCAGCGTCTCGTCTACCGCCTTCGTTCAAAAAAACACGATGCCTTTACCCTCCCTGATCCCGTTTATATTCGGTCTCGTTGCCACTATCCCCACCATCCCAACTGCAGTCATCCCGATCATGGGCATTATGGTGCTTGGTCTCATGCTCTGCCTGGCCCGAACGATCTTCCAAGTCATTTATCGAGTCGTCGGAGGACTAGCTTCTGTTTGTTGGAAAATCATTCATCTTTTCGCCTTCCTGTCGCTTGCTGCCCTTCCACTTCTATCTATGTACAATACTACCTTGCGCCCTTTCTGTCTTATCCCAGGGATCGCCAACAGCACTCTATGCTCTGATTTTCACCTTTCCGACTGCCAAAGTCGACCCCTATGGGCTGATTATCCTCGCTTGATGAATGCACAGAGTACAACGTTCGAACAGCTACTAGACACTTCGATCGGGGGCTCGGGCATATCGCTGGACATCAAGAAGGCCGAAATGGCTATGTCCGACCTTGTGGTTATGGTGAAGTATAGCGAATTGAGCAGCAAAGACATTTTAGGTAGGCAGAGGATACATAATCGTGTTATCCACGCTAATTTCGAGCCTGTAGGAGATGCATTGTTGACGTTCGCGCATGATGCTCGTCGGACTGGACGCGGGTTGCAAACCTTAGGCTCGAAAGTTGGAGGCGCCGTCGACTTGTATGTTACATTACCAGTTCACGATTGTGAATGTACTTGCTCATCATTCATATCAGGATCCTGTCGGTGAACGAATACGCCATGGCAAAACTTGCTTCCATCCCGTCGTCGCCTTCCTTCATCTCGCATGCATTGATCCCCTTTCAATCTGCGTCTTCACTGGAGAAGATGTTCCTACTTTCCTTTGCTGAATCGATGAATACCCTTTCGACGATCATCCAGCGCCTTGTCATACTCGCCGAAGTCGAACTTCTCAACCTAGAAAAGCTCGAAGAGCACCTCTCATTGATTCACAAGATAGTCTCTCTCGAGAATTCATCGATTGCGCATGCCAGGTCTGAGCTTTTGGGAGAAATTTGGACTTGGCTTGGTGGGAACCAGCATCAACTAAACGGGCATAATGCCCACTTAGAGCTTCTTCGTGGGATTGGTGGGTTTCGCAAGCAAGCGCTCGCTCATGTGGTTTCTGCTCTACAGATCCTCAGGGCCCTCAGCGATGATATGGAGGACATGAGGGAGCGGATGGTGATGCCCAAGCTTGTGGGTTCACAGATCCCGATAGAGGTCCAGATTAGTAGCATCCAACATGGACTGCAACGACTCAGGGATTCCAAGGCGTTGGCTCAAGAAAGGGAAGATGTAGCGATCAGAAAGGTGACAAGCTTGGAAGGATGAAGCCATTGTGGGACCTCGTACGACGCTGACCTCACGCGTACCGCTTCTCGAATTTTCCTTTCTCCATGGACACGTTCCCTTTGTCGACCATGATACTTCCTAAAATTTCTCCTGTCTACGAATACGTAGATCTCTGTTCCTCATCTTCTGTTGTATCTTTTCAGTATACCCTCGACCTATGTATATTCCACTTGCTGCAAGTCAGTTTTAGAATCTATCCATATCTTTCTCGATCTTTGCAAAATCACGAACAGCCAGTGATCAAATTCTGAGAAGTAGGAATGGATTTGAATGGATCTCGTGTTAAGCCGTCGTTTTCAGCCGTGTATAATCTCTGGCGGATGGCCTGTCATCTATGCATGATATGGCTCTAGATCTACTGCGTACCTATCTATTAGATGCAATCTTCCTATGTATACCTTTTCCGCATTGAACGTAGTGTTCCGAATATCTCTGAACTCGTGCCTCACTATGCGCATTGCGTACCCCGGTACCGCTGCAGCACCAGCTATTCCGTCGGGGCAAGGTCCATCTAACGATCCTTTGTAACTAGCTAGATTACCTTGTCAAACCCTTCGTTGCTTCGTCCTTGTTGAGACTTCACTTTCAGCTAACATAGTAGACCACTGAATAACTCCTACTAGTGTTTCCAATATCTCGTCTACCAGATTCTCCGTGCCATAGAAGATGGATAGTGCACTCGACTCCCGAGTTTGGAGGGAGGCTATATATGCCGCACGTTGAGGTTTCTCTATCACGATTGCTTGTCCTCAGTGTTAGTCCGGGCAATGGGGGGCTGAACCGAAAGGACCAAAAGGCGAACCTTGTTCAAGCGAGTTTCTGGAATCTGAACTAGTATTTGAAGATTAACATTGAATATTTTGACGGTGCAACAGCAGAGATATGATTGATTTATGGATAAGGAGAAGCACCGTCTGTGATCAGTCTTGTTGGAAAGCGACGCGCAATGGTGGTCCTTTCACCCAGCATTGATGTATTACATATATGGTATAGACAAGAGAATAGTAGTATGGGGCTTACACCGCAAACCTTTTTCCTAAATGACAATTTCATTCTCCTGGCCAAATGAAATAAGAACACAAGACAAGCAGTGTTCAACGGAAATCACCTTATTCAATGGAAGAGCGTGCATAGTGGGCTCGCTCGTGAAAGCCACAACTTGCAACGAGTACGCAAAATGAGAAAGGATTTGATCCAGTGGAAGAAGAAGGGTCTCCTTCTTGAATGTATCATAAAACAGCCGACCACCAGCAAACCCAAATGTACGATAGTGGTCCTGATGAGCATGTAGAGTTGTCAATGGCTTATACGGACAGATTTCTGCAAAAGTTTTGGAAACGTGCTTCCCGTCTGGAGTTTCCCAGATAGCTGTGAAAATTTCTTTGATGGAACCCGCAGACCATTCCTCTGCACATTTGGTAGTGAAGACGACCTGTGCATTTGAGAAAGAGTGATTCTGCGAAGTGAACGTAGCACCTCTTCGTTTGATTCTGCTGTGAACCCTAGCGGAGGTGACCCTTTCACCATCTGAAGCATATTGAGCCAACTTGGCAAAGACACTCGGAGATAATTTGCTCAAAGACGAGGAGGATCGTTCTGGCAGTTCGCAGTGGGCCATGGAGCTAGAAGTGTCAAACTCCTCTTCAAAAGCGAGAGCATCATTGATGCGAGTTCCACGGACATCTGTCTTCTCTAACGTTGTTTGATACAAGGTGGCTAGTTCAAGCGCCTCTGTTGGGAATGTCCCTCCACGGAAAAGAGACTTGAGTTTCTGCATCATGCAGAAGCGAGTGAACATAGTTTCCTCCAATTCACCTAGAGGCAAGCAAAAAGAAAGATGAGACACAAGTAGGCGATACGAAAACAAGGCTTGACACACCGAATCGGCTATTCGTCTTGGTGGTTTGTAATATGTAATTGAATCGCTCAAATGGAAAGCATCGCCAACTGTGAACAGGACCAAAACGCCGTAGAAGGTCACCAAAATGGAGCATCATATGCTGGTAGGGGGTGATACGGGTATGAGGATATAAACCGCCAACGTTTTCCCTGTCCCCGAAGCCGACGAGTGTTGTAACATATGCGCGATAATGATGCTCGAAGGATTGTATCTGCTCCTCGGTCGTTGCGCGCATATCTGCTAAGCGAACAGAAGTAACAAGGTGCATGTAGTTTACGAGCATCTTGTGTCTACGATCTCCAGGGGGTTGAGAGCCCCACAAACGAATCAGAGTGACAGGGAGGTTGACTGTGCAGAACGTTCTCCATTGATCAGCACTAAATTTTCCCTGTGATGCCTCACCTGGACGACTAGGAGCAGCAGCCATCCAGGACGGTAGATAAAGTCTCTCCATGTCTTCTCGTATAGCAGCAAGGGTACGCTTTCCCAAAACGGCCGATTTCTTGTTACCGGCTTTGTTCAAGAGCTGACCATCTTGGTCGGTGATGTGGAATTTTTTGCGCTAGGCTCAGGTTGTATGAGAAACGATTTTGGTGAGGACAGGAGATGTGGCACACCATGTTGTGGATAAGCAGGCGCTTTCCTTTGTTGTTTATGGGGATTGCCTGAAACTCGTCCTCATCCGAATCAGGAGCTGAACGATAGCCACTCGGATCGTAGTCATCAAATTCATGCTCGAGATCGAATGAACCATCCGAGCGAGTTTCAAAAACATCGTTCGTTTCATCGATGTCCAGATTTTCGTTGGAGGGCTGGCTACGATTAGCCTGAGCAGTAGTCTTTATCCAGAATTGGATAGCATTGATCATTGCATCGAGTATCTTGGTAGGGTAATGATCAATCTGTGACTTCGAGGCATTGAAGAAACGGGTGAGATATTCATCATCGTCCGTGTTGTTGGATTGAAAAAGCTTTAATCTATCATCAGAACCCTTCATTACTGAATCTGATTTGGGATACATACTTCAGGGTCCGATGAAACAAGATTCGAAGTTGATGAAAGATGATGTGTTGGAAAATTCTACAAGACAATATCGTTGTGCACAGTCGCAACACAAATCAACTAGACGAATGAGCATACCTGGTTACTTGCGTGGTTCCCGGAATCGGCGGTGGAACATGCCAGTAGTGGAGCATCGAAGTCAATCCGAGGCGGCTACAAATTCGTGAACGATGTTGGCGAACACAGAAATGAATGGGCATACCTCAGCCCCGGTAGCAGAATTGGATAGAGTGTGCAGTGAAATCCGGTCTGTCTTACTTGCGGTTCTCTAATCAGAAGGTGTAAAGGTGCAAAGTTCAATGGTTGAATTGAAAAACATGTTTACCCATTCGAACAGCTTGTCCACAAGCAGATGTTTGGCGCGGGAGGGTGCACCGGCTGGGGTGAATGCTTGAACTCCAAGGATCTTTGCCAATTTCCCAATCGTATCCGACGACAATTTTTTGAAATAGGCTTTAGGTTGTCCAGATAGTAACGCTTGATGTGCAGCAGCAACGTCAGGGTCAGATATTCTCCCGGGATTGGCAGGGATTGGTCCTGGTAATGAATTTGAGTTTCGAAAATCTTGAGCTTGAGGTGCGACGTTGACTGGGATAGGAGTGGCTACGGCCCTCCATTGTTTAATCACTCGCTTGAGAATTGTGAAAACCACGTTGATTACAAGTCCAGATAGATAGATAGACCACGTACCAGTTGTAGGAGAGAATCTGCAAGTGCCTTCCTGCTTCGACGATAATCAAGGCCTTCTTGAATAGCTAAATAGCGTAGAGAATCCACTTTCAATGCTTTGAGATTGGCCGCCGATCCATGGTCATAAACATCTCTGGCCACCTCCTTCCCTTCCTCCGTTGGAAGTTTGATTTCCCACAACCCATCACAGTCCACGAAATCAACATTCATACCCCAGATCTGACGACAATGGCGTTGGAAAATTCGAAGGTAGAATCCATGCATGGGATCTATGACAGTGTTCGTTATGGGATCCCAGTACTCTAGCCGCAAGAGTTCAGACCATCTTACACCATTTCGTCGGTAGAGTACATCGCGTTCCTCCTCAGATTGAGCAGTGAGCCAAGCAAAAGCCCCTCGACGGTGTTCTTCATTTGTGCGCGGTAGAAATGTTTGTGGATCCAGATCATTGATATTAGAAGTTTTACACATCGAGCAAGCATCGGCGTTACTGCAGTAATGTGCAAATCCACCCATTGACCGTGCTGCAGGCAGATCACAAACTAGTAAGGCAAGAGCAGCTCGGACGGATCGTCCGCAAGGATGACGGACGGTTCGCGCCATGAAGAAGCCATCCTTCCACAGCTGGTCCAGGTCATTAACCAATGGCCGCAGTATATAGTTAATCTGATGGTTACTTGGTTCCTTGGGACCAGGAATGATCCCAACCAAAAAAATGTTTTCGGGCTTCATACGTATCTCGGGGGGAAGATTGAGACAAACAAGGTACATCCCGCACACGCTGACTTTCTTTCCCGCCATGCGATTCCCATAGGGGTTGAAACCGTCTACATTCAGATTGAACAGAAGGCGACTCTCGTTGGGATTCTTGGGAGATAGGAACAGGTTTTGACCGTCAGGACCAAGAAAAGTACGAAGATACTGAGATTCCCAGATATCTTTGACTTTTCCGTCAGCCGGTGGCTCTGGGTTGAAAGAACGCTCAAAGTAAGGTGCAATATCGCGTCGGTTGTGCATCCAGGTGATCCATTTCTTGAGATCTTGACAGTGATATGATCTCACTGGAGCTGTCTGTGGACGACGCCGATCTGGTTTTGTTGGCGACGGGGAATGTGACGGAGGAGAATGTAACAGATTAACAGAGGACCGAAGACGCCGTTTACAGGGAGGACTGTTTGGAGCTGACGTATTGTTGCAAAACTCGGGGTAGTCGTTCATATCGAAGAGCTGGAAACATTTTGGGCAGCACACATATGACGTGTAAGACGGCACAAGACTCAGTCTGTCAATGACGGTTCGTATGTCTGCCGGTATATGTACATCGACTTGACGAGACGCATAGAAGCCCGTCAGCTTGAAGACGATACGCATGGCTCCTAATAGAAAATCGGACGGAACGGATGACAGATTGCATACGACATGCAGTATAGCAACCACCACAAGTGAGATGAAGAAAACAGTCTTTTCAGGTGATAGATCTCCTATGGGTACATCTAGTGAAGATGCGGTGAATAGAGATCCAGGATGTTCATCACGAACGCACCTGTGACATTAACTGTTTCTTGGCTATCAGCCCTTTGACTCCTCTCCTCCCACTCGATCTCCAATCGACGCCGTGTACTTTCCAGCTCTGATTCTAGAGCAATGGAAACGATTTTGTGCTTGCAGCTGAAGGCATGAGAAAGCCTTTTCACGAGCACAGTGCTGCCGAGGAACTTCTGGCTTTCCCGCAACCAATCTAAATGACCCAAGAATATGGAGTTACGCATATCCTTGGCAAGGTAGAACGCCAGATCTTCCTTATTGCAAAAGTCAGTGATATCGTGTTTGAACTCGATATCCGCAGGGTTCCAGAAGCGCAGAGGATTTTCCTTCAGATCGAGCAATTGCATTTGGATTTTCTCTAGCAATTGCCACTCGTGGTCGATGTTCGTGGTAGGTTCAGTGATGATCTCAGCGGGGATCTTCGGACTAACAGGACGCGAAACTGGAAGCGGGGGGGTGTTTGGAAGGTCTAGGACAACCTCCGAGGATGGAGGGTGAGCAGTGAAGGACGGTCGCGGTGTAAATCGAGTCCTATTTGGTTCGAAGGGGTCGGTCCTTTCACTAATCCGGTTCAGTGCGCGATTCTGGGCTAGGTGCTCACGAAGCACATATTCGCTGTAAAAATATCGTCCGGGATTGATGCTCCCATTGGGTTTCACTGCTATCTCGCCCGAGTTGATGCATTCATCACAGGAGCAGATATACATTGCAGAGTTCAGGTCTGCATGTCGTCGCGGAAGATATTCGCCGTCGGGTTTGGTTTTGGGAACCTTGGTCATCTCTGCTGTTCCGTAGTTTTCTATACAGTTGTTCAAATCAATCCTTGTATCGTTGCATTGCTCAAGAGTCCTGACTTACAGTAATTCATCCAAGTGTCAAAGGAGTCAGATCTTTCGTGGCTGTTTGCCGACCACGAGAGAACGTCCAGACTCCAGAGGCTGGAAGCGTGTTTAATTAGGCGCCAAACGACCGCGCTTGATATTACATAATTGATGGCATGTATCACTCATGAGTAGGCAGGAGTAGGCTAGCCACGCAAAAACGATTATATGATAGATCAGATTTTTATCATACGGATATATCAATTCAGAAGGGGATGATTTGTAGGTAAAGGAAGGTCGGAGCGAAACCTCACTTGCAAGAAGCGTTTGGCTTCACTATAATCAAGTTAGACAAACAAATTCCATTGGAGAAGTGCGAACTCACCGTGTTATAGAGTCAGGCAATTTTAAAGAGACGGCAGGTAAGGGAGACAAAACGTTCTGTCGTTCCTGGTATTCTGTAAGCCATAGTGGATTGTACCAGTTAGTCGGAAGCTGTGAAGTCGCAGCATCCGGTTGCAAAACCCTGTCAACTCGATTCGAAGAGTATCGCGGTCGCGGGAGCTCTCCGGGTGAATATTTGCCACCACCGAGGTAACGTTCACTCATATACCAGGCACTGAGTAAGTTTAAGAAATCAGTTAGTTCCTGTGAGCGCCACTGAACCGGGGTCTTGTAAAATTTTCCGTCTGAACCTGTCTCATCCCCGCTCATGCATTCAAGAGTGAGACGTCGAATGAACTGGGCCAATTCACCCAGTGGTCCTTTATGATAATGGTAGATCCTCGCGAACATGTCCATACGACGCTGCAAGAGCTAAACCCATGTCAGCAATTTTTCGGATGAACGAAAACACCCATACTGTTTGTCTCCTAGCCAACCGCCTGGCTCGTTGATCATCCTCCTTTTCTTGCGATGATTTAGCATTTCCTTGTCGCTCGTAGGCTCTCTTCAGTTGTGTGATATGGCCCATGAAAGCCTCGTAAATGTCCTTCCTCTGATAGCCCTCGAATCCCTCTCTTGATCGAAAATATTTACAGAAAGCTTCCGCAGCATCTTTGTTCCAACGTGTTCGTTTACCGCCGTCCAGTTGCAGGACAAAGTTCTCTATGGTAGGTCCCTTATGTATCTTGTTTTTGAAATCCCTGAGCGTGCCTTGGGAAACAGTGAATAGTGATTTGTCCGTTGAGACGACAGGCTCTGCGAGAGTTTCGTCCAGGATCAAAGTGCCTAACAGAAAGCCAGTTTCACGGCGGACTAGTTCTGCAAGTCGATTTTTACCCTCTGTCCTGTGTTTGGGTGGTTTATATAACTTTGTACGCGGTCCAGAGTCTGCAGAGATATGGCCGTCGTCACTCTCATGTGCAGGGTGCGCACCAGAAGGTGTAGTGCGTTTCGGGTAAGCACCGACGTAGTGATAGCATCTATCCAAGATCCCCTGCAGTGTCTCGAGGTCAACGTTGGGGAGGTCCATCTGGGACCTGAAGTGAGTTTTCTGCACAAACGAAGTGGATGTGTGTGAATACATATTACACAAGAATGTGATAATCACATACCATAGACGGAGATTTAACGCCATTCTGGATTAGAGAGAGCAACTCTCCCTTTAGATTAGACAGGGCTTCGTTGACATGAGGGAGCGAATGCGTCCGAGGTGGTGGAGTATTCGGAATCTCTGTGAGAGGCGAAAGCCCACGTATATATTTGTCGTTGGTAGGTTCCGGCTCCGAAAACGCGCCACTGGTATTAACCCCAAGGTATGGTAGGTTATTCCTAGCCATGCTCTCGTCAATTTGGTCACCGTGATCGTCGAGCTTGGAGTAGTTATTGCGAGATGTTTGGGAATGGCTGTTGGGATAATGACCTCGATTGCCTTCCATACAGTCATAGTCCTCGCCGTATCCTGAATTCTCACTTGTATCGGAGACAGGTAGGAGGATGGGACCGTCAGATGTCAGGTTGTTGAGTGGATCTGGTCGAGCATCAGGATCGGGGATCTCTTCGATGGTGACACGGTTTCGCCTTTGGCTGACACTCGGTTTGGAATTCGAACGCGCGTCGTTGTTTTGGGATTCGTGATGTGAGAAGATGGTGAAATCAGTCTGAGGGGATGGGGACTGCAGGGGAGCGGAAAAACCTGCGGATGGATGTTGAGAAGAGAAGGACCCTGCACCAGCATGATCGTGATTCATCGGGCTACCGTTCCCATCTCCGAAACGGTTGCCATTGAGGTGAAGGACGTCGATATCCACAAGCATATCTAGAAATGGGTCAATTCTAATCGGATGGAGGGTGCACCGCATGATAGGACCCACCTGAAGGAAGCTCATTCGCAGGTCTCTGATGATGGTAAACCGTATGTCCCACGAAATGGTCTATGTGACCTAAGGATTCGAGCATAACAGCATTATGATCACTGTCTTCTTCTACTTGAAGGCTAGCTTTTGTGGCGTCGGTGGCTTCCGCGATCCCATCATCGCATGCTTGATATGAGTACGGGTCGGTGTCGTTGAGAGTACAATAATGGGAATCATTCCAGACAGAGGGGAAGGGATTTTCGACAGGAGCTGAAGGCAATGAATCCAATGACTGCTCATTGTCGTCAGTCTGGTTCGGTAAAGCGTATGAGTACGGGTCGACGTCATTGAATGCATGATAAGTGGAATCGCTCCAGACGGAGGCGAAGGGATTTTCGACAAGAGCTGGAGGCAGTTCAACGGTCAACTGCTCGTCGTTATAAACGTAGTTCGGTGAAGCGTATGGGTCATCGTTTGTATCCATAGCCTCTTCACCGCGGTCGTCTGATAGTTGAGGTGGGAGTTGAAACTCTACGTGATAGCTAGCATGACCATAGTCTTCACTATCGTATGGAGATATGTGAAAGAGATGCGAGTTCTCTGATAGAGGTGAAAGAGGCATCGCATTCAAAGAGTCATCTGGAACTTGGACCTGGTCGACATGTCCCGTTGTACACGTATGATCCAAGCTGTGAGTCCCATGCTCAAGTCCTAGAGTCGCCGATAGGACCCTCTCTTCCTCTTCAACCTTGAAAGCACTCGACGCGGCATCAGCAGCTTCAGCTATCCCATATGCCCATCCTTGCTCGTCATCTAGATTGCATGTCGAATACACTTCGTTGTCATTAAACACATTAACAGGAGAGGAGAATGAAGCTGCAATAGGAGCCAAAGGCATTGCCTCTAGAGACGGGGAGAAGGAAATCAAGAGCTCGCCATCGTCATCTTGACTCGACACAGCGTACGGGTCGTTCATTGTATCCATAGACTCGGTATTATGTTGGTCGGACAGCCCAAGTTTGGGCTGTGATTCTTCGTGATAACCATGGCCGTCATGGCAAAGATCCTCGGCATCCAGGGACGAGTGAAGGAATTGTGAATACTCTGATGGAGCCTGCGAAGGAGACAACCCTACACCGAGTGTGAGTTGTGATCCTTCGTGATGACCATGGCTATCATGGAGAAGATCCTGGACGTCCTGGGACAAGTGAAAGAGTTGTGAATGCTCTGATAAAGCCTGTAACTGTGATATTGGAGCAGAAGACACCTCTAGTGGAAGCTCGTTGACAGTCGTATGAACAGCCTCATAACCGTACTGGTCGAGCACACTATGCAAGTCTATTCCGCCTTTATCCTCAGCGCCATCATTAATACCAAAGTCGTCCAGTTGACTTGAGGGTTGATAATTCGCTGCCTCAAGATCGTCGCGGACAGATCCCATGTTGAATAGTGAGGAAGCTACGGTATGGCTTTCATGTTCAACAGCCCCCCGACAAACATCCGATCCAGAATAACTCGCGAAAGATTGAGGAGGTACTGTCATCTCCAGCTCCGTTATTACTTCATTGCTAGTTGGCATAGACAAAACTGAGATGTGAGTCTCGGGTACGACCCCTCTATCCAGAATTCCTTCTTCATTGACAGTGAAACGGGTTGGTGCGGAGTCTGTAGCGTCAACGATCCCATATTTCCGTCCTTCATTGTCATCCGTATTGCATGACGAGTATGGGTTGATGTCGTTTAAGACACGAGGAGCATGGTCGGCGAATTGTTCCCCAAAAGAAGGGAAGGTATTTTCCAAAGGCAGTGCATACGAGGAAATCCATTGCTCGTCGGAATCATAACCGTGGTTCGGTTCCACGTACTGGCCGTCGTATGTATCCGTTGGCTCGCCGTTATGCTCAGGCAGTCCGGCTGTGAGTTGATAATCTGGATGACCATCAGCAAGAATCTCGGAATCTCGGGACATGCGGAAGAGATGAGGGTTCTCGAGCGAAAATGAATGAGGCGCTGGAGTTGAAGACATATCCTGAAGCTTATCAACGACTGTATGTCCAGTATCTCCATAATGATAAAGCGCATTCTCCAAATCGATCTTCCCTGATTCTTCAGCGCCATCCCCGATATCGAGATAGTCCAAGTGGCTCGAGCTTTCAAAAGTTACGGTCCCTGAGTTGTCGCTAACAGACCCCATCATGCTGGACATGGAGGAGGTAGCGATATGACCCTCATGCTCAGTACCCACACCACAAACCTCTAACCCCTCTAACCACTCCCCACCGACATCATCTACGTTTCCAGACGTAGAACCATTGATCTCCTCCAGTTCTCCGTCCGTATGACTGGAGTAGATTTCTGCGACCTGAATCCCAACAACATAGCCGTAATGATATTCATCCAGGGTTTCCGAATCACCGCCAGAAAGTGCGGCCTTGTATTCATCTTGGTCCACCGCCTGAGATTCACTCGAACTATTGATACGAATTCCCTCCTCGCCAAGTTCATCTGCATTCTCATGCGTTAAACAGTCCGCGAGGGGATAGGATGGAATCTTCGCCTTCAGCTCGTCGATCCCTCCATCTGTTTCACTGGTAAGGAGTTCTTCAGGCTGGAATCCACCAGAATGGCCGTAATGGTATTCGTCCAGAGTTTCCATATCACGGCCAACAAGCGCAAGTGCGGCGTGACAACCATTTTCGTCTATCATTCCCTGCGATTCAACCAGATCATCCACATGGGTTGCAGCGACGTATACGTCCTGGCTAGGAGTTTCAAAAGAAACAAGCTCTTCAAATGCCGATGGACCTTGATTGGCAGAAATCGAAGTACCGACGGCGTTACGCTCTTGCCCAAAGTGGTCAGAAAGAGCTTCGACGTCTGCATGACTATCGTCTATTTCAGAACCTAGTAAAGCACCTGCGCCCACGGTCTCGTCCAATAACTCGCGATCACCGAATTCATCTGTTGTGACGTAGTCCGCTCTTAAAGGTAACCGGTTCGAAGATGTAGAGCAAGGAGGTGTGGTATATTCGTGGCACGGAATAGGAGGAGATAGAGGGTTCGACGTCGCAGAGTCATCTCTCAGACTAGATTTGGGAGGATTGAGTGGTTGCTCAACAGGGGGAATGATAGTGTCGCGGAAGTTGGGTGTCGCGGATTCAGGTTGCTGTTGTTGCGGAATGTGGGTGTGGGCCGTTGAATACGTTTCTCGGCCATACAGGTCACCCAAAACCTGATCCTGGTACATGCTCGCATGAATAAGATGATTTTGGGCTACCAGGTTCGGACCTGAGGCGCTGACCGGGGGATACGATTGTTTGGGAGGAGCGAGATTGATGTTGTAGGGACGGTCTGCAACTAATGAACATCATTGAAGAAGCACAGGCAAAAACCAGCACTCACTGGGACGTTTCGCCTCCTTCATCACATTCCTGTTGTGGCGTCGTGCTTGTATAAAACGCTCTGATATGATATCTATGTTAAAACTCGGACACAGAGATGGTTGCATCACTCACTCACGAAAGGTTTCAAACGCTTTGAAGCGGGAAACCTATCTACATCGTCCAAACCATTTGCCACACTATGGGGATGAAGTCTGGTACGCTTCTGGCCAGCGTACACTGTCGGAAATTGTTGAGGTCCAGGATCGACTTCGAAGTTGTCGTTCATAGATGTCTGATTGTGAGAGGTAAGCTTCGACAGCAGGGTATCTGTGTATAACGATGCTGGCCTTTTGTGATTGAGGGTTCCACCAGAACGTAGGAGTTGAAGTTAAGAGATTTTCATGGCCACTGCAGGGTATAGATCTTCGAACAAAGGGCTTTGTTAGCCATTGACGCATGGAGCAGTGATTGGATAATCACCAATTTGGACCTGCTAGATTATATTGAAAGCTAGTCAGATTTCGCAGTACGTGGTGGGATTGAGGTTGTTGAAGTTGCCTGGTCCCGGTATCTCGTTGTTTACTATTGATATGCCTTGGAACACGCTTGAGATTGTCGTTTGTTCGAATCCACATACGATCCAGGTAAAGAATGGTGACATCCAGACTCGACTCTACAGGGAATTGCATTCAGTTCAGGACTTGAAGCTGAAGAGCTTGCAAGCTGGAAGCTTTGAAGAGCTTTGAAGGTGCATATGCGTGACTGTACCGATATCTGTGGTAACGGCAGGCAAATGTAGAAACTGAGTATTTCGCCGACTAGTTCTAAGGCCAAGACGTCTATGTATCCCGTATGTATCGCACTTCCAGTGAAGACAATCTAAAAATTATTTGAATTTATGTATGTATGTACCTCATGCGTGTCTATAGCTAAAGGTCTTGCAAGGTAGAGGTCAAGGTAGTGTTTACAACCCCTGAAGCAAATCCAAGCCAGTTTTCCATAAGTTGTCGCGATGCTCATGCCACTTTGTGAGCTGCTCTCGGGGGGCACCTGCAAGAAAGTCTTTGTCCGACATAAAGTTGTTGTGTCTCCAACGAAATAAACCAGAGGCTGTGAAGAACGTCATGGAATAGCGAGTCTCTGTGCGTCTTATGGTGGCATTGGAGTGACGAAGTAACGCGGACGGGATGAGGGCTGTACAACCCGGTGGAAACTCGACAATGAGTTTCAGGTCCCACAAAATAAGATGGCCACCCTTGGTGTAGTCAAAGGTCCCTTCGCTATGGATGCCACATTCGCCACATATGAGATTCTTTGAGTCCCGATGGGGAACGCTCACTGCACGCTCGAAATTGAGCGTAGAAGCCGCGAAACAGCAGCCCGGGAAATTAGGATCGAGACTCGGGTCCGCTTTGCATAAATCTGTAAGGACGTTGGTGTACAAAGAATGGATTCGAGGATAGTAGCATTTCAGAAGATCTATGGGAAAAGAATGTGAGTTAGCTTTCTGGCAGAAACGGATGACTTACAATCGACTCGACGTGCAAGCATCTGTGCCTCTGGGGTGGCTCGAAACTTATTCCAAGCCTTTTCATCCGTTTTGGTTTGACTGAAGTTGGCCGGATACACCTGGCCACCCCCAAACGAGATCCCAAAACTTTTGGCGTAGTAGCGTCCTCGTCGATGGGAGATGGAGGTGTTGGCAAAGCTACAATCGTTCTTCGCGTTCTTGAGCGTGTCCAGTAACCGCGCACGATCCGAAGGTTCGAATCTCTTGTCTATCAAGAAAAGGGGACGACCGGAACAATCTTTGAATAGAAGTGTTTCGCTATGACATACATATTTGAGCGTATGACCGAGCGGCGAAACAAGGTTTACTCACCTACCATCGTTGCGGATTACTTTGAACCCTGGAATCTTTTGCGCCTCCTTCAAAGAAATCGCCACCTCCTCTTTCTGGGAGTCCTGAAGACCTGTCCACGTTGGACCTTCAGTGATTGAGCGGGTAATATCGAAATCCACGGCAAAAGCTCTCGATTGGGTTTCGCGGACATGAGCCAAC
The DNA here is from genome assembly GCA_027919835.1 of Lentinula raphanica. NCBI lineage: Eukaryota > Fungi > Basidiomycota > Agaricomycetes > Agaricales > Omphalotaceae > Lentinula > Lentinula raphanica. Next base: position 1,723,822 of record JANVFP010000004.1, on the reverse strand, counting down.
TGGTAGGCCTTGATTGAACACCCTCGTTGAATCTGCTGTGTGTAGCGCGTCTCCGCCCGCTTTGCTCTGGATCGATCCCGTTTTTTTTGAAGTTGACGGGCCCTGCGATTGTGGCTCTCAGTTTGAGGCATCTGCTTGTATGTTAGCCTGGACGAGCGGGGCTTAGGCTTGTAAATGGCCAGCTGTGAAAGCGGGGTGGTCTCGTATGTGCGTTGAGGCGGTGGTCGATTACGAAGATGATACTCCTTGAGAGCGGGCTCGTTGTCGTCTTTCTCGTCATAGTCAGCCTGAAGATTTTGAGAATGGAGAGGTTGGAGCAGGGAGACAACGTCGAAGTTCGAGAGAACTACACTGCGATAGCCTTCAAGCAGGGTGTCCGTTTCGGCTCTGGACACACCGCTACTCTCCTTGCCATTCCTAGTGACTGAACGCGGTAACGTGAGCATGATGGATGAGAAGATAATAGACATGGGAACAATTGAATCAACTGAATAGCACCAGCGCTTGACTGCCCCAATTGTCGGGGTTGCGCTAAGCGCCGGCACTACATGAATTTGAACATACAGCTGTCCCAGTAGTCGGGATGGCCTCATCGTTTGAAGGAGGGAGGGATATGAGGAACAAGGAATGAAAAAGGCTCACCCGGCATAGAGATGGTGGTAAGAGACAAGGAGATATTTTTTTTCAAATGTCTCAGCTTCGTGCTATTATAGCAAGAGTCATGTGACCTAGCGGCAACTATCGGCACGCTGTGATCGCGCACGGCCCCAGCAACTTTCTCAACATATCAAAGTCACTAGGCAACCCAACCTGAACCCAACAATCCTCTAGAGTAGGACGATATTGGCTTCCAACCTACATAGGATAACTGCGAGCTTAAGCGCCTACTACTCATGATCATCTCACTCGACGCGTGCACTGAATTCAACAGTGAGAGTCCGTTGTTGGTCCGTTGTATCCTTCTGATTTACCTCCCTTCAAGACTCTCATGCCCAATTCATGCCGCCGCACAGTTCTATAGCTCACAAAGCGACAAGGTCGCTGAAGCCTATTACACAGGATATATACATATGCATTATGGAGAACACGGAAATGCGGACGAAGTTGCGTATCACAATCTCCCTTATACGGACGTCAAGTCAACGTTGTGATGCGACCCGGAACAATTTCTAGGCTGCTTGTGGACCTCCGATTGTCAAGTCCTCTTGATCTCTCCTAGAACGCTCTCGAATACGGGCAAACACTCGAAGGAAATATGACATTGAGAAAGGATTTCCACAGACTCCTAGTTTCGTTGTGAGTGACACCGGCTTGCTTCTTCCGTTGTCCAGGCATACTGAGATATCTGACAAGGCCATTATTCTGTCTGAGCGCAGCTTGGTGAAACGAAACCCGCATTTGCTATGTGTGCTGTTAGTACTTTGGAACGATCTAGGGCTAGATGACACCAGTCTCAGCTTGCTCAAGGAAAATGTAGGTCGTGCATATATTCTCCCCAAACCTTTCCTCATGTGTTTGTACACCAGGTGTCCCTTCCCCGCATCGACTGAAGGCTTCAACGGCTAAGTCTATACTGACACGTGACGAAACTGCACAAAGGACTTCAATTGATGCTTTGCACCTCCTTCCTTCTCCCTCGTTCCTTCGATTTGTCGTCGCATTCTGCTAGCATCCTCTCAAATCTTCAAGCTAGTGATGAAAAACGGTCTTGACAACGCCGGTGCTTCTCCCAAACGAAAAAGGGTTCAAGGCGATTCTCCAACAGGAAAGCGCTCCAGAGTGGCTCACACAAGTAATCCAAGAAGTACCATACCCGGAGAGTTCACCAAGGTCCGCGGAAGATTCGCCTCTCTGAAACCGGTGATGACCGATCTCCCATTGGAGATCACTTTGTTTGAGGTGTGTAATTTGACTTCCCGGCTCAAATCTCAGTGTGTGATATCCTTGGCAGATTTTCATCCGGCTAGAACCTCGCGACCTGCTCTCTTTGGCTCGTACATCAAAGAACCTCCGAGAGGTTCTAATGAACAAGTCTTCGGAGATTATCTGGCGCATCGCTCGGACTAATTATGAAGGCGACCTACCTCCGCTTCCGGTAGACCTGAATGAGCCTCAATTTGCGCGCTTGATATTTGATGCTTATTGCCATGTAAGTAGATGCACGCAGTCTGATTCGTCAGTGCTTACGACTTCCTCAAAGGTTTGCAATAAATCGTCTCACTGTGATAATGTGCTGTGGAGATTTCGATTAAGATGCTGTCGCAGTTGTTTGAAAAGGTACCGAGTAGTTTGGAAATACTTGACTATGACTGAATGAGTTCTGCTAGCTTTACTCAGTGGTCACAGCTTCAAATTTTTCCTGCGCCGTCTGTGATTTCTGGCATCGCTCCAACGGAAAGGGTTGCTGGTGCGTTCATCTCATCTTAAACAATACCATGTCTGTTCTGACGTCCTGTTTCCTGACCTGTAGTTGGGGACCGTGTTTGCACAGTTTACGATCGTCGTGTTGTCTCGGAAATGATTACACATTACCAAACTCTGAGTTCTGAAGAAGATCGTCAGGCATGGGTAGTCCAGAAACAACAAGAAATCCAAGCGATTGAACAGGTGCAAGGAATATCGTTCTACATGTGCCACTGACATGTACATATGTACTTAGCACGCTTGTCATTGCGAAACATGGCACACGGCCAAATTGGAACAACATGCTCATGAACTTCAGCACATCCGCGACCAAAGATTGCAAGCGTAAGAGTCTTTCGACTATAATCAACAAAGTTACTGACCATCAGCTGTACCAGAATTCTCACTCGTCTAGAGGCAACTGGCTTAAGTGGTGAAGCTCAATGTATACTGTCAGGCCAATCCGACTTCGAGGAAGCTAGTGTGCTCATTAAGCTTTGCTCATTGAACCAATCAAAGCGTTTGACCGATCAAGGTATGGTGCTCTTCACCTCCCCCACACATCTATAACATCATCGCTTCAGGGTGGGACGGTATGGAGTCTGCATTGGTGAAGATGCTTTCCAGACACAAAAGGAAACGTCTGCAACAAGAGCATCTCAAAGTTTGCCGAAAGCGCAGCTCTCAGCTGAAGCTCGTGTATCTCAATATTCTATCTCAGCAGGACCTGCGCGTTCCGTTTCCAGGTGTAGGAGATGTTCTCGCCGATCCAAATTTGGAGGCTATGATATGGGACACGCCGAAAGAGGAGGAATTGACGCCAGCATTTCTTCGATCGAAGATTATAGATGAACTCCCTCGGATCCTGTGTGCATGGAGAACCACTCAAACCGCGAAACTCCTTCAAATTCTCAAGAGCACCCGTCATGACGCTACACTTTCAGATCTCCGCCTGGCCACCACGATATTTGGATGTACCTTGTGCAGCTCCCTGATGATATACCCCCAGGTATTCTATCATCCGTGTTGCTACAAAAATCGTGCGTCAGATAGTCGAAGTGATGAGAGGATGCGGGCAGTGAATGAACTCTATGATACCGTCGCTCAAGAGGGCCCTTGGTCGTCTCGTTCCCTTTTTATACACCATCCAAGCTCACGACTGGTAGAACGCATCATAGCTGGTGCTCACCTGGATCCGTCTACCACTACGACCGCCGACTTAACGGCTGCGCATCCTTTGATTGAGTGTACAGGTCATCAGTCAAACTGTTTCCCTGGACGCCGGCTTTTTGTAACATGGTCAGCTGCGGTGAGGAAACAAACTCAGTGCTCATTCAATGTTGGTATTGACCCACATCCACAGCTGACTCACAACCTTGTGACACAAGATGAAGTATTCTTCCTCATCAACCAATTTGGAGAGGAAAGTTCAATGATTCGCGCCAAGGAGCTCCTGAATGTCTTCGCTGCCATCCACTGTGCTCATTGTCATGAAGGAATGACATTCTATGAGTTGTTCGGTCATTTGCCTTCTGTGTGAGTTCCGTTTATGCTTCACTCGATGAATAGTCCAAATGAACGTTCTTGATGTAGGCATGATGTGCATGCCATATCTACAACAAGCACTGTTACTGAAATCCATAGGCATTACGATATTCATTGGTATTGGAGTCTTCATGATAGCTTGAACGTCGTTGGTACTGATTTCTACTATGACCCTATCACGTTGGGCTAGAGCACAGAATTGCATGCTTGCCACGTATGACTCTCCTGTCCGAAGTTTTACCTATATCATTTGAAGTATTACCTATATCCTTTCTTATAACAATGTTCTTTACATCAACCCGCTTGACGGAAGTGCAGTGCCTCACACTCTTGTAAATCAGAAGGTAGCGTCATGGCAGAATTCATGAACGACTTGCTTGAGCTCTTGGAATCTTGCATGCTAGTGCTCATCCAAGCTAGTTGAGGTTGAAGAGCGTTAAGGGCATTGTTGCCATGAAAGTCGTGAGCGGCTCTGTCTCGGAACTGATCACACAGAGATGCAGAGGCGCAGACGTCATTTTGCTCTTGTTTCTATCCAAGTATGGGCAGTAAACATGTATGGAACCGCGAAATATTGTTACAAATTGAAGGCAATGAATGCTACCTGCTACTATATATGAGGTTTACCGCTATTCGGCATACTCTATTGTCTTCCAGCATATGATTTTGCCTCCCTCATGAGCGGTGACAATCCAGCCAGAATCTTCGTCTGCCCTGTAGGCTGTCTGTGGGATACTCAGACAAAATCGCAATGTCAAACAGGGTTGGCTACTCACACACATATGGTGGGTAGCTGGAGCATCATCTACAATCAGTCAGTTAGAAGAGAATCGCGTGAAGTTGATACATCCCACCTTGCTCACGAATTCGAAGATTTTGTAACCGGTTTCCGAGGTCTGCATTCCAAAGGATTAACTGACCTGCGCCTGCGCCAATGATTAGGTCGTCTGAAAGATATCTGGCACATCCAACATTTTGCGGGTAATTTGTGATGGGGTCGCGGGGAATAAAGATACTTTGAGCAGATGTAGAACCTAAGTGTAGAACCTGATACGTTCCAGCTGCAGCCACCAAGATTGCACCTTTTGTTGGGCATACATCATTTCTGGAGCCTCATCAATTTCAACACTGCCGAGAGAGATTGTGAACACTCACATCACGCCCGGTAAGGACATCGTAGCCTCATGTGAATAAGTGAAGGAAACCTCATCCGATCGTTCAAACCTCCATAAACTTTGCTCAAGTCTCCGCATGAGTCAATCGTCTCAACTGTAAACATGACTTACTGAGCAATTCCATTATCGTAGGAGACAAGAATTCGGTCCTGGGCAAAGGAATGAATCGATTGAATATCGCCAACACTGCTAGTGGAAAATGTTGTGGAAGACGCTGCAGCTGGTAGTGATTTGAATAGATTCCAACGTGGGTCACCTTTTCAGAGTCATAATCAGTCGAACATTGCAAGAACTTCAATTGACTCACCATCATTGTCGAGGAAACAACGTATTTCTACATTCTTTCCCGTTACCACCGCCAACACATTCTCGCGTAGGAAGGCAGAAAACACTCTGCTTTGTTGCACTTGGCCGGAAATGCGGAACCCGACAACCAACGAGGACACTCCTGCGCCAACGTTCATTGCAATGACACACACCAATCCACCTTCAAAGCACACAGCCAGCCTATGACTTTCTAGCGACCATACGAGGAAGGAAATCGGACGAATCTCGACATCAGGTTTGTAATGAGCTAAGGGAGCAGTGTTGGTGGTATTTTTAATATCCCAGATATCCACACATGTTCCGTATGCCACAGCGAGATAATGTGCGTCTCTTGAGAGTGCAATATGGTCGATAGAAGATCCTTCTCTTACGGTTAAGTGCCTTTCCTGAAGCCATTTAGAAGGCATATGGAGACTCGAGAGGTGATATTTGAATCAAATAGGCGCGTGATGTTGTGATTAAATCCTATCTCATTTGCGATTACAGATACAGTATTACAGAACGATCCACCTTTCCGCATCATGCCTCAACATTTGGCGAAATTCGGAGCCAAGGTAATGATGTGAAACGTCCAGTATGAGGCGATCCACAACCATTTTCAATTTCAGCACAATGATAACCCAGCGAACAGGAGGAAGACGCCGATAATAGTCCGGTGCTTAGGAAACGCTATAGAGAATTATCGATACCAATGTCTTCTGCTGATATCTTGGGGCTCACCAAAGACATGCACACCACTGCGAGTAACCCAAGAGTTCCCCTGACGTTCAAATAGGGCACTGAGCTCAGTCGCGATGAATGTAATTTGCGCGCGGAACGAGTAGGCAAGTGATGTAACCCAAGAGAACATAACTTTGCACAGGCGAATAGCATTCTGCAGCGCACAAGACGACTAAAATTGAATCATCTACATTTGCGCAAGTTTGAGAGTCTAACTCACTATTACAACAGAATCTGGCCACGTCAACGTCGTCTCGTCGGAAGCCTATCATATCTTGATCAACTCATCCTTCTGCATAAAGTAAGATTCATACTCACTGCAATGGTAGACTCGCGCAGCTCTGGCGTTGAGTCGTGATGTATCTCAGCTGGCGATATACTCGCTTCTTCGGGAGGTATGGAAATCATGACATTGTCCTCATGTCTTGAAGGATGTGATCCGCCTGCACATGCAAGTTCATCGACCTGTGAGGCAAGTTCATCGACCTGTGAGGCAAGTTCATCGACCTGTGAGGCAAGTTCATCGACCTGTGAGGCAAGTTCATCGACCTGTGAGTCAAGTTCATCGACCTGTGAGTGTATAGTTTCAGAACTTTGTGAAGGTGAAAACTATTCATAATTTGATCGACTCATCGTTCTGCATACAGCTGCAGCTGTAACCCTTATGCATAACATATAGGCAAGTGCCTGACACATGTTTTGCATAACAACGGGACAGCTGTCCACTCAATCAAACCCCATATTGGGGCTTCAGGTATACCCTCAGCGGCACCTCGGCCTGCCTCTACACGTATGGGGGGTCCAACGTCTCCTCAACGGCAGCTCGGCATAATCAATCTTGAGAGAATAATATATCCCTTTTATTTTTCAGCAAATAATTACCACGCCGGCGCTTCGCACCTCTACCACTTCCACTTCTACTACTACTTAGCATTCGTCAATGGCCTCGTCGCCTACTGTTCCAAGCAACGATGCTACTTTTTCTTCTCCTAACAATAACTCTACGTTGACTTCTCCCAATAACGACGCTACACTCAACTCCTCGAGCCCAAATCCCGACCCTCCGAACCCCACTACTCCTTCTGTCCAGCCGTCACCTATGCCCAATAATGTTGGGAACTCGACCGATACCCAGGCTACTGATGTCCCACCCACCCAAATTCCTACGAAGAAGAAACGCGGGAATCAGGGCAAGTTTCAAGGACCCCAGCTAGCGTTTCTTCAGTCGCGCATTGACGCGTATCTTTCTCTTGTGTCCAAGAAGGAACGCACCAAATGGATCGTTACTACTACACATGAATACTTCCAAACTTTTCCCTGGCATAACAGGTCAGAGCCCGCTGAATTCGCTGTACTCCGTGACGACAGTGCTTCCCTCTCCGAAGAGGAACGACTCGCCTTGGAAGCAGAACGCGATAAAGCTCTTTGCCAGACGGTTAAACAGGGTCAAATGGTGAGTCCCCACGAGCTATTCACTCAACTTATTCACATGTATTTCCAGGAACTCAAAAATTGGATTCACCGCCAAACCCAACGACCTGCCGAAAGGAATGGCGGGCAGGCGTTCAAGCGCATCAACAACCAACTCAAGCAGTCAACCAGCCTCAAAAGACCTCGACAAAAGCCTGACTACAAACATTTCATGTCTCATCCCGAATACCGCGAACAATTCATAGAGCACTATCGTGACGCCACCGTCGATAATCCTCCCTCCAAGAGCGAACGTATCAAAAAACAATGTGAAGTGGCCGAGCAGTTGTACAATGACCAGCCAGACGATGTCAAAGAGAAGATTTCGCTCGAGAATTCGACTCAACACTCTTCTCGCGTTGCTGCTTTCAAGAAACTGCTGTCTGGGCAGGGGTTTTCATTGGATGGGGTAGACAAGCTGACAGACGCCGAGAAACAATTGTGCGTATATAGTCGTCTACCTTAATCTATGTTCATTGATCATCTATTTGGCCAGATGTCGCGCGAATCTCCTCACATTCATCCAGCCTCTCCTCGATGCCATCCGTGCTCACACTGGTTTGTGGCTCACTCTTCTGGCCGGAGCGCCCCCTCAGGATACCCAAGATCCCAATTCCGATTTTGCCGTACTTGCGTAATATTCTTTCTTGCATAAAAATTTGATGTGTTGCTAACGTCTCTTCCAGAATCAGCTCAGGGACAGCTCAGGGACTCAAATTTCACGAATGGAAAGCTGAAGAGTTCAAAGCAAACGTTATGAAATCATTCTTGTTGTTTTTGCATGCAACCACTGGTCAGTTCTCAACGCTCTTCCATCATCTACTGTATTCTAACATGAAGCAGACACTCCAAGAAAAGCCACCGATAAAGACGTACTCGATGATCCCTCTCTGCTAACCATCTCTGAACCTCGTCCATCTCCGGAAAACCCCATTCCTGTACCTAGTCCATCTCCGGAAAACCCCATTGCCGGACCTAGTCCATCTACGGAAAACGCCATCCCTGAACCTTCTTCATCTACGAAAATGATCCCCGAACCTCGGCGGTCTACGAGGGTGAGAAAGAATGTCACCAGAAATGCCCAGAAGGGCGCCCGCAAGGATGACGACGAGGAAGAAGAATATGATGGTGAGGAGACCGACGATGGTGAAGAGACCGACGATGGCAAAGAAGAAGATGAAGAGTATGGAGAAACAGATGAAGAAGTTGAGGAGGAGGAGGAGGAGGAGGAGGAGGAGGAGGAGGAGCTTCCCGAACTTCGCCTGCACCCAAACCGTGAAAAAAAGCTTCATCCGGAAAGCCGCTTATATCTGGACAGCCTTTCTGTTAAAGAACGCCGCGCTGTGATGGCGCCTCTTTGTGAGCGTCAAACCGAATTCGAGTGGCAACGGCAAAACAACATCGTACGGATTAAATGGCATCTCCTTCAAATAACCAATGGTCGCAAAGCAACCGACATCATTCTGAATGGGCCTCCAACGTCACCTGGTCGTGCTTCTAGTTCATCCCAATCCTCAGAGTCACCTCTCCGTGCTCCTTCTCGCATAAACTTCGAGCAATCGCTCTCTCCTCCCCAGGACGACTCAGAACAATTAGCCTCTCCCTCAGCACTTGGTGCGCCTGTCGCCGGTAACGCAGCATCTAGCGTCTCTTCAAATGTCGCAACCAGTGCGCCTGTCGCCAGTAATGCAGCATCTGGCATCTCTTCAAATGTCGCAACAGATCAATCCTCTCCTGCTGACAAGATCCCTTTCGCGTCGCATACATCCTCACCAACTGACAGTGACAAGGTTCCTTCAGCGCCCACGGCTTCAGCAGCATTTTCTCCGCCGACTGACATAGAACAATCTTCATCGCTAACCAACCAGGACCCTTCAGCGCCTCCGTCGGCTGACAGCTCATCTGACAAGGACCCTTCAGCGCCTCCGTCGGCTGACAGCTCATCTGACAAGGACCCTGCAGATACTGAACTGTCAGCTGCGGTGTTCTCTCCATCGGGTGACGGTATACCTGACGAACCTGACACTCATACTGATTCATCAACTGCGGTGTTCTCTCCGTCGGGTGATAACGTCCCAGTTGATTTGACTGGCTGTCCTAGATGGCTTTCTGATGCCTACAATGCACTTACGACCGAAGACAGTCCGCAAGATTCCCTTTGGCACAAAACCCTGCAAGATTTGGTTACCTTCGAACGATATCATTCTTTCAAAAACCCAAATGGCAACGTGAGTATCGCGATTCGTTCCCATTCTGATAACCAACCAGTCATATCATAGGGATCGACTTTCCCGACCACGGGTTGTCCTAAAGAGTTTGCGTGGTGGTTCCAGAATCGAAAAACTGTCACTCGTCTTCCACCAATAGGTAAAATAGCCGACTTTGCATCACAATGGTGGGTCTGGTATTCGATGATTAGCCCTCAGTGGCGCGAACGTGATGCGTTGGGTAGGATTGTGGTCAATGGTACCGGCGAAGGAGATTGGGATGAGTTTGACCGCTCCGGGCAAAACGGGATGCTTAGCCTTGTCGTTTCTTTACACTGGTGGTACCGTCACTTGGATGGCCCTTCTCTTGACTGGACCTCAGCTTTACGTGATATATCCTGGGTTATCTCGGAATTGGTCAAGTTAAATCGGTCAGTTTTTCTCTCATTCGTCTGACTTTCTTCATTGGTAACAAATTACAATCCGAACAGGCCTCACCATCGCAGCAAACGTGCATTGCCAGAAAGTTCCGACGGTGAGGAAGAACAACGCTACTCACGACGCCTTCGCACTCGCCGAGACAATATGTAATTGAATTCCTTTGAGACATTTTGTATGCAAACGCGCGATTTAATATATAATTCTCACTAGTCTTATTCTCCGTTTTTGCGTTGAACATATAGAGGGCCAGCAAATAAGCGGTCCGCGCCCGACCGCTTGTCAAAGCTCAAATTTTCCCATTCTCTTGTTCAATATGGACTCCTTAGCTATCTCCATCTCAGACGACGAAGATACGACAGCCGAATCATCCCTCACATCGACATCGGACTCTGACCTCTGGAACTCTGAACCCGATCCCTTTATTGATTTGATGACTCCACACCCTACTTGTGTCCCCCCTGTGTACCAGTCTTCTTCGCCGGTGAAGACATCAGGACGCAAGTACAAGTACTATGTGGTTTTTGTGGGTGATCAACCAGGTTGTTATCGAGACTGGTAAGTTGACTTGTGTGCGATTCATTTTGTGTCCAATGAATGATCTGAATTCTTAGGGCTGATGCGAGTGGACGGGTCACTAATTATCCTGGCAACATGTACAAGAGATATGATTCATACGAGGAAGCTCTTGCTGGCTGGCGTCAACACTGTCATGGCTTTCACAATCACCCTCCTGGTTTTATCGATGGTTCACTGTTTGTATCTCCTAGGGCGCCCCAAATCCCAAAAACTCCGCCTCCCACTATCCCTCCTCCAGCTAACATCAACGTTGTCTCGGTTCCGGAGTCCAGTCCGATGCAGACTTCTAGCCAGATTAATCCTAGCGTTTTTCCCTCCCTTGCGGTTCCCATGACCCCCTCGTCCTCTCACAGATCGCCCAGGGTTGATGCGGAGGCTCCAACGCCACAATGCCGAAGTCGTGTTTGGGCCATTCATTCCCCAAGATTCAATAGTGTCGTCCCCTCTAGGTATGTATTATAATTCACGATTGATGTATCGGGTCTGATATCTCTGCATAGTGCCCAAGCGGACAAAATTCTTGCCAGAGCCATACGACAGGGGGAAGAGGTTGAAGTACGCGAAGTTGATGGTGTTGCCCAAGCTGAGGAATGGTTCGGTACTCTTTCGCTAGATGAATAATCGGACTCGCTCATATCGCTCAGTCAATTATATCAATGAACGAAATAGTATTCTTGTTCTTGCGCTCTGGTGATTTCACATAAGGCATGCTAATCAGTACTAGTAAGTAGTGAGTAGAGTAAGTAGAGTATCTCTCAAGTTGAGTAGTCCTCAGGACGCTGTAGACATCCATTCCGACGTTGGCAATACATAGAAAAAGGCCTCGGGCCCCATTTTTCAATATAACGACTGCGAAAACATTTCAGTCTTGTTTCGAAAAACAGATGAACGAACTGACAGTGATCGTCGACGATCTTCGCCATACCGACGATCTTCGCGATGCCTAAGTAGTAGTCTGTTATTGATATGCATAGGTATTAGAGGAAGAGCCACTTACATCTTGCGGTACTGCTCCTCATAAACTTTTTGCTTAAGTCGCTCGCCTTTGGGGTCGGAAGCCCTTCGTCTAACGCCAGTATTCCAGCGAAACCGTAACACCACTTTCAATGAATGAAATCTCACCTAGCCATTCGTTCTCGGGCTTTGGCCAGCCTAACGTCCTTATTCCTATTGGATCGAAGTTGTTGATCTCAGCCGATGATTCTCGATGAGTGTTTGAGATTCAAACATGTCATACCTCTCCTCATAGCGCTTTCGCGCCTTCTGCTGTGGTGTCAGTTCGACTACAGGATCAAGATCAGGATCACTGCTTTTGAGATTTGTGCCAGAGATAGTTTTGTTGGGCTTATATTTCGCATAGTCTTCAGGCTTGAGGCCCTTTCGTACATATTCAGCAAATGAGATTTCGAACTTCTGACGATCTACGTGGCCAGTTCGCGATAAAAGGTTGAGTATACCAAGACAGATTGGGAAGCAAAACATGTACCGTATCGTTTGGGCTCATCTGACATTGCAAGCGACTGTTGATTTTACAAGTCTTAGAAAGGATCGTGTAGAGAAGTAAAGAAAAAACGAGGAAAACATATTCGAACATGCCACTTATGGCTTACGTGGCCAGTTCCCGATATCTCATACCGTACTTTACTTCTATGTACCTCATTTTTTATTCTGCGTTCTGAGTTCGAATCCAACAAAAATCCAACGAAGATGGAGTCAAAGAACTTTGATATCATTCCTCAACGTAACTACTGGCTATCTACGGCAAACGAGCATGAGCGATAACATGTAAATCACGGAGCTCCTCTCCAGAAAACTTCAACGACGTGAGTTCATCCTCGATTTCCTTCGCCTTCTTCTTTTTGTCGGCAAGGTCTCGTGTCATCGCCTCAATCTCACTTGCGAGGACTTCCTTCTCTCGAAGTCAAATACGGACGGCAGCTTGAACCTGTTGGAACCGTTGCTCTACTTGAGGTAGAGTGAAGGTTGGAAATGGGGCGCGGTCCTTCCGTCCCTGTTCACTACTGCGATAGACTGACAGGACAATTAGTGAGTGTTTCAATTCAGTGTTATTAATCAATGATGTACTCACGCTGGATACTAGACCATGCTTCATTATGCAAACCATCCAACGAGGGGTTTCGGTCTTCTGTCCCAGTCGCGGTGAGATTAGCCGACGAAAAATCAGTGCGTACTGTCTGGAGGACAGTTGAGCGAGTGAGGTATTCGGTACCCCAGTTAGAAGAATAGCTGCGACCCCAGCTGGTGTTTTGTTCGTAACCCCAGCCAGAACCCCATCCATCGGAAGGATTGTTTCCCCATCCAGCACCGAAACCGTTCGATGTACTTGCATTGAGCGCAGCAGAGGGTGTTGAATCATCACCATTGGAGGGTAATTCGAGAGCTTCCGAAGGTGGAGGAGAGGGAGAAGTGTCGCTGGTAGCAGAGAGAGAAATCGGAGACTCCATGATAATGGTTAGCGAGAGAGAGTGATCAATATCGTACTACGTACCTCAATCTGTTTCAGGCTCCGATGGAAACCGACAAATGAAGCATTGGCCTGCCCGGCGCGCCACTTGTATATAGTCAAAAGTTAGCTTGCATTGTCCCTGGAGAAATATTCCAGAAAATGCATCAAAAAATAACCGAAAATTGGAATGGGTCTGGAATACTGACTCTCCGACGGAAGTGAGTTGGTTTGGAGCTGGGGACTCATTCTCTTTCATTTCGTCGGCCTCCTACTGACGGGCATGAAGTTTCAGAAAGTCAAGCTTCGCGACGTAATACCCCCTACCCCTCCAGATGCTACTACCAGCATCCAACTCGACGAGCTTTCAAGCGATGGCCGACGCGTGAAGAGAAAAGCAGCGCAGACGCAGCTCCCGTCACCTGTCAAGAAAAGCCGCATGCAGACATCGACAGGACAGAGTGGCCCGACATTGGCAGACTCACCGGAAATTTTTTCTTCAGTCCTTGAGACATATGCAAATGAAAACCCGTTCACCGTTGACGACTCCACGAAAATTCATAACGTTGAATTGTTGATTGGGACCGCCGCCGCTCGTGCCTCAAGACGATATTTAACATCTGTGAGTGCAGTTATGTAGAAATTTGCAAGCCTTACTTACATGGTTGTTTAGGATCAGCCACTCCTCGAATGGAGGAGAGTATCAGACGATTACCTGTCGGAGATGATCAGAAATGAAGGTCGAGGCGATGGAAATCTGGATACTTGTTTTTGCTGCCGGAATAGCTCAAGGGACAGGGTCCCGCTCTTTCGATGCATGGATTGTTTCCCGGAGGATTTGGTGTGTGAGCGTTGCTGTAGGGAATTACACGAATTTCGTCCATTAGACGTTATTGAGGTGAGTCCACTTTACCTTCTGGGAGGTCTCATTGAAGAAAAAAGCTGCAGAAATGGAACGGACATTTTTTTGAACGTGTTTCATTAAAATCAATTGGGGTCTTCGTACAACTTGGTCACAAAGCTCGTTCCGTTTGTCCAAATCCCAAGGTCGTCGAGAACTTCACCGTTATTCACGTGAACGGCATTCATACTGTCTGTCTTCATTATTGCGGATGCCCCAATCAGCTTTTAGCTGGTGAGTGGTGGCAGCAACTCCTTCGTCGCCGTTGGTTTCCAGCAACACATATCGACCCTCAAACCGCGGCTACATACCGGGTCATGAACATGTTCCACATCCTCACCCTTCAAGGCAAAGTAACGACATATGACTTTTACGCCGGCCTTGAAAAGATGACGGACAATGCGGCGTTAATAAACTTACCAGTGAGTGAGATAGCTATACCTTACCTGGGCTTGACATTTATCAATGAATGATTTTCCAGGATCGATATCGCAGTTTTTCACGAATGATGAAAGAATGGAGGCACTTGAAGATGGCGAAACGGTCCGGACGTGGAAACGATGCAGAACGGAGCCTTGCGGAAACGAAAAGTGGAGAAATGGGTATAAGATGTCCGGCTTGTCCTCAACCCGATGTAAACTTACCTGCGAACTGGAGAGAAGCACCGCCGAAGAAAAGGTACGTGTTACAGCACAATGACTGCCAGATGGCTTGTTGAAGTTCAGAGCTCCAGGTACCTATATTGGATCTTCTTTGCGATTGATGCTTGTTTCCGCCTGAAACGACGCTTGGTATCTTCAGAGGCCCGGGATCCAGACCTCGACGTGGGAGGTTCATATTTCACTGAGGATGGTGTATTTCGAGAGTATCTTCGAGCGGTTACAGACCAGAATGAAGTAAGTCTACAGTCGTTCATCATCGATCTCATGTGACTCACTTAGTCAGATGTCAACGTGTACGGGGTTGTCAGCACTAGACCACGCAAACACAAAGCACTCTCGCGGTTACGCTACCACAGGTGTTGGAATCGGCGTATGTGCACGACATGAATTCATACAGCTTAACGGCGCCGTAGATCTTCAAAAAGGAGAGAGGTGTGTGTCATTTCTTCATCGTTGCACCAAATATTGATGAGTTTGTGTTCTGATAGATACGCAAACATGGACTATGCTTTCGCTTCTTTCCTACGCCATCATCATCCTTCTCTCACCAAAGTTATCTCATACGACATCGCCTGTCAATGGTATAAAAATGTGGTTCGACGGGTGAAAGCTCTACCATCGTTAGTCTCCTGCGACCTTGGACTTCAAATCATCAAATTCGCAATACCGAAACTTCATATTCATGGCCATCAGTTAGCTTGCCAGCTCAAATTTTCTCTCAATTGGCTTCGAGGAGCAGGAAGGACCGATGGCGAAGGAGTTGAGCGGCCATGGGCACACCTAGGACCAATGGCCAGTAGTACGCGCGATATGGGCCCCGGTTCGCGTCATGGAACCATGAATGACCATTTTGGCCACTGGAATTGGGTTAAGCTTATAGGATTAGGTTTTTTCGTTCATCTTTCTCCTTCTACAATCACTCATGGATGTATCTAGGTGCGTTACTGCGCAAACGACATCAAGTTGCGATGAAGGAGTTCGAAACCCAAAATGAGTCTCTCAAGGAGTTTACTGAAGGCAAAGGCGCCGAAACCGTCCAGTGGAAGAAGAGAGTCGAAGATTGGGAAGAGGATCAGGATAGGCCCGAAGCAGAACGAACGGTGGCGAACCCATTCGAACTACCAAAAACAGGTACGTAACTTTTGCCTTGAATGTCAACGCTGTCTGATCCCAAATTTTGTAGGTTTGACTGAGCATGATGTCCGTTTAAGACTCTCGGAAGAGGAGGCGCAACAAGCGTCAAACGGTTCTTTTTCGTTACACGAAGTTGGCCCCACAGCCTTCATGTCCCAGCTATTAGAATTAGAGGATCAGCAGTGAGTAACATGATGCTATTCAAGGCTTATACATTGACCAAAACTGGTTTCAGACGTAGCCTTTTACTTGATATCTCTGCAAATTCATTCGAAACCGCTAGCCAAAAAACCTCTTTGATGGAACGACGGACGAAAGTCATGCGTCTCATGGGTCGTATCCGCTCTATCCAGGCGTTGTACATGCCCGCCGCTATCCAAATCCTCGGACAACGCAGGGTCGACGGCGAGGAACACGTTGAAAACGTCCCCATCATTTTCCCTTCAAATCTTTCCACTGCTGAACGTTCAACTGGATGCCATGGAGACCTTGCAAAAATCGAGGAGGAGCTGCGAGAAGCACAAATCCGCGGTGCCCTTGATAGTCTTCGCAATCATCTCCACATGAAAACCCGTCTTCTCACTTACCGGAAATCCAATGTCAAGGCCCAGGCAACAATCACAAAATCACAAGCTCTCTTGAAACGAAACCAACGACAGATTGATTCTGATGCACAGAGATACAGGGCAGCATGGCTCTCTCTGGAACGGCTTCGTGGTGTAGGTCATAGTGGATGGAACAAGTTACGGCCTTCGGACGTGAGAATGATGGATGGCGGGGAAGACCGAGCGTTGGGCATGGCACGAAAACGGGTTGGTAAGAAGAAACAGGATGCAGAGGTTGCCGCGCAAGCATCAAGATTGGACGAGTTGGATCTACCTTCTCCAGATGCTCTAGACATGGAAGACACCGACGATGGGACAGCATTGCAACGGGCCCGGACTGGAGTTGGAGAAGGTTTCCGGGAAACGTCCTGGATCTGGAAGGAGGGTGGCAATGGTAATTTGATCGACGACCATGCTCTCGAAGAATTTATGCGAGTCGAGTGGAGCAAATCATTCAGTCGGGTGGAGAGATGGAAGGAAGAACTTGCACTGCTCGAGGAGGAAAGACGGCGCGTTCTGGTATCCCTCGAGCATGAAGCAAAACAGTGGGAAGTGCGGCAAACATACGTAGGTCCCCGAGCTGCCAAAACCGACGAAATTCATTCAGAGGGAGCTCGAGCATATGCTCTTTCACAGGCGTATCTGTACCGTGAGATTGCGAGGAATTTCCGTAGGCTATGGAATGTGTTAGAGAGTGAGGACGATGGCATTGCATCGGGCGATATGGATTCGGCATCAGAGGATGAGGAGGAGGACGAGGCGGGTATTTTCGGAGACGATGACATGGCCGATATACCCGACGACGATTAATCAACTCTTTTTAATATTTTTTTGGCAATGACGAACAATTAATTCTATATTTTACTACCTAATTTGTGTGAATATATCAGTAACAGTAATCTTGGACAGTATTGAAGATATTTCAGCCGAGGTGCCGGTAGGGCCCCTGCCTGACAATTATGCAAAGCAGGGGATGCCGAGCTGCCGCTCAAGTACCGCAATATGAGATTTGAGTGAGTGGACAGTTGCCCAGTAGTTGCCCCGTTGTTATGCAAAACATATGTCAGGCACTTGCCTATACGTTACGCATAACGGCTACGCCTACGGGTGCACTGATAGGGAATCACGATCTCGTTACATCGAAACAAAGGCTTGATTATTTCACCAACTCAATAACCTGCCAGTGAAAGGGCTTTATGGATTCTGTGCGTCGAATTCTGTGTAGGGATCTATGTCTCTGTTCTCATGGTCAGTCTCTTTACTTCTTACAACCATCATCTCGATATTCCTCGCCACTCCAGTCTCCCATCGTTTCACTATGTCCTCCAGCGGCGCCTCTACCGCTCCTAGCATGTCCCCAGCGACGCCTCTACCGCTCCTAGCATGTCCTCTAGCCACGCCTCTACCGCTCCTAGCATGTCCCCCAGCGACGCCTCTCCCATTCCTAGCAAACGTGCCAGAACACCAGAACTTGAGCAGCGTATACTACGTCCAAGGAAACGGCTTAGGTCTTACAAGGAAGTCCAAAGAACCGTACCGTCGAGCCCTTCACGCAGGCGACGCAAGGTACCTGCGCGTTTTAGGAGGGTCTCCGGCGTCTTTGCTTATCTAGCCAGGATGCTGACGGATGTTCCAGTTGAGGTTGTTTATCTCAAGGTGTGTGGATAAAATAACGCTTTCCCTGACGCTTGTTCACTCAAATGCACAGATTTTCTGTTATCTCGACCCTCAAGATTTGCTCAGTCTATCCCGTACCTGTAAACGTCTAAGGGAAATTCTTTTCAGCAAAACCATCATGGAAGTTGTATGGCGCACAGCTCGTCTAAATATTCAAGGAAATTTGCCTCCGCTTCCAGAGGATCTCAATGAACCTCAGTACGCTCACCTGATGTTTGATACAGAATGCGACGTATGTACATTTTTGTTCTCACACATATCACGCTGATCATGAACAGTTTTGTGGCAAATCCTCGAGATGCAATATAGTACTGTGGAGACTTCGTCTGAGATCTTGTCGAGACTGTTTGACTACGTGAGTGATTATGATAGGATTATTGCATCAAGCTGATGGAAGGCAATAGCTTCCGCATATTCGACTGGCGAAGTTTACATGATGAGCTTTACCCACTCACGGCCTTCGAGATCATATCCAAAGAGAAGGTTCGAAGTAAGTGTGTTGCTTCATAAGTGAAACATGTTTGAACTTTTTGTAGTTCCAGGGAAGGCCTACGACGTGTTCATAATCGACAACCAAAAATTATCGGATCTGAAAGCAGAATTTGCGGCTTTGGAATCCGAGGAACATCGCCACTCATGGCTTAATCAGAAACGAAGGGAACAGACTGCCATCGTACAGGTATGAGTCGTTTTTTTTTGACCGTAGATGCCTCATCTTAACGCCATCGTTGTAGCATGCTTCCCTTTGTGAAGCATGGTATAAGGGCCAACCAGAGCGGCGCTCTGCACAGCTAATCACTCTTCGCGCCAATAGATTGGAAGCGTAGGTGATTTGCTGTTGGTAATTGATCGTTCTATTCACAACTATATCAGGATTCTTGGTCGTCTTGATGTGGTTGGCCTGCGTCGAGAGGCTGAAATCATTATTGGTGGACGCTCGAATCTCAAGGACCCCAAGGAATTCAAAGACCTTTCATGTGTGAAGCAACCCACGCAATTAACGGATCGCGGTACGTCAGTTTCAGTACGCTCTGTACGTTCGTAATCTAAATTTCACCATACTAGGCTGGGCTCTAATAAAATCCAAACTGATCGAGATGCTCTCGGAACATCGTATCAAACGTTTAGCCCAACAAAACTATTCTCGCCTCAGAGAAGAATATGCCAAATTTCTGTCTTGCCAGGATCTTCGAGACATATATCCAGGGTTGGGAGACGTCCTTACCGACCCAGTCGTTGAGGCTTCGATATGGGATACGGACCCTGAGGAAGGTTTGACGCCTCTATCCCTTCAAACGCTGCTGTCTCAATTTCTTGAACGGTTCCTTGGCGACTGGAGGCAATCAAAAAAAGAGGAACTCCTTGTAATCCTTCGCAAGGCGCGCCCTACGGCAATCCTGAGCGATCTCTCCCTGGCCACCACAATTTTTGGATGCGCCATGTGTAACACGTTACTGTTATACCCACAGGTGTTCTACCATCGCTGCTGCTACAGAAATCGTGCGGCCACCCATCAGAGTCACAATAGGATGCGGATGCTGAATGCACGCTATGCTACAGATGACCAGGAGGGTCCCTGGTCGTCTTCCTCACTCTTCTTTCATTCGGACAGCTCGCAATTCGCTCAAGAGATATTGTTCAGTGCAGGTCTTGACCCGGCTACAGCCACGGTCGGCGATTTGACTCTGGCACAGCCAGTGATTGAATGCACAGGCTCCCAAGCAGAATTCTTTCATGGACGACTGTTTGTAACATGGCCGGCGGCCGTAAGTCTTGTTCTGAATTCTTCGCAATGGCTGACGTTTCCCTGTTCGCAGTTGACTTACAATCTTACCGTCGACCATGAAAACCATTTCGTGATCAATCGTTTCGGTGACGAGACCTCTGGGATCCGCGCCCGAGAGCCCCTCAGCATGTTTTCGAAAGCTGTCTGTTGTGCAGATTGCCATGCGGAACTCACACCTAAATCGTTCATCCGCCACCTTAACGTTGTGTGAGTTAATCGGAATTTGCAAGTATAGTACATATTCTAATTCTCTATGCAGACATGGTCTAGTTTATTCGATCAATTCTGCCGGGTTCTATCTGCTACATGGTAGTCATTGGTATTGGAACCCTCGCGAAAACCTGCACTCAATCGGAATGGACTTTAGGTGGTGATGAGCTTAGTCCGCGTTCTTGTCAAGAGTTATCTATAGGCTATATAGGAAACCACGCCGCTGGGCGGGTGGAATTCTGGTTTGTAATGAAATGAGACAATCTGATATTTGCGACGTTGTGTGCCCCTGTGAGCCTGGTATGCAGTGCAGTACCCACTAGATTGCAAAAACACCGCCGTTCTACATAGCGTTGGATTATGGATAGGAAGCATGAGTAGCTTCCACGATTTCAGGGAGCTCCAGGGGAGGGAAAGGAACGAGCACCATAGAAGACCATAGACCGTGCAAATGAAGAACAAAAAACGACTGAGCGATATATCCTCACCAGCTGTGCTGATAGAGATCAACATATCCCGGTACATGTGCAAATAACTAGCGACGGATAGAAATTCAAACTCAACATACAGGCACTTCGACCATCCCACTCACTTCTGCTCAATACCGACATTCTGTGTTTCACAAAAGGCATCGCAGCTCCCACATGGACGCTGAAAATATTTCAGCATCGACCGTGCCATCGGACATCCTGTCTCTCATCTTTGAGCACACCCTTCTTTCACCAGAAGGTGACTGTGAAAGCACGTTCGTGGTTGTTTTGGCGTCGGTGTGCCATTCATGGAGAGTGACCTGTATCGACGCACCGAATCTCTGGAGCTGTATAGATTATTTTACTCATTCCTACGATATCGTTCGCCTCTTCCTGCAACGTTCCCGTAATTCTCCCCTCAGCATCGATTACAATGAAGATGGCAAGGATGAGCGGATTTTGCCCCTCTTAGCGCAGGAATCAGAACGTTGGTTAGAGGTCCGCTTGGTCGTCCCACCTCCTTTCTACCCCTTGCTGTCTTCCATCAGAGGCTGCCTTCCTCTTCTGAGGACGTTGATTTGGGGACATTCTTCGAGTGAAGCTCAGGAAAGTTTCGGAGGGTTTGAAATCGCACCAGCCTTGGTTCGGTTCTCTTTCAACTCGCCCTATCTCAAAAGATCGTTTCCTCTCCCATGGATACAACTTACTTACCTCAGTTGCTCCGACATTCCCTCCTCCAATCTATATACCATGCTCCTGAATATGCCCCGTCTCATTCAGCTTCGCATCTTCCAAGTTTACAATGACTCAATCGATGAATCAGTCATCCCTGACGGTCATGTCTTCACATTGGCTTCATTGAAAGTCACAGACTGTGACTTCCAAATGCTCCATTCCATCCTCAGGAGGCTACCGAGCCTCGGGGAACTTACGATCGTCATTTCGAAGAGGGTGAAGATGCGCGATTGCTCCACGCCAATCATGCTCCCATATCTCAGTTCGTTACACATCCAGGTGGATGGATATCTGCCAAATCTTGCTCAATCCTTCGTGATTCATGCTCCAATGCTCTATGAGCTTGAATGCATATGCAATAATGTGATGTACTATGATGATGACGACGACGACGACGATGACGACGACGACGATGACGACGACAACGATGATGAAGAGCTACCCCCGGTGTGGTTTGTGGGAAGCTGTGGGCCTGCTATGCTAGGTTTTTTGACAGTGTTAGTCAAAGACGCAAGTTGTGTTCTCACATCCTTGAAACTCGATATGAGTGTGGAGTTTGGTCCGAGAAAGATGGAATCACTTCTCCGTGTTGTACCACATCTAGAGCATCTGGATGTTGCTTGGATGCATAAAGGACTGGATGGGCACTTTCCTTTACAAGCTATGACTCCTGCTTGCAGCACCTTTCCCAAGTTGAAAACTCTTTACTTTGGCGTTCCTAGTACTGACTTTACATTTAATGAGGTCAATCAGTTGCTGGCTTTTGTATCTGGAAGTACAGATCTCGAGGTCAAATTTTACCATAACTAAAGTGTCATGTCAATTTTGTAGAGAAATTGATACTGTTGAACACAGTGTTCATGTGTATATTTCTAGATTCCAGCCAGTAACTTTGTGCACGACAGTTTGATTCAAGCGCTCAGGGGGCCCCACGTAAGCAGAAAACCTGGTATCACAAAACCTGTTGGGGTTTGTTTGGTCAACAGAGGTGATGCACTTGCCAGACTTGCCGCGAGCTAGCCGTGAGTGTGCCGTGAGCTAGCCATGAGTGAGCCGTGAGTGAGCCATGTTGCAAAAGTGCAGCAAGAAATCGACAAAACATAGCAAAGGAAAGGCAATCGTTTGGATTTTCATATTATTAGAGGGCTATAACTACATCTACTGACTCTCTTCAACACCATTATCCAAGAAATAGGCATTGAGTGTGTCTTGAAACTTTGCTGGTGCAACGAGGCGTTTACTTGCGTGAGTGATGTCCGAGAAGATATTGCCTGTCCGCTGTATAATATCCAGCAGAATACGGTTCTGAGCACGTAGATCGGTGATCTGAGCTGAGAGTGATCTGTATAACAAGTTTCTCATCCTCACTGAAAGTTGGGAACCGAAGGACATCATTTCCTGTGTTGTGATACACATATTCTGGAGGTGGGTTAGGCATTGAGTCTGTTGATGGCATGAGAAAAGGGCGTAGATGGCATAGCGTCAAAAAGCAATATATCATAGCACTAGATCAAGTACGGATGGACAAAAATCGATGATAATGACAGAGAAATCAATACAACAAAGATCAGGGTGCTCAAGTCAGCAGATTCAGCTTATATTCGACTTGATGGATTACCAAAGAAAAGCCAAACAGACCCCAACAGGTTTTGTGATACCCGGTTTTCTGCTTACATGGGGCCCCCTGGCTCAGACGTGTCAGCGAAGCGACTGGTACCAAATCTGGCACTTTTGGCGGGTCAGAGATAAGTCACGTGCTTTCTTGGACCTCAATGAAATTCGCAAAAAGGTGTGTCCCGAAAACCTGAACGAGGAAAAAGTAAAGAGTACAAAGGTTGCATATTATTACTGCAATAAACAAGTTTGTTACCGTTTGTCAAAATATGATTTTGTTGTTGAGTTATTGCATGTTTCTGAGTGGCATTCTGTCAGACTCACTAGGGTTCAGTAGAGTTTATTCTGGTTAGGGGTGTCTGACTTTGCACCAGTGACCACCTTGTAGCCTTGGCTGCTACTTTCCTCATTACTTGAAGTTCTATTCAGTATTTGTCCTAGGACAGAGTAGATTCAAATCATCATTTAAAAGTTTTCCCGCTGCCTATAGGCTGTGAATGGACGTAGTTCAACCTTTGGTGTCTGAGTGCACCAATTGCAATCATAATAGACCTAGTGGGATCTTTAGTTGCCAAGCAGATTGTTCTGCACCCATTGAGATTGGAATGTGTTGCGCACCGTACACGGTTGTGCATGAAACGCATCAGTGTACTGACCTTACAAAGATTTGGAGATCTAGGGTAGGGCAAGACTTGAGGGATTTTCGAATGAAGGTTCAGTTGGAGACTTAGTTGGACGATCAAACAGTTTGAAGGCAGTGCCTCTGTAAAATTTCATTTGTTTCACCTTTTTCTCTACCATATGGACTCAAGACTCGCGTACCGTACTTAGATAGCATAACACAGTAGAAAAATTTAGATTATTCTCCCCCGACGAAAGTTCATACAAGCTCAAAACCAACCTCTGTGTCTAATCGACCTCCTAACTAAGTATCCTCGGGTTTTCCTAGTGAATTTCTTCCTGCGAACTCGTCTCTCGTTTATCCATTGGGATAAGAGCATTATAGAATGGATATAGTGCAACTGTTGGTGTCCAAGTGCACCAATTGTGATCGTAATTGACCTAGTGTGACCATTAGTCTCAAAGCAGACTTCTCTTCACCACCTGAGATTGGAATGGATGTAGTGCGACTGTTGGTGTCCAAGTGTACCAATTGTGATTGTAATTGACCTAGTGTGACCTTTAGTCTCCCAGCAGATTTCTCTGCACCAGCTGTGATTGGACAGATCGGATTGTTCTGCACCACCTCAGATCGGAATGGACATAGTTCAACCTTTGGTGTCCGAGTACACCAATTGTGATCGTAATAGACCTAGTGGGACCTTTAGTTGCCAAGCAGATTGTTCTGCACCACCTCAGATCGGAATGGAAATAGTTCAACCTTTGGTGTGCAAGTGCACCAATTGTGATCATAATAGACCTAGTGGGACCTTTAGTCGCCAAGCAGATTGTTCTGCACCACCTCCGATTGGAATGGACGTAGTTCAACCTTTGGTGTGCAAGTGCACCAATTGTGATCATAATAGACCTAGTGGGACCTTTAGTCGCCAAGCAGATTCCTCTGCACCCACTGAGATTGGAATGGACATAGTGCACCCGTTGGTGTCTGAGTACACCAATTGTGATCGTAATGGACCTAGTGGGACCTTTAGTTGCCAAGCAGATTGTTCTGCACCACCTCAGATCGGAATGGACGTAGTTCAACCTTTGGTGTCCGAGTACACCAATTGTGATCGTAACAGACCAATTGTGATCGTAACAGACCAATTGTGATCATAATTGACCTAGTGTGACCTTTAGTCTCCAAGCAGATTGTTCTGCACCACCTGAGATCGGAATGGACATAGTTCAACCTTTGGTGTCCGAGTGCACCAATTGTGATCGTAATAGACCTAGTGGGACCTTTAGTTGCCAAGCAGATTGTTCTGCACCCTCTGAGATCGGAATGGACATAGTTCTATCTTTGGTGTCCGAGTGCTCCAATTATAATCGTAATTGACCTAGGGTGACCTTTAGTCTCCAAGCAGATTGTTCTGCACCACTTGAGATCGGAATGGACGTAGTTCAACCTTTGGTGTGCAAGTGCACCAATTGTGATCATAATAGACCTTGTGGGACCTTTAGTCGCCAACCAGATTTCTCTGCACCCACTAAGATTGGAATGGACATAGTGCACCTGCTGGTTTCCAAGTGTATCAATTGTGATTGTAATTGACCTAGTGTGACCTTTAGTCTCCAAGCAGATTGTTCTGCACCACCTGAGATCGGAATGGACATAGTTCAACCTTTGGTGTCCGAGTACACCACTTGTGATTGTAATAGACCTAGTGGGACCTTTAGTCGCCAAGCAGATTCCTCTGCACCCACTGAGATTGGAATGGACATAGTGCACCCGTTGGTGTCCGAGTACACCAATTGTGATCGTAATAGACCTAGTGGGACCTTTAGTCGCCAAGCAGATTGTTCTTCACCACCTCAGATTGGAATGGACATAGTTCAACCTTTGGTGTCCGAGTACACCAATTGTGATTGTAATAGACCTAGTGGGACCTTTAGTTGCCAAGCAGATTGTTCTGCACCACCTCCGATCGGAATGGACGTAGTTCAACTTTTGGTGTGCAAGTGCACCAATTGTGATCGTAATTGACCTAGTGTGACCTTTAGTCTCCAAGCAGATTGTTCTGCACCACCTGAGATCGGAATGGACATAGTTCAACCTTTGGTGTCCGAGTACACCAATTGTGATCGTAATAGACCTAGTGGGACCTTTAGTCGCCAACCAGATTCCTCTGCACCCACTGAGATTGGAATGGACGTAGTGCAACCGTTGGTGCCCAAGTGCACAAATTGTGATCGTAATTGACCTAGTGTGACCTTTAGTCGCCAAGCAGATTCCTCTGCACCCACTGAGATTGGAATGGACATAGTGCACCCGTTGGTGTCCGAGTACACCAATTGTGATCGTAATGGACCTAGTGGGACCTTTAGTTGCCAAGCAGATTGTTCTGCACCACCTCTGATCAGAATGGACGTAGTTCTACCTTTGGTGTCCGAGTACTCCAATTGTGATCGTAATAGACCTAGTGGGACCTTTAGTCGCCAACCAGATTCCTCTGCACCCACTAAGATTGGAATGGACATAGTGCACCTGCTGGTTTCCAAGTGTACCAATTGTGATCGTAATTGACCTAGTGGGACCTTTAGTCTCCAAGCAGATTGTTCTGCACCACCTCAGATCGGAATGGATGTAGTTCAACCTTTGGTGTCCGAGTGCACCAATTGTGATCATAATAGACCTCGTGGGACCTTTAGTTGCCAAGCAGATTCCTCTGCACCCACTGAGATTGGAATGGACGTAAGTGCACAAATTGTGATCGTAATTGACCTAGTGTGACCTTTAGTCGCCAAGCAGATTCCTCTGCACCCACTGAGATTGGAATGGACATAGTGCACCCGTTGGTGTCCGAGTACACCAATTGTGATCGTAATGGACCTCGTGGGACCTTTAGTTGCCAAGCGGATTGTTCTGCACCACCTCAGATCGGAATGGACGTAGTTCAACCTTTGGTGTCCGAGTACACCAATTGTGATCGTAATAGACCTAGTGGGACCTTTAGTCGCCAACCAGATTCCTCTGCACCCACTAAGATTGGAATGGACATAGTGCACCCGTTGGTGTCCGAGTACACCAATTGTGATCGTAATGGACCTAGTGGGACCTTTAGTCGCCAAGCAGATTGTTCTGCACCACCTCCGATTGGAATGGACGTAGTTCAACCTTTGGTGTGCAAGTGCACCAATTGTGATCATAATAGACCTAGTGGGACCTTTAGTCGCCAAGCAGATTCCTCTGCACCCACTGAAATTGGAATGGACATAGTGCACCCGTTGGTGTCCGAGTACACCAATTGTGATCGTAATGGACCTAGTGGGACCTTTAGTTGCCAAGCAGATTGTTCTGCACCACCTCTGATCAGAATGGACGTAGTTCTACCTTTGGTGTCGGAGTGCACCAATTGTGATTGTAATGGACCTAGTGGGACCTTTAGTTGCCAAGCAGATTGTTCTGCACCACCTCAGATCGGAATGGACGTAGTTCAACCTTTGGTGTCCGAGTACACCAATTGTGATCGTAATAGACCTAGTGGGACCTTTAGTTGCCAACCAGATTCCTCTGCACCCACTGAGATTGGAATGGACGTAGTGCACCCGTTGGTGCCCAAGTGCACAAATTGTGATCGTACATCAGGAAAAATATTCTCATCTCTAGAGTCCCCAGAGATACCCCCCAATTCCTAGGTAGTCTCAGAGAGCCTAGAGTATCTGAGTTCTTTGAGGCTTCCAAAAGTTCTCTGGGTGCTTTCTAGTGCTTTCTGGTGCTTTCTGGTGCTTTCAGATGCTTTCAGGATCTTTCAGGATCTCTAGGATATTTTTTGATCTTTCAAAGCTCACAAAAATCTCTGAGCAGCCTAAGAATTGGGGGGTATCTCTAGGGACTCTAGAGATGGAAATATTTTTCCTGATGTAATTGACCTAGTGTGACCTTTAGTCGCCAAGCAGATTCCTCTGCACCCACTGAGATTGGAATGGACATAGTGCACCCGTTGGTGTCCGAGTACACCAATTGTGATCGTAATGGACCTCGTGGGACCTTTAGTTGCCAAGCGGATTGTTCTGCACCACCTCAGATCGGAATGGACGTAGTTCAACCTTTGGTGTCCGAGTACACCAATTGTGATCGTAATAGACCTAGTGGGACCTTTAGTCGCCAACCAGATTCCTCTGCACCCACTGAGATTGGAATGGACATAGTGCACCCGTTGGTGTCTGAGTACACCAATTGTGATCGTAATGGACCTAGTGGGACCTTTAGTTGCCAAGCAGATTGTTCTGCACCACCTCAGATCGGAATGGACGTAGTTCAACCTTTGGTGTCCGAGTACACCAATTGTGATCATAATAGACCTAGTGGGACCTTTAGTTGCCAACCAGATTCCTCTGCACCCACTGAGATTGGAATGGACGTAGTGCAACCGTTGGTGCCCAAGTGCACAAATTGTGATCGTAATTGACCTAGTGTGACCTTTAGTCGCCAAGCAGATTCCTCTGCACCCACTGAGATTGGAATGGACATAGTGCACCCGTTGGTGTCCGAGTACACCAATTGTGATCGTAATGGACCTCGTGGGACCTTTAGTTGCCAAGCGGATTGTTCTGCACCACCTCAGATCGGAATGGACGTAGTTCAACCTTTGGTGTCCGAGTACACCAATTGTGATTGTAATAGACCTAGTGGGACCTTTAGTCGCCAACCAGATTCCTCTGCACCCACTGAGATTGGAATGGACATAGTGCACCCGTTGGTGTCCGAGTACACCAATTGTGATCGTAATGGACCTAGTGGGACCTTTAGTTGCCAAGCAGATTGTTCTGCACCACCTCAGATCGGAATGGACGTAGTTCAACCTTTGGTGTCCGAGTACACCAATTGTGATCGTAATAGACCTAGTGGGACCTTTAGTCGCCAACCAGATTCCTCTGCACCCACTGAGATTGGAATGGACATAGTGCACCCGTTGGTGTCCGAGTACACCAATTGTGATCGTAATGGACCTAGTGGGACCTTTAGTTGCCAAGCAGATTGTTCTGCACCACCTCTGATCAGAATGGACGTAGTTCTACCTTTGGTGTCGGAGTGCACCAATTGTGATCGTAATAGACCTAGTGGGACCTTTAGTTGCCAACCAGATTCCTCTGCACCCACTAAGATTGGAATGGACATAGTGCACCTGCTGGTTTCCAAGTGTACCAATTGTGATCGTAATTGACCTCGTGGGACCTTTACCAATTGTGATTGTAATGGACCTAGTGGGACCTTTAGTTGCCAAGCAGATTCCTCTGCACCCACTGAGATTGGAATGGATGTAGTGCAACCGTTGGTGTGCAAGTGCACCAATTGTGATGGTAATAGACCTAGTGGGACCTTTAGTCGCCAAGCAGATTCCTCTGCACCCACTGAGATTGGAATGGACATAGTGCACCCGTTGGTGTCCGAGTACACCAATTGTGATCGTAATGGACCTCGTGGGACCTTTAGTTGCCAAGCGGATTGTTCTGCACCACCTCAGATCGGAATGGACGTAGTTCAACCTTTGGTGTCCGAGTACACCAATTGTGATCGTAATAGACCTAGTGGGACCTTTAGTCGCCAACCAGATTCCTCTGCACCCACTGAGATTGGAATGGACATAGTGCACCCGTTGGTGTCTGAGTACACCAATTGTGATCGTAATGGACCTAGTGGGACCTTTAGTTGCCAAGCAGATTGTTCTGCACCACCTCAGATCGGAATGGACGTAGTTCAACCTTTGGTGTCCGAGTACACCAATTGTGATCATAATAGACCTAGTGGGACCTTTAGTTGCCAACCAGATTCCTCTGCACCCACTGAGATTGGAATGGACGTAGTGCAACCGTTGGTGCCCAAGTGCACAAATTGTGATCGTAATTGACCTAGTGTGACCTTTAGTCGCCAAGCAGATTCCTCTGCACCCACTGAGATTGGAATGGACATAGTGCACCCGTTGGTGTCCGAGTACACCAATTGTGATCGTAATGGACCTCGTGGGACCTTTAGTTGCCAAGCGGATTGTTCTGCACCACCTCAGATCGGAATGGACGTAGTTCAACCTTTGGTGTCCGAGTACACCAATTGTGATTGTAATAGACCTAGTGGGACCTTTAGTCGCCAACCAGATTCCTCTGCACCCACTGAGATTGGAATGGACATAGTGCACCCGTTGGTGTCCGAGTACACCAATTGTGATCGTAATGGACCTAGTGGGACCTTTAGTTGCCAAGCAGATTGTTCTGCACCACCTCAGATCGGAATGGACGTAGTTCAACCTTTGGTGTCCGAGTACACCAATTGTGATCGTAATAGACCTAGTGGGACCTTTAGTTGCCAACCAGATTCCTCTGCACCCACTGAGATTGGAATGGACATAGTGCAACCGTTGGTGCCCAAGTGCACAAATTGTGATCGTAATTGACCTAGTGGGACCTTTAGTCGCCAAGCAGATTCCTCTGCACCCACTGAGATTGGAATGGACATAGTGCACCTGTTGGTGTCCGAGTACACCAATTGTGATCGTAATGGACCTAGTGGGACCTTTAGTTGCCAAGCAGATTGTTCTGCACCACCTCTGATCAGAATGGACGTATTTCTACCTTTGGTGTCGGAGTGCACCAATTGTGATCGTAATGGACCTAGTGGGACCTTTAGTTGCCAAGCAGATTGTTCTGCACCACCTCAGATCGGAATGGACGTAGTTCAACCTTTGGTGTCCGAGTACACCAATTGTGATTGTAATAGACCTAGTGGGACCTTTAGTCGCCAAGCAGATTCCTCTGCACCCACTGAGATTGGAATGGACATAGTGCACCCGTTGGTGTCCGAGTACACCAATTGTGATCGTAATAGACCTAGTGGGACCTTTAGTCGCCAAGCAGATTGTTCTGCACCACCTCCGATGGGAATGGACGTAGTTCAACCTTTGGTGTGCAAGTGCACCAATTGTGATCATAATAGACCTAGTGGGACCTTTAGTCGCCAAGCAGATTCCTCTGCACCCACTGAGATTGGAATGGACATAGTGCACCCGTTGGTGTCCGAGTACACCAATTGTGATCGTAATGGACCTAGTGGGACCTTTAGTTGCCAAGCAGATTGTTCTGCACCACCTCTGATCAGAATGGACGTAGTTCTACCTTTGGTGTCGGAGTGCACCAATTGTGATCGTAATAGACCTAGTGGGACCTTTAGTTGCCAACCAGATTCCTCTGCACCCACTAAGATTGGAATGGACATAGTGCACCTGCTGGTTTCCAAGTGTACCAATTGTGATCGTAATTGACCTCGTGGGACCTTTACCAATTGTGATCGTAATGGACCTAGTGGGACCTTTAGTTGCCAAGCAGATTCCTCTGCACCCACTGAGATTGGAATGGATGTAGTGCAACCGTTGGTGTGCAAGTGCACCAATTGTGATGGTAATAGACCTAGTGGGACCTTTAGTCGCCAAGCAGATTCCTCTGCACCACCTGAGATCGGAATGGACGTAGTTCAACCTTTGGTGTCCGAGTACACCAATTGTGATGGTAATGGACCTAGTGGGACCTTTAGTCGCCAAGCAGATTCCTCTGCACCCACTGAGATCAGAATGGATATAGTGCAACCATTGGTATCCAAGTGTACCAATTGTAATCATAATAGACCCAGTGTAACCTTTAGTCTCTGTGCAACCTTTGATATCCAAGTGCACCAATTTCAATTGTAATGGACCCAGTGTGACCTTTAGTCTCCTTGCAGATTCCTTTGCACCAACTGTTATGCGACCATTGGTGTCTGAGTGCACCAATTTCAATCATAACATCATAGGTACTCTGTAAATATGAAGAAAATTTTTTTTAATTTCCCAGTACTGTAGCAAACTTGTCAATTCCTTATGTTCTGTATGTAAATTGTAGTAAAATTTCAATGCAACAGCTATTACATCCTGTATGTAAATTATCAGACAATATCACTGCAATAGCTCAATATGTCGGCTGTACCATGTAGACATGCCGGGTGTGCTGACCGGGTGGTAGGTGACAGATGCTGCCACTGACCCAACCCGAAACCCGGCACAACTATTCTTTTCTATTTTTGCAGCAATGCCAGCATCCAAAAAAATTGAGAAATAGGCAAGGTGCTGTTTCAGCTTCTTGTCGGGTGTTCAGTGATGGATGCTTACAAAATCCTTAGTGAGTGCTAGTTCTTATCTCTTTTCACAATTTTTGAATCAAAACAATTCGGAGTTGAGTATTCAATCGAGTCGATTCGGAGTTGTGAATCGCATGAGATGATTACTAAGTAGGTTCGCTGAGAGTTGAACTCAATTCGATTCCCGAATCCGAATCAAGGCATTCGAAAAATTTTCAAAGTCACATGCAGTCAAAAAAAGTAGCGCTCACAGATAATAATTGTGATCAAATTTGGAGAGGTCCAGCACTTGTTTAGCATCAATAAGTAAAAGAGGCAGTTTTGCTGTTGTATAGTAGATATTTACTATATTGGGCTGTCAAATGAAGGTTCCTTATGATTTGTAGAGATGCCTTCAGCAAAGAATTGAGAAACATGCAGGAAAACTGTGCTCCTGCAAGGACATTTACAGTAGCAAAAACAGCTCTACTTAAAAGTAGAGGTAGAGGTAGAGGTAGAGATCTAGGTAGAGGTTGTATTCCTCTACTTTGTGTCAGTCCCAAAAGGTAGAGCCCCGATAAAGTAGAGGTCTACCTTGCTGCAAAAAGTAGAGGTCTGTATAGGTCTACCTTTCCCCAGGCTTCCGGGACTACCCGGTCATGACCGAGTGATCACATGTCTTCGCCGCCGCCGTGGCACGCGCAGAGCGGCATCGTGATCTGAATCATCGTTGTGAATGCCACCATACTGTCCTTTCGTTGTTTTCCCCACTACAACCATCCATCCAGCCAGATCGTACACTCACGATGATGATCCCATTCACGTGTATACTCACCGCTCTCACCGCTCCGCAATAGGAAAACATATCATTCACTGTTCTTGATTGCTTCATACAATTTGTTTGTGAACTGGAGCAGAGACCCGAAGGCCGGAAGCCGGTGAGAGGCCGGCAGAGTAGAGATTTAGTAGAGATTGTTAGCTCTACTTTTGCTTTTGAGCTCTATCTTCTGAAAACCATTGAAGCTCTACTTTTATCAAGAAGTCTACCTCTACCTCTACTTCGTTAAGTGGAGCCCTGTTTTTGCTACTGTGGAAGCTCTGGCTCCTGCACATCAAGGTGGTGTTTCAGCTTTGCTTGCCGGTTGTGCCGTGATGGGTGATTCCGAATCGTTCCGTGAGCGCTAGTAGGCGCTAGTTGTTATCTCTTTTCACACGGCATCAGCAAATTTTCGAATTGAAACGATTCGGATTCGGAAACCGAATCGAGTATTGAGCCAATTCATGGGCCACAAGGTTCATCTTCAAGTCCGAGACTTATTAGTGCCACTCAGAAGAAACAGACTGGAGTATATATAAAATTGGTTACAGCGAAGTAAATCAGGAGATCAAGAATTCTCCGCAATGAGCCTCCTCGCGGATTTGGGAACGACCCATTGCGGGTGTATGGTACTTTTGTATCTGAGAGAGAGAGAGAGCTGGTAACCTTCCACCGTACGCCGTTCCCCAACAGAAATCCGGTCCCATTTTGAAGAATCGCCGTCCCAGATCCACATGCGAACACAGTGTTTCAACAATTTAGACAGCGGCCCATGTGGATACTGAGTCCTCTGCACTTCGTTGATGTGCATGAAGATTACATTATGCTGAAGCCCCACAGCGTTTTGAGGGAGCTCGGGAGGATTGTCGATTGGGCCAGGCGTTGAATAGGAATACCACGAAGTATAGGCGTTCTTATAAAGAACCTTTCGTTGATGATAGTCGAACGGTGTATAGCCGAAAGCACTCTGAGTGAAGAGCGTGGCTTGGACGATACGAGTATCGATCAGAGACGATGGCGATGGGGTCTGATTTTCGAAAGAGACATCTGCCGAAGTTGAACCGCGTCCATAGGAGTACAACGGAGTCCCGTTTTCAGAAGAGATGACCGTCGACACTGATTTCTGATTTCGTGAGGTAGGGGAGGATTGGGAGGAATGTTTGGATCGGGTGGGGTATGGGTTTTGACGAAGCACTTGACGACGAGTCCTAGATGGTACGAGTTAGGATCGTCATGATAATAAAATATGGTTTGGCTCACCGGATGGCCCAAGAGATAGATTCATCGTCGTGAGGTTGTAAAACAGATTCGCTCTCCACAACAGCAATACGGCGCGGAGAATCAACGACGTTGTGCCTAATGACGCCTCTTCGTAAGAAGTTAGAAAGGATGAGTAAAGTGTACGTACCGATTCATGAAACCATTGTCCCTCTGCCTTTCTTCCTTCTGCTCCAATACATGCGGAACGACATCCAAGACCGGAGAGGCTGGAGCCATGGCATCTCCTGGGTGAAGTTGTGATTCCCCTTCGGCGCGAGCTACAGAGCCTTGATGTAGAAGAGCGAAGTCGTGCCCGACGGTGCCTCTGTGGAAGAATGGGTAAAAGGGCGAGTGCGAGGTTGGAATAAACGTACTGAATCGTAGGATCGTCGCGCACTAACGGTTCCTTCTGTCTCAATTCAGGTGAAGCCACTGAGTTACGGTCAATGATGCCACAAAGTACTGCACGATCGGGAGTTCTAAGGACGCTTGAGCAACGATGAACGAGTTGATGATCGAGCAACCTACCTATGAAAGTTTGGAGTCCTGGAGATGGTTGAAGGGTCGAGAAGAGAAGGATATACGACATGTGTAGTCGTATCTGATTGTTCAAATCTGGTTAACAGAGCGAAACGGAGAGCAGGCATACTGAGGACGAGGCAGGTGAAAGAAGATGAGAAGAGAGTCCAAAGTCCCATGTCCTTAAATGACTGAGAATATTAACAAAGAACAAACGAATGCCGAGCCACTGCTAGAGCTAGGACCATGGTGTTGAACAAAGGAACAGACGATTAATGCGTCGAATCGCGATGAACGCGGTTTGACATGAAGGTCAGGACCGTGCGAAAAGCAGACTCAAAAAATTCAAAGCGGTCGCCGACCGTGGCCGAATTTCGGCAAAATTCCTGGCCATGGCGTCCGAACTTGTAACACCGTGTCACACAAGTTCTCATCCTGGAACATATAAGTTTTGCAGAAGCGTCGTACATGTGTGCTGGTCTTTTGAGGTACTCATGACTCAAAATGATACCATGAGAATCTCATAAGTTTCGCCTTTCTTTGACCAACTATTAGACCTTTATGTGTGACCAGGTCACATAAGTTCCCCATTGGGCCCGCTATTGTTCTTGAGGGTTTCCATATAAATGACAAATAAGTCTACAATAGGATTTTTTTTGATGTGACCCTGATGTGGTCTTTCTTTCTTTTAGTTTCCCATGAATTCCATAGAATTATCACATTAGACCATTGTCCTTATGAGGATGTTATCCAGGTATTATTACCATATATATCAAATAAGTGACATATAGACAACGTCTAAGCCTTTCTCGCTTATTCAGGACTTATGTCACATAAGTTTTGGATTTGTTTTCCAATAAGTTCGAGAACCTATGCGCTTAAAATTTTGCGCTTGTTTCCAATGAGTTTCCCATATGTTACGGGAACTTATTAGGCCCTGCATGCAGTGTTTTCACAACATTCGTAGATAAATGATATGCCCATCGTCTGAACTTTGAAGGCACAATTCCCGTTGCTTCAAGGAATGGGTTTGCAAGGCTACTGCCTACTACCACTTTCCTTAACCGATGACCTGGAGTACCTACGTAACCACGGGGTAAACGGGAATGGTTAGTGTAATGGGCGCAGTATAGCAAACCGTTGCTTCACTACCAAACGGCCGCTGCCGACATTTCTCCATAATAATAATATTGAAGTTTTGCGAGTTTCCAGTTTTTCTCAGCCTTTTCTCAGCCTTTTCTCAGCGCTTCAGCCATGGCAGTTATACAATTCTGAAGCGCTACTAGGCGCTACTCCGAGCCTACTGGAGGTCTAGCCGGCAGTGCTGAGTGGTGCACTCTAGACTCTAGTTCACTCTCAGGGTACATCCGTGAGTACATAGATTGGAACAAAACGGGGCAAACTCGGGGCTGTTCACCCATGAACGTTGAACGTTGAACGTTTGAACATCAAGCGAGACGCCTTCATCTTTCTCTGACTGTGTCGAAGGCTGTAGACATCAATCAGCGGGCCAGCCTCAAGCCTAGGAGGTCTAAAGTCATGGCCCGTGATGCATGAAGCACCACCTGCTATTAGTATCAAGATCACAAAGATGGATAGCATACCATCGATTGTCGGATAACTGAAGCGACTGGCGACCAGTGCAAAACAGCTCTAACAAGTTACAACCTGCTCGTACCTTGTCCAAACCTACCCGTCAACTAAAGAAGGCTAATCCTTTTGGATGCCTAGGTAGCTACTAGCATTTAGAGGCTCATTCTGTGCTGGCCTCGTAGTCATCACCTTGTGATTTGATTCCCAACTTCACTAGGACATCAACATCATGATAGGGATGTCTACTGAGCTTCCATCATTTCTTCGGGCATTGGTGCTCCACCTCCTTGTTCTCTTTCCTTTCTCACAGCCTGCACAACATCATCAACACGAAGGAGCATGCGGGCGGCCTGTATGACGCGATGAAGTATGAGCAGAGTAAGAAACGACTTCTGATCTTGCGGACTCACCTCAACAGCAGTTTTTAGAATTTGTACCTTGACACTTGCACTCTCCCATAGTCCGTACTCTTTCATGTCAACGATTTTTCCAGTGTCGCCATTCACGCCGAAAGTCGACATTGAGGAAGTATGTTTTGCCTAATTATTTATTGGAAGAGTAAGATGAGTCGGATTTCGAGGGGCATGATGGAGTAGAAGATAAACTGGATGACCAAAAGAACAGGACATACCCTGAGTTCTGTCAGTACCCTGATAGCGTTGCCACCAGCATTTTGTACTAAGGTGCGAGGAATGACCTCCATCGCTTCCGCGACAGCAAGGAAAGGTCCAGTTTCAACACCAGTGATAGTATTCTCTTTGGCCCCTTCTCTACCCTGGGACACTGTGATTGTTCCTACAGGACGACAACAAATTGAGATATCAAAGGCTAAAATTCATGATAAGAACAAACCTCGTTTGGCTGCTTGTGTGAGTCCGACTCCGACAGCCATTTCGATTGCCCCTCCTCCAGGCACTAATCTCGGGTCCATCATGACATTACGAGCGACAGACATTGCATCTTGGAGATTTCGGTCGACTTCGTTGAGAATGTCTTTTGATGGACCGCGTAAGAGGATAGTGCAAGCACGGGGAGAGGTACAGGGTGCAAGGAGTGTGAAGTATCTAAAAGGGATGTGCATGATTAGAAACTCAGGATCCAATGACATGCGAGGGAGGATACGCAACTCGTCGCCGATCTTTTCCACCCTCATCTCTTCGCATCCAGTCCCAACGTCGGATTCACGTAAATCTTCGACCCGATTGACTATCGTCGCACCGACCGCGAGTGCGATACGATTGTTGTCGGATTTTCGAACACGTCTAATGCAAGAGACGTTGTGCTTCAGGAAGTGATGTTGAGCAAGGTCTACGAACGGAAATGAGTCAAAGGATATTGGTAAGCTACCAGATACTCACCCGATATGCCTTTCTCAGTGAGTACTAGATCACATCCAACTTGACAAACTGCTTCGACCATAGCTTTCACTACTTCTTCTTCAACTTCCTGTGCCCTTGCCCAATCACCCTCTTTGCTGAACTCCATGTTGGTTTGGGATTCACCCTTTTTGTATTCCAACGGACAATCCAACAGAACAATCCTCGGTTTTTGAATTCGACGACGCATGCCGGGATGGGTGATATCTTTGTTGAGCATGATACCACGTATGACACGAGATTCTTCTATTGAACCTCCTGGAATTTTTTCGACTCGAGCGTGACGCTTGATGTCAATGATGGGCGTTGCGGAAAGAGGTGCAGACGATGTTTGTGTGATGGGGCTGCTGAGCTGGTTGTTTTGAGCGACGATCCGTACGGCATCGAGAGCCAGCTGGCACATAAGTCCTGACCATCGCGACACGAATTTGGTTCCTAGGGCACCCTTGACGATTCCGAGCATTTGTTCCTCATCGTTAACATTCACGGGTATAGCAACCCTGTCGATGATCGAAAGTGCCTCTCTCAAGGCTTTGTTGTAAGCTGAGATGATGACCACAGGATGTATATCCCTTTCTAGTTGACTAAGAGAGGACGCAAGGATCGATGCGGCAAGGACGATCACGCTCGTTGTTCCGTCACCGCATTCTTCGTCTTGCGTACGTGAGAGTTCTATCATGTTTTTCGCGGCGGGATGAGCTACGTCGATTTCTCGCAAGATCGCGTTTCCGTCGTTGGTTAATCTAGATAGTGTAGAGTTGAGTGCAGAGAATTGACGTGAAGCAAGATGGCTTACAGGATACCACCCATTGGATCTAGTATCATCTTGAGCATTGATTTTGGACCCAAGCATGTCCGTATGACATCTGCCACTGTTTTTGCAGCGGTGATGTTCGATATCTGAGCTTTGCGCCCCGATTGCCGTTCAGGCGCGGTGTCTGGTGTTCATCGATTAGATATTTTGACGACAAGGATGAAGATACGAGAAGAAGAGGCGAAGGAAAATGGATGTACGAACTCATCACAAAAACCGGTGTTCCCGACATTTTTTAGCACTGATTACAACTTCAAGAAGACAGAACGCGAGTACGGGCAGCTGTGCCAAATTTGAGATTCCCACAGGTCACCAGATCTACGCGTATCTGGGCGCTTGATTCTGCAAATTGAAACACCTGAGTCTTCCGATTCGTCTTGTAAACAGTAAGAGCTGGTGCTGGATTCTTCGCATCGACTCACTAGGGGCAAGTAGTAATCATACCAACTCACAGCTGGTGTGAGGGTCATGAAGTACATTGCATATCATTCACACACGAATGTGATCTTTGTGAACTAGTATAAATATACACGAACGTGTTGCATCTCCGCGAAACCGAGACAGCGAGCCAGGCTATGATCTCCAAAATGGCCAGTCAAGCGTCTGCTCCAATATCACAGCTGTTATAAAGCCTTGCTGCATCCACGCAAGTAATATAGAACAGAGGAGGTGATCAACTTAACCCATTACAATATCCATGTCCGTGATCTCCTTATCATTGACTCTGCTGTGTGAAGAAGAGAACAGCTCTGTACCAGAAGAAAGTGAATCAATCAGCATAGAGAGCTTGCTCGTGGTGAGTGCAGGGTCCTAGGAGAACGATGAATAGCGACAGCAGCATGAACGACAGGAACTAACCTTCCTAACATTCTCCAAGTCGTCTCTGAAGCCCTCCACAATACTATTCATCCAGAGTTTTGTGAACTTTTCGCGTAAGACCGTTTCCGATTCCCGAGCATCTTGGACACCCTCTTTTGGCAAGAAAGAAGGGATCTGACGCGCGGAAGGGTGAATAGGACCAGGGGAAGGTGACCGAGGTCGAGAAGTTTTCTCTTTACTATGAGTGTTATCAGAGTTGGCCCCATGTTGAGCGATATCTTCAGGAGCAGAATGAGACGAGGAGGAGGAAGATGACGACGACGACGAAGAAGAAGAATCAGAGTCAGAATCGGAGTCTTCGACCTCTACCGTCTTTATTTTTGTAGAACTGGTTGGAGGACGTTTTACAACGACGGACTCATTATCAGATGAGGAATCGTCGGAAGACGAGGAAGATAAGGAGACTGCACGTCGCTTGCGTTTTCTGTTTGGCCTTTTTCTGGCAGCCATGACCGTTCGGTGAAGAAAATGCCACAGGCAATTTTTTGATTTTTGGCGCTTATTTTTTGTTGGCTATCGATCTGACTGTGAACATGCCGTCAAAAGTAGTAGGAATCCTGGGCAAGTACAAACGCATGCTTTTCTTGAATATGCTCACCAACTACCTTCAGGACTGTAGGAGGAGGCCAACTCGGTCGAATGCTTGCAGCTTCCGCCTCCTTACTGAATATCAAAGTGATCGTTCTGGACGTTGGCGTCGACGCACCAGCAAAGCAAATCGTCGCATCCCCTTCCCACATCGACGGCTCGTTCAGGGACAAGGAGAAGATTCTTGAACTCGCTTCCCAGGTAGATGTCCTCACAGTTGAAATAGAGCACGTCGACGTCGAGGCATTAGAAACAGTCCAAAAGAGTTACCCAAACGTGTCCATTCATCCTACACCCTCAACAATTCGTCTGATACAAGATAAGTATCTTCAGAAGGAGTATCTCTCTAAATGTGGCTGTCCTTTGGGTCCCTTTCAAGCTATCGAGGCTACGCCAGAGGGAATCACATATGCAGCAAAAGAACTAGGTCTACCTTTGATGCTCAAAAGTCGGACAATGGCCTATGACGGAAGGGGCAATCATGTTCTACGTTCTACTGATTCTCAATCTATCGGAACTGCCATCGAGTCTCTCGGCTCCGGATCCAGAAAGCTGTATGCTGAAAAGTGGGTCCCATTCGTCAAGGAGCTTGCAGTCATGGTCGTTCGTGGTCTCGACGGGACTGTTTCCAGTTATCCAGCTGTCGAGACGATCCATAGAGATAACATATGCCATATAGTCTGGGCTCCGTTCAGGCTCCGTAATATCGATGAAGATCCTACATTGCCGACAAAAGCTGAACAAGTCGCGAAAGAGGCTATCAAGAAGGCGTTCGAAGGTGCTGGTGTGTTTGGCGTGGAGATGTTCCTGCTGGAAAACGGTGAAATTCTCATCAATGAAATCGCACCACGCCCACACAACTCTGGTCACTACACTATCGAGGCATGTGAATCGTCTCAGTACGACAATCACATTCGTGCTATCTTAGGCCTACCCCTCGGAAGTACACGTCTCAAAGTAGGTGCTGCAGGGATGTTGAATATCCTTGGTTCCTCCAACGATGTCGCGTCAAAATCAACCACCTCATCGTCGTCACTAACTTTCTCGGACGACACCTTGGTCAACGAACTGACTCACATTGCCCTGCGTACCCCGGGCGCCTCTCCACATCTCTACGGAAAAGGGCAGTCGAGGAAAGGACGTAAAATGGGCCATGTAACGATCGTAGGCTCAAGTAGTGCAGAAGTGAGGGAACGGATGTCACCTCTCCTAACATGTTTGGCCGAGCTCGAAGGCGGTAGTCAGAACGATCAGCATTCTTCCTCAATCAATCCTCATCTTCTCGGATATTCTCATCCCCATCCTCTCATATCCATCATCATGGGCTCCGATTCCGATCTTCCCACTATGTTGCCCGCTGCACAGATTCTCGCCAAACACTTCCCCTCCATTCCTTTCGAGGTCACGTTAGTCTCAGCCCATCGGACTCCCCTTCGCTTGATGAACTTTGCAAGGACTGCGGCAGCCCGAGGAGTGCAAGTGATCATTGCTGGTGCAGGAGGAGCAGCGCATTTACCAGGAATGGTAGCCAGTTCGACTGGTGTACCCGTTGTGGGCGTTCCAGTGGACTCAAAGTCTGTCAGTGGGGGTGGAGGAGGGCTCGGAGGGGTGGATGCGATGTGGAGTATCCTACAGATGCCGGTAAGGTCACTCTCCCTTACATCCTCTTCTCATATTCAATGGTTTTGATTCAGCGTGGAATACCTGTGGCCACTGTAGCAATCAATAACTCAACAAATGCGGCTCTCCTCGCAGTGCGCATTGTTTCTGCTGGCCAACCACAGCTTGTTTCTCAAATGGAGGAGTACTTGAGGACGCTCGGGAAAGAGGTAGAATCGAAAGTGGACGTAATGAACGACCTTGGATGGGCACAGTACAGGAAATGAATGTTGGTATATTATTTTCATCCGTGCTGTCTACATACAGCACACCGTAACCTTGCTTGTTATGTTACAACGATGCCCCACAAGTCAGAGTTGTGTGGATGTAGGAGATTCTCCGAGCTCAATCGCCAACTCAGTCTCAGGATAGATACTTTCCAGCATGTCTGCGGTTGTCTTTGTTGGGCTCCATCCGAGAGCTCTTGAGCGAGTAGATCGGCAGCGCGAGTTGCTACCTAAGTAACTTGAACCCTGGAATAGCATGCTGGTAAGAGGAGATATATATTGTAGACGGAAGGAAACACACATTGAAGTACTTGTCAATCTCTTCTTTAGTGAAAGTAGTGGGCTCCCCGCCTTTACTTCTGTTCATCTTGAACATGACATCTGATATAGCCTTCCCGACCTGATACAGAGTATGGCTTTCATTTGCGCCAAAGTAGTACCCTTCTCTACCATGCCCGAGTGTTTCCGGCGACGTAAGAACTGCGTCAAATATGATGCTGTAAAGGTCTGCCACTAGACGGGTAGTGAGCGAGTTTCGTATTAAGTTAGAAGAAAACTGAGACCTACGTTCGTGGACTTCGACGTTATGCCAGATATTCTTTCCTAGTCCTACCATCCCACCATGTCCTCTGTCCAGAGAAGCACGAATCAATGCCGGGATTTGAACAGATTTCTTGTTTGAGATCCCCAAATCGAATAAAGGGCCTTTTGCAATACCCCAGATAGTGGGTGGAATAATTATGTATGTTTTCACGTAGCCTTGTAAGTAGTATAGAAGGACGGATACATGAGTGAGTCGAAATCCGGAAACCGAGTGGGTACCTACCCTCAGTATCGGCGGCGACTATCTTCAAGTCGAC
Organism: Lentinula raphanica; assembly: GCA_027919835.1. Classification (NCBI taxonomy): domain Eukaryota; kingdom Fungi; phylum Basidiomycota; class Agaricomycetes; order Agaricales; family Omphalotaceae; genus Lentinula; species Lentinula raphanica. Next base: position 1,681,365 of record JANVFP010000004.1, on the reverse strand, counting down.
AGGTCGATGAGGCTGGGTTGGTTGAAGTGTTGCCATTTGTTCGGGGTTTGCATCATCCCAGACGATATCAGTAGCGTACATTCCAGCTGCTTTGTCGCTCAACACGCCTGTGCCAGACTAGTGATGAATTTAGAACGCATGAGTTGAGGAAGAGCAGAGTGTGTATCATCACTTACAGTGTTGACGAAAATTGGCTTGCTACCTGTCTTGTCAAAACGCTTCTTCAAGCCTTGCAAGGTTCCAGTAGCCGCATCGACATCATCACAGTCGGCCTGTGAGTTTTATGGGTACATATGTGATAAATCAAATTGCAATATGCAAACCTTACCATCGCGATGACTATGTCCACCTCCGAACACGCTTCACTCATCAAAGAGATGTCGGAATGTGAGCCCACGATTGGAGTGACATTCTTGTAAAGACTCTTGATTTTTTCCGCCTTGCTTGCTGAACGAACGACGCATCGTATGTCAAGACTTTCAAAGTCGGGCCGTTGGGCGAAACGCGTCAAGACGGTGCCGCCAATGTACCCTGTTGGGTTTAGATTTAGAAGTTACAGTTTAGAGTGCGTGCATCTATCAAAGCTAAACTGACGAGCGTGGAGATAACTTACCAGTAACGCCAGTCATAAGGATCTTCGTCATGGTGAAGAACTAAAAGCAATCAGAGTGGGATCCAGAATGCTGAGTTGCTTTCGTCTTTATATGACGGAAATATCCGTGAATGAAGCAGTGGATGACTGAGCAACTCGAGAGAAAATGACGAAATCTTTTCGCCTGCCTTACAGGCTTGTCATACTCGGGTGTGCTTCCGGCACTGAATTTCAGAAGACTCAGCTTTGGCGAAGACACCACGAAGACACCGTCCTATTGTGTAGAAGCTGGAGATTGCCGGTTGACAGTTTATGACCTGAGTATGCAATGTGCATCGTGCTCATGACGATTTTCCAAACAGGTAACGAATCCTACGAAAGACGCGCATGAGTATACGATTAGATCGAATGTTTCCATTGCTCTACGACATGCTTCATCAGATGATAAACGGAATCATAGCCTTGCGCTTTGGATACGCTTTTCCAAACTCCTTTTTGTATGCAGCATGCTTCTTCAAAGCCCAGACAATCATCTGGAGCGTACCAACAATCGTGAACAGATATGCTGTTTGGGTGTCATCAGAGTTATTTCCAGAAGAGAGAGAGAGAGAGTAAGAAGGAGGAAAGAGACTACTCACAAGCCCAACTACCTGTCATGACACAAATCACTACCCAGGCGAGGGTTTCGAAGAAATAGTTTGGGCATGATATGAGACCAAATCCATACCCCGTAGGGATGGCGCGTTTTCTAGTTCCAGGTGGACGTAGAGAGCGAAGATGGAGATGGGTGCTGAGATTTGAGAGTTCAAAGAACTGGGATGATTAGGATGTTCAGTCACGACAAAGCTGTGCAGGACGGAGGAAAATCAACGAACAGCCCATAAACTCGCACAAGTCCATAAGAATAGTTGGTCATTCCTAATAGTGCCCTGGACGTACGGAGAGGTGGCGGAGAATACGGGACGGTATAGATCGTAAGCAAGGAACAATCCTAGGGAAAGTGGGATGTAAGCTGTTGACCACTACCTCACGCCTTTGAAGACACACCGGATAGAACGTGGTAGTGTCCAGAGCTGAAGTTGTTGTCAGAAGAGTGACGCCGGAGTTTCGATAAAGGCGGTCTTACTTTTTGAAGACGTTGAAGAAAGGCATTGTACCATGGGAGAAGCGGTGAACACTGAGGAAATTTGAACAATGTCTGTATGTAAACTGCAATAATCAGGACAGTAGGTACTGACAACAGTGTTTCTAGAATTCGCTTTCCAAAATGTGCTTCGATCATGGCGAATGTCATCCTGGTTAACATGAGTACTCTGGGTAAGGTATTAAAGATTGACTGCACCTTTGTAAGTCGCTGTGTACAACGTCGGCGCCGTAGAAGACGCGAGGGAGGTAGAAGAAGAATGGGTGAATCAGGAGCGGACCTGCCTATAAGATTTTCATGTAGGCAGAAGAGTTCAAGGATTCCTTTGCATTACACGCACATATTCAATCACGAATACAAGTTTCCATCCGATTTGAGGTCCTAGATCTTTTACCTCCAGCTCCAGGCCAGGAGTGAAACCAGTAACGTCCCGTACTTTGACGTCATCCGCCAATGGCTTCTTCTCTGACTTCTGAGTGAGGCGCTGTCTGGAGGTAGAGAACTATAGAAGGCATAATGGAATGTGAACACGAGCAGTGTTGGTGGTAAGACGGGTAACAACGCACTTTGGGTATTTTGGCCTGTATTTTTCTCTTGACGTCTTCGACGGTGTCTTCTGGAGAGGTCTCTATTATCAGTGGAAATGCATTACGAGCGAATGAAGGTGTTTTGTTGGAAGCAGCGGAAACAGTTATGGTCAAGGCCATCGAAGTTGAGTTTCACCCGCGAACCAATCAAAGGTAAACATCCGATAGTCATGTGACCGTGTGAATGCGTATCAATTTCTAATTATGGTAACGTTTTGCCCATTTTAGTGCACAATAAAATTCATTGTTGAACTCATGCCCTTGCTTCGCTTCCAACCAACACCACCACCACTTGCTCTTGTGTTTCTCTTTCACCATTCGACCAACGACCCGCGCGCATAGATGGCATTGCCTAATGAAATCTTTCACTCGATCATCGAATACCTTCCATACACGCCTAACTGGGACGCGAAGCCTTCCCGAATTCCGATCCAGCCAGCCTCTCCTGAAGTCATCGCCCTCTCAGTAGTCAACTGGCGATTGCGCCGGATCTGTCTGCCTTTTCTCTTTGCGAACATTGCAATAAGACAGATCAAGGGTGCGAAAAAGCTGGAGAAATATCTTGCATTCTTCTCGGAATTCACAAAGTATGGTTTATCCATAGTCTTGTCTGTCCATTCGTTGCTTATAAGCATTTTATAGAGCTCTGGTTATAGACATCTCCTGTTGGCAAGGGATCGTTGCAAGTTTCTTGCCACCAGTGGCAGGAGATCAAATCATAACCCGTATACTTCCTCAACTCGAAAAACTTTGCTATGTCGAGCTGAGCAATCGTTTTTCATCAGCCTTACTCAAAGTAATACTTGCACGCCCCACCGTCACATCCGTTCTGGTCCACCATCTGCCACCTCAGGATATGCACGATCATGATCTGTCAAAGGTCACACTGTCCTCCCAATCTCTTGGCGACCTTAATCCATATCCAAGTCTTGAAAGATGTATGGAACATGGCATGAAAGTGGCACGCCTCAAGGTCGAGATACATGGACCACTCGACAGCGAAAGGTTTAGATCTAAAATCTATCATGGACTGAAAGAACTTCGCGTGTGTACAGACTCTTCGATTCAACCCTTTACAACCAGTTCCTGGCTGCCTGCGCTTTCGTCCACTCATCCAACCTTGAATGAGATCTGGTTTGAAAATTGGCGTCGGAACGATCTTGCGTTTCTACCACCTGATTTCATGTTTTCCTTCATCAAAGAATCGAAAAAACAGGACCTCAGAAATTTCTTCATCATCCAGCACATTGGTCTCCATAAAGCTACCGGCCAATCCTCGCATGTGTGGTATGTAATGGGACTCAAGTTGACCGCCGTTCGTGGCTATACTCCTCTAATCGAAATAGTTGCGCTTATCGCATCTTCATTCCCAAGACTCGAGGAACTTACTCTTGATCTTGATTCGAATAATTCCAAGGCCGCATATTCTGGTGTTCGTTGTTTCAATCTGCATTCCTCACTCTATCATACCTGATCTCCACAAATCCTTAGGATGATCTTGTAGCAGTACTTGGGCAGTTTTCGTCGCTCAGATCGCTGACTCTACGTGACGTTTTCAAGCGACTCAGATTCGAAAGGAACAACTTCCAACCCGTTGTTCGTCGAATTGATTCCGAAGACACTCGCCCCGTTATCCTGCTTGTCCGAGCCAAGACTGGGATATTGCGCTATGCGCTACGGATAGCGAAGGAAGTCAAAAGTTTAGAAAAAATCTATCTCGACGATAACGGTCGGGAACATGGTGACCGGAACTTGCTATGGTCTCTTCTTGGTCGGTTGCATGTTGTGAATAGTAATCGGGACATTGGTGGGACACTTCGACGAAGCGCATCTGGATTGTGGTTGGAAGCTCACGTAGTACTCTCGCTTAGAGCTGGTCGCGAACATCTTTCCATAGTGGGTTCCGAACGTGATCCCTATAAGTTGCAGCCAAGGGCCGAACGAAGATCATCTATGTAGTCGTGTTTCATTTGTAGCCATCAGCACAATGAATGTTGTGTAAACGATGAATCCATGACCTTTCGAAGAAATATACGAACGAGTCCCACAATGACGGGACTGACGGAACAGTTGACTCGAGCAGGACCTTTCGTCTGAACTCTCGAGTCTCCAGAGTCTACTATGCGACTCGGAGATGACGCACTACGCGTCGCTCAACCTGATGTGATATAGCAAAACACTCTACATTTCAATTTAATACAGATGCCTACTAACTGTCTATAGTTTGGCCTTCACCTCTTCACCTTTGTTTTCAAAGTTCTCCACGATCTTTGAAGGCAATCGGTCAGCGGATACATCATCAGGACACGGTAAACAGCTTCACCTGTTGCAGAGCTTCTGAAGTGGTTGTTGGATGAGTCGCGCGTTCATCTAAGTAGGTCATGTAAGAACTGGATAAGCCGTTTCAAAGTCAGGAAGACCCACCAAACACAGTAATCTCTTTCCATTTTGCAATAACATCTTCGGGCGAATACGGTTTTACAGTGGGGAATCCGTAGCCTCCACTACGCTGCCAGCGTGTTTGAGCAATCCAACCTCCAGAGAGCTCGAATAGACACCCAGAGACATCCTCATTGTCTGAACAAATTCAATGTCTTCAACAGTTTGCACAACATTCGAGTACAAAAGAAACCAACCTTCACTCGTCAGATAAGCAACGAGAGGTGCGATGTGGTCCGGCTGTATGTAATGCTTCAGTTATTCAACTACCGAAGATTAAGAGGAAAGACAAACCGTGAATGCTTTGAGCATGTCCGGTGTCCTGGCACAAACATAAGTCTCATTCTCCATCAAGTCGGGCAAGAACAAAGATAGAACGTACCACACGGTTTCTGTCATTGCTGTCCCAGCCGTTGGAGCAATCACATTGGCGAGAATGTTGTACTTTCGGCCTTCAATGGCAAGGGTCCTTGTTAATCCCGTAATACCAGCTTTAGCAGTCGCGTACTACGTGTGTATTAGTGATATGCTGGTCGATTTGAGTGACTAGTTTCGTACATTTGCTTGTCCGAAATTTCCATCTGCAAAATCAGGGGATATGGTGAGCGCCACCACATGTCAGTAGAATATACCACATACAAACACCGGTAGGGGAACAGGTGGTAAGTATACGACCGTATTTTTGCTTTTGGAAAACTGGCCATACTGCTTTGGCACACTGCATACAAGAGATTCAGCATCAAGTGCACTGCCTAAAAACCAGCTTGAATAAACTGACTTTGTAAGTTCCTCTGTGAATTTGAGTTCATCGGATAAAATACTGAGCCCATGAGTTGACACAGTAAAGCACAGACACGTACCGTAAATGCACAGCTACGACAATATCCCACTCTTGTTCAGACATCGCAGTGAATGATTTGTCCCGTAGGATACCAGCGTTGGCTACTAAAACATGAACGGCGCCGAATTTATCCAAGGCAGCTTTGACGATAGCGTCTCCATCTTCAGCCGAACAAACAGCAGTAGTCGCTTTCCCGCCGGCTATATCGGACACGAATCTCGTCAGCACAAGCCACACCTTTAGGTCGATCGAAGCTAGCTCGAGTTCTTACATTTTATGATTTCGTCCACAACGGAGTTTGCACCCTTTTCACTAACGTCGTTGACGACAACGTTAGCACCCAACTTGGAGTATACGAGGGCGTATGCACGACCAAGACCTGCTCCTGCTCCTGTCACAATGACCGTCTTTCCATCGAAACGAACTTCGGGTGACGCTTGAGGGTTGGGTGATGCTTGGAGAGCAGCTTCGTGAATTTTCTGCGATAGAATCTCAATTCGCCAACGAGTTCTAGTTGCTTGCGACCACACGAACTTACCTTCATGTCAATTTCTGCGAGTGACTTGAGACTATCTCGAATATGTCAGATTCAAGCCAGAATGAAACTGAAGTACCGACACCCACTATTTTGGATGACTGAAGTCTGTGATTTCAGACCATTTTGCTTTCACCTGTGGCAACGACACGTTACATCCGATTGGAGATGATATCCCGACGCACTCACAGCAGAAGGGGTGAAGGTTGCATCGTTTCTGAACACAGCACCTTGGCTCTGTTCCCACCGTACTTCCGCGATGAATCCGGCGCCAACTTCAAATATTCTTCCCGATGCATCCGGTCCATCCGGATGGCACACTGCAGCAACAAACGGAGCGACGAACTCGGGCTATTGTTCACGGATATCAGATACCGCAGAAACGGAGATGATTCAATCCCAACCTTCAAATTGGCGAGCATTTCTGGCGGCATGACGGTTTCCGTCATAGCTGAAGCGGCCATCTAAGTAAACGGAAACGTCAAGAGCCGAGTCGACTGGTGATGAATCACTTGATACTTACTGGTGCAATGACCACTGACTTGATGTTGTACTTCGCGCCCTCGAAAGCCAGGGTCTTCGTGAATCCGACCAATCCCATCTTGGCGGCGCTGTAGTTTGCTTGACCGAAATTACCTGATGGACTATCCGTTAAACTGTCTCAAGCTCAAAGGACCGAGGTAGAACATACCGTACAACCCTGCTGCACTAGCAGTGTTGATGATACGACCAAACTTTTGCTTTCTGAATATTGGCCATGCAGCCTTTGTGCAAGCAAAGGCACCCTTCAGATGTACTTCTGTGATCTGGTCCCACTCCTTGTCCGACATGTTCTTGAATCTGTTTGAAGAAGAATGTCAACCTTTCAGTTGTTGAGTCGAATTGTCGGCGATTACACTCACCCTTTATCTCGGAGGATTCCAGCGTTGTTGATGAGAATCGTGACACCTCCAAATGCATCGAGAGCACTCTGAATTACAGCTTTACCATCGGTGACTGACGAAGTGTTCACTACAGCCTTTCCACCCGCTGAACTAGAGTGAGAATGCATAGGAACTCATTTGTCAAAAAGATCAAGACCTTGTACGATTTCATCCACGACTTTCTGTGCTGCTGCTCCATTGAAGTCATTCACGACCACATTAGCACCTCGCGATGCGAATAGAAGTGAATAGCTGTATGTTCTCGTCAGATACGCGAGAGGAGAATGATGTTTGGACTTACGTCTTCCCGAGACCTCCGCCAGCACCAGTGACGACGACGGTATGGCCTTTGAAAGAGAGAGACATGAGCGATGATGAAAGGAAACAGAAAGAAGAGAACTGTCGATGCTTACTTACCCTGCGTCAAGTATCCAGTCAAGCGCCCTTCTTATCATGTGAAAATAGATCCGGCAGCTCTGTATCCGCAACCCAAATCATGCTCGGTGTTATGTTCTCGGAGTCGGACGTCCCATGGATGAAGGTATGTAGCAAAATGCATTGCTGGATAAATAACACACGTATAGAGATACTAGAGGTAAGCATAAAGATGCCATGGCGGCCTGCGCAGAATATACCTGATACAGCAGTTTGTGTGTAAGATATACAGGTGCTGTAGAAGAGATGCAGGGAACTGAATGTCATACGTGAAAATGACGAAGACGCAGTCCTAAGAGTGATGAGCAGTACACAGCGAATGGAATCTGAAGCAGCAGAGATGAATGAGACATGGAGAAATGAGACATAGTGAAGCACCCCTGTTAAGGTGCTATGTGTAGATGGGAGGCATAAGACGACAGCAATCGAAAGCAAACATACGACGAAGCATGAAAATTGAATTTTTATGAACAGATGAAAATGTAGACACAAATCGATATATGTAACTAATAAATGTAAAAGGAACCCAGATGCCGAATAGAGAGATAGAGATTATAGAAGATGAATGGAAACAGGATAGGATGAGGCAGTACGTGTACAAATGAAATCATGCAAAATGCTAGTGGGATCGTTTCGCTCACTTCAGACCAAGTCGGCGTCGAGCATGGTATTCTCCACGCCACCCGTACCGGATACATGCGCTCTCGACCATTTGACCGCAAAGGTCGAAGCCTTGAGGAACTTCTTGTTGGCATACTTCTTGAACAATGCAAGTTTGTGGAACGTCCTTTCCGCCATTTTCTCCACAAGGAAAAGATGCCCTTGGTAGAGCTCTTCTTCACTATAACCGGAATAGTAAACGAAAGCCTCATTCTGCATAATGACAATTAAGAAGAGTGACGGCAATCAAAAACGGTTGTGCGTACCCAATCGCCTCCCAGCATGGTTCTTGCGCTGTACATGCCGACTGCAGCAATGAGGCTGGCCTTCGCTCTCAAAAAGCGGTGGTCGATCAGTGTCACTTCAATGAGAAACTTGCTCAAAGTGCGTGTTTGGAGGTCATAATCATCGGCTTTGCTGATTCGACGCATCCAATTGTAAGGCGAACAGTAGTGCGATATTTGGAAATCTAGCGCCTGTAGCACGATGCGTTCTCCCTTGAGAATCTCATCCTTTTTGAATCCTTCGTCCGTCATGAAGACGAATTCATCTACGGAAGGGGCTAGGATTTCTTCGTATTTGGCGGCAATGAAGATGGCAGTGATTCCGACCAGCTGTAGTTTGACGACGGATACAGTGCGCTGTGACAAAAATCGGTCAAGTATGTTGATAGCTATCCAAAGGGTTTCGGGAAGCATGTGATATCGCAAATGAACTTGCAGCAGCCAATCAATAAGGGTAGCTCGCATTTCCCAAGTGAGCTCTGTTTGTGAGTCCATATAGTCGGCACGGGGCATCATCGCTTCCTAGATGTGATCATGTTCAGAAGGAGTATCCAAAACACGAAGGTTGAACCCACCTCTAAACCGGACATGTATTCAAAGATCTCCTCCGCGTATTCCGAAACCATATTAGGGTCAAGTTCTTCGTCATCATCGTCGAAAACCTCGCGGATTGCTTCGACTCGCCGTTGACAATCCAAACGATGTTGTGTGGCGAGCTCGGGCCATATTTTGGGAGCTTTAGGTTCCTGGGTGCCGACCGTCTCCGTAGGTTCATCATCTTCCTCCACAATGGCCATTTCATGAACATCTGGTTCACTGGTCAAAAAGTCTGCATAGGTCTCCACGGCGGTTTCTACAGGTGGTTCTTCGGTGGGTATGTCGACAGCCTCGGTCTGTTCCTCGACGTCCATATCGACGTCTTCATATACTTCGATAGGGCGAGGGACATCGCGTTGTACCCGTTTGGGACCACCCACGATTGATGAACGGGACGACCTTCCGGGAGGCGCGCGAATAGGTGCCGTACTGACGACGGGTGGGGCGACTTGACTTCGACCGGGACCGAGCGGGACACGCTGAACAGCATTATTAGTCGAGTTTGAGCGACCTCGCTTTAGGTTGACTTCTTCTTTCTCCTTGCCTAATAGAACTTTGCTGTTGTTTTCCTAAGTGAGAGATTCCTGAGCCGCAAGGTGTGAGACGACAAGACAGCGACGTACTCTGCGATTGACTGCCGTTGTAGTTACCTCGCCCAATGCGGACCGCGTAGGATTGCTCTTCAGTCCGCTGGGCTCCTTCTGCAAAACTTTAGAGGACCATGGTAATCCTGAACCTGATTGTTGACGAAGATGTTTGCTGGTCGCGTTTTCGTCGGCTTTCCCGCGTTGCGGCATGCGAGTAGTACGCTGAGGTAGCTGTGTAAATAAAGCTGTCAGTGCAAGTAGCGCAAGATCACAACGGCCAACTTACACGAGCATGGTTCGTAGCCATTAGTGCAAGGTATTCGAATGAACTCAACTATTTACGAGGAATACGAATGAAGAAAATGAAGCTGGTCTGAATAGACAGTAGGAGTAGCGGTGATGAAGAACGAAAGGCGACAAAGGACGTAGGATGATTGAAGCAGAAGAGAACTAAAAACGACGCTAAGGTGAAATTGAGTTTTGGTTCCATGTCCAACTTCACGTGATCGCGTGACCTTGAGCGCGTCTTAAGGTTACGTCATGACCATGACTTTGTGACAACGCGAAAAAGGAGATAACACTGAACAGCCCTGAGCCAAGTATCACTCTTACAGGTACAGGTAAGGACACTGTGAACGTTGACCGTTCTGCACGTTGGACGTTGAACAGTGACAAATACCGACATTAAACCTAGTACGCGCTGAAATGTACCTCCACTGTGTAGCTATGCAGCTTGGTATGATCGATTCTCAACCCTTCGAGCCCAAACCTGAACGGTCATAGTTAAAATTGATGTTCAAAGGTTCAGTGAGTCCGGTCTCAGCATTGCCAAGAGGCCTACCCGGGTGCCAACCCTGCTTGATCAAGATTCTGTGACCTATACTGGACTCTGAAATCGAAACTTCAGGTGCTGAGATAGGCTCTGACATCGATTCAGAGGACTCGTAAGGTTTAGGCACAGAGAGTGGAGAACCCGACGATACACCAGGAGCATCTGCGGATGAAGCTGAATACATCGCGCGACGACGAGCCGAACGATCTATATAGTGAGACGAGCGACTGGTCTGGGTCAAGTTGAGGTTAGACAGCAACTCGTGCTTTAACTGCGACATGGCCACCCGAGGCTGCGGCCTCATAGGTTCGTAACTCGAGGGTTTTCGAAGGTCGGCTGCGTGAACATGATTAGGTTTTTGACGAAAAGGAAATAATGGAATTTCTCCGGAGTCCACTCCAAGTGAACACTGTTCACAGGCGAGTCGATCCCCATGGATATGTACGATAAACACTGTTGTTCCGACAGTTAGATGGTCCAGATGTCGTAGGCGTCTAGGTGCACTAGCGGTCTTGGAACTAGATAGCCTTTGGTTTTGCGCCGAGCCTTGGGCAAGATTACTTGAGTGTATGTAAGTTCCATGCTTCGATCCCATATCCACAACAGCCCATCCTTCCCAAGCTCGATCCCAGTATACGGTCGCGTGGAACTTTGATACTTCCATTTCTTTCAACCTGATTCTCGGTATTTCATCAGAGACTGGATTGTCTCGTCCAAGTCGAACTTCGGAATAACCGTCAATGACAGCTACTCGACGATTATGCACAACCCGAGATTTCTCCACGACAAGACGCAGCCCAGTTTTCCCGTATGTTGACTGTTGCCCAGAGCTATGGTTATCCCATCCATCTGTATGATCCCATGGCTCCTTGTTCGAGGAATCATGCACATTATTGGAGGATTCGCGTTCAAAGGCGTATTGATCATGAACACTCCGCTGCATTGGTTCGAAGCCTAGTTCACCATTTCCCATGATGTCTCGATGTGAGTCGAAGTATCAATCGTCTGCTAACTTTTTCGGTCGTGATATTAGATGGAAAGCGTTGTGGTGACCAGACCTGGTGGTGACAAAACTTGACAAAAGGAGTCTTTTGGGCGCTTAATAAATTTCTGACCAATATCAGCCAACATCACGTTGCAGTGAGCGGCATCTTTCAGCACCTTTCTCAGATTTTTGCAGCTTCCTGCCTGGTGAACGCTCAAATGGAAGGACTTCCAGAGGTTGAGGCTGCATCCAAGATCGTGTCAACAATTGATACAAACTACCTTCTCCTAGGACCAATTGAAGGTTATGTGTTCGAAGGAGTGGCTGGTAAAAGTTGATTCTCAACAATCGACTCCTTATCTCTTTGTTGATTCCTTCTTCTGCTTTTCACAACGTGCACTCACTTCCATCTTGTAGAAATTCCACTCCTCGAAGATTGACATGACATGTATGGTTATGATCACAGATACAAAATCTGTATGGAGCGAAGGTATATATCGCCTTCGGAGTCGAGCTCACCCTCGTTGACGAGAGCTCGAAGTTCTCACCTCCAGCCAAGTTGCCCGTAGATGGAGGGCTTGTAACAAAGTTGATCCGTTCATGGCACTCTCAGCTGAGCAAGAAGAAGCGGAAGAAGAATGGCGATCGTCTATACTCGGAAACCTCTCAGAAATCCATACCCCGGGTGGTATAGATAATGCATCATTCGAAGTGATAAGCACTCGGTTTTCGGTTTGTCGGCTTTCCTCTCTTGCCAAACTTATCTCATACTGAACCAGGACCTGGCCTTCGAAATCGAATACGAAGGAATCAGATGGACTTGGGAGACTTGTTTCATAGGATATAAGAGTTCTGCCGAAGTCATCTCAAGGCATCTTGTGCTACCTCTTCTGAGTGTCACCCATGCAGCCTTTTCTGTGAGTAAACCTGCAGGAGAAATGGTAGATTCTGAGCTTGAAAAGGTTTGTCTTGCATTTTTTGGCGGAAGCCTGCCGGTTTAATTGTGTCCCATAGGCAATAGACAGTGTTGGACGAGCGGCTAGAAGAAGTGTTGATACACACATAAAGAATGTGATCTCTAAGGCTCGGATATACAGTAGTATGAGACGAATGACCGCTCTGTACAACTTGTCTGATCACCTGCGTAAGATTCTTGTTCTCGTATAGTCAAAAACTAAAATCGCATTTAGCACCCATATCTCTACAAAATGAAGAACCCAAGTTACAAATCGCTGCTCCACCTCGCATCAGAACACCAGACCGTCTGCCACTTCCGACGAAAGCTCGTGCGATTTCTCCGACTCTCATGGTAAATGCCTTGTGACTTACTTCCTTTCACAACTGCTAACATGGTCCCCTGTCCACGAAGGAACAATCTAACCTCGTAAAAACACCGCCGATACTGTCTTCTCCTCCTTCTACGAGTCGTGCTCAAGAATCTTCCATCATTGTGGCAAAACAAAGCTCTACAGAGGAATCGGCCACTGAGTCTGATGATGATGAACCTGAAGCGAAAGTCACCTCATTTGCGCCGGCTTCTACGCCTTCGATTTCTCAGCGTCCAGGATCCTCCCAGCTGCCTGTAAAGCCCGCTACAGTACCCAAAGAACCGTCTCCGGATTCAGATTCATCACCGCCCCGGCCACCGACAAAGAAGAAAAAGGCAACAGTAACTTCATCCAGCGACGATAGTGAGGAAGAAAGGAGAAGACGTGTCGCTAAACTCAAAAGTGGGACTGCGAGTGCTAGAGGAGGCGTCAGGCAGCCATTGAAACGAGGGGGGAGGCGATTCTGACTTATCCTACATAGCTAACATAACAGACTAGTACTATCCAAGGGTAAAAGCACAATACTCTCTTTCTCTCTGTGCATGCCCAACTATCTGCGTCCAACTCTTCGATCCAATTCGATACGCTTGCAATTATCACAAATAGTGTAAAATTGATTTACAATGCGTTCACGAATGGCGATTCGCTGTTGAGATAATGTCACCGAATATCGATACTACCTAGTTATCGTACACCTACCTCAGTGCAATTGCATGGAGAAGTGTGGATGTGTGCATTGCTGACACTACAATAAGGTGAGTTACAGTCGATGATTGGTCCTGGGGCATAATCTGTACGTTGAAAGTGCTGGATGGGCTTTCTGGGAATTAACGTCTCAATCAACATCGCTAGATAACCAGTAGCATACCTGACACCCTCGATACAGGTCGCCCCGACTATCAAACGAATGAGAATTGTCAACAACAGGGGAAAGATATTCACATTTCTCGGTAACACATCTTAAAATCTTAGAGAGCGCTCTCAGATTCTGTCCCGATAGCACAGCGAAGAAGCAACTCACCGACGAAGGTATGATCAAGAGTGAAGAGGCAGAGGATGACTTAAATCGGGGAATTCGGACCTTAAGACTAGCCTTGTGAAGCACGTATTTAAAGTCTAGCCTTCCATCGTCCTTAGGATACATTCTAACAAGTAGATAACCTTGAGCCAGATGCTGGTCACATAGTCCCAGTTCTCCATACAGATCATCCGACTCCTGATATGGAAGATATGCCCTGACTAGGGACTTCGGGAATGTTTCCGTTATACTTATCTTTGACTACAGCAGGATCTACCCGAAAGTGAGGTCATAGAAAACGCGCGGAACGAGATCAAGGATCAACTTGAAGAGGCTGTCGTGAACCAACCCAATGTCGTTAGACAGTTAGCCTAACAAATATTCATGTGAAGAACGCCTTGTGTCAAGGGAAATGTCAGAGTTATAACCAAGCTTACTTACCTCGTCCGACAAGTTTTCAGTCCAGACTGAAATAACTCCAATGATGAGTTGGGGAACAGCATCGGGGCGACTCGTCCTGCTTATTAGCCGTGCGTCACAGAATCTGCGGGCTGGGAGAGGCTGGGAGCCATAGACTAGGCTGATCGAGCTTCAAATGACAGAATTCTGATGAAAGAAAATTTAGAACAGTTTGGAACTATCTGCAATGGTCGTGTGATGACGATTTGGGAAGGCCGGTTGAGAGAAGCTTACACCATATAGTAAAGCAAGAGATTTACATTGAATGACCTCCGACAACACTTGAAATTCTGGTCCAGCGATCTGCGTCCTCCGAGAATCATCTGCTGCCGGTGGATTGGGAGCCATGGGACGCAGACATGGTTAGCTATACATCGGGCCCAGCAGCAAGACTTACTATTAGTACGCGAATCTAGCTTGTACTGCTCACTCCCTTTGAATGCGAGATGTATGCATGGCAATGTAGTATAGCTGTACTACTAATTGTTGAGAGAGACCTGCCTGGCGCCAGGCGCTCGCAGGCACAAATTTGGCAGCTTGGCGCTTGGTGCCTTGTTCCGAATCCCTGCCGAGGTTGAATTCAACAACCGCCGTCCGCGATTGGTCGGCAAAGATCGGCTTTCTGTTCCGTGTTGCAGGGGTCCGTGATAAAATGACTGTACATGCTTCAAGCTGCTTGGTTTGGTCGCATCACCATGACCGTCGACTCAACGAATCCACATGTAGATTCTCAAGACTCTCCGATAGTCGCGCAAGCAAAATCAGAGGTTGTAGAAACTGAATACTCTTATACAGAGGTGAGCTCGTTGGACTGGAAGACTCAGAAACTGTTTCCCAACGACCTTCCGACTCTAGCGAGACGTGATCCTGTATAATCTAGGAATCGGTGCCACCGAAACTGAACTGCAATGGACGTATGAAGGAGACGAGGAGTTCTCTGCGCTGCCTACTTTTGGGGTGATCCCTCAGTTTTCTGCGAGCAGCTTCCTGTCTTTGGATTGGCTACCAGACTTCAATCCAGTAAGTATTCATCTCTTCGTTACCTTTTCTATGTCAAGACCTTTTGAATGCGAAACAATAATCATAGGCTAAATTGCTCCATGGCGAGCAGTACCTGAGCATCAAAGCACCAATACCCACCACTGGAGATCTCATTAACTCTGCTAGGTTTGTATGTTGGATTTGACAGGACCGCCGCGTTGATTCACAAGCTTAAAGGATTCTGGAGGTAACGGACAAGGGTAACGCGGCAGCTGTCACTATTATTGTTGAGACACGAGAGAAATATAGCGGTGATCTCATGTTCGAGAATCAATCTACTTTCTTCATTCGTGGTTCAGGCGGCTTCGGAGGAAGACGCTCGGGAAAAGGTATGACATACCTTCATTCGTTTGGCAAAACCCAGTTCCTTACGCCGTGTAATCATATTTGCGTATCTGGATAGATCGTGGCCCTGCCTCAGCTCTAAATGAACCTCCTAAAAGAGTTCCTGATGCAATTGTTGAAGAAAAGACTCAGGCAATTCAAGCTGCTCTCTACAGGTACAGTTCGTCCAATCTACCGATTCACGATTCCGCGCCGACGCTTAATGACCGCTCGCTGGCAGATTGAACGGTGATATCAACCCTCTTCACGTAGAGTTTTGAAACCTTGCTTCTTTATTTCGAGGTCACTGATGGCCTCATGACTTGCAGATATTGCCACAATTTGCGGCCATTGGGGGATTCGAGAAGCCCATTCTACATGGGCTATGTACAATGGGTATTGCAGGTAAACATGTGTTGCAGACATTTGGACCTTTCCAAGATATCAAAGTTCGGTAAGCAATAATGTACCAGTCAGGCGGCATTCACTTTCTAAGAATGCTCAAGATTTGTCGGCGTCGTATATCCTGGGGAAACCCTTGTCACAGAAATATGGAAGGAAGCCTCGAAGGTCGTTTTCTGTGAGTCAAGAGCTTGGTCATTTGATGAACTTGATACTGATGAAACGGGGCAAAAGTAACAAAGGTGAAGGAGCGCAATGCCATAGTCCTAGCATCCGCAGGTGCAAACTTGGCTAGAGATGCTATACCAATAGCAAAACTCTGAATTATTGATAAAATGGGATAGAGAACACTAATACATAGTAAGACTCCAAGTTTAGACGCTCTTGATATACCAGTCCACAAGCGACACGGGAAATATAGTAGATGAGTGAGAGGAGACAGATCTCAATCATTGTCATCAAGTGCAGGTGTTGAGAAGACCAGAAGGATCTGAGCCTGTAGATGAACATTCAATAGAGTGTAGGCAGTGAATCAGTGAAATATCGCCTACCAGGATAGTACCAGAATGTGACACAAAGTATGACATATAAGCCTGCACACACGGTGGTGTTCACTGACAATACATATGTGGAAAAGGAGCAGAACATACACATCAAAATCATGCCCTCGAGCCAATTTGATTTGCCGTCTTGCACGCAGTAATTGACAGTGAGTACTAAGTAGTGTACTTCAGCTGAGGTTCCATCGTGTAACGACAACATGACATGCGTACCAGCAAGGAACAGAGTGATTGACTCATAAGGATCAAAGAGGAGGGTCAATGGCTTGCCCAGAATCCACCCTAGCGTTATGATGAAGCTGAAAGCCATCCACATGAGCTTCCTGAAATTGCATTAGCGAATCATAACTCACGGTATGACGAAAAGTGCAATTTGCTGCGAATTGGCTGATATCAATGACATTCGTGTGGACATTCAAACAAGGAGACTCACGATGCTGGATCCGACAGCCACTCCAAGACTAAGGGTCAACTTGTCTTTGACGGAGACAGTCACAGCAGTGACATGTTCTGCAGCATTACCTACAATCGGAAGCAGGATGATCCCGACGAACTCCTCCGAAATTGCACCACTCTGCGTTAGCCCATCAATTGAATCAACTAACCATTCCGCCGTAACCGCCACGAGCTATGTAGGATGTAAGGGAAAACCGGTAGACGATGAAACCACAGCACGCACAACGGTGACAATGACCAAAAGCACGATTGTGGTAACCAAACTCATCTGAGGCGTCTCGTCTTCTTCGTCTTCTTTGTTTTTCTCTAGATCACTTTCCCTTTGCGAGTCCTGAGGAACCTTGGACTCCTGCTTTCTTTTTGGATACGGCGTAGAGGGTTGAATGCCATCGTCGGTGTACAATGTTGCATGAGAATAGAGTTGGAAGAACAAATAGGAGGCATATACTGAACGATAGATATTTGAGAGTGAGCATATCTCATGAAACATCAATGATACGACTTACTGAAAAGTAAAACTAGTGCAACCTAAATCGTACAGGTAAGTCAATTAAGATTAACGTTCGAATTCGAGTTACGCACCCCATGGCTGACTTTCAATATGTCTTGCCCTTCATCACTGTCCGTCTCGGTGGTGACATTCATATGAAATGCCGCGGGCAACAGAACAGCAATCACACTCAAGGTAAGTAATGAGGAGTTCAGCTGGGTTGCCACTGAACGGCACATGTGAGTTGATGAATCACACAAATGGATGTATACATACCCGCGCCAAAGCCTTGTTCAGAAAATCGAAGACCACCTGCAAAAAAGCACATCCCCAGAACAAGTACTGCAAAAACGTCAGAGTGTGGACCAGAACGGCTGAGAAAGTTATAGTCACATAGATTACTGAGAATCGATCCAATCACTGAGAACCGACTTGATATCAGCACTAGGCCAAAGGACGTGATACTGGGAAATTACAGGATGATTGCACGATGTGCAATTTGCACTGCACTAGAGCAATGATCTATTCCGAAGGAGGTTAATAGGATGACCACGATGTGGATTCGTGTCGTACCGCAACTATGAGCTCCACGCTTGAAACAATAGTTAGTTCGAAGTCAGAAAGAAGAGATCGAGCTTACGCATTTCCCTAAAATCGTGAAGGATTGAGACTCGTAGACTGACTGGACTTTAATCGTAACATACCAACGTAGCATTAAGCAAGCCAGCCAAGGTTTGACCGACTCGAATCGACAATTCGTCAGTTGCAAAAGCAAGAAGCTGAATCGTTCCATTCAATCACAGTTAGAAATATAGGATAGTGACGCCACAATATTAATGCGAACCTTTGCGAGAGGAATGATAGCAAGGAATGAGACTATGGCTCGTTAGTAACCTCCTTTACCTGTGTAGAGCGGACGCACAAACAAAGACTAGGGTGTGTTGGTCTTTCATTGCGAAATTCAGCGCCCACTGGATTGTTATTAGTGGCAAGTCAACGAAACAGTAGAGGAGTCCACGCACCGAAACCGGTATACAGACCAACAGCACATTCAACCCTATGAGTGACGGTGTGAATCAACGTCGCTGGAAACCTTGCGAAATGCACCCACAAGAGGCCAAAACTACTGCTTTAATACTTTGAAGGAAACTTGGAGCAGGCCCAACGGATTTAGGAGGAGTGAACAAGCTCGTTTTCGCTCGCTGCAGACTAAAGGAAGTACGTGTGGCGGGTCGTTCCATATTAACACCAGTGCTAGCCCGCCTCAAAGCCCCGGTTTGTTCTCGAATGGCACTACTGGATGCTGGTTGGAATAGTGGTTGTCTCGATTCTGTCGATTCTTCAACGGAGCCGCCTGCCAGCATGATCAGTGCGAAAGAAAGGAAGGTTGGGAGATGTTGGGTCGGTTCAACACCTTTTCAAAGACCTGTGACTTTATGATGCATAAGTATTGTCTTTTTGTTGGCTTGGCATAAATTCTCCACCGGTAATTCCAAATTTGGATAAAACTCGGACCCCCCTGATCAGCTTTCAAGAAGGAACTTCACGAAAAGAGACTGAGCGCTCCTTTGGTAATTCAGTACACATACTATCATTGATCATTGATCCTTTCAGTTCACTGGTCACCGAATACTTACAGTACAGTACACAGTTTGGAAGCGCTCGGGGAATAGTGAAAACTGTCAGCCGTTTCAGAGCAAATTCGGCCTGCTCCGGAGAAAGCTGTGTACACCGAGTGAAGTACGATCTCACCCAAAAACACCGAACAACGTGTGTAGTTATGTGTTACTGCAACGAGGATATACGCAAACAAGCAACCTACTGTATTATTTTGTGACCTATCCGACTAGTGTAGTATCATCCCTGATAGGCAAAACTTACAGCACCATACAGCCCATCCTCCCGACCCAGCATGCCTCTACCATGCAGGACCTAGAACGCGGTAATCAATACGCTGTAAAGATCATGTATGACGCTAAGGGTGACATACCTCCATTTTTCGAGCGTGCCACCCAACTCCGCTATTGACATTACCATTCGCATCAGCCAATGCTTGGAGTTCTCTTCGTAATGGATGTCCAGGGTCAAGATTGCGTGCAAGGCGAGGTGTTTCTCCGGGTTGACTGACCCAGCCACTTGATGTATCGACGTACCACCCTCGACCACCTTTACTTTTGACAATCCTCCAACTTCCTGCGCCACCTCCAAGACCAACGAGCATGACTTGAGAGAGTTCGATGACCCTGAGATTTGTGGGGGCTCGGGCTTCTTCACGGACGGGGTTTGAGATGCTGAACGAGAATGGCGGTGTACACAATGGATTGATGAATTGAGAATGTAAAGCCACACATGACTGTCGCACGGAACCTCGATGCGCCACTGGGCCGGTGTTGCCTGGTCTCAGCCCACAGTCGAGCTCCGGTGTGGTCCCCACCAATGTTAGAACCTCGACGTGCGGTGCCTTGGCCAGAATAAAATTCGAAACGGCTTTGAGAGGAAGATCGGGTATATGTGACAATCCGAGCGAGCGTAGTTTGTTCAGAGGTTGACATGAGTTCAGAGCATCTGCAGTCAAACAGGCACTCGATAGATCGAGATAGACCAAATTTCCTAGGACAAAACAAGGAGCAAATGATAGAATGTCCCTCAAATCCTGCTCCTGGAGTGGGCAAACAAAAGTCATATCCCCGTAGAGATTTAACTCGGTTAAACCAGCAGTTGCTGGCGAGTCAATCAAGAACGAGCGGATACTTGAGCTGGTGAGCCGGACACAGCGACTTAAAGCAAGTGACTGGAGTCGTACGGTCGAGGATTGTCCTAATGTCTCAAGAAGCTCTGGCGTTGCACGGGTACCGGATAAATCCAAATGGGTGAGAGATGGAAAAGCTAGAACAAATGGGGCGAGTATGTGAGGTAGCACAGATTTGACTCCGCGCAAACCAAGCCGTTGCAATCCCGGAAAGCACAACGACTGATCCGAGGCCGGAGAGTCTGCGAAGCGACGCATAAAAGGCCCCCCCTCGGACGTGCTCCCTGAAGGAGGAAGGAGATGAGAGGATACGAATTCTGCGAGGGCGTTGACAAAGACTGCACTGACGCATCCAGTGAAATCTAGAGCTTCGAGTTCAACACACTGCCGTCTCCTTTCTCGGTCTTCCTCTTCGGTATCGTTGACGTCAACGAGGGCACGTCCACGAGAAGGCCGTCCACGGCCGCGAGTGGGAGCCCCACGTAATAGTAGTTCTTTCAGCACGGGTAAAGTTAGTGCACCGTCCATGTATTCGGTGGCTCCGAACACTGTCAAGTTAGGCATTTCCTGTACTTGGTCCCATATCAGACACCTGTTTAATTGCTCTCGAAACCGACTAACCTTCAGGATAGCTTCAACACGATCACCTGTTACGAATCTGCTGTTGGCTCCGTCATCCACAGAACGACGCATTCCGATGGTTCGGAAATGATTAAAATCGAGATGTTGTACAAAACGACCTGGACGAGGATCTCGAGGAGCAGGCACTATAGAAAGGAAAGCAACATCAACGCAATGATCAGCAAGCGAAGGATGATAAAAATTTCTACCATAAATTCCTGGAGATTTACTATCAAGCACGGTTTGTATTGCGTCGCTGATACTACGTACGAGCTCCCACCGAGCAGGACTTTTGCTTTTGGTTCTCAGCCTTCTCGGACTGGGCTCGCGAGAAGCAAACGGGGAGAGAAGCTCGAAAGGTACAGGTTCTTCGGGAAGAGCAAAGGACTCGATGACAGTTGCATGAAGTTCCTTCTCTACAGTTTTGTCAACCACGAAATTGGGAGATGCCGTCAATGCAGCGTTAGTGGCCGCCTTGACTGTCTTTTCCATTACTTGGTCGACAGTCTCCACTTCAAGGTCCCAAGCAATTTCGTCAACTAGAGACAACCAAGAACGTGGCAGGCGAACCTCCAGCTTGCGCCAGAGCCAGGGTTTGGCCGCTTCGTACCAGGAGCGGTTGACAAGACAAAGAGAAGCAAGGGTTTGACGCGAGTCTTGCTCAGGCCAGTGGCTTGGAGGAAGGGTAGACGGGAGGGAGACAGGTACACCGTGCTGTGTTACGATGAGAGGGTCCAAGGAAGTTTCGACAGGGGGAAGACAAGCAGAATAAACATGGGCACAAATGCGGGATAGAAGTTCTAACGGATAATCGTGAACAATCGACATGGGAAGTTGAAATAACCGATATTACAAGGATCTTGTAAAACACTCATGGCGGTTCTTATAAGACAAATAATTGCCTGCCTAAACTTATGACGGCAAGATTTTGCGGAGATTTATCCCTTTTAGGAAACCCACCATGATCGGTATGGCTCAAAGCACGAAACCTGAAATTAGATTCGGAGTACCTTCTCAACTCGTTTAGGCTCATCCCTGGACGTCAACGTATTTCTAGACGTGTTTCTGAGAAGTTTGGGAATTTTGAGGTGACCGAATCATTTCCCTTCTTCACAGTTTAACTTCGTCCAATATTACAGATTGAATCCAAGGTTGGTTGATTGATATTTTTTCTCTTTCATGTAAGTACTTGCAGTCAGGACGAGGATAAACACAGGCCATGTTAAGACATAACCGTCACGGTCACCCAACGCTCCATTCATGACCTCGTATGTGCCGATGTTGTATCATCGTAAACCCTAAATCATGGCGGTCAAGTTCCGTGACAACAGCTGCATTCAAACCGCCTACGAACTGATACCTGCTGACCATTACTTAGCCGGAATCCTTTGCGGTGAACCTGGTGAACCCGCCTACCCTCTTCTATACCAGCGTCGTTTGACAAACGAGCCCTGAGCTTGCCATTTCTGACTCCCAAGTTTTATAGGCATATTTCCGTGCAGGAACCAGAATACTGAACGGATCAAACATTTCTAGACGTTTCCTTCCTGAAATTAAGCTGGTACCGTCTGTCAGTTGCTGAATTATCCCATTATGGTTTCTAAACAGCGTGTTGCAATAGGTATATCGCATCTCACGCAATATGGTGGGAGATGGTGGACTGCGAGAATTGAGTGAGCGTCATTTTTCTTAGGCCTTCGCCTGCCTTCGCTTCTCAATCGAATTCCTCCGTACTGCCTAGTACGTGTACATGTGGGGGGGCAATACAAAGCAAAAATATGCTCAATCCGGAGGCAAGAGGCTATTCTCAAGCTTGACTTGCCAAAATCGAGCTTGGGAACCCAACGAATGACCTTTCATTACTTACCCATATTCCTCTAGTTTCGTCGCAAACTGTCATCGGCCTTGACGGTTCGAGTGGTTGGTGCTACTCATGGTCATGAACCATCCATCCATCCTGAAGCCAACATAAATTCAGTCTCCCCTAGCTGACTCTCGCGAGACGAGTTTGCGTTATTGAGAGCATAGACGCTGATCAACTTCCCAAATGCAACTTACTGCCGGCAACTCCTCAAACGGTGGGGGCGTTTCGTCTTCGTAGATATATATATTCAGCCCAGACTCAGAGCATGAGCAGTATGAGCTATAAGTACTCACAGGACCTCACAAATAGTTCAATCGCCTTCCGGTGAAAGTAACATGAATTCTACATAGGCTTTTGTTTGACATCCATCCATCTTTCGAAGATGGATGAAGGCAATGTTTTCCAAGCTCTGACGTTGAAGATTTCACGTTCTACTACTACTTCCGGAGTATAGGCCTCGTCCCTTTCGTCGTTGCTCAGCAGCGTTCTTCGTGTCAAACGGTCCCACAAAATATCCATGTAAATAACTTTATATTCAGTCTTCCCTTTGGGGGACCCCTCAAGTTGACCATACGGTCCTGATGAATGTGACTCGCGGTTCACATTCGTAGCGGCAAGCCCTTCCCTGACCAGGCAGGCACATTCGTTCGAGTTCCGAGTTCCACTGCCAGGCGTCTCAGCCAGTTGAACTGCCTCTTTGCATGCCATTGATGTGGAGACTATGTCAATATTCCCTAAACTTCACGAGCAGTTCATCCGACATTCTAATTCTAGTATGCATCTCCTTTGCGTGTGAATCTTCTTTTAAGTTGACTAGAGATGAACGTGCCCACTGAGGGTATGCGCAACCATAAGGAAGACTCAGACTGAAATCCGCACGTTCGAAACGCTATGTTTGGACTAAAACATCATATTCGTCAAGCATAACATCAAGGAATGATCACACACAAAGGAAAGGATATAACGAAAATAGTCATCGTAAATACAATCATCGCAGAATCAACTTCCTTGATTCCTCTTCGACCAAGACAAACTTAGAACGCCTACCACACCCACGGCCACAAGTGCAGTGCCTGCCCCAACAAGACCAGGCAATAACCATGCACTGTCGACAATGTTAGCGGCTTTACCTACTAGAGACCGACTACCTTCCTGAGCCTTGAGGAATTCCTCCTGTTGCTTCCTCCGTCGAGGTTGGTTTTGCGATAAGATTTCCGCAGGTGAGTTTGTACGACGTGCACTATCCACTTCGAATAATGACATTGGCATCTGCATTTCCAGTGCAATGGCAGGCTCCTCTGCGGATCCTTGGCTAGAAAGAGGAAGTGCTGGCGTCTCTAAGTTTGGCTGCAATATTTTCGCTCGCTCAAACAGTCGAGCGGCAGCCATTCGATCTCTTCTCCATGCTTCTGTTCCCCCGTGAATAGACCCCAATGCTGCGCTTCCATAAGGTGGTAAAGGCATTCGTAATGATGAGAGGCTATAGTGCGATGAGGAAATGAGTTCCGAAGCAGTACCCTCAAGGTACAACATTCCGGCCTCCAAATATAAGCGGGCTAGATCATTGCGACCCCCAAGGCAATGGAGATAATAGGCCTGAGTACCGCGTTGAATATCACCCTCATTATCTTTGGAGATGTCCGGAATGTCATACGAAGAATAGATAGGGAAATAGCATGAAACAAGTTTCATAGTAGCCATTGGTGCACGAGCAAGTCTCCAAGCACGTCTAGGAAAAAAATAGTTGACCGACGAAGGACCTGCGTAATATTCGATGACAAGACTCACATGAAGTATTCGAAGGCTTCGTCTTTATTCTTTCGAATATCAAGCCATTCGAGTGCAGTAAGTGTCAAACTCGTAGGATCCATGTTATATTGCTGTTCATTAACATTCTCTGCCCTGACATTTGAGTAATGCACAGAGGAAAAGGCGTTCGGGGCAGGTCCTACAATGAGTGATGGCCATATGACAGTCTGAGACTTTTCGAGATGGAGGGTAAGTAGTTTTCCAGGATAAACTCCTGCACCCGCACTATGCATTGAAGATTCGAGAGAGGCAAATGAGGATGAAGATCCCATGCTATTGCGGGAAGAGGTAGGTCGTGATTGGTGCGATGTAAGCAAGAGATTTTGATGCAGAGGAGCGCTTCGGTCAGACGGAGAGGAACTCAGGACAGGAGAGGGTGATGCATCACGATTCTCAAGCGACGCGGCAAAACTACTGGTTATCTCGGGGTCTGAGATGAATGCGAACGAGGAGTGGGTAGAAGCTGATGCTTCAGATGTCACGGATGTGTTAGAGAATGTACGCTCTCGGGTGGAAGGGCGGAATGGATGTGGTTGTGTTTCGAGTTGCCAGGAAGAAGCAATTGGATCCACTTCGCCGTACAGACGACCCTTCGAGCGCAGATAAGTGATGATGATTCAAATCTTAAATGCATAGCATACCTTGATGATAGGAGCCTGGCCAGTTACCCCAGCGACTATGAAGTTGGAGTCAATGGTGACAGAAAGATCTTCTTCTGTGGCTTCGAATGGAACCGTTAACAGCACAGTTGCCTGACACAATCAACGATAAATTCTAATGTCGATCAATGAGGTCCTACCTGGTCGTGAGACTGTAGATTCGAGGGAGGTTTGATTACGAAGGTTGAACGTTGAGGTTCAGTCTGTTGAGTTGCTAGATCTTTCACGCGAGTTGTGCACACATACCTGATGCCATGAGTAAGGAGAATATCTCCATTCCTGTCGACGTTCTGAGCTATAGGCCTCCATGGTATCGACGTCGTAGAAACGGTGGGGTCGGAAAAGGTGTATGAGGGCGTATGTAGTCAGAATGAGAGTACTAGAACGCGTGCTTCACAGCCATTACATGGCTCCGAAAAATCGGGCCGCTCTTTCTTCGCCGGGCGCCCTAATCAACGCGCCGCGGGTACTCCGCTCATTCAAGTAGGCATTTTGTCCTCTTACAGGTAAGTAGGGTTCATGATCAGAAAGCACCAACGGTGAGTCGTGACTAGTGATTGTTAGCAAAGAAGACTTCGCTCCGGGTGTGGGAGTAGATGGTTATAACGTCGTGACGGTCTATCGCTTGCGCCACACGTACAGTTATGATCGTGTACTACTTATTAATTCACAGATGCAGATGTACAGTTAGATAGAATTACAGCGTTACAGGTCATGACATGGGCAGCTTGCTTGCGACTCATGCCTGGAGGATGGCAAGTAAGCGTAAGAGAGGGGCGTTTCGTTTCTGAAAAGAACTCACAAGATAATTATATGACTTATGATCTTCACCACGCTCTAGATATTCTCTCTGATAGGAAGAAAAGCATGAGAGTAGCGCAAAGTATATAAAGGAGTCATGGATATGTACCTCGATTAAACCTTCGATACGTTTCTTGATCAAGAGAGGATTCGGTTGGAACCGACCAGCCAGTAGCCGCGTCACCTCATTTATTAAGTCATTGTGCGACATATGTTTGCGATCTTTCATGATCCGAACGATTGAAGCCTTGAAGGACTGTCAGTGACGAGTATCAGTTACGACGAAGGTTATACTTCTGTTTGGTGCCGCCTCTCTTCATCTATGCGATCGCGGGTTTCCTTCAATTCCTCTCCGCTTTCTACCTTCGATGAGACTGTACTGATTTTGATTTTTTGCAATGGAGCAGTGAATGCCGAGTTGAAAGAAAAGGAATCAGTGGTTTGTACGTCTCGACCAGGAGGGTGCTTTTTCAGAATCTTATATTTGGCGCATGCTAACGATTGTAGTTGGCGTTGAAGGTCAGTGTGTTCGAGAGCAGTAGCTTGATGTATTTCCTGCGAACCATGTTAGATCTCATGAACATTAGCGATTCAAAGGCTACCTCGTAAGTCAGAAAATCATCATCTTTTAGATCTTCGAACAGAAGGAGAATGACTGCAGCGTATGTGGCCACATTGACATCATGTGTCCTGTTCTTGAATGCGGTTCGTATATCAACATTCCCCAAGGAGAGTTGCCAGGTGAGTCGACGACCAGAATGGCGAGAAAGGTAGAACCGCTCAAAAGGCTTTAGGGTTTCGAGTAACTGTTGAGGTAGATTGCAAGGTGACGACGAATGTGACATTGGCCAAAAAGTCGATGTCATTATAATCACAGAAAGATCAATCTGAGGGGACTAGACGAAGGGTATGAGCACACGAAACGGAATACGGAAATCTTGACATACCATTGAAGACTTGAGAAGGTGTTCTTTGTATGATTGCAGAGTATCCGCCGACAATTTGATATCGTGAAACATCCCTTCTAACTTCTGAGTGAATTGGGTGCCGCATTCTATTTTCAATCTCGCTAACATTCCTCGTTCTGCATCGTCAGATACTGATCTCGCATGCAGCAGACGCTTTGCGAGATGGTTCTTATAGTAGCGTTCAAAGACGTCCTTCTCTGTCAGATATCGGAATACTGTGATGGTTTTTTCCAGGACAGCGTCTACTTCGGCGTCTGTTTTCTATAGGCAGAGTGATAATCAGGGACCAGCTCATAAGCATCCAAGAACGAGACTTGCCCCTTTCAATCCTCTTTTGAGATGGTCATCAATGAACAGAGAAATGAACTCTGAACACTTTGTGTTACTGTTGATGAAGGTTTCGAACGCCTAGACGATGGAAAATGAGACAAGTCACAGAGATCGAATGAATAACTACCTCAATCATGACCGCTTCTATCTTTGAGTTGCTATCGAACGACTTCTTCCACACAGCATCCATTTTGTCCTTCAAGTCCAGAACATCCTGTACCCACTTGAGCGCCATATTTAGGGTTTGGCTGGCGGCCATGGCGCGGTCCCTGCGTTCATCTTGAGTTCTGCGCGCACCCGTGCCATTATCTTTGACATCACTGGCGCTCCCAGCATCCAGACCTGACGATGTCTGATTGATAGCAGAGCCTCTTCTGGCGATAGAAGCTTTGTATGCTTTTTTGAGACACGGAATCCCTTCAGGGACCATGTGAAAGAGACGATATAGTCGCCCCAAATCTTCAAACTTGTCCAAGTCAATAAGTGTATCGAGACCAGAATTGGGCATAGCTATGACGGCGTCAAGATGGGCAGTAAGAAGATGTTGTTGTAAAATCCGTAGGAGGGGTTCAGTTGTTGTCCTGGAAAGATAATGATGTGTGCGGGATTCTTCTGATTCAAGACGAGATTCGACCTACTGAATGATGAGCGGCACCCTCTCTGAAAAGAAAACTTATTTGACCTTCAGGAGATATTCTGAGGTATCGCTGGTTTCGAGAATGATATCACCGTAATTTTTGTAGAATGCCTCGCTTTCTCTGAGTAACACAGGTTCCAGGTCTTGTTGGTATACTGTACGAGTATTGTCTTCGGAATCTAAGCTCCGTAAGACGTCGACACAACCTTTGACAGCAGAACGATTAATGGTATATCCTTCTCGTTCATATTGGATCTGGTTCAAGATTGCAGTCATAAGGCGATCTTTAATAGGAGGACAAATGATATGATCGAGGAATAGTTGGAGTCCAGCTTCCCATGTTTCTGGAACTCCGGCATTCTTCGTATACCTACGATCCTTGACGCGCACAATCTAGATTAGGATTTCTTTGTGAAGACTCAGAGACATCAACCACACACCATGTACTTTAGAAGTTGTCCCAACTTTGTCATGTTACTAGTATGATCATCCCACACATTTCTTAGGGCCTTCATGAGCAGTTCGTTTTCTTGACTCCTCTGTGTCGGATCAGCAATGCTTGTTGTAGGAAAGGCGGTTATGATTTGCTCTTTCGCAAGCTTTTGAAGATTGTCGGCGACTATTCTCTTCATCCCCCGATAAAGAAGCTCGCCATTGTTAGACAGAACCAGGTGATATGCATAACGATGGTTTTCCTCGAAAGAGAGATTGGAAGCGTTGTGATTGAGGATTTCCTTTATATTCTGTGACAATGTAGACCAGGTCTCTTCAACACTAACATCGAGTCCGTGCTTTGTGACGAGATTGAGGACTACGGTGTTCAAGCTAACGCGAGTAAAAACACACTTTTTTGGGAGGTTTCTAGACCGAAAGTCCAGACTTGAGCACTGCCAGTAAACCAGACTGAGTATTCGACAATAGGGCTCACAATCTTGGGTTTGATTATTCCCCGGCGTGATGCTGTAGTTGCAGTAGCGTCAAGATAAACAGTCATATAAATAAATATTCGCGTGTCAGCTCTCACCTGCAGCCATCTACAGTATGTGGGTGATGTGAAGGTGAAAACTATCTTCAAGGTCTCTGATGTCGATCGGATTCGTGGTTCAGAGCGGGTTCAGAGTCAAGAGTAAAATAGACGCCCATACGTGCGATCACATGACTAAGAATTTTGGCGCCTGCGCGTAACTCTGTTTGCTTTTACTGTATGACCACCATTTCCGCCATCAGACTTCGAGAGGCGCGACCTTCCACATGTCCTTTGAGCTGAAGAATAATCTCAGCGACGTACTCAAGAAGCGAGGGAGCAATTCAGCCCTTGACACCTCCTTCTCGATCTCTGCTCCAGCGCCCAAGACCAAAGTATGTTATAGCAGATCGTCCCACTCAGTTACCAACCTTCTTTACCAGTCCAAATTCAAACCTTCAACCAATGCGTCTGCTTCTTCAAGCAAGGGTACACGTAAGGGCTGATAGATTCCTGTGTGGCATTTTCTCGGTTGATCCCTTTTGCTAGCACGCCATAATGCCCTCCCAACGTTCCGTACCCCTGGATTTGGAAAACCGAAGACGCGTAAACCAGAACCGGAGACACCTACGTCCAACGATGTAATCGATCTATCTCTTCCATCGCCGAGTCCGCGATCGAAGCGTCACCTAGAAACTCTGAGCACAAACGACGGTGCAGTTCCTTACAAGCGACGGAGAAGCGGTCCACTCGATGATAAAGAGAACTTTTCGGTCACAAGTGGCAATCTCAAAGGGAAAGGAAAGGCTCCGGAAATAGACGACGTGGAGATAACGGACGACGTACATCACAAAGCTCCCTCTACGAAAGCAAACATCCCCTGTCTTCTTGCAGGTCAAGATGTTGGCTCATCCCATCTCACCGTCAGTCGACCGGCCAGTCAAGGTCATGAGGACTTGACAAAGGTTCGTTGTTTTGCCATGTCTATATACAACGTAACTACTGACAACACCATCGCAGAAAAGCGCTGCCGAGCTTCGTGGACTGCTTGAGTTTGTCCTTTCTGCACAACATGACAACAACCGTTTGATCGAGCAATATCGAAAGTCGCAGGACCCAAAAGTGGACATCGTGACTTTGGAAGGTATCGGGTACGCATTTCGTCCAGGTTGGCATATTACTAGTCTGTGAATATTCTCCATAGATTACTACTCACCGCTAGAATCAAGGCCATGCGTCAAACGCTGGAAATAAAGGAGAGCGAGTACCATAATCCATCCCTCGTCACATCGCCATACTTCAGCGACAACCTCAACTCGAGTTCCATATCTACTTATTCTTCAGAAACCTTCATCGGTTCCTCGAGTGACCGTACCCGAATCGCTTCTGATTCTATCTCGGACTCCTTCGACGACGACATAGAAGAACTCATCGACGACCCGGCTCCAAATAGCGATGATTGTTACTGGGCTAACGACGATATGGATTACGAAGCCCCCGAACTGAGCAAAGTTCTTGATGCCTCATTTTCTGCCGCAGACAAACCACTTGACGAGGTTCCTCCTTCGACGGAAGAAACGCCGGACCACACGCTTTTTGCTAATAACCCTTACTACAATGAAATCATGCAGAAACTGAAAAGTGTCTTCCGATTGAAGGACTTTCGACAAAATCAACTAGAAGCGATGCTTGCGGCTCTGGCAGGACGCGACGTATTCGTCCTCATGCCTACTGGAGGTGGTAAAAGTTTATGCTATCAACTCCCTGCGGTCTGCACCGGAGGATCAACCAAGGGTGTCACTATCGTCGTCTCGCCGTTGTTATCTCTCATGACCAACCAAGTGGATGCTCTTCAAGCGAAGGATGTGGATGTTCTGGTCTGGAATTCGGAAACAGTTGATCACGGCGAGGTTATGAGACGACTCAGAGGCTATCCCAAACCCAGTCTTCTCTACGTGTCTCCGGAGAAGATCAAAGACAGCGGCGCTCTCAAATCAATATTTGGTGATCTATACCGTGCGGGCCAGTTGGCACGTTTTGTTGTTGACGAAGCACATTGTATATCAACATGGGGACAAGATTTCAGAGAAGCGGTAAGCATTTGTAATCCTCTGTGGTCTCCATTCCTTTCCTCATGTCAAACCCCCAGTACCAATACCTCGGCACCCTCCGCGAGACGTACCCTGATGTTCCCATCATGGCTCTTACTGCGACGGCCAATCAGCTCATGGTGGACGATATCATGCAGCGATTGAAGCTCCGAAATTGTGCTCGCTTCAAGCAATCCTTCAACCGCACTAATCTCAACTACCTCATATTGGACAAGAAGACCAAAGTGATAGAAGACATCTATACGTTTATCAACACTAAACATCG
Organism: Lentinula raphanica; assembly: GCA_027919835.1. Taxonomy (NCBI): domain Eukaryota; kingdom Fungi; phylum Basidiomycota; class Agaricomycetes; order Agaricales; family Omphalotaceae; genus Lentinula; species Lentinula raphanica. The sequence continues at coordinate 1,650,068 of JANVFP010000004.1, read as the reverse complement.
AGGGGAGACAGGTATTATCTACTGTCTTGGTCGCGACAAGTGCGAGAAGGTCGCAGGGCAGTTACGACAGAAAGGCTTGAGAGCGAAACATTTCCATGCTCTGATGAGTGTCACAGACAAAGAGCAGGTTTTGCAAGAGTGGCAATCTGATCGTATCCAAATAGTTGTTGCCACAGTAAGAACTTCCGGAACCTCTTTTGATTCTGCGCTGACTCTTCCTCTAGATCGCGTTCGGCATGGGCATAGACAAACCGAACGGTGAGGTGGATCAAGTCAGAAGCGAGGGATATCTCACTTCTAGTTCTCCGTAGTGCGTTTTGTGATTCATCATGATCTCCCGAAATCCCTTGATGGGTGAGTTTTGAACAAGCTATACGTTCCCTTCCAACTGGTCTAATAATGCATCCTGTTAGTTACTACCAAGAGACCGGTACGGTTATGGGTATTCTTCAGGTTTGCCTGTCTCTCATCACAGCTTAGGACGTGCCGGTCGTGACCAAAAGCCTGCAGACTGTCTGTTGTGTACGTTTCATATATCATTGACTCGATTCGTGTGCATTCAATCTGTCCCAAGTCTATTCATATCGGGATTACAAGGTCATCCTCAAGATGATCAACAATCCGAAAAACGGCGACCCATCAGAACTCGCTAGTCCTGAAGCCAGGAAACGTCAGGAATCACAAGTCAAAATGGTCATGCAATATTGTCTCAACGTATCGGACTGTCGTCGAGTGCAGCTCCTTCAGTTCTTCAACGAGAAGTTCGACCGTCGTCATTGTCGACAATTTTGCGACAATTGCAGTCACGGTGCAGCAATGATCGAGCAGAATCTGACGGAGGAAGCCAAGTCCATCATCGACCTCGTACAAGAGTTTCACCATACTGGCCAGCTCGTCACCCTCGATCACTGTCGATCCGTTTTCAAGGGAGCGGACACAAGCGTTATTCGCGAACGCGGACACAATCGCCTTCCTCAATATGGTGGTGGAAAGCATCTTGACTCCGAACTCCTTGAACAGCTTTTCAAGAGGCTTTGCTACCTCGAGGGTCTTGATGAGGTTTCTATGCAAAGTAATGGTGGTTGGCATGTGTACTATCTGAAAGTATGCTGATCTTCATGTTGGTGATGTTTGGATGCTGATGTCTATATCCCGTAGCCCGGGAAAAGAGCAGCGGAGATTTCCAGTGGAGGAGAAGAAATCAGACTGTTTTACCGTCCTAGAGCTCCGAAACTTATCAAGTCATCGTCGACGTCTACTGCCTCGAAGGCCCGCAAGGGTAAAAGTACCAAAGCACAGAAATGAACGGCACTCTGACATTTCACGTCTGCATACTGTATACTATCACATAATCTTCAGAGTATTCGCTACACTGTACATACTACTTATCTTTATCCCAACTAGTCTGCGTGCTACCTTTCCTTGTTGACTCCTGAGTTTAGTATCGCCAACATCTGCATGAAGTATCAGAAAGATGATGAAAATATCCACTAAACACTCAAAACTCTTACAAGATCTCATAGTCTTGATGTATTATATGTTCTCCTCCGGCGAATGAAACATTGCATCCGCCCCTAGAGTCAGTGCTTCAGCAAGAAAATCCAGAGTTTGGATGATCAGAGACATACAAGTGAGGTGCAGTCTTTCCAGGAACTCTGACCCCGCTTACAGTGGCAATTCCATGGTACAACTTAGTACCTAACAACCGTGACCGATATGAGCCTTGGTAGACTTTGGTTTTCAAATGGGTGAACAAGATTACCATCCTCTTCGTAGCCTCCTTCAACAGGCCTTCGTCCTGATGGTATGTGCCCGTGCGATGTCCGAACTAATTCCATGGTGTTCGGATCGAAAGGCAACAAATCCTACATGATTAGTATGCCACCAGAATTATAACAGGTACGTGTAAGTAAAGATTCAACAGATACAGAGAATCACACAGACATATCGACCGCGATGATGATGCTCTCTTCCGCCGTAAGGGACCATGCATTTGGGATCCAACGCAGGAACAATTTTGCACGGGTGTACAGAGTTTGGGAATATCGCGCTGCCGATGAAGATGGGCGAAACACCGTCAGCATCGTAGGAGAAGGGACTGTGCTGGGCTGGAAATGCAGAGTTCTCATTTAATGGGACGCGGAAACCGGAAGATGGTACTGGGGGCGGTTGGTAGTTGTAAGCTGGAGGTCCTGGAATGGCACGAGGATCTTGGCCAGGGGCTTGGGGAAAATGCATTGTGGACCAAGTTGAAGGGGGGGAAAGGATGATTGATCAGAAAGGTGTGAAGAGTAGGACTTATATCGAGCTCGAGTTGGTAGGCGGTGCAACATATAATTCGAGTGATCTCTTATGTAATGGCACTGACAGTGATTACTACTGTCGTAGACGCGCATCATGAACTATCATGCACATGATTCATGAACAATGGCCCAGTGGGGTCCGGTGGACGCCTTCGTACCCGTATCATAGGGTCCCTGGATTCAACACGATTTACGATCATGATCGCAGGAAAGGAGTGGTTAGGAGGAAAGTGGTACGAAACGATCTCAAGATCACAACTCTCGAGTCAGATCGTGAATTTTATTCAGAGGGATCGATATTCGACACCCATCAGAAATGTCGATCGTTGCACTCAACATGGATGTTCGATTATGGGAAGGGTGTTTTGAGCAAGAATGGAATTGTCAGATCAATCCTCTATTCTAGGTCTTTTGTTCCGGCTTTCGTCTCCTTCCTTATCATCCGATTCTTCCTCACGCGTTTGTGGACCAGACACCGTGGTATGTTGACTATTTTGATGTTCCCCAGGGTTCTCGTTCTGAGCTCCAAGTGCATAACCATCCATGAGTCCGTTCACCACTGCCTCCTCAACCCGACGCCGTATCTCTGCGTCGATTGAATCTGGATCAACGCCTTGGTCAACCAGGTCTTGTACTGATGAAAGTAGCGACGCCGTAAGCTGTTCGGATATGGCATTTTGAGCGTATTGAGATGTTATCGTATCAATGTTCGGCGATGGCACGGATGACATAGGTGCAAGTGGTAATGAGGAACGAGATTGGAGGTAGGCGGATACTTGTGGAAACTCTTCTAATAGATGAGCAATTGGCTTGGAGATTATCAGAATTAGGACTCGTTGTCTGAGACAAAGCGTACGGATATCCCTTCCTCATTCACCCGATCAATTGTCGCGCCCTTCTCCACCAGATACTGGGCCGTGTCTACGTTTTCGACAGTGTATAACGGTGTGTCACCATCGGAGTCGACTATGTTGACATCTCCTCCTATTAGGGCTGAGCGATAAAAGAACGTAGTGAGATGATAGCTTGTACTTACCACGAGATATGAGATATTCGAGGACATGTATATGGCCATAAGACGCAGCGGCATGCCTAAACCAATCTGCTTGAGTGGGTCCAGTAGTACGATCCATTCATAAGGCACAGACATTGGAGTATATGTGTTTGGATCTGCTGCGTTGGGTGACATGGCTAACAGCGAGTTATTCTATAATTCAATGGTGATATTGGTCACGAAAGACTTGCAGTGTTGTTCAATCAATTCCTGAGAAATCTATCAGCTATGAGGTAGAACGATAGACAAGAAGACAGCAACTTCACTTGAACCCGATGTAGGTCGCCATCGCCAGCAGCAACCCATATATTTTTCGGAGGCTGAGGAGGTATTGCCATGATATGTAGAGAAGATGGTGGGAGTTGTGAAGGAAAAAATTATATATGATCGGCTTGATGTAGAGATGTGATCGTTTTTCTGTATGGTTCATTGATGTCGACCTTCCTTCCTTAGTAGGACTTCCAAGTGCATACATTTTCATAAACTACGCATTTCTACCAAGAGCTCGTCATTTTCGCAAAGGAAACAATTTTGAGTCGGTTAGCTCAGCAAACACAACATTACCAAGCCGGAATTTGATTTTGTGGCAAGGACGACTGGATGCCTCCTATATTCGACTTTTGGTCCAGTCATTCGATCGAGGTCGTTCCTAAGCCTCCGTTTCTCCTCTTCTCCTCATCATGAATATTTTTCGGCTATACGACAACGACAACTCTCCTTCAACGACCGACCAGAACATGGAAAGTTCTCCTCAAGATTCTTCCCGTACATCTGCCTTCGATGCAGGCACGGCTTTCTGCAACGACGATCTTCCTTCTCGCCCTGCACAATCTTCTTTTTCTTCCCCTCAATCTCCGAATATCCTTCAAAAGAGATGCTGTGGGTATCTGCTCGTGTTCTTTCCAGTGGTTCCGACAGTCCACAACCAATGACTGACCTTACTTCCAAGATTGGGCTTTACTTTCGGCAGACCTCGAATTCATGTATCTCGATCCTGCACTGCAATCTGATCTCGGAGGTACCGTTGTCGGAAGATCATTATTGGAATTCGTCCATCCCGAGGAGCAATCAACTGCCGAGTTAGATCTCCGTCTCGTATTGCAAAGTAAAACTGTCTACGGCAGTATCACCCAGTAAGCATGTACTCTCCTTTCTCGTCATCATCCCTGTTCAGCAGTCATTACACTCTATAGTGTTCGGTTTTCCCGACTCTCCCGCATTCGCCGCGTACTGAGGGAGAATTCCTCCCCCTCCGACGAAAGTTATCTGGACGAAGATTTCATGGCCGCTAACCTCGTCATCAATCTAGCATGCGAAGGCCTTATCCTCTGTTTCATCCACTCGACATCAGACGCCAATCCTGTCTCTGATAATGATGAACATGTCCAAAGTTCATGGTCCAATTGGTGCACTACATCTTTTATAAACGAGGATCAGCTCCAGATTCTATCTCGAAGTCTGCTGATGTGTGCACCCCAAAGTTCACATGGAAGAGTGTTTCAAATTCTTGCTAATACATCCGCGAGGCCATCGCTTCTGACTTGGCCTCCTCCTCAAGAGGGTTCATCCGATAAAGCGATAACTGATCTTGCAAAATCTGTTGACCTGGCCAGAAGTAGTGCTTCCATCCATCAAGCAAAGACAAACTGTACTCGTCGATTCAAAGCTTTTCAAAAACTTCACGGCACAGAGGTGGAAAGCGTTTATATCCCACATGGTGCGTGCGTGTTTCAATGGGTCTTACTTATAACAGTTCCCGTCCGTCAATACTCCTATCCTGACGTATCCTGCGTGCCTCTTACAGGCAGTGTGATTTTCGCGTGCCACAAGCTTTCAAGCTCTCCTTCCTCGCCTACATCTACTGTTCATTCTCAAACCACCAATCCAACAAGCCCAATTTCGGTTTCTCAAACTCAGAACTCACCAACAGCTCTCATGGGTTATAACAGCGCTTCATCGACCTCATATTCTCTCCCTCCACCACCGCCGCACCAGTCGTCGTTCTACGATTCGCAGTACTCGTTACCACCGCTAGCTTCATCTACGACGCTTCCTCCTCCCACAACCTCGTATAGCTATTCATCTGGTCAGCCCACCTTCCCAGGATCGAGCGCATACTCGTACAGTCATTGGGTTAATCCCGCATCCCATCCATCTGTACAAAGTCTGCGATCAGGATATTGGAATCATGGATCTGCAGGCTACGAAAATGGCTCCAATATTTCTAGCAGCCTTCCTCTGAGTGGAGGTCATCAATCTCATGGAAATTACACCCGGCCTCTTTCACCTTACGGTTCTCATATGCCTTATACTTCGACCGCATCTCACAACGCTGCGACTCACCTGGATGAAATAAACGGGGATACATCTTCACCCACCTCGGCTGCGTCTCCTACATCTGACCTTGTGCCACCCTCGAGGCGTCGTATCTCGCCTGGCTTATCGCCGGAGCACAGAGGGAGCAATGGATTATCTGGAAGTACCCAGCGTAATCACAGTAATCGACCAACTGGTCTGCTCAAATGCAGTAGCTGCAAGACAACGAGCAGTCCAGAGTGGAGAAAAGGCCCCAGCGGCAAGAAAGAACTCTGCAATGCGTGAGTCACGCCTCAATCGCCCTTTATGCTTATCCTAGCCAATCATGTTAATCGATGTATGTCTACTTGTTTTTTCTGTCAGGTGTGGACTTCGCTACGCCCGCTCGCGTGCTAAGAAGGAAGGCCACGTCGTGTCAAACAGCGGAAGAAAGCGCAAAGACAAAGTTATCAAAAGGGAATCTTCAACGCCTCCATCTGCAACGTCAACCACCAGCTCTATCGCGAGCTCATATTCTTCTTCAGCAGTTCCGTACCATCCATCCTCTGCTCCTCCATATCCACCTGCTGTATCTTGGAGACGGACATATGTTTCTAGCTACAATAATGCAGGTACTGCATCGTCTGGGAATGACATGTATGGCGCTTCTCGGAGCATCGGTACGCCTTCCCCTTCGCCTCCTGCCGGAGCCGCTACACCTGCAGGAGGGTTTTCGCACTACGTAAGTGCCTCTTCTGACTCGGCGCATCACCCAAGCGCCGCAAACCGGACTAGCTATTATGGGTCATCCATTCCCTCCCCACTGGCAACTCATCCTCCGTTGCTTCAAACACAATCATTTGAACGAGATCACAGAGATCGCGAAGGATACCCGCCTACGCCTGTTAGTGCCGAACCGAGAAGCTCTTATTATGAAGCTACTAGCTACGATCGTAGCGAGCGCAAGGATACACCGCGCACTTACGAGAAAGAATATGAAAGGGACTATGAACACGATGCAAGAGCTCGAAGTTTGGTCACCGGCTGAAGCCAAGCATAAAGTTGCAGGTATAACAACATTTTTTGTCTTGTTCTTGTATGGCCATTTCTCTCTGATGTTCTTTTTTCCCCTTGGGCTTTCCTTTCGTATGCCACTTCGCCACGGCCTATCCCTTGCCTTAGTGGTTCGAGTCTTTCTGTTGGTCTCTCCTGAAGGATGATGGTGTTGGTACAGTCTTTGCGTTTTTGATCGTCATCTTGATTTTTCCACAACACCAACTTTTCTGCGTCAGCTTTCATCCTAATAGTTGTATACTAAATAGTAGAAACATAGGTATCATACTATAGTCTAGGCCAAAAGCTTAAATACCTTAACGCCTTGACTTTTTACTCTCATAGCATAACAGATCTTATTATTCGTACCATTGACGCCTGTAGCAAACGTGCCATTCCGATGGGCTGTACATGATGAACTCTCTCGGGATCCGGTGTATTGTTTTCGGCGGTACTGCTACATTTTGCATTTATTTTGGACTCATTGGACGACTCATTGGACGAGGAGTGTTCCTTGATAGCCATATAGAGTACTTTGAGCCGAATTTCATCGCTGTTCCTGTCTAATCACTGTGGAATTGATAGAACCAGCTTTGACCGACTCGAATTTGGCCATTGTATGTTCGGCCCGCCCACCTCTTGAACTGATCCTTTAACATACTCCACCATGACCGAACAACCTACTTCGTCGGCTGCAGATGCGACACCAGAAGCTGCCGGAAAGTATGAAATACATATAGTGCTCAATTCAGCATGACTTACTCTTGTCCTCCATAGATCTACAAGAGTTGCTATTCCTGCGCCCGGCTCAAGCTCAGATGAAGAGGATGAAGGTGCAGAAGAAGAGTATGAAGTAGATCAGGGTGATTTCTTGCAGGATTGGCCGGATGAAACGGAGGTGAACATATTCCGCTCAGGTCGAAAGGCGGGCTCTCATTTGGCGTCATTCAAAGGAGCTCGAGCTGGTGCATTCTCGTATTGGGTCGTTGGACGAGCTTCGCCTTGCCAGATTTGCGGATCACCTCAAACGCCTATGTCTTCGCCAAAATCATATATCAACACTGGATCCCGATGTCTTCTGTCTGTTGACGAATCTAGAAGAGCTCGATCTGTACGATAACAAAGTCAAGGATCCAGGGAATGCTTTGAAGTATCTGACAAACCTTTCGTAGGTGTATTGCCTATCCTTATCTGTTTATGGCTTATACTTGCCAAGAGTTCTAGATCTCTCTTTCAACCTTATTCGAACAATACCTGAATCATTGGCTCAACTTACTTCCCTCAAGACCGTTTACTTCGTGCAGAATCGGATATCCCAGATTACAGGCCTGAATAACCTGACCTCTCTACGAAGCCTAGAACTTGGCGGCAATAGAATCCGTGTAAGTCCGATTTCATGTCAAGAGACCAGACTTGACTTGCGCAGAACATCGAGAACCTGGACGGGTTAGTCAATTTAGAGGAGCTTTGGTTAGGAAAGAACAAGATCACGAAGCTAGAGGTCTCATTGTCTACATACTTCTTCGTCACAACGATTCTCAAACGTTTCCATAGAACCTGTCGAAATTGCAAAAGCTGAAAATCCTTTCTATCCAGTCTAATCGGATCACTGTCATTGAAGGGCTAGAGGAGTTGACTAACCTGGAAGAACTATACCTTAGCCATAACGGCTTGAAAAAGTTGGAAGGTTTAGAAAAGAACGTACGTTTACTTCAACAACAAGTTGTGTTATTTCCTGACATGTATACCTAGATCAAACTTCGTACGCTCGACGTAGGTAACAATTCTATACAGGCCATCGAGAATATATCACACCTGACACGTCTGGAAGAACTATGGGCAAGTCAATCTTATCCGGGCTGTTACGCATCACTGACAACATGTACATAGATGAACGGAAACCAGATACCAGACCTTCTTGCCCTTGAATCAGAATTAGCTCATATATCAACACTCGAAACGCTCTATCTGGAAGGAAACCCCTGTCAGAAGAATGATGCTTCAGGCTATCGTCGAAAGATCATGCTGGCATTAAAACAGCTGAAGCAGATCGATGCGACGTTTGTGTTTCTTTATCATGATTTGCTCGATTGACTAACAACGCTTAGATATGTGAAATTCTGATCTACATAGTCGAGTTCGAAGACATAGACATGTTCTGTAGTTGTGTACTTTTAGTCTATACAGTCGGAAATTGGAACTTGGCAGTGTAGTACTGTACATAACACACATTGCACAAACTAGATGTCAAACATTCTCACGCAAACTCTGGCTTGTAATGCAATCATGGTCACCTTCTGCTTCAATATCTACCTTGATCACACTCTCTACTCTTTCAAAAAAGAAGCCTTCTGGATCTCATGAGACCATTCCACTGGAGCTCATAGCAGAAGCACGCTCGAAAGGATATAATAGTGTTTGTCTCCCATTAACTACCGAAGACTGGCACAAAAGATGGACCGAGATGTGTCTCGTGCCATCTGACTCTGTTCAAAAAAGGACAAGGGAAAGTAGGCGCGAAAGCAAGCTGGTCAATCGTGACCTCACATCAGAGCGGAAAGCAGAGGCATGGAGAGAGAATCCATGTTTCGAACGGGACGAAGTCACGATTACCAAGTTGGGTGCGTACACAGGGAGTTTTGATATAATCGCAGCATATTGAAGTGTCGCAGATGAAGCAGAGAATGTAACTGCCATCATCTCGGAGTGGCTGGAGCTCGATGCTGAAGAAGATGGCATCCGTTATGACGCCGAAATAGTGCGTGTCTGTTCCACGCGACGAAATCAGCATATAGTAGCTCATTCGTCAATAGGCGTTGCAACAAGAACTAGCTTATGCATCGTATCTCAATATCCATACCGCTATTCTTCCTGCGCCTCGAAATCGTGATCATATATCCTCTTACGCTCGGACTGTGAAAGCGTGTCTTTCGAGTGCATCGTATATGAATCTTGCCATCCGTTTGCCGGTTTATGATACTTCGATTTTGGAGCCAACTATAGCCCTGTCTCCATCGGGCTCGCCCTCAAGCTTTAAAACCCCATCTGCTCCATCTACGCCACGTTTGGTTGTCTCGGGGAGTGACACTACCCTCATCAAACTCTCACCGAGTGCAGCCCCCCTCGAAGCACATATCGACGCAGCATGGGAGACGTGGGATCTTATCAGATCCATATGTGACTATAATATACGTCTTACACTGGGTAGGTTTTGCCCTTATTACCTAGAGTCCAAATTTGATGTTTGCCTAGCATTGGATTTGACACCACCATTGCCAAATAGTCCAGGAGTGCTCAGCAAGTGGGCGGCTGAAGCAGTCCGTTATATTTTCCTGCCCTCCTCCACGTTTATCGCGAATGCAAAAGGCTATCCGGTGCTCCCAAAACCAACTCAGACATTCATACGCGACAGTATGGTAGTGAGTGCAAATGTTCTCCGGAGTTTTGTGTCTGTTACAATTCTTAGTTAGCATCGGCCAAATATCATTATATCTGGTGCTTCTTCCGGTCTGCATAAGCGGGGTGGCGAAGACGCATACTCACAGTACGTTAAACATCTTGAACGAACAAGTCCTGTCGTACAGGCTGCGGAGAAAGTAGGGACAGTCGAGAATTTTGCGCAAGGATATCAGGACTACTTGCAAGCTCCATTGCAAGTATGTTGATAGATGTTTGCTCGAATCTTGGTTTGATCTGACTTTGTTCCAGCCTCTGATGGACAACTTGCAAAGTATAACTTATCAAACGTTTGAACAAGACCCTGTGAAATATCAGAGCTACGAGCTGGTAAATCTTGAAGGTCATTGTCTCCCGAGTTGCCTCTAATCATACCCACAGGCAATACATAAAGCACTTGTGGAATGGCCAAAGCAGGAGACAATGTGAGTCTGTTCAATAAATCAATGTACTCACATTCAATGAACATCATAAGTGTAATTTGTGTCGCAGGCGCAGGTCGGGGACCACTGGTGGCTCGTTCGCTTTCTGCAATCAAACAGTCTAAGAAAGAGAATGTACGCCTTTATGCGATCGAAAAGAATCCAAATGCTTTTGTCACGTATGTCCACTATCTCTCATTTCGAGGTGACAACTGAACGCGCTCACAGATTACAGAATCGACAACGTACAGAATGGGAAGACCGCGTGCGCCTCTTGTTCGGTGATATGCGAGTAATCGAAATGCCTGAGAAAGTCGATATACTGGTCAGCGAGCTTCTAGGATCATTCGGCGACAACGAGCTCAGTCCTGAATGCCTTGACGGGGCAATGAGATTCTTGAAGCGTGGGCCTGATTTGTCCTCATGCATACCCTCAACTGATTTGATCGCACGTAGCCCAAGGTATATCCATACCATCTTCATATACAGCTCATTTAGCACCGTTGTCGTCTTCGAAACTGTATAACGAAGCCAGAGCGATCAAGGAAGAAAAAAGCCTGGAGACCCCTTACGTAGTCATGTTCCAAGCTGTGAATCTACTCAGCGGCGAGGGACCTGGTATAAGTGGTTTGTGTGGGCCGCAGGTGCAGGAGTGCTGGGAGTTCGAGCACCCGAGGAAAAATCCAGTGCTGAATGGTCGAGGTGTGTCAATGTGTGTAGCAAGAGGCTTGGGGGATATTCCTGACCCGTCGGTCCCGTCCGCAGGCCTTCCGCCGACAAACAGTCACAATACGCGATCAGCAAAGCTGCGGTTTCATATACCACATGCAGGGGTGCTGCAGTGGGTGTCCATCATTCTTCAGCGACTCCACCTGCTGATCCAAATGTTCACAGTGGTTTAGCAGGCTACTTCGAAGGGATTCTCTATGGCAATATCGGTTTGAGTATCCATCCTCAGCGTAAGGATCAAATATCCAAAGACATGCTAAGCTGGTTCCCTCTTTTCTTTCCGTTTAAGGTAGGCTATCATGATTTTTCTGCTTCCATGAAGTAATCCCGAACTACGGATTTAGGAACCGCTGTATCTTCCGAGTAACTCTGAATTGCAGGTTACAATTTGGAGATTGACAAACGAACGACAAGTGTGGTACGAATGGCACGCTGAAGCATTTCTAGGCTTTGTGTCTACGCCATTTGCTGGAACAACATCTCCCACAACAAGTGGCCAGCCTCTACCACCTGTTAACCTCATGACCTCTCCGACAATTGGTGTTCCCAGCCCGCTGATAGACGCAGTGGATCTGCTCCCTCGCTCTAGTATCTCAGTTCACGACACTCCGGAGCGAACCACCGCGAGACTGGTCAAAATAGGACATACAAGTCTTCACAATCCGGGAGGTCGCAGCAGTTGGATTGGTTTATGATGTATAGTAATCGAAATCCTGACGTTTTTGTTTCCGACGGCGGACGCTGGGTAAATCACTCAGCGATATTTCAAAATTTCAGGTTCGCTTTGATGAATGTTTGAGACAAGCCATTTTGGGGACCTGAGCTTGAATCTGAGGCTTTTTCAGCATTTTTTTTCTGATGCTGTTGCTGCGCACAAGATTATCCGAGCCGTTGAAATAGACTAGGGCTCTTGCATGCTTTCTTTCCTCCTTCTTCCTCCAAAGGCTTTAACCATGAAGTTATCTTCCTTCGTTTTTGTTGCTGCAGTTGCTGTGATTCCTAGCGTTCGGGGCTTGACTGTCAACACTCCGTGCGTCTTACCTTCTCACATTTATAAGATTATGCTCATCGTATCGTTCAGGTCAAGTTTAATTGTTTGTCGTAGGTTATAACAGCTGTCAGATTTGATGAGTCGAGACTCACACAAATTCAGAACCTTCGTCGCTTTCATGGAGTGACGGTACTCCTCCTTACTATCTCTCCATACTGCCTGGTGAGTGAAGGAAAACAATTTCTCGACATTTGGTAACAGATATTTTATCCTTCAGGTGGTGAGATCTCGGCCTCTGCGGTATACCTCAGTAATTTTGTATCATAGTAAGTATCGCTCAAAGGTCGTCTTCTAGCTCAAAACCTTCGACTCCACGAATGCCACTCAGTACACTTGGACAGTGGATATCGCCGCAGGCACCGCAATGTTCGTCTTTATTTCCCTGGCCCGCGCACGGACGACACTAACGAACCGTATAGTACCGTTCAGTTGAAGGATAGCACAGGCACTATCGCTTACAGTGACCAAGTAACTATTTCCTCTGGCACAGATACTAGGTAAGCCTTGCTCCCAGTCCATTCTAATCAGCTGTGTTCACATCTCTTGCAGCTGTGTTTCCACCTCGGTCGCCGCGAGCGCTAGTGCTGGATCTACTTCTGCGTATGTCTTAACCTCTCTTCTCGTAAAATCACTCAATGAATGGGGCCGTTTCAGTGGCTCTTCCGCTTCTTCCACGTCTGGAAGTACCGTAACAAGTACGAGCAGCGCCAGCGGCAGTACCAGCTCCAGTGCCAGTACTACCTCTTCTTCTGCGTCATCTTCTTCCTCTTCGAATGCCGCCTCTCGCTTCTTGGTCAATAATGGCGTCGCAGGCTTTCTGGGTATTATTGGGCTTACTATGTTAACCTGAGTCTCGTCCGGACTGCATGAATAATCTGAGACACTCGGTCATCTGTTACTTTGCGGTATCTTCGATACTAGTAGCCTTTCGACAACATCACCAATCTTTCTTCATACTACAAACTACACTGTATCTACGGATTTTTGCGTTTCACTAATGATTGATTTATCCTCCAGTAGTGCTGGTTGACAATTAATGTGTTGAGCGGTACAGAAGGGTACAGATCAGTATTCCCATAGAGCCAGTGTACGAACAGATCCGATCTCGATGGCAGAAGTTCAAGCAGCCAGCAGCAGCCAGCAGCCAGAAACGCGAGCATGTGACTCGGAAGAGGACTTGGTCGAAAACAGCTAGCTTAGCGCGTGAGAATTTAGAAGGCTCTTTTTTGATTGTTCGTGGCAACCTCGAACTTCCCCGAATCCGTCTGTTCGCTACTTATCTTGTCGTCAGTCTTCTCTATAGCGTTCTTTGTCAACGCTACAACAGTCTGGTCGAACTTCAATACCACTTGGAATGTCCGTTGCAGAGGTAGTGGACAATAGCACAGCCGTCATTGACGAAGGCTCGACTCCAGAAACCTCGACACTACTGTCAGAACCTATGCATGAAGAAGGAAATCATCTCCTGAACAACATAAAAGATGAATCAAATGACGCTAGTGAACTTGACACGTTGGAGACAGCAGGTCTATCGGAAGTTAGTTCAATATCTCTTTGGTCTTTGTTTCTGGTATCTGAAGCTATCATATCCTCGTCTCCCAGAACCTCGAAGGCGTTAAGAATGAGATCAATGGTCCCGTCGCTGATATCAGAGAGCTGGTGGTGAGCCATACTTCCTTCTCCATGTTCTATTAAGACATTCATAAGTTCGACCGTCAGAACGGCCAGCAAGAAAATTTGAACACCGACGAAGAGAGTGAAAGCAGAAGAGAGCTTGTGGAGACGGTGAGCTTATCATCTTGTGTTTTGATTTGCATGTCGAAATTCTCAATGCTTTGTATCGAAAGGATCAAGCACCGTCGCAAGGTCCCGAGAGCCATGCGGGTCTCCTCGAAAGCCCATCTCTCATTACAGATGATGTTGTCAAAGTTGTGGATGCGTCGTCTCTCGATGAAGAAGATGTTGGTCGTAGTCTCACTGGTGCTGGCTCGGACACACAAACAGAAAACGCCATTGCAACAAGTCTCGATGGAGCTGGGGAATTACCATTAGAGAACGGAATGGAATCTCTTATCGTGAAACCCGCCTCAAACGTTGCCGATACTACACTTGAGCCATCACTAGTCGGACAATCCACACCCGAAGGCTCTACGGAAAACACGGTGACTGCAGTCGCTGAAGGCTCAGACCTCGAAGTATTGAGAATCGAGAAGTCTTCCCCTGTAGCCGACAATGTCCTGGTAGCGGACGCTGCTATTCCGGTGGAGACGGAAATTCATGAGGATGTCGGATTCTCCACTGCTGAAGAAGGGAAGGAAATGCCCTCCAAGCACGAGGATTCAGGTGGGCACATACCACAGTCTACCACTATCAATATGCTCGAGGCCTCAGCCGACGCACTTCCCGAAACGAGTGTTGATGCCAAACGCGAAGGAGCAGACGGCGGACCAGCGGACGAGGGTCAGGTTCATTCTATAGAGGGAGACGTTGCTATTGTTCACAACACAGAGGCCAAGGAAACTGGAGAAGCAAGTCGGGTCACTGGAGAATATGATATCGCCGGGGATGGACCAATCGAACTGCCTGCGAATACGCTGGAACCTTCTTTTACAGGTAGCACAGTAGGAGATGAACAAGTCGGACTGCACTCATCCGCAGTTCCTGATCCAGTGACGAACTCTGAACATTCCGAAGCTCATCAGATCGAGATTGAGCACCTTTCCGATCCTTCCAGTATCCCGGTTTCAGATGGAACGAATCTCATCATGGAGGAAGCGTCGAGCGAAAATGCTGACTCTAGCAATATAGGCGAAGTCTCCGAACCATCAGATCAACAATCGACTGGGGCTGAAGTCATCACTAACATCGAGGCCGTGAATGCCGATGACGGATCACCTGCTATCCAGGATGGAGGCGCACAAAGCAGCGAGGCTTCAACGGCGGAGAGTGCCCCCTCCCCGGAATCGACCATCGATTCCAAAGAGATCGACCCAGTCGATGAAGGAGTACAGGAAACCTCACCAGATGCCATAATGAATTCTGAAGAATTCAAGTCGGAACCTAGTTCTTCGCCTAACAACGTTCAGAGCGTTGAAGTCATCCCCGCTCCAGATCTAGTCGTAGAACAGTCGTCCGTAGTGGAAGGGATATCCATGATTGATTCGGGTAAACACCAAGAGGACCCAGAGATTGCAGATAACATACATGTGCCCGCCACGGTGGTAGGAGACCATATCGACACACAGGATGGGCTAGCCAGCCTGGACGCCGATCTCGAAGTTGCACAGTCGTCCGATGTTCCAGTAGAAAACCCAGAGATTGCAGATGGATTACCTGCGCCTGCCACGGTGGTAGAAGACCATATCGATGCTGCACATGATGAGCTAGCCACCCCGGACGCCGATCTCGAAGTTGCACAGTCATCTGATGTTCCGGTGGAAGGGGCATCCATAATCAATTCGGAAAAACACCTAGAAGAGAATCCAGGGATTGCAGACGAATTACCTGCGCCCGTGACGCTGGTAGATGACCATATCGACGCTGCACCGGATGAGCTAGCCAACCCAGACGTCGATCTCGAAGTCGCGATCAAAGATCAACAACTACTACCCGAAGCGGCCCAGGAAGTTCTACCCGACGAGGCAGTCAAGCTTGAACAAGAAAAGGTTCAGCCGGAAGGCAGTCCCTCTATTGACAACATCGAGAACATCAAATATTATTCTGCTCCAGATCTAGTTGCTGAACAGTCAGCCGCTCTTCCATCGGAAGGCGCATCTTCAATCGCCTCGGAGAAGCAATTAGAAGAAACCCCACAGATGGCAGGTGAAACACAGGTGCCCAGCACGGCTGTGGAAGGCCAACTTGAGCCACAAGATGAGCCAGTTGACCCGGTCACCTACGCTGACATTCCACCCCAAGTAGTGAACCGAGATCATCAGCTACTATCCGAAGAAGCCCTGGAAGCTCTGCCAGACGAACAAGATAAGCCTGTACAAGATCAATCGGAAGCTAGGCCTAACCTTGATGTCGTTGGAGAAAGTGAAACGAATCCTGTCGTAGAACTGACTGTAGAAAAGTCGTCCACCGTTCCGACAGCGGATATCATGATCGTTTCGAATACGCAGATAGAAGCGAGCGTTACATCTGCCGACGATGTCGAAGGGGCCCCAACATTGGGAGGCGAACTTGGCGCTAGCAAGGATGATCCTTCCAACCCACCGGATTCGCCTGTCGTCGAAGGTCTTCAGGATGACTCAAATCTGACTGTCATTTCCGAAAACAATCTTGTCGGCTTGGAAGAGCCTGTGTCACACCCGGATAACGCTGGTCTTGTGGAAGTTGCAAACGTTTCCGTTGAGAGATACCAGAAAGAAGATCCTGCCATTGAGGGCAGTGATGTGCAGCCAGTCTCACATGATTTGTCTGAGGAAGCAGTCTTACCAGCTGAAACTTCCCCCACAGTGATAGCGGAAAGGCCTACTGGAAATGTAGTCGAGGAAGAATCACTGGAGGCTCCGCAGGCTTTGCGCGACACAATTGATTCGTCTGTTCTTCAAGCTGCTGGAGCTGATCTGGGAAATTCTTCTTTGCCCGTACAGTCTGGTCTGCATGAAAAACCGCTTTCTATGATACAAGAACCCCGATTGATCAATGAGGGACTTGATATTACCCTTACTGGTCAGAATGAGGCCGCAAAGGCTACAGATAACAATGATCTCGAGGTGGACAGAGAGGCTGTAGGCATTGATGAATCATCTGCAGAGCCTCTTGCTCCTCAGCCAATGACCTTGGAAACGCTGGATAACTCACTTGCTATTACAGGTGATCTAGAACTTCCAAAGGATCCAGAGATTCCACCTGCAGCAGTTTCACCCGTATCAGCCGCTGACCTACATACCAAGGACGTGTTAGATATGGAACCGGTCGCAGACATCAATCATAGCGACGTTTCTAACCTTGGTGCCGAAGTCAGCGATATCGAGGTACCCAAATCTCCGTGGACACCATCGTACAGTGTCACCAATCAGGGTCCCGACATGACTGTAGAAGAGGATACATCTGATGTCGACCTTGCCTCCTCTGACATGCCCGCCGGGGCAGAACCACCCGTTCTGATAGTCGATACGGTGCATGACCAAGTCAAACCCTCGGCTGAAAAGGTGAAGCTATTTTTCAATGCGCTTATGTTTCTAATATATCTATTCGCAGCCCGAAGCAACGGAAACACCGTCACGACCCTCCTCGCCTTGGGTTCCCTCATACTCTGTGTCTGTACAAGGAAGCCCCGCTGTCTCCGCTCATAATAGCCCCGTGATTGCTGCCGTTGATATTCCTGCAAACGACGTGCTCGTTTTTGAGGACGACCCGTCAATCTCAGAGGTAGAAAGAGATGTCGGGGTCAACCCTTCTAACCAACTTGTTTCTGACCAAACGACGCCCTCTTCTGACTCGGAACTCAATCAGGTACATGCAGAATCTATCACCGAAGTGATGGAAGAATCTGCATCCGGTGCTCAACTTGAAGACCGTGATGAACGTGTTGACCAGATCGCGGTCAATGAAAAGGGCTTGGTTGAACTTGATGCTCCAGTCGTTGACCACGTTGAAGCGTTGCCTGAAACCGAGGTTGCTTTCACGAGCGACTTAATAAAAGACGAGGCCCAAATCATACTTGATACAGAAGGGTCTGCAGATTCTGTCATTTCCAGCATAGCTGATGCTGAAGAGAACCACGATGGAGGTGATACCTCGAACCATGTCATCAACGCTGTTGATCTCGAGAGGCCGGAGTCATCATGGAATGTGTCACCTCTTGATGTTCCCCTGCAAGAACAAAACCCGAACACTGAGTCTGCTTCCATCAATGTGATCGTTACCGACTTGGAATCCTCCGTGCCAGAAGTCCATACTCTAGCTGATGTTTCTAAAGCCACGATCGTGAGTGTTGGGTAGTCTTATTTCTGTTGTAAAATCGCTAAGATTTCTTGTTATACAGCCCGAAGAGAGTAAAGACCATTCTCGACCATCGTCGCCATGGGTCCCTTCATATTCCGTGTCTGTACAAGGAAGTCCGTCCGTTTCGGTTCATACGAGTCCTGTAATTGCGCCCGCTGTCCTTGCCGAAAGCGAGAGCTCCGAATCTTCTGTTCGTGAGACGCTGACTGTTCCTCCTGATGAGACTGTTGTGCCCAATGTTATCCACGAGTCAAAGGAGGAACATAGTGTTGGTTCTCTGGTCCCTGAAGATAGTAATGTCGTTCCAGTTCAGAGCGTAACGCCTTCAGAAGTGAACTACGAACCAAACGAGACTATCACTGAATCGACATCTCCGGGACAAGACAATCTTGACGCACTCACTGTGACAGTCGACGAAGAAAGCCAAAGGGAACAAGAGGTATGTTGTCGCCACTTGAATTTGATCTTTTTCTAACGACAGAATAAGGCTGAGCAGTATGATGGGATGCAGGAAACGGTGTGTTGAACATTGTCCGGCCCACATTTGAACAATGAACTAACAACGTGTTCAACGTCTGTTTTCAGGACACGCCTGCTGTGCATGTACCACAAGCGACTGACTTTTCCGATGATATAACATCCGAGGATAGAGTGATTCCAGAAACTCTTTCTCCATCTGCTTCTGCTCTAGGAATAGAGAGACCCAGATCACCATGGGGTTCATATGAGGTCACGAATCAAACATATTCCACGGCAGAACCTGTTGTCGATGACGCTGAAGATGTTGAAGATATAGCTCCAACCTCGTTCATATCGGATGAGCCTATAGCACATTCCGCAGGCGAGTCTGGCCCCGATGTCGCATCGCAAGTTGAAGATAGCCCGGCACCTGCACCCACTTCGGAGGTAGGTATACATCGCTCAACGAGTATTTCCTAATTGACAACAGTCTCCTTTAGCTGACTGTGGACACGACTGGGACTGATCTTCCAGAAAGACCTAAATCGCCATGGACTCCATCCTATTCTGTGACCAGGCAGGGATCTCAGATATTCAAGGAAAATGAGGCCAACCTCGATGAAGCCCAACCGCCTTCCAGCATTGAGGATTCAGCGGTAAGTGTACCAACTTTCAACTTGAAGTACTCAAAGCTTGACCATATATCTTAGAATGCCCCGGAGGTTCCAAGTATTCCTGTCATGGAAGAGTCTGCTCCAGCAGGACCATCCAACGAAACCTTCCCCGTTTCGGCAGACTCTGAGGAGATAGAGTGAGTAACTTCTAATTCAAAGTAGTTTGCCATTGTCATACTGGTTTACCTCTCCCTCAGTCATGACACGGTTGGAGATACCCTTACAGTTACCAAGGACCGTAAACGACTTGAATCCACCACTTCGTCCTTGTTCTTCCCAGGTGGCTGGTTCTCTAAACCTCAGCCGGCTGGTCGAACTTCTCTCGACAATGCGCAAGGCGAAATCACCTCTCCCAAAGCCATGTCCCCCGTTGAAGGACGTCCATCTCTCGAACTGCTTGGAGGTTCATCCTCTTCGAACCCAGTCCCTGCCGATACTGTTCAAGAAATTTCAGAGGAAGACAAGGAGAAGAAGGGGAAATGGTGTGTTATAATGTGAAAGAGCTTGATCTCATCTTTATCTACATTCTCGAATATGCATTCCAAATTTACGACTCCGTATGTAACGTCCTCTTGCTCAATCTTTTTCTTTGGTTCGTTCTTGAATTCGTACAATCGATACTTTCATTTTATTCACTATTATGGATAATCCCTCTGGCTATACCTCTCGCATAGTACTATCAATCATCATAGACTTGTCACGATCGGTGAAATGAAGGTTGAATTTAATTCTTCTTCGTTTTTTCTTCAACAATTTCCACATTATCGGCGGGGATACCTTTCAGTATTCCGACCTCTTCTTCGATCATCTCGAGTATCTCATCGCTGACATCGCCTTGTACAACAATCTCCTCTTGACCTTGGGGATTCTTTGTCACCGAAGCTCCTGTTGCAAATTTGGACGCAAACTGTTTGGCAGCTTTCTTCAAGTCGATCCCAAATGCCTCCAGGCCGTGGACAGACGTTACATGTTTCCGTTTGTTGCGTTCAATTCGTTTGATAGTAACCTGATGTTTGAGTCCATGAAAGAATTTACGCATTGTTTATGATTCGACAACGAACCTGGGATGCCATCTTTTTCTTCAGAGCAGCATCAGCCTTCGCTTCGGCTTTAGCTTCCTTCTTAGCAGTGTCCTTCTCCAGCTTCGACTGCGCCTCCAATGACAGTGTTCCTATCTTCGCCTGAAGAGCCTCTATATCATGAAGATCAGCTAATCACCTCACAGTGAGATTGTTGAGAGCACTGAAGATACCTTCTGAATAGTACTTGTTATATGCCTCTAGATCATGTTCATGTAACCACTCTTTACACCTGGTTAAGCTCGAACCAAACTCGCAATATTCCACGGGAAATGTGCAGACTAGAAGGAAGGGCGTTGCCCTCAGTCTCGATTGGTTTGAGATGTGAGTGAAGCACTCAGACCTCCGCAGTATAGGACTTGAACCGGCGGTCTTGGTTCGGGTGGTGGTGGTCCCTCTGGTTCGATAGCTACTGGAGTGGGCTCTGTTGTAGTAGTAGTGGATTTGTCGCCTTTGTCGCGGTTCTTTTTAGCAGGCATGATGGAAGTATGTAAACGCCCAAGTTCGCCTTGAACCTGCGCTTATCGATAGAGTCCTGGTAGAGATTATCAGAGCAAAGCTCTAAACATATGGTACCGACCATAGCTCAGTTGGAAGAGCACAAGACTGTAATTGGTTAACTTATCTTGGGGTCGCCTGTTCGAACCAGGCTGGTCGGATTGGCTTTTTTCATGGACCTTTCCTTTTTATTGATTGCAGTACTGACAGATGGACAATTAAATATGTGTGTCCGTGTATCCAGTGTTAGATATATACATACTATAGATGATACAACACAATGACCAAGTGAAATTCAATGTCTCAACTCCACGACAACATTGATAGTCATGAGAGCAGTGTACGAGGCGATGAGAAATATACCCCAACTCCTCGTCAAGAAATACCCGTTGAGAGGCACGACGATGATAGTTAATGCTAACAAGATGAGCAACCCTATAGTGCTCACAAGCAGTGTAGAGCCAAAGTGTAGTTGATAGGGCTCGGATGTTTGGGAGATGATGTAGGATCCTGAGATCCCTACACCGAGCAGGATGTTGAGCATCGGTCCACCGAAGCAGGCGGAAAATCCCATAATTGGGGCAAATACCTAGAACTAGTTGATTCTTCAGTTCATAGATGCTTATTGAATACACTCACAGCGATGCTCATATTTGCCACTAAATCCGCCAGTGAATTCCCAACTGCAAAGATTGTCAATCCGATGATAGCATCGGATAAGCCGAAGATGAAACCAAAAGTCTGAACGCAAAATAATCTAATTGAGAGTCAAGGGAAAAGATAGAGATTATTGATCCAACCTGGAGCACTTGCACAACTTCGTCGGCTATAGCCATGATCCACACGATTGCGACGAAAAATCCCATAGAACAACGAGCCATCGTGAACGCCATATTATCACCTCGGTCAACGAGAGCAGCAACAAGACTGGCTGAAATCACACCCAAAACAGCGGTTCCCAGCAGGATCCAGCCTTGTTGAGTATGTCCACCTGGAAACGTGATGCACGTTCAACACCGAACACAGCATAGAGTATCAGAAAACCAGCGTACTAAACAGAACTGTGACACAGAACAGCGGCCCAAATAGTACTTGGGCGGCTGTCAACCACTTGTTGAAACCCACACCATGCATCTCATCTTCAACCTCTTCCTCAGCTATCAGCACTCTCTCAATTCCTTCCTCCTCGAAATCAATCAGATTGTGACTGCTGTCCAGCTTTTCTCGTGTGTGGTGAGCAGAAACATACGGCGTCACAACGACCGGCAGCGTTAGCGTCAACAGCATAACGGCTGGTGCTGCAAATATCGAAGCAATCTGTCCTAGAACGCTCTGAGTCCGAAAGTGATGCAGAGTTGGAAAGAGGGTGTGGAACAAGGTGGCGAGAAGGGACTTTGATCGCTGCCATGTTGATGGAGGCATATGAGGATAGTTTTGTACTTCACTGCTTTCTGTGGCAGTTGGAGAAGCGGGTGTGTGAGATATAGTAGGTATAGAAGAAGACATGCTTGCTGGCGGGTCGTCGAAATAGGCATTGTTATCAAAGTCAGAACTTGCTGGTCGACTCTCATTCGGGACAGGGGTCACACGAACGTGTGGAGTACGATCATCAAGGGCTAGCGCATTATCCCAAGGATCCCGTTCATGATCGTGCGCTAAAGGTGTCCTCGGACGAGATCTAGGCCGGGAGTGATAATGGCCGCCTGCGTAAGGGGTGACCGGGCTATCGAAGATACTCAGAGACGAGCTCGAAGCCTCGTTTCTGAGCGACGCTACTACCTGTCGAAACTCGAGAGCACCGACGAGAGAGAAAGACGGCATTTGTGAAAAGTGAGGTGTATGAGCGTTGGAGCCAAAGGGTGGAGAGGGCGTCCGAGAATGAGGACGCCTTGGGATATCAGTTCGAAGACGGGGTGGTTCGGGTGAGGAATGTGCGCGTAAGCGATTTGGAGTTGATGGGATGGAAAGGGTGTTCTCGGATGAAGCTATGGGTGATTTGGTGATTTGAGCTCGAAGGTCTTTGGCGCGTATACAACTGGGAACTCACGATCATCTCTGTAAGGTCCGTCGAAAAGTATTGGAGGCGGAACTTCGTCATCTCGATACTCGGCACGGACTAATGCCTCATGTTCTCTGCGCCGTTGAACTCTTTTATTCCACCACGTCCCAATAATCACTGTAGCGACGTATATCACGTATAAGACGACCATCGCAGCAGCTTCCCATGGGTGAATCACGCTATCCCTTAATATGACGAGGAGAAGACCCACAGCTACGGTGAAGAATCCAACGTCACGTAGGAAAGGTCCGCGATGAACGTGAAATGGTTTGATGATGCATATTGAGCCCACGACACAAGATACGATGAAGGAAGCGGCGCCTAGTAGTTCCCCGATTGCAAGACTTCCAGAATTTGCACGCATAGCGGAAAATGTAGAAAAAACGTCCGGACTTCCGTTTCCGAAAGCTAAAAATGTCACCCCGGTAACATTCTCGTCAAGACCAAGAAGCTGAGCGATGGTGGCAAGGTTGGGAGTGAAGAAATCTGAAGCACTGATTCCGAGAGTAGAGAAGAGGAACATAAGCCATACAATGAGACCTATGAAAATTGAAGGGCGCAATGCGACTTCGGTGCAAAAATAATATTGGAGATATTGGAGAGAGAGAAAGGTCCGAGAGCCTTGACAAGATTGGATAACATGTGTGCACTGTTGATCTGTAGGATATGCAAGAGGACGACACTGAAACAAATTTTAAACATGATTGATTGAGTGCAGGTCCTACGCACCTGGCCTTCTTCAAGAAATCCTTCGATGTACCGCTTCACAAGACTAGACTCCATGCCAGGATGTGTGAAACTAGCTTGGAATTGTCCATATCGTCCGCGAGACCATAAGAAACATTGTACCAGAAAGAAGATGGCAAAGATTAACTTGAACGAATGAGCCGCCATGATCATGAAGGTGGAAGGGAAAGATACATGTGATCAGAGCGTGATGATGGACCCACACTGCATGCATGACCAAATAAGTGGTCCCAGGTTATGATGAAATTATTTTGAACTCTCAGATAATGGGAACATACTAAGTAGCTCCATATATGGTAAACATAATCAGATTTTCTACCAAAAGTTGACCATAAATTTACATATATGGTCATTTTTCAAAATATGTTTAAAACAAGCTCCTTTACCCGTGTCTACGTCACGGTAGTATATATCTTGACTCTTGTCAAACCACTGCATCTTTTCTGAGGATTCTGTGACTCAACTTTCAAGAGAGTTCAAGAGTCTACATAGTACAGTTGGCATGTCCATATATTGAATAGGATTAGCATAATTATCATCAGCAAAACATGGGATTTTGCCCACAGCGCTCTCAGCACTGTATTGAGCTGGACAGCGCTGGACAATTTTGAACAAGTGTCCAGCGCTGTCCAGCCTAATACAGTCGTGCACAACGCTGTCCAGCTTTATACAGTGCTGTACAGCACTGAATAGGTGCTGTCCAGCATCAATTCAATGCTGTCCATCAGTCAATACATTACCTGCCGTAACGTTTCCATCGTGAGATGGAATGCCGGAGTGCTTGCGGCGCTACAACCTACGACGACTCGCTGCTATCGAGCAATATGGTCAATGATCAATGATTATTGATGTAGACAAACTAGGTGTGGAGAAGGGACAAACCGTCGGGGGATACAGTAACTGGAGCAGAAACCAAATCATGTATATATTCCCTCAGATTCCCTCTGAATGATTTAGACCATTTTGTGCTCGATAGGATCGATACGGCGTCGTCACAGCATTGAGGTTTCTTCTAGTTGCATGCGAGGATGCATGGGTGTGGAACGAACGAACGAGATGCAGCCGGTTTCTTGCCACGGGTGGTAGAAGCAAAGGAACAACTAGAAATGAATCAGCGATTGCAGAAACTCACAGAGTTTCACTACACCGTGCAAGTAAGAGAATTGGCGCCTTCCAGTTATCCAAATATTCAAGTAGCGGGGTCCCGCAGTTCAATGCGTCAGTTGCTAAGGATAGTCAAAGCCAGCTCTTCAGCATCATCAACAATGAAAAGCCACATAGTAACACCTAGAGCAATTCTGTTAGCAGAAGATACAACATGTAGACTCTGATACTTATCTTGTAATGCATACAGCAGTTCGTGTACTGTGTTCTGTATTTTGTGCATAAAACTATACTAATGAATCAATACATGTTGACATTGCTCAGGCGTCTCACTACAACTAATTGAAGTCAGCCACAGATCTTGAAAGGGAGAAAAAAAGCGTACCTCACGTCCTCGAAGCCATAAGAAGCAGCGGCAGAACGATTTTCCTCCAAACAAACGACCGTTCAGCAGAAAAACTGAAAATTTCAACATGTACTCTCCGACCTGGGACAGACAGAACGTTTGCATAAGCTGTAGTGAGCTTTCGAGTGACGTACATCGAAAGCAGCGAACTCGAGGTCTATCAAAACACCGGAGCTCCAGAAGAAGGTGAGCTAACGCTTCTGAACAACGAAAATCAACAAGTAGTTCATAACGGAGGATCGAACACTTACCAGCCCTCCGCCTTCTCCTGACTATGATAGGCGGCATCCATATTCGAGTGGGAGATGGACACCGCCTATCCCATTCCACCTTTCATCGATTGATATCGTTGGTCATCCCAATCTTCCAGAGATGTCCATGGTCAACAAAGGCGTACAAATATCCTGGTCCATCGGCACAAGACGTCGGACGTGAACGGCGACGTGCATAGAGAGCATGCAATGCACGGCTGGGTCGCCTTGCCATTGTTCGAGGTGAAAATTTGACGGTTTTGCGGCGATGATCCAGAAATCGCGTGCGGGAAGGCGAAAAGAAGGCGTTGGGGATTGAGTGTGGGGTATGGAATGACACACCAACGTTGCACAGAGCTGGGTGCACGGATAGAGCAAAGGGAAGAGCCTTGTGTGTGGTGGAGGAAAGGAAGAAGGATGTGGTTGCTGCTGTCGATGGGATCAAGCAGCGATCGTTTGTCGCTGCTATGTAATTCATTTGCGATCCGGCCTCCAGGCGCTTCCATTCTTACACGATCCCGGACCCACGCAATCAAGTCCGACGTTTGGGATCCATTGTTCCCGCGTTCTCGATGGTGTCGATGAAGGCGACAACATCAGGACTGAGTGACTGAGGTGAAGTGCCGCTGATCTAGAGAGAGAAACCTTCATACACCAACCTGCGTCGTTGCGTTGTTGTTTCTTCCAAAAGAAACGGCGAGTAGATGTCTTTGTCGGGGATACTGACAGACATCATTCGAACCTGGTGAAAACTGAGCGTAAGCAATGCGAACATATGAGAAGAGGATTCTTACCACCATTAAGCACTTGCATTTTTGCGGCCAACGTTGTCCAGAAATTCACGAACAAACACTGAGTCTTCATAATGGACACTCACAAATTATCAACGCTGATTTGATATTGACAACTGAGGT
Source organism: Lentinula raphanica (assembly GCA_027919835.1). Classification (NCBI taxonomy): domain Eukaryota; kingdom Fungi; phylum Basidiomycota; class Agaricomycetes; order Agaricales; family Omphalotaceae; genus Lentinula; species Lentinula raphanica. The sequence goes on along the minus strand of JANVFP010000004.1, from coordinate 1,623,559 downwards.
GTATTAGTATATACTACACAGCTAACAGCGAGCACAAAGATCAGACTTGTCAAGTGCATACCAAAGCTCTTTTTCCCAGAACTTGTTGAGGAGATAGTCAGTAGCGTAAGCCATAACATTAGAACGTGTGAGACGCGAATCGGCAGCACCCCTCAGTCGAGGAGCAACGTCCACCTGCGCTCGAAATTGAGAGACAGGTATAATATCACCGAATGGTTCTCCGTTGGATCGAAGGGCTTTTTTGAGAACGTAGCAACCTGAGAAATAGTCCGGATAGTTGGGCTTCCATGCTTGATAGCAAGGAATATTGGCGTATTGGGATGGAGGAGGCGGCTGATTGACCACGTCGAATCTTTCGCAATAAGCAAGAAACTCATCAGTTCTGGGATGATGGTTCTTGTTTCGACCATATGTGGGCGCGAATATCATCTTGACCATAACCACACAATGACCTAGAGGACCTTTGAATTAGTATGTGAATCTTGAGAAAAGGAGGAGCTCGGAACCTTCTAGGGAGCTTTGTGGCCACACTCTCTGGTCATCAATATTAATGAGGACACAGTCATTCCGCCCAAACTTCCACTCTGCATTGGGTGGGGTTGCAAAAACTGTATGGGTGTCGTTCGGGAGATGTATAGCATGATACTGTTTGCCTTGAACGTGGAGCTTGGACCAAATCTTAATTGTGAAAGGAAACTCCGTAGAAACGTCGTTGACCATTCGGCGTCCGGCAATTGCAAACACAGATGTACCAGATCGAGCCCGATTGAGGTAGTCTAGCAATGCTGCTGAAAAGTCAGGTAACTGGAAGAGGGTTTGTGCATCCTGGACAGTATGAGTCTTCAGGTCTGGCTCCCGAATTAAATGGAATGCAGTATGTCCCCTATTACCAAGGAAGGTTCGAAGCGGTCTCGGAGCGTTAGGGTCGTCTAGAAGATTCACTGCAGCAGTAAAAAGATTTTTCTTTGAACGAGTTGAGCCCCACATCTTGGCTGAGACAGGGACGACGTGTTCTATGAGATCTGTCGTCGTCGCGACAGTAGCAGAAGAGACCGTAGTTGCAGTGGGCACAGGAGCCACATCTGCTTTGCTACCTCCGTCAACGCCTTCGCTATCATCGGTGATCCTGAAATCTACATTGGCATCCTTCATAGAAGTCATCAAGTCGAAGTGTCGCATACGCGAATGAAGGTCCAGTTCCCGACAGATCTGTATTTCGTACTCGCGACCATTACCTGAACGCGCAGGGAGTTTGACCATGGTGATGTGTGCTCGCTCAGTTTTGTTCGCGTCCCATTGGATGATAGGACCAGAAGCTTTGATGCTGGGGAAAACACTCTGCATGAACTCGAGTTTAGGTATCTCCCAGTTCTCCACATCAGGAAAAACATGCTGGGCCTCAGGAGATAAAAAGTGCCCTCAGAAAGTGCCCATATTTTAGGAATTTTCAAAGCTAACTTTGAACTTTGAAAGGCCCTAGGGAACCTGAATGCCTGAGGCAACCCAGGTCCTTGAGGAAAAGGGCTAATTCCTAGGCATCTTTTGTTTTCTTTGAGCGCTTTCAAGTGCTTTCAAGTGCTTTCAGGCGCTTTCAGGCGCTTTCAGGCGCTTTCAGGCGCTTTCGGGTGCTTTCCTAACCTTTCAGGTGCCCTGGGCATCTACTCACTTTGATTATTTCAAGTGCTTATAGCTACTCATGAGTGGTGGTTTGGAAAGGGATGTACTCTCATAAGTAATAAGGATTTCTATTCCTTGAATTGAACAATACAATATAACACTGAGTCCAAATGCTACAAGGCTAAGCACCAAACCCTCCATAGGTCAAAGGCCCTGAAGTCCTGCCGTGCGTTGAGAAGATTTGAGGGTAGGTCTAGCATTTCTCCAGGTCTTCAGACATTGTCGACAGGACTGAGCGACGGCAGAACCAATGTGAGTCTCTGTAAGATATACGTGAGTAACGAAAGGAGGATAGTAACAGCGTTTTGTACTTACTGTTGAAACCGACGGAGAAGAACATACCAGAGGCACCCCAGATGAGAACGGGGACGACCAACGTATTCCATGGTCCAGAAAGAGATAGGAGTCGGAGGAATCGTCCAACTTTCTACCCCGTTTTCTGGGAGGAGCCACCTCTCCTTGGTCTGATTCTCCTTCTGCGCCTTTGCCAACGTTATCTTCATTCAAAGTGACGTTCGCTTTCGGTGGTCGTCCACGTTTCTTGGGAGATGCGTCTGCTGAAGCTTCGACAGATTTTCTTGGACGGCCACGTTTCTTCGGTATGGAAGGTTCAGATGGTGGGACTAAGAGAGGAGTGAAAATCTTGATGCACTTGTACTGAACCATGAACAAACCTGAAGCCTGAGCGTCATCTGCACCACCACTCGCAGCGTTCTGCGTTTTCGATGGTCTTGCATCGATAGGCTCCAATTGATCTATGGAAGATTCAATCGCCTTCCGCTTCCCACGACGAGATGAGGCCTGTGTATGGGCTCCGTTGTCCTCAACATCCGCATCAGCAACTTGGAACTTTTTCTTCGCTGCCTTCGTCCCAGTCCCACTCTTCTTACCCACTTTCTCCGCCTTGACCAAATCATCATCTTTGAACTCATCCTGGTATTGATGTAGTGCATCATCGTCTTTATAAAATTGACCCGGATCGACGTGCATGAACCCATCGACGTTCTGAAGGTCTACATCCCCGTATCCGGCGGATGACTTGTCTAGGTTTTCGCGTTCGACGAGGATACGATAAGCTGAGATAGCGAAATATCTGTGGCGTCTTTCACGTCCACTGGTCTCGAGAAGGGCGGCGACGCCTAGGTCACTGAGGTGAGATGGTGGTTGGAAGCGTTCGGCGCGGGCTAGGATGAGTTCGATCGTCCTTCGATCAAAATTGCACAGAGCAGTGCTCGGTTCCTGTTGGTCAGTCAGTTTGGAAGAGTGAAAATTCACAACAGATGTTCATCATAAACTCACAGTCAGAGTCATTCCAGTGGTTCCTGCTTCCTCCAACAGATCGCTGATCTGTTTACGCAGTGTAACGTTCATTTTGAATCCTCCTTGCGCTATGGTTTTATGTCAGAAAACGCTAGGAGTACACGCAGCGGGGACACATACCAGATTCGTCCTCGATTTGTTCCTGGTCACTTCCAGCTATCGGAGGTACGACAACAGCTCCGCCTCTGTCCTCGTCTCCATCTCCCCCTCCTCCATTCTCGTTCACAAGGCGGAGACACAACACGCTTGCTACTTGCGACTTCTTCCTCTTGCTTGGGACAAGCACTTTCTCGACAACACCTTGTTGGATCAACTCTTGTATTCTCCTGTAAAAAAACTGTCGATCTATCTTGGTGGGACGGGCGAAGCCCTTTCGAAAACTGTCAGACCACTTGAAAACAAGATTACAAACACTGTAACGTACATTGTTCGAGACATGCATGTTATTCGTGAAAGCCTTTAAAAGCTTCACGACTCGTCCACGAACCAGGGGTAGTCTGGACAAATGTCGAGAATCAATAGGCGTAAACCCAAGTGATGCCACGTTCGCAATTTCTTCCTCCTCTTGCCCTTCAGCGGCTACTGACCCTTCTGCGTTCTGAGTATCCTTAGCATTCAGTTCAGCTTGAAGCTCCTCGTCTCTGATAGCCTTCCAATGAAGACTACGCTCGAAGAAAAAACGATGGATGACAAAGTGCGTTCCTACACCACTGCGTCTGGCTTTGACTCTGAAAGATGGTGTAAGTCGAAGGTGATTCGGGGTGAGTGAAGTGAAGTGAAAGCTCACACGAAATTCAGATCCGTGAGCTGTTTGACGAGGTAGAAGCAGGTCTTTTGGTCGTATTTCGTTCTTTGGCCGAGTTCTACTACGGTGACTCCGTCGACTCTGCCCCGAGTGATGACCTGAAGAGCACTGTGGACCATGAGAGACATTTTGGGGAACTAACAAAAGAGATCAGCATAGGTGACTCGAGCAGAAGACTCCGAAAACGCACCCTGATATGTGTCCCAGTAATAGCAGCATAGATAGAATCACGATCTCCCGCTATCCTCAAGCTGTCCCCATGCTCTCTCTGCAACTCAGCCAAAGGTCTCGATTTCGCATTGGGCACAAGATTCAACGCAGGAGGAGCCACCTCCGTACGTTCTTCTCCTCTAGCACTAGCCTTCCTCTTCGCACTGATCTGAGGCGCAATCCAAACTTCATAAGTGACATTAGCCGGGATAGTACCGACAAGGACAGACGGTTGCTGAACGACAAGAGACCATACGAAGCCACAGAATGCGTCGTCGTCGACTTGTTGGTTGAGAGAAGAATGAGTGTAGAAGTCTTGAATGAAATTAGAGAGTCGAGAGACGTCGCAGCCTGTGGAAGAGAGATGAGAGATCAATGGAAGGATTTTTGAATATCAAGGAGAAAAGGCTGGGTTCGAACCTGGTTCGAACCCTCTAAGTACTTCGAGATGCCTCTCAGAATTTGTTTTGTTTCCTGTTTCTTCACATGATGATTATGAAGTGCACTCACCAAAGTCGCCATCGAAGGCCAGTTTGCGAAGGCAGTGGTGCAAAAGCTCGTCCATGGCAGGCTAGATTGAAGAATGGAAAAGTTTGTTGCACAGCCTCTCATTGGATGTCTCAATCGGATTCGAAGCAAACAGCAACGATATAGGACAAGGACGTTGAACTGAACCGTCGAATAGGATGAGGAGTGTACTAGACAATTGATAGAGGATATTCGGAGTCAGACGGATGAAAGGCCCTTATTAAAAATTTCTGAGAATGCGATGAGAATAATGATGAGTAAGGTATCATATGTCAGCCTTTCAACGACGCTTTTACAGTAGTCTACTGCGAATGCAAATATGAGATACAAGGTTCTACGCTCAACGAGCGTCAATCCAAACTCAGACAACAGCTTTGAACGATTAGAATGGGCTAGGTCTCTAGAAAGTATGAACAGATTTTGTATGTCGCATGCACAAAAGATAGCAAGGTAATAGCAGCAATAACTTGAATCGATCGGGGTTTCGAAGAGAATCAAGTTGGACAAGCACCTGTGATGATTGCAGTGAACAACAAAGAGTAATTTGAGATATAGACAATGTCTACTATAGACGTTCATGTTGTGGGGCACGTACAAGTACCGTAACCACGTCGCTCGTCGAGCTCTCTTCTCGAACTCAATCTCTACTAAATCGTCACTCTTCTCCCTGGGCATTCCGTACTGATGATCATTTCCATGGTGTTATCTCTATCCGAGTCGTAAGGAGTAGTATACGTCAGGTTTGAAAGACGAGACCACGCAATCACAGTCTGAAAGGTTTCTTGAAAGTACCAAAGATCGTCGGTTGGACTTCTGAATGCCGTACTGGTGACACTCGCCGGTGTACCTCGTATAAAGGGAGCCGAGGAAGCGTCACGAAAATCAAAGACCGTACGACCGTATCGAGTGAGCGCGTCAATCGGGGCAAAAAGCTTGTAAATTTCCGGACACCGAAAGGGAGGTGATGAAGGTTGGAAGGATGAGGTTTCGAAACCTTAATACGAAGCTGCTGTGTCGGCCTCATTTCTGTAGAGGTAGAAGATACAGGCACTAGGATGCTGACTTTTCGATTGCTACGCGATACCATTCAGGCATGCCAGCGTGGTGGACCGCAATACCACGACAAAGTGCATGAATGGCCTATTCAGGTGTCTGAGCTCCGATTGGGAAGTTCTTCAATAATTTCGACCAACTCTTGATCCCGCGAAAGAGAAAACGACAAGTGGCTCGTCTTCGTCGAAGGTTGCTTGCCAAGCATATGCAGAGGTATCTTCCTTTGGCGCGTCAGGGTATTTCTTCTGCTGCATCTCTTCTTGGTGGTGAGCAGACCGTAGCTTGTCCAAATCAGCAAGCTTTGATTTCCAGTTACGCCTGTTCTGCTTCCATATGAATTCTGCACTCTCGAGTCTATTGACAAGCAACTTTGTTTTACCTTCGTAGTCTGCGATCGAAAAAGAATAATATATCTGGCTGAAAAACTGTCAGTATTCCACGAACCCAAAGAAAGAACATGACGTTACTAGGTTGTCCCGCTTATCGCATAGTAATATCAGAACTTTGAAGCCTTCGTTGGTCGGAGAAACGTTGACTGAGTCAATTCTGTTCGTAGCACTGGGATCTTGCACTAGCGAACGAACGACGATGTCTTTTTGGCAAATAAACGAACGACGGCTTTTGACGTAGAGTCAGGACGCAGTCCTTCATCCTGTAGCACAATCTGATCAGCGGGTCTACGAGGAGATGAATGATAGCGCGATACATGAAGGGTCGAGCGCCAAACACTGCAATGGTGAAGAAGTGATCCGGGAAAGAGGCAATGTCCAAGTTGAAGAAGTCGACTAGTTCGATTGACCAGGGGTATGTTTGAACCGAGATACACAGCTAGAAACGATTGTGACTTGGATATCATGAGCGAGGAAAAATGAACATACACGTCAACATCGAGATTTGGATTGAGTAGATAACGAGATCAAAGCAACTCGCAACAGAGAGCGAGACCTAGAGCATGTTGCGTCAACAAAGCGCATAATCCGGACACCATGATACCTATCTTAAGCTTTTTATGTAGTGATTGTCGTTCTGATTGTGTCTGGTACTTGATACTGTAGTAGTAGTATTCAATACATTTGGTAGTAATATCCATTTCACTAAAACTGCTGAGATTGAGTGAAAAGTTTCCCGCAAAGAGAAAAAGCGCGTACCTCACGCCCTTGCAGCTCTAACGAGCAGCGGACGGACTATGTTCCTCCATGCAAATCGACGATTCTCTGGAAATTCGAAAACCTCAACGTGTCTTCTTCGGCCTGGAGGAGGGGTTTGCGGGTTGAGGGCAAAAGAGAACGAGATACGTACAGTGAGGACAATAAAGTCGAGGTCTATCTGCGCTCCAGAACTCCAACAACAAGTGAGCCAGAGATTCTAAGAAAACGAATGTTGATTAGTATATCGTTGAACAAGGGCTGACTTACCGGATCTTCGTCTGCTCTGAACGACAATCGGCGGCATCCATCTTCGATTAGAAGAAGGACACTCCTTATCCCATTCACGTTTTCGTCGCGCAAAGTTCTTGGCCATGCCGATCTTCCACCGGTGACCGTAATCAACGTATGCATAGAGAAAGCCAGGACCGTCCGCGAGAGAAGTCGGTCGCGACCGCCGAGATGCATAAAGACCGCGCAATACACGAGGAGATCGTCTGGACATACTTTGAAGTGGTGGATTGGCTGAAGATAAGGGCTGGATGTTCACTAAAAAGAGGTGGTCAACAAAGAGGACTGAGACAGGAAGGATAAGAAGAAACCTCTTTTGAGTGTGGTGGAAGGAATGAAGATGGATGTTGTCGATGGGATCAGATGAAGTAATAAATGTTAGTCGTTGATTGCTGCTGGGTAAACACTGTCAGCCTTGGCCCAAGTATTTGTAGATGACAAACGCGATCACCCGTCAACACTGAGGCGTTGATTATACTGTAATTCTAGTCCACGTTCAAGCACGCCTAGTCGTGTCTGGAAATGTGATGCCGGTGAGATCCTAAGCTTTGGTTTTGAAACCTATTGTCAACTTCTGAGTCCCCCTGCAAGAGCTAGCACTCACATACCGAAGCTTTAATCTTATCATTGAGTTTTCGGATCCCAAGCTGATTTCGGTATGGCCAAGTGACGCTCCGGATACGACGCTGTATCTAGAGGCTCTGCGATACTCAAGCTTTTCCAACGGCGGTCCCACCTCCGAATTCTTCATCCCCCGCTATTCGACATCGAGAAGAGGAGGATCCCGACAATGATGGACCGGAACCCTCAAAACGCGCATCCTGGTCGGAAGCTCTACACGGTTCGACCATAGACTCGTCGCATACCCTACATGCACCCTTAGTAGCTAGGGAGGTCGGTAATGAGCACCACAATAGCAAAATAGTGCTCGGTGACTTTCAACTGGAGCATGCAGATGCCGTTGTGTTTCCAACCAGTATTCGTCGAACGTTCAGCGGCACTGAATCCCACGTTATCGTAGGCTCAACATGAGAACGCGTCCAGTGAGGTTGTTTGGTTATTCGGTATGAAGTGAGAGGGAAGAAGAATTCCCTAGGGCATGCGTGCATCGAGTCTCATACCCAGCACGAGGATTATGGGACTGAACACATCACTGAGTTCAGGCGACGCGAGATTGTCACCAACGATCTGCGAAACGTTGAATATGAAACCGATGACTTGATCTATGTCCGAATGTCAAAGGAGGTTCGCTCTGAATCTTTTGAGAGTGGTGAAAGCCGTCGAGGTAGATAGCACCATGAGTTGAAACTGCATGCTGGAACAGACAGTTGGGGGGTACGTGATAGCACTGGTCATTTTGAATACTGCTCAAGCATCCTCCAGCGTCCATTGAGTTTCCTTCATCCCAGACTAACGTCATCTAGAACGTGAATAGTCAATCCCAAGATAGTTCAAACTTCGAACATATAGATAGAGATAGAGACCTACTTGACCGAACTCAGATACAAAGATCGGAATGCAGGTTTCGGAGAGAATGAAACACGCCTATGACAGCGGTGCCCGGTCTTCAACTATGATTGTTCATTGACTCGACATAATACCGAAGTTGCTGCTCTTGTTGCTTCCTCTCAGATTTGGTAACTGATTTGAGCGAATAGGACGTGAAAAGCGAGTTGATTATCATGTGCGGAAAAACAAGCGAAATTCTGAGGCGCTTTCGAACGATTGCTTGAAGTTGTAGTAAGCCAATCCCTGTGTCAAAATTGACACCCCAAATATTCGGTGTTACTTCGATCAACAAGTGCCTTGAAAGATAGCTTTGAACAAGGTGGACGTTCGCAGAAGATTCTTCTGTCTTCAAGTCGTGCAACCTTGTATATATTCAGATGACAGTAGAAATAGGTGGTAGTATATCGCACCTCATAGCCAATGTCATGTAGGAACTACGGGGGAAGATATGACAGCATCAAGGTCCTTTGCATAATGGAGTGCTGAACAACGAGAAGTTTGAAGGTTTTTCATGACAGTACCCTGTCGAATGTATCCAACGTCAGTGCATGACTGACATCAATGTATCGATCGAGGAAAATAACCTGCACATTACCGAGAGCAATGAGTGGAACGATTGCAGAGAGTATCATAAAGCCCAACAGGGTTGACTCGAGAAATGCAACGCCATTCATATTGATCCCAGATATGGTTCCAAAGTTGAGCAGATTCACATCAACCGTTCCGTTTCGAGGAAACGTTCCAATCCACGCAGTGAGTTGAGCGCTCTGAAATAAAATTATCAGAGCGTTGGAAGAGTAGGATTGAAGGAATCCGTATTCATTTGAGGCGTCGGCGTCGCAGGCATGCATTGGCGGAAAGCTTTGTGGAAAGATGGTGACGGAAAAGACATTGAACACTGTTGGGCGAGGTTGATCTAAGTCTTAGTCAACAATAGAAAACAATCCTGCTGCCCTTTTACCACACATCTCATCGCGTCGGCAACAAAAATTCGACAAACCCTCCGTTCAATACATACAAATTAAATTCAAGATTTTTTGTCGCTGACTGACGACGACTCGAATTCGAAGAAAATGAGACGTCTGGATAAATATTTTCAACTCCTGCAAATTCAAACATGCCTCCTTTTGGTTGATGATTCACTCTACAGGATCCTATACGCTGCGGCCTCGGTATATAGTAAAGGACCTCCTCCAAGGCAACAACACATCCGTCACTGATGCGCACCTCCCGTACGTTGAACGCCTTTGTGAAATTGAAGAAACGATTCTATCGATACGTTCAGGTAAGTCCCGTCATTTCTTCCTCCAAGAACATTGGCATCAAACCGAAAGCTTCAGCAAACGACTGCGCTAGCGAATGCTTGTCCAATGTTTGCGATGTTTGCTGGTGAAATCATGGCACGTCATATCAATGCGTATAAACGTTGCAATCCCTTATCCTCCAGAAGATGCACAAGGACCTGATCAATTGGATTCTCCTACGTCCAGGGCACGAACATGTTGGCAGCACCTTTCCTTAATACCATATCATGCGAGCTCCCGAGATAAATGCCTCAAGTTTTGCGCCCCAGAGCTCTATGCACGCCTACAGCGGAACTATACGTTCCTCGTATGAAATGGGTATGTCTTCCTTGCGCTCACAGATATATACTTGTGCACCATCCCTGATCTAGTTCTTCAATAACGATCTTTCTACTTGTAACTGGGCGTTTCCTGGTTACTGTTATAGAGGTAAACCCGGACGTGGATCGACATCTTCCCCGGCTCTTCACCATGAATACCCCAAGCATCCTTATCTGCTGGACTGAGAATGGAGCTTTAGATTGTTGTATTCGTCACCCTTGTACACTTTGTAAATTCACCGGTAATTCTATCTGTTCCCACTCTTTGTCTGGCGCTAGTAGGAAAAGGCACAGTCCTCTCGTCGTTCTCGCTCAATGTGGAAGCTGGAAGTAGTTCGCAGACGATGCAGAGGACGACGACGACAATGAAATTGAGGGAAACCACGTTGAAGGCAACACTGAAGGGCCGGGTAGTGGCGGTAGAGGTGGGCAAAGCAGGTCAGAAAGAGGCGGGGAATTTTTCCAGAAGCGGGGGCAACATTTTAAGGAGACATCCTTGACATTGTAAGATGGAACCGAGACATCGTCTCTTTCAAATCCCGAGACTAGATTCATTTCTTGAATCTGCACCATAACGATGATCGATGTTTCATCGTTGTCCAAACCGATAAAAGGGGCTCTTAGTTGAAGGATGGTAACGGATGGCACTGTCGCAGGACAATCGGTAATATAATCTAACCTTGTATATACTATATATCAAATATATCGCAGCTATTGTAGAAGGTTTTGCAGGAATCAAAATGAGCAGCTAGATAGTGTGCAAAGGATAGGGGGCTGAGCAAAGGATGGTAATGGACGAGCTAAGGACTGGATGAAGCAAGATAGCATAGAATTCAACAACTTATCGATCTCAACCACTACTAATATCCCCCAAGGTCTCAGCGAAGAAAGGGTTTCTTCTTCGGCGTACGAGTCGCTGTCTAAGAAACTGTTCGAGGGGAATATTCGAGAGTACCAGAGGAGAGTTTTGAAGAGAGACCTCGGCGTCGCCTTCAGGCACTTCAACTCTCAAACTGTGAATGTCTCCCTTCTTCACATGACTGAAATCCATAGTAGTGGGAGGTTCGAAGAATAGGGTATCATGTCGACGTAGGGCCCTTCCCTCAGGCAGTTTATCTTGAGTAGGTGTAGGAGGCGCAGTAGGGATCTCTAGTACTGAAGGCCAGAATCAGGACAGTCCGTCCCGCAAGGTTAAGAGAACAATCACTACCTGGAGCTCTGTGTATCCATATGTTTCTGTACCTGGTTTTAAGATAGTACCGTTTATAACCTTCCCTCGCTTGGACTGTTCAAGTTCAAGGTCATTAGCTTAAAGGCAAAGAAATATTTAACACGATTCGTTATGATAGATACCTGACTTCTTCCTTCTGATCCTCAGAGTTTTAAAAGACAGAGTTTTCAGTTGGGAATGTTTGGAGTAGTAACGCATTTCGAGAGTCGGAGTTGCTTCGGACGGTCGGCAAATGGCAGCCTGAGCAGAAGGAAGATCCTCTCTGGAATTCCGAAAGGGGTTCTGGTTAACGAGCACGTAAGCCATATACGACAGAGGGTACCAACGAGTCGAGATTGTTCTTGCTACAAGCAATGAAGATAGTTCACTATGATGGAGGGGAGTAACTAAAGTCTAAATGTTCAACTTTGCCTCTCCGAGCCGTGCCAAAGATGCATTGATGTGTCTCACGGTCCGACTCTCAGTCTCTCTGAGGTTCTTCCACTATATCCATGATCACTGATACTTATTACCTCGCTCACAATCTGGCGTGCGTGTGCTGCATTTCACTCGTATCGCGTTGAACGCAACTCGAGCTGGTCTAACATTTCTAGTGGGACCGTGATTCGAATAATTCAAGTCCTTCTGTATTAGGGATCTGTGCAAGGACTTTTTCTGTATAGTTGTATTTCCTTAGTACAAGCAACCTTTTGACGTTACCAAAGCTCCCATCTACCGTTGATCTTCATGAGCAGGGAACCACCGTGCATGAATTAAATTTCACGACGTCGTCGATAGATAAGATATAGATAGTGAGCATAGCTGGATAAGGAAAGCCGCACGGCCGCTTCTAGAGCGTGCCTTTTACGTGAATTCAACGTCGAACTCCCAGGCCACGATTTTCGTCCACGCGTTGTTCAACCTCAGCCACCACCTATTTTTCTTCTGCCTTTTTTTGAGCTCAACAACACTGTAATTCTACGAAGGCGGATCTCTATAGCTGTAATTTTCATGTTGACCAGGTGAGCGGTGAAAATCTTGGGCTCCAGCGAAAGTTATATGCTGAGAACACAGAACCTCTAGGAAGAAATATCATCAACCCTCTGGCCGACACTGTCATCCTTTCGGCTACGTCTGCTCTTGCAACCGCCGTCAATTTCTCAAGATATCCACCTTGGTCACCAATTGTCAAGCATATCTTCCCTTTCTTTCGTTCAGCCTTGTCTCTACCGTTGCAAACAACTCAACTTATCAGAACGCTCTGGATCAGCTCTATCCTGTCCTTTCCTCGCTCAGCTGCTCTACTACTGGGGCATATTCTTACTTCGATTCTCAGATGAACCAAATCCAGGACCTCTCTCGCCAGCTTTCCTCCGTATCGACAATGAGAAATGACTTTCTCATTAGCACACGCTACCACGACGCTCTCCCCTCCGACAATCTAGCCTTAATCGTCCTCAGAAACCTCGAATTCCTTCTCAAAGAAATCCAGCGCAGAAAAACCTATATTGAAGTTGCTTGGTGGAAACTCTTAGACGAGTGTCCCACCAAAGTTGAGAATTTGCTCACAGATTTAATGAACGAGGTAATTCTCCACTCTACTCTCTACAATCATGTCCTGATTTTAAGTAGACTAGAAACCGCCCGGAAGAATTCTGGAAAACCGTACCCAACATCTCGTTCCGTGATTTTTCGACTCTAGGCCCCGGTCGTTGGCTCAACGACGAGATCATCAATTATTTTATCGATAAATGGTGTTTCCGGTCTCGTAATACATTAGGGTTCGGAACATTTTTCGCGGGAACTTGTCTGTTCCAAGACAATACTTCTTGTCTTGTGGCCAAAAGATATCTTACTGTCGAAGACGAGAATAGGGTGAAACGTTGCGTTATTAGACGACAGGTAAGTTAATAAAATATCGTTGGATCCAGTACTTCTACTGACTTTCTACAGAGATTTCTAGACTTGGAGAATTGGGATACGATCTTTATTCCTATTCATGAGGGATCGTCCCACTGGTACTCGGTCAGGATTGACTTTGTCCTGAAAAGGATCGACATCTATGACAGTCTTCAAGAGACCTGCATCGTCAACCGCCAGAAGCCAATCTCAAAGCGCAAAAATACCAATATCATGCTCGTAAGGCGCGACTCTTAGTCTCTTTCTTGCTGGTCTCAAACCCTAGCTAGGTCCTCATGTGGTTGACGGAAATTCTTGCCTCCATGAGAGGGGAGTCAGTTTGCTTGACGAACAACCCTCAATCAACTTGGGTCTGCGATCCCCATAGTAAGGTACGAGACCTGTTATTTAGACGTCTCTTTCCTTCCTTAACTCCCCTTAGGTGCCATTTCAACCTAATGCTTTCGACTGCGGCGTCCATACCCTCTGGCATTTGAAACATGTCTTGGAATATAGAGAGGTGAATGTAGGATGTCGCAGCAACAACGACGGTCTGTCTTTCACCGATGACATGGTGGGCAAGCGCTTCAGATTGGCTCAAGAGTTGCTTCGGGATGTTTCTCCTTGATTTTTTGCAGTACCTGTTGTCTATGTATCAGTCTCTCTTTGCAATCATATACAAGCCTTACTCGGCTTATGTTCCCAAAAAATGTGTATCCCTTGTACTGGCCGTCGTTCCCGCTCTCTCTTCTGCCCTTTTCCCAACAAACCTCTTCCTCTTCATGCTAATTTGTGACCCCTTAGGTCTTTTCGATCATATACGAACCCTATTAGATTCACGGTCTCACGAAACGTGTTACCCTTGTGTTTAGGAGGCCTCGTGGTTCCCACTCTCTTCTGCCCTTTCTTCTCTCTCTAGCAAGACTCTTCCTGCTGATCCCCCCTCTAGGTCTGCCATGGATCATTCGTGCCCTGTCTGCAATAAATACTTTACACGACCGCAGGATTGCTCCTCTCACATCAAACAAAAGCAAGATGACTCGCATGTGGAATATAGAACCAGGCAAGATAGAAAACTAAACCAGCGTTTCAAGAACGCTGTAAAGGAAGCAACTAGGGCTCAGATAGACCATTCCCCTCATGTAGTTGGTGACATTTTCCCTGACATCCAGAGGCGAGTTCTAGCTAGTCACCCTCCAGCTCCTCCGAAGACTCCCTCGGTAGAAATTCTAGAATTGGAAGACAATGACGACGACGACGACGACTTCCTCTCTGATCGAGCGATGGATGTAGATTCCAAAACCAGCGCGGCAGGTTATCCTGACGACGATACGGAGGGCGAAATCCTGTGTTCCTCCCAATCTTCCGAGGAATTTAATGAAGAAGAATTCCTTCATCTCGCGATGAACACTTCATTGCAGGAACTGTTTGGTGCCGATGTTGAAGGGGTTGATAGCCTCTTCAATTTTCTCCCTGAGGAAGAAGGTGAAGCAGCCTCTGACAGCCATAGCACCCCTTCAGCAACGGCTCAGCCTATGAACCGCTCCTTGGTAGAAGATGAAGATACATGGGTGTGGAAATGGGATTCTGATGCTGGAAAGGTGTTGAGAATAGAGAAAAATGTTCATGAACGTTGGAAGGAAATCTCCGCTGGGGAGAGAAAGTCGGATGTTTACCATCCTTTCGCTTCGCGTCTGGACTGGGAAATTTCGCAGTGGGCCGTAAAAGAAAAGGTGTCTCAAAGCTCTTTTAATCGCTTGCTCAAGATCCCTCAGGTGCGTATTGTTGTTTTCGTTTTGTAAACTGAAATTTAGGCCTCTTCAGGTGAAAGAGAAGCTCGGTCTCTCTTTCGACAATGCCAGATCTATGTTAAACAAGGTAGATCAAATACCGGAACGTGGCGGCAGTTGGTTCGTGAAACAACTGTCCTTCAAGGACCGTCCCGGAGAAGAGTTTACGGTGCGATACAGAGATCCTGTCGAAGCTGTCAAAGCTCTCTGGGGCGATCCTTCTTTGGCAGAACACCTGGTGTATAAGCCCGCAAAACTCTTCAGGAATTCCAACTGCTCGAAAGAAGACAGGATTTTTTCTGAAATGTGGACGGGAAATTTCTGGAACCAGGCCCAGGTTTGCAACGTTCATTCCTGTCCTCTTGAAGTGTCCATTAAGTCCGTTTTCCAGGAACGTATCTCTAGGACAGGCACTGTCGCACCCGTTATTCTGGCTACCGATAAAACTCAGCTGACCCAGTTTTCGGGAAGTAAATCGGCGTATCCAGTCTATCTTACGATCGGAAATATTCCCAAAGACATACGTCGTAAGCCGGGGTCCAGAGCTTGCATCTTGATAGCCTATCTTTCAGTGGATAAAATCGTCAAGAAAGGCCTATCCAATACCCAACTTAAACTTCGTAACTACCAATTGTTCCATAAATCTATGGCTCTGGTATTAGAGTCTTTGAAAGAAGCAGGGAACCCTGCCGGTCCTGGAGTAGAGATGGTCGGAGGCGATGGAGCTGTTCGACGAGTCTATCCCTTGCTGGCCACCTACGTTTGCGACTATCCTGAACAATGTCTTGTAACCTGTACCAAATACGGTACTTGTCCCAAATGCAAGAGAAAAGCAAAGGAACTGGATCTACCCACTGCAGGAGAGCTACGTTCTCAGCGCTGGACGTTCGAAAAAATTACAGCGGCTCAGGAAGCAGCTCATGGAGGCGGTCGAAGTGTTCATTCTAGAACAATGGCTGATGACATCGCCGGGGGGAATTACGATCCGTTCTGGGTTGGGTTCCCTCCTACTGTCACCGACATACACCTATGTATAGCTCCCGATGTCCTTCATCAACTGTACCAGGGAGTTTTCAAGTATCTGATCACATGGGTACAACATGTTATTGGGGAGGAAGAGCTGGATGAACGCATCAGAAGATTACCTCCTACGCCTGGGGTTAGGCATTTCCCCAAAGGAATCTCCAGACTTACTCAGATGTCAGGAACGGAACGTAAACACATCGGACGTATTCTCTTAGGTTGTCTAGTGGGGAAAATGGACCCCAAAGGGATCACTGCCTGTCGATCGCTTCTTCACTTTATCCAACTCGCTCAATATCCTTCTCATGACCAGGACACTCTACAATACATGAAAGATGAACTGGATACCTGGCATAAATACAGAGATTATTTTATCGATCAGGGAGCAAAAGAACATTTTAATATCCCGAAATTTCATTCACTCCTCCACTACGTCGACTCTATCAGGTGGATAGGAACCACTGACAACTGCAACACAGAGGCATTTGAACGACTTCATATCGATTTCGCTAAAGAGGGCTGGAGGGCGAGCAACAAAAGAGATGTCTTTCCTCAAATGGTGAAGTTCATTTCGCGTCAGGAAAAAGTCGCTTCCTTCGACTTCTACCAATCTTGGGCCTCTAGGAAGCTGGAAGTTTCTGATGGTCAGGAGAACCAAGAGGGTCCTATAGGTGTTAACGTTGACCAGGAAGAAGAAATTCACAAACTCAAACTCAAAACTAGGTCTTCGTCCGGACTCGTACCCGGACCAAAGAAAGACTCTGCTAAGCTTCTGCTGAGCCTCGCCAAAAATCCGACCGAGCCAAAGAAAACTCTATCTGCGATTACTCTCTTACACGGGGCGCCGGGCTTTCTTGGAGCTCTAAAGCTTTTTTTGAACGACTGTCTTCCTCAGAATAAACAAGGGAAAAAAGCTACTGTTTTGAAAGAGAAAATACCTTTCGATACTCTGGAAGTTTGGCACAATGTAGGGCTGATACCACCAACAGTTTTAGACGAACCGGAAAAGGCTCTTATGAAGGCTCGCCCCCTTTCGTTTCATGATAGAACCTCAAGATTCGATACTGTTCTAGTACTAGAGCAAGATGAAGCACAATCTACGGCTGTTCGAGGTGAAGAATAGTGTATTATCCGTTGAAGATATCACTGTACTGATTCAAGTTGGTTGATCTAGGATGCAGAGCTGCCCGTCTGCGCGTTATCTTTCGCCTTCCTCAGATGATAAATGATAGCGGATTCCTAGTGAATACTCCCGCTTACTGGCCCAAGGAACATCTGGCTTATGTGACTTGGTATTCCCGATTCAAACCTTCACCAGATAAAGCTACTGGTATGTACAAAGTAGAGCCTGCCATAGATTCAAATGGTGTGCCTCAAGGGGCTGTCATTCCCCTTTCGAACATCAGACAGAACTGCATGCTGGTACCTAGTAGAACATCCTGGGACAAGGACTGGGACTCTGATAACATTCTGGATAAATGTTCTTCGTTCTTCGTTAACAATCTACAGACGAAATATGCCTATCAGACCATATATTAGTAGAGACATACAATTACATCAAATTGGCACTTATTCAGCTTCTTGACTCTGTTTGTGATATACAGTCTCAACTCTATATTCTTGACCTCGAAAGACGTCTCCCTCTCCGAAATCTTCACAGCCACATGGACTTCTCAGGACTTCTCTCCCAAACAAGCTTGCGTGAGAATTCATCAACCTGTTACATTCCGTTCCGTCCGTCTTCGTTCCGTCTGTCTTCGTTCCGTCCGTCCATTCTTAGTTCTACATCCTCCTTCGCAACTATATTTCTGCAATCAACAAGTCATCTACTCACACTCAACGCCCGCTTGTGCTACCCGACAGACCCTCTATTGCAACTGTATCATCTTATACGACCTTACGTTTAGAGAACACGTTCACGCGAAGCCAACACTTCTGTTTCTGCCTTCACTACAACTCGGATTGGTAGTGGCAAGGTAGTGGTACCGTCACAGGTACTCTAGGAAGCTTTCAAGATAATCTTGCCACCTCTTTGCTGCCCGTCTAGACAAGAAGGGTCCCTTCGACAAACGTGAACACATCCAGTCATAGAAAATCTCTCCGCTTGCGAGTTGTAGAAACGAGTCTTTGGTGGGAACGACGATGGAGGGCTGATGGACAGGGTTTAATCCTCTGAGCGAAGGAGAACGTATAAGCAACGAATGCAACGGAATTAGCTATTGATAGAGTTAGCGAACTTGGGCTGGAATGACACGGAGAGGGTGAGTTCATGAAATCTGTTATTGCAATACTCCTCTTACGAGCCATTGAAATATAGCCGCTTCATCTTGGGCATCTCAATGATCATGCAGAACCGCTTTACTGTCGAGAGGGTGATCCGGTTGACTTATCCTGGCTAGATCGACGTAGATGGGCGAGATCCTGTTTACGCAGTCATCACCGCTCTGTTCCGACGTTTTGTCGGTCGTCAAGTGAAATATCAATCACAACCTATCCAGCCTCAGGATGCTTCCTAGCGTTACAACGAGCGAGCCAAAGGTGTTTTCCTCGTGGATGTCACAGGGCGTGCCCAACCTCTGCTTGACAAAGGTCAACAGCATCACAAGTCTTGCTCTGCTGCTGTGACTGCTTTGGAATGGTTCAGCGACTTCACGTCTGTGGTGATGGGAAGGGTGGAGGCGGCGGAGATGGTGGTGCAGTTCGTTTAATCCGGCCTTATCATCCTAGTGACGGACAAGAGGAAGGACCAAGATTCTGCGATCATTTTCACTGTGCGAGGCTCTGCACCTGGTGGGGATTTGCCTGTTAGCGTGCGTATATTCACTTGTATGTTCACTGCTTTTGGCTCATATCTGTCAACAGCAACATGGTGGCCGATGCAATGCCAAGGTCATGAGCCTCGAGGCCAGTGAACAAGACGCGCGTGCTATACGGAATCATTGGTGTATGTCTGGAAGGTTTACGAAGACTCGCTTGCTACTAAAGAGAGGTGACTCATTACCTCAATCCGGCGCCACTCACCGTTTACACCGTCAGTCCACTCCCTTTTCCTTGCTTTGACTATAGCTCGACGTTCTCATTGTAGACTCCCGAATACGCTGCGAGCTGTACATTCAGCTTCATCAATAAAGCTAGTGATTAGTGCTAGATCAAAACTCGTTTTTGCTCGCTCTGGATTGAGAAACAACGGTAAGTTTCAGATTGAAAAACTTCAGAAAGGTAGTCTCTGAAAGGCGCTCAAGCTATATCCTTATTAGTGCAGCATCTGATTTTACATGCAGGACCACAGCTGAAAGGCAACGAATATTACGCCTCCGAGCTCAAGAAGTCACACTTCGGGCTTTGGAGGATAGTTCCATCCGTTCTTCAGTGTCTTCAGGAGGCGGACCTTGGAGGCCTGCTGTTAGGAAGTGAAACTTCAGACTGGCAAAAGAACACTTTGTTTAGTTGAAGACACTTATGGCAGAGACTCATAATATTGTTCTAACACTTGATCATGACTGACAATTTCGAAAAATTACTGCTTACATAATACAGATTAGATATACTTCTCAATTCCCAATTGGGATAATCACTTTCCTTCTTATTTAGGCATTCCTTTCCCACAGTATATACTATAAAAGGATTACCAAATACTTACAAACAACCTTTAGACTTGTTATTTTGTAACCTTCACCTACATCCAGAGTATATTTGGGAATTACACATATTGTGTTGCCACCACTGTGCATATCCAGTGACATACCAAGCTACCACATAGTTTGAAGCCTCGTCTGACGCTTTTCCAGCCGAGTAGATTGCAGTATTGGTTGGATTACCTTCCAGGACGACAGATTACCTTGGGAGACGACATCTCAATTCTTATTGCAATACTTGCCTGACGCTTTTCCAATCAAGTACCCTTGCCTGACGCTATTCCAGTCAAGGTCCTTCGCCGATATAACTCGATTTTCCTTTCAAGACGTAACATTCCTTGAGAGAAGACCCCTCGCAGTTATCCTTCGACACTACTTGCCTGACGCTTTTCCAGTCAAGTAACTCTGCCGATATAGTTCGATATTCCTTTCAGGACGTAACATCCCTTGGAAGAAGACCCCTCGCAGCTATTATTCAGCAATAACCCCAGGATAAGTTACTTCCTGGTGATTACGAATATATTCTAGAAGGCTATTAAGAAATAATCCGACTCTTAACATAATAACAAGTCTCCGTTGTTGTTTTATAATGGCTACGAGAACTTTCATCACCGAGGACATCGAGGAGGACATCCGGTACACCCCTTACTCCTTCCATGTCCTTACCCCTAATTCACGTAACATCACTCGTGTTACACCAGCACAGTTGCAGGACACTACTGCCAACACTGCTTTACACTTTCCAGAGCGAGGTCGACAACTAGGACATGCACCTCATAATTGTTCGTTGTCACCTCTTCCTCATCGTTCAACACAACCTCAACGTTCTGCCCCACCACATCTAGAACGTTCTTTCCAACACCAGTACTATACTCCAGAGTCTGTTGGGATCCCTATCCGACACAATCCTGGACAGGATAACTTGGCTGTTGAGATGGAGCTTGCTAATACTCCTCCCAGGAGACCAGCATCGACGTTGCCTACCCAAGGTCAGATGTTACTTGCTGAGCTTGCTGCCAATGCTGGACATCATCCTCCTCAACAACAAGATATCCCTACTCGTCAACCTAGTTCAGGGTCTATGCAGGGCCGTGATGTACCATCACAAACAGGTACCCCACCCCAACAAACACTGAATAGATCCACTAGTCAACCTTACCAAACCCCACCAACACCAGAGGAGTTTCATGAACACCTACGAGAGATTGAACAAGAGAACAACAGTAGGTCTAACATCATCCTGGATGATCCTCCTCTTGGTCGTCATCGTCCCTTAGGTCGTCCTCTTGCAGAGTCAACACCTTTTGTCCATGACAATGCTGCTGGACGTACTCCACAATTCCGTTCATACTCTGATGGATATCGGGAGATTATGGGTGAGTCCCCACTACACTCAAGGAATCTACACGTTCCCGACACACCTGTCAGACGTATGGCTCGTCGTCGTCATTCTGAGGACCATTCCTCACACTCGAGGTCTTCACTTTCATCCAACCATGCTAGTAATCAACGTCTCCTTCACCACTATGCAAACCTTGCTCGTACCTTGTTGATCAATGTTGGTATTGAGAATCAAGGAACATTGACTGCAGTGGGTTGGTTACGGTTGTTCCGACAAATCATGAACACCCCTGAAGAACGTTTGTCAGACAACATCCGTCAGGCTTTACGGATGCCACAGGTCACTCAACGGACAAATTATTTGTCAACTATCATTGCCCAACCTGATTACATCAGTTATATCAATGATACAGATACCTGGTCATCATATCTAAGGGTGGATCATCTACCTTTCGAGCGCATGGAGACATTCATACCAGACTATCCGAATCGTATCGAATACCTGGAGAGTAGTCCTCAAGATGAACAAGAGGTCATTGCACATGAAGTTGGGTTATTGAAAATTGTCAACCCAGCTCGTGAACTGTTGGACTCCTTAGGTTTCCGTGTTGACAACCACACTTATGCTGGGTTGTTGAGGCTATTGCGTCGTATTGTTCAGCTCACTGATGATGAAGTGACACCAGATCTAGTACGGTC
The DNA here is from genome assembly GCA_027919835.1 of Lentinula raphanica. Taxonomy (NCBI): domain Eukaryota; kingdom Fungi; phylum Basidiomycota; class Agaricomycetes; order Agaricales; family Omphalotaceae; genus Lentinula; species Lentinula raphanica. The sequence continues at coordinate 1,601,800 of JANVFP010000004.1, read as the reverse complement.
TCTTCAACAAGGAGATAGTGCTGATAAACTGTTGGATTTGGAGGAACAGACACATAAACCCGAGTTTGATGCTCTCATCAACAATCCTGATGTCCGTTCAGTATATTCCTCAGCACCTTCATCACGCCAATCCTTGAATGATTATGATGAACAACACCGTAATCATAACAGCCAGTATTCCGAGATGCTACCATGGGAAGAGAGCATTGATATTACCCAATCCTGGCAAACCTTACGTGATGAACCTCGAAGTCGAATGCGTCAGGATACACCATGGAATCCAAGGATACAAAATTACTCACAGCAAGTGCCTAACCAGACAATAACACCACAATCCAGTAATATCCCTCGTATACAACATTACCATGGAAACTCAAGAAGGACCACTGGTACACTCCCTTCACAGCAGTTCATAGAGCCTCCTCGCTTAACAACAATTGAGGAAGGACCCACTATTGAGAGTGTCCCTAGTGATCCCCCACAGCAGGAACCCATTGGGCATGATCCATCGAGTGAACCTCTTAGAGATGTTGAAATGAGTGAAACCCAGAAGGCTACAAACCGTAGACAACAAAGGGTTACTGGGTGGAAAAAGACTAAAGGCAAGGTTCCAGAATACAATGCAGCAGAAAGTTCTGCTAAGCAAGAAGCATTGGTGGACAATCCTGGAACAACCGATACTCGAAATGATTCCAATATTCTCCACCAAGATGTTTCACCTCATAGGAAAAGACAGGATCCTACTATCAAGTATGTAAATCCATTACAAGATGGTAATGGTCCTGGAGCAAGAACATCAAGTCATCCCCATGTTCTCAATAAGAGAAAAGAATATGGAGAAGGAAATATCAAAACACCAATAAGAGATTTCTGTGCACAAGTCTTGGAAGACCAAGAGAATCATGATGAAGAAAAGTATCCTTCTACTGCAGCACACTATTATAAAACCCCAAGTCAGCATTCACCCATCAATTCATCACCAAAGATAACCCAGCAGTATTCCTTTGAAGAGCATGATTCCACAGGTTGTGTCATTCAACCAGACACTCATCCATCTAGTTATACAAATTCCAATCACAGCAGGTCACAGGGTCAACGATTCCAGAACTTGGTACCATCTGTACACTCTGTTGCTGGAGGTGGTGGAGGTGGAGAACCTCCAAACCCCGGTGGAGATGATGGTTACAAAAATAATGATGAGGGTGATGACAAAGATAAATCCAACAATGAACCCAAACACCATCAAGGGTGTGAATGCCAGGGGCAAAATAATGGGCAATGCCGCTGTAGGAAGAGTCGAGATGGCCAAGATGGTCGCAATGGTCGAGATGGTCATAACACTTGTGACTGCCAGAATAGGAGAAGTAACAACAAAGACTCCTACACTAGAGATTTGGAAAAGCAGTTACAGGAATATGAACGTGATGAGATGAACCGAGAGTCAAAGTTGGATATCAACAAACCAACAATGTTCTCTGGTGAAGATCGAACAGCATGGAGGGAGTTCAAGGAAAACTGTGAAAATTTCTTCACAGCTAAACCTCGAATTTACTCCAATGATATTTCCAGAGTTTCATTTGCTGCATCATACATGAGTGGACCAGCAAAACGGTACTATCAAAATTTGATGCGAAGGCAAAGAGCTGGATACAAAGTTGCTGAACTTGATAACTGGGACAAGTTTGTGATTTTGTTTGGACAAATGTTTGGTCTTCATTATGAAACTATCCAAGCACAGTCCAAGCTAGATGAATACAATCAAGCATGGAGTGAATCATTTGGTGATTTCTGGGTAAGGTTTGAAGATATTGCATTAATGACCAGTTATGATGATGAAGCATTACGATGGAGGTTATTGAAACAGATTCAAAATAATCTTCACAATCACCTGGTGGATCATGGTGAAATTCCAGCAACTCTTGCAGGTGTGGTAGATGAATTGTTGGTTCTAGATGGAGCCAAGCAGGCATTTACCAATATTGGTTCATCCTCAATACCCAACATAAACCTGGGAAATTGGCGTCACTCCAATGCTAATAATGCACTCCTACCACATGTTACTGAGCTGGACAACTCACAAATAATTGACAACAGTCATCAGAGTCAAATTGCAAATAACCAATTACCCATGTCCCAAGATATTGTTACTATTAATGAAGACACTGCAGCAATCATGGACATGGATCCAGTGGAGGTTGGTTAACCTTGAACCTCGAGGGCTCGGTTCTATTGGGGAGGGATGTACTGTTAGGAAGTGAAACTTCAGACTGGCAAAAGAACACTTTGTTTAGTTGAAGACACTTATGGCAGAGACTCATAATATTGTTCTAACACTTGATCATGACTGACAATTTCGAAAAATTACTGCTTACATAATACAGATTAGATATACTTCTCAATTCCCAATTGGGATAATCACTTTCCTTCTTATTTAGGCATTCCTTTCCCACAGTATATACTATAAAAGGATTACCAAATACTTACAAACAACCTTTAGACTTGTTATTTTGTAACCTTCACCTACATCCAGAGTATATTTGGGAATTACACATATTGTGTTGCCACCACTGTGCATATCCAGTGACATACCAAGCTACCACATAGTTTGAAGCCTCGTCTGACGCTTTTCCAGCCGAGTAGATTGCAGTATTGGTTGGATTACCTTCCAGGACGACAGATTACCTTGGGAGACGACATCTCAATTCTTATTGCAATACTTGCCTGACGCTTTTCCAGTCAAGTACCCTTGCCTGACGCTATTCCAGTCAAGGTCCTTCGCCGATATAACTCGATTTTCCTTTCAAGACGTAACATTCCTTGAGAGAAGACCCCTCGCAGTTATCCTTCGACACTACTTGCCTGACGCTTTTCCAGTCAAGTAACTCTGCCGATATAGTTCGATATTCCTTTCAGGACGTAACATCCCTTGGAAGAAGACCCCTCGCAGCTATTATTCAGCAATAACCCCAGGATAAGTTACTTCCTGGTGATTACGAATATATTCTAGAAGGCTATTAAGAAATAATCCGACTCTTAACACCTGCCGAGATGATTCCTCTTATTCCATCTCCAAACGGTAATCTGGAGATCGTCTCGCACCTGGTCGTAGAACTACCTTGGGTAGCTTGAGTAGCACTCAGACGTTGGGACAGGAACCTTTTCAGGTATCGCTGGCTTGTTACGAGCCACAAACTTGACTGACTCTCTATACATCTACCAGTATGCAAATCTTCATGAAGACCTATCGACAACGTTAGATCTTTGCTGAAGAGCAAATAGAGGACGGCTGCTCCCTTTCCGATCACAGCATCCAGAAAGAGTCTACCGTTCACTTCGTGCTCCGACTTCGTGGCGGTATGCAGATCTCTAGCAAGACCATTACTCTTGAAGTCAAAACGTCCGACAGGATCGACAACGTTAAGGCCAAGATTCAAGACAAGAAAGGGGTCTTTACTGACCAACAACGTCTTATCTTTGAGTGGACCTGTCCGACTACAACATTCAGAAGGAGTCCACCCTTCACTTGGTCTCTCGTCTCCGTAGTAGAGGCATGCATATCTTCGTCAAGGCCCTCATGAGGTGATCACTTGGAAGTTGAGTCTTTGTACTCGATAGACAACGTGAAGGTCAAGCTCCAGGACAAAGAGGTGACTTCACCGGACCACCAACGACTCATCTTCGCAGGCAAACAGCTCGAGGACGGTTGCACTCTCTCTACCTACTACAAACAGAAAGAGTCAACCCTTCATCTCGACCTTCGCCTCCATGGACGTGTGCAGATTTTCATGAAGACCCTCACAGATAAGATGATTACCCTCGAGATTATACACCATCGACAACGGCACCTGGTAGTAGGACGACGTTAGGATTACTTTTAGTAGCCCTCAGACGTGCTTGTAGAGGAACCTTTGAAGGTATCGCCGTCTTGTTACGATCCACAAACTCAACTAACTCCCAACACCTCTACCAGCAGCAAATCTTCGAAAAGACTCTCACTGGAAAGACCATCATTCTCGAGGTCGGGTCCTCTGACACTATCGACAATGTAGGCAGGAATCCCTTCAGAAAGATTTTACCTTTTACATGGGGCTCCTACTTTGTGGCTGTTTGCGGATCTTCGTGAAGACGTTGACCGGCAAGACCTTCACTCTCAAAACGAAACGTCTGGCACGATCGACATTGTCAAGGCCAAGATCCAAGACAAGGAAGAGATCCCTCCTGACCAACAACGGCTTATCTTTGCGTGACCCTGTCCGGCTACAACATTCAGAAGGAGTCCACCCTTCACTTGGTCCTTCGTCTCCGTGGAGGCATGCAGATCTTCGTCAAAGCCCTCACGCGTGAGACGATCACCTTCGAAGTAGATTCTTAGGACGCGATAGACAACATGAAGGCCAAGATGCAGGACAACGAGGGTATCTCACCCGCCAAACAGCGACTCATCTTCGCCGGCGAATAGCTTGAGGACGGACGTACCCTCTATGATTACAACATCCAGAAAGACTCAAACGTTTATCTCGACCTTCGTCTCCGTGGGGGTGGGGGGCGGGGTATGCAGATCTTCATTCAGACCCTCGAGGTCGAATCATCATTCACCATCTACATCGTGATACGGTTATCCTGGAGATCGTTTTGCACCTGGTCATAGGACTAGCTTTAGTGGCACTCGGACGTGCTGGCAGAGGAGCCGTTGCAGGTATCATTATCCTGTTACGAGCCACAAACTGAACTAACTCTTAACACATCTGCCAGTTTGCAAATTTTTGTAAAGACGCTCACTGGAAAGATCATCACCCTCTAGGTCTAGTCCTCTGACACTGCCGACAATGTCAAGGCTAAGATTCAGTATTAGGAAGGAATATCTCCAGACCAACAGTGTCTGATCTTTGCTGGAAAGCAACGCGAGCACGGCCACACTCTTTCTGATCACAACATCCAGAAAGAGTATACCCTTCACTTGGTGCTCCGACTTCTGACCGCCAAGATCACTCGAAGAAGTCGAAATGTCCAATACAATCGACAATGTCAAGGCCAAGATCCAAGACAAGGAAGGGATCCCTCCTGACCAACGTCTTATCTTTAAGGGAAAGCAACTGAAGGATGGTCGTACCCTGTCCGACTACAACATCAAGAAAGTGTCCACCCTTTACTTGGTCCCTCGTCTCCGTGGAGGCATGTACATCTTCGTCAAGACCCTCACGGGTAAGACGATTACCTTGGAAGTCGAGTCTTCGGATCCGGATCCGATAGATACGATAGACAACGCGAAGGTCAAGACCCAGGACAATGAGGGCATCCCACCAGACCAACGACGACTCATCTTCGCAGGTAAAAAGCTCGAGGACGAACCTCTGGGACTACAACATCTAGAAAGATCCAACGCTTTATCTCAACCTTCGTCTCCGTGGGGGTATGCAGATTTCCGTTAAGACCCTCATTCTTTAACACCCTGACGGGTAAGACGATTACCCTCGAGGTCGAATCATCATACACCATCGACAACCCTGGAGATCGTATTGCACCTGGTCGCAGGACTACTGAGGATTCGCTTCGGTCATCTTGTTACGAGCCACAAACTCAACTTACTCTCAACACACTACCAGATTGTAAATCTTTCCTCTGACACTATAACGTCAAGGCTAAGATTCAGGATCAGGAAGGAATTCCTAGAAATCAACATCGTCCAATTATTTTGGAAAGCAACTCGAGGACTGCCTCTCTCTTTCTGATTACAACATTCAGAAAGAGTCTACCCTTTTCTTGGTGCTCCGACTTCGTGGCGGTATGCAGATCTTCGTGAAGGCGTCCACCGGCAAGACCAGCAAGACCATCATTTTCGAATTCAAAACATTTGACCCGATCGACAATGGCGCGGCCGAGATCCAAGACAAGGAAGGGATCCCTCTTGACTAACAACGTCTTATCTTTGCGTGATCCTGTTCGACTACAACATTCAGAAGGAGTCCACCCTTCACAAGTTGGTCCTTCGTCCCTGTGGAGGCATGCAGATCTTCGTCGAGACTCTCACAGGTGAGACGCTCACCTTGGAATTCGAGTCTTTGGACACTATAGACAACTTGAAGGCCAAGATCGAGGGCAAAGAGGGTATCCCACCCGCCCAATAGCGACTCATCTTCGCCGGCGAACAGCTTGAGGACGGACGTACCCTCACTAACTACAACATCCAAGACTCAATCCTCCATCTCGACCCTCCATCTCGACCCTCCATCTCGACCTTCGTCTCTGTGAGGGGATGCAAATCCAAGATTCATGAAGACCCTCGAGGTCGAATTATCATACACCATCTACATCGCGATACGGTTATCCTGGAGATCGTCAAAAGCAGCTGGAGGATGGACGTACCCTGTCCGACCACAACATTCAGAAGGAGTCTACCCTTCACCTTGTCCTTAGTCTCCGTGGAGGCATACAGATCTTCGTCAAGACCCTCACGGGTAAGACGATTACCCTGGAAGTCGAGTCTTTGGACATGGTAGCTTGAAGGCCAAGATCCAGGACAAAGAGGGTATCCCACCCTAGCCAACAATGACTCATCTTCGCAGGCAGGCAAACAGCTCGAGGAGGGACGTACCCACTCTGACCTCAGCGATCCAGAAAGACTCGGCCCTTCATCTCGACCTTCGTCTCCGTGGGGGTATGCAGATCTTCATCCAGACCCTCGAGGGTAATCGCTCGAGGTCGAATCATTGTACACCATCTATATCGTGATACGGTTATCCTGGAGATCGCCTTGTACCTGGTCATAGGACCACCTTAGGATTGGCTTTAGTAGCACTCGGACGTGCTGGCAGAGGGGCCTTTGCAGGTATCATCGTCTTGTTACCAGCCTCAAATTAAACTAACTCTCAACACATCTACCAGTTTGCAAATCTTCGTAAAGACGCTCACTGGAAAGACCATCACCCTATAGGACTAGTCCTCAAACACTATCGACAATGTCAAGGCTAAGATTCAGGATTAGGAAGGAATTCCTCCAGACCAACAGTGTCTGATCTTTGCTGAAAGGCACCCCGAGGACGGCCGCACTCTTTCTGATTACAACATCCAGAAAGAGTCTATCCTTTACTTGGTACTCCTACTTCGTGGCGGTATACAGATCTTCGTGAAGACGTTGACTGGCAAGACCATCTGACACGATCTATCACGTCAAGGCCAAGATCCAAGCCAAGGAAGGGATGCTTCCTGACCAACAACGTCTTATCTTTGTGCGACCCTGTCCGACTACAACATTCAGAAGGAGTTTATCCTTCACTTGGTCTTTCGTCTCCGTGAAGGCATGCAAATCTTCGTCAAGACCCTCACGGGTAAGACGATTGCTTTGGAAGCAGAGTCTTCGGACAGTATAGAGAACTTGAGGGCCAAGATCCAGGACACAGAGGGTATCCCACCCAGTCAACAACAACTCTTTTTCGCACGCAGGCAGACAGCTCGAGGACGGACGTACCCTCTCTGATCACAACATCCAGAAAGACTCAACCCTTCATCTCGACCCTCCATCTCGACCTGCGTCTTCGCGGGGGTATGTAAATCTTAAGATTCATTCAGAGTGTAATCGCTTGAGGGCAAATCATCATACACCATCTACATCGTCAAAAGCAGCTGGGGTATGGACGTACCCTGTCCGACTACAACATTCAGAAGGAGTCCACCCTTCACCCGGTCTTCGTCTGCATGGAAGCATGCACATATCCGTCAAGACTCTCCCGGGTAAAACAATTACTCTGGAAGTCGAACGGTCTTCGGACACGGTAGCTTGAAGGCCAAGATCCAGGATGAAGAGGGTATCTCACCCGGCCAACAACGACTCATCTTCGCTGGCAGGCAAACAGCTCGAGGACGAACGACAACATCCAGAAAGAGTCAACCCGACAACGTCAAGGCCAAGATCCAAGATAAGGAGGGTATTCCACCTGATCAGCAACGACTCATTTTCGCTAGCAAACAGCTTGAAGATGGGCTTACCCTTTCCGACTATAACATCCAGAAAGAGTTGACCTCGCACTCCGTCCTTCGTCTCTGTGGATCAGACACAATCGACAACGTCAAGGGCAGGATTCAGGAGGAAGGTATCCCACCTGACCAACTTATCGTCTGATCTTCGCAACTCGAGGATGGACAAACCATCTAGAAGCTCGTGCTTCATCTCAGTGGTGGAGACTGACTGTTGTCTTCTTCATATACATCTCTAGCACGTTCTTTACAATGCACACACTTCATGATGTAAACAGCTTACTGCGTTAAGGTATGTGTGTTTCTTCTTCTGCATTACAGTTCTCTGACTTGAGGACGGCAGGTAGTGGCTTTTCTTCAAGTTACACTTCGATAACTACTCGATATCGTCGCTGTACACACGTCTCGCGCCTCGTTGCATGAACGGTACCTCTCCAGTACCAGGATTTCGACTACTTAATATCGAGGTCCGCTCCAGTTCTTCACATTCGACACCCTGATGTTCATGATTTCTGTTTCTGTATCAGATACGGCTCGCCCTCATAGCCAGAGAGCTTCAATACAGATGTGGAGACCCATGTCTTTGACGACTCACCAGTTCACCCCAGTGCATAGTGAGAGCGTTCCATCTCAATTAAATGGCTCTTCCTGACATCAATGCTCCCTTGTCCCCTATCTGATACCCGTCCAATACAACTTGACAAGGCCCATTATAGTTCTAGTTCTTCCTCTTCCAGCTCTTCACCAACCCCGTTACAATGTCCTGTTTGACTGACAGGAATGTCCATCCTAGCAATGACCGTCCGATACTACTACACCTACAGCAACTACTACAGCCTCTACTTCGCCTACCTTTACAGCTTACCTTGCTACTGACTCTACACCTACCCACCTACGAACTACTAATTCGCATTGATTTCTTTTCAACTCTACTCCTTACGACTAATACAGCGCCTTACCCAGCAACTACCACGAAGACCAGGACCCGAGCCTTTAGACGCCGGCAAGATAATCAGCACGTGACCTATTGATTAGGTTGAGAAAGCGCGATCACACCTTGAGATCGCGCTTTCTTCAGTTCCTCCATGACCAAGCGTAAAACTAAGTCAGAGAAGAACGCTCTCCCCGAAGGCCCTGATGCTAAACGAAAGAAAGAAAAAGACACGAGAGACAAGGACCTAGCTACAGAAGGTTCCGACTCGTTCCAGAATTCAACTTCAAAGGTGAATTCGAAGGCGACTTCGAAAGCGACCCCAAAGGCTTCGACCGCCAAAGATTCGACCACGAAGGATTCGAGCTCAAGGTCGTCGACCCTAAGGTCTTCAACCACAAGGGCTTCGACTTCAAAGCCTTCCACTCACAAGGGTTCAAGTAACGCTCTGACTTCGGTTCCTAAAGCCTCAAATTCGTCTTCGAAGGCTTCAACTTCGAAAGCCTCGAACTCAAAGAAGGAGAAGAAGACAAAGAACGGCAAGTCTCCTTCCGATCCTACGGTCGTACCTCTTTCTAGCTCTGCCTCCAAATCCTCTTCGCTACAACGAAAAAAGCCTACCAAGACCAAAGACCCGAAAGATACGCAAGGACACTACATGTCTACTCTTGATAACGTTGCCCCTCCGAAAGAAGAACCTCAAGGGAACAAAGGTCAATGTTTTTCAATAGCTATCATTTCTTCGATTAACTTTCGGATTTCTTGCATCAGGTATCACTCTCAGCGACGATGAACTAGGTATAGAGATAGGAGACGAGGCGATTGAAATATTCGACTCGGGTAAGAGTTCTCTATCGTTCAAAATCTTCGCTTTGCCTGAGTCCGGTTTTGTTTTGGCAGAAGAAGAGAGGAACAAGGTCAAATTCGGAAGTGATCAAGATGAAGACATGCATTCAGAAGAGGAGAGCTCTAGTCATGACATGGACGTAGGACACAGCCCGGATGATAACGTTAGTGTCTTTTTACTGCTTGTACTTGTGTCATTTCATGTTCGTCTCTTCGTCCGTTTCAGATGATCGTTAAGGACGCGACCAAGCCTGCGAAGACCCAGAAGAAGAAGAAGAAGAAGAAGAACGATTCTAGTTCGAAAGTCCTCGAATCCGACTTCGATAATGTCGATCTTCCACGTCTAGGAAAGAGTAGCGTACGTTTGGCCATATGTATACATGACATGTGGCCAAAGGAGGAGGAACCAAATCTGGACCTATTCACCGAGGAGTTGGGAAAGATGGGAAATAGAGAAGTACTACAAAGCTTGAAAGAAATCACATCTTCTCCGGATCCTAACGAGGTCAAGGCTCTTCTCAAAATCGTGAGGCTCATCTTCTCTCTATCTCAGGTTATACCATACTAAGAGTGAATTTGTCAGATGAATTATGGCTCGTCTCAGGTCCGTTCGGATATCAATAAAGTTGTTCGCATTCTCGTCGCCCAGTTCTATCGCCTTTCGGTATCTAAAGAAGAAGAGGCACGAGAAGCAGTCGTTAAGCATCTTCTCTAACTCAATGGTCCATCATTGTTTCCTCATCTCGATCTTTTGTAGGCTGATAGAGTGAAGTGGCTGTTACACAAAAACAGATACCACCAAGAGGTGGACTTGGATGTAAGAATCCTTCTCCTCACTTTCTCGCGCTTAACCCTTAGCAATGACATAGGCACGTACTTACACAGGCGGTCCTTTTTCCACTCCTCTGATTGGGCAGATACTGCGCGCCTACTTTGTGGACTCTCCGTCTCAACAGGATATCTTTCTTATCAAACACATGAAGAAACAGAGGAAAGTACCTTTACGCTTGATTGTAATGATCACTGCCTTAGTAAGCTTTGTTCTTTATGATCGTTCGAGAGTTGAACATGAATACTCTTATAGATTGACCATGGGATAAGGGAATGGCAGGGGGGGTCAAGGGTCAAGATCCATTTAACGCGACCCAACGCGGAAGACACGTAAGTCTCATCGATATCTAACAATTCTTGGAGTTCTGATAAGGGTAGATATCGAAACTTGTGGAAAGTAATCAAGATCGCGAAGAAAAAGGCAAAGACCTATCTCGAAGATCTGGAGATAGACCTTTACAATGAAATGATGTGAGTACAGCAGCTTCTCCTACAGCGTCTTCTAACGCTATTCTTTAGGTCCGACGATTTCGGCGATGATGAAATTCCTGAATACGATTACGATACTCTCGAAGCTGAAGCTCAAGCAAGACGCAGAGCACGTCAAAGTCTGAAAGACCCGCAGGACGACAATGACGACAGTAGTAGCAACGCGAGTGGAAGTGACAAAGGGAGCGACACAGGCAGCGACAACGGCAGCGACAACGGCAGTGACGACAACGACAGCGACCACGGGAGCGACGGCGACAATGGCAGCGGCAACGAGAACGATCAGGAGAACGACAACGGGCGTAATAATGGCGGAGCTCACGGAAGCGACATGGACATGGACAATGACGGTACACCCAACAAAGGTAGCGAAAGCAATACCATCAACGCCGCGGACAGTTTCGACAAGGATAGAGTAGGAGAGGAAGCAGGTATTGACGTCAAGGGCAAGGGAAAGGAAGTAGCAGGCAGAGGGGATTAAGGACATCTTTCAGTATTGCAATCTCAAGTCTCGGGTCCGTATATGTAGCGCTATCATAGTTCTTGTAGCCCCCTGTCTATAATAACTGGGTTACCTTCTGGATGTGTGCATTGATTCTCAGAGTCTGAATAACTATCGCTATGATTTTGAGGTCCCCTCAAGGATACTGGAGAATATAGACAATGCTCTCAAGGAAATTTATATAGCGTTGAGTCACGTATAGGCTGCTTGTAATGTATTCAAAGTACTCCCGAAAAGGTTGAAAGTATGAGAAGTGCTTTGAGATTCTAGAAGGTACTCTTAGAATACAATGAAAAGGTCTAAAGGGTTTTGAAAGTGATCAAAAGGAAGCTAGACACTAATGGAACTCTACTTTTGAGAATAGAAAGTGGTAAGAAAACTTACCAAGGAGCTAAAACTTCATCAAAAAGCGCCAAAGATGCTGAAAGACAGCCAAAGACACTGAAAGAGCGCCAAAGACACTGAAAGAGCGCCAAAGATGCTGAAAGACAGCCAAAGACACTGAAAGAGCGCCAAAGCTGCTGAAAGAGATCCAAAGGAGCGCTAAAGATGCTGAACGAGCACTAAAAAGATTGAAAGAGTGTTGAAGACATGTAAAGCACTTTAAAGAATCAGCATCATTCTTGAATACCTGAAAATTATATGAAGGTATTTTCAAAGCAATTTGAAGACATTGAAAGTGACTGTTAAAGGCCTCGAGTCCTTGAAAATTGGTTCAAAGATTTTCTAACCCCAATAAAATAGAATTGAGTACTTTAAAAATATCCAAAAGTATCTGATGGGACAGATAAGTATCAAGAGTTAAATATAAATACCTTGAAGTTCTTGTGAATAATAATTGAATGCTTTAGCTTCACTTAAAAGAATCTGAAAGAATCATTAAGCTATAAAAAGCAATAACAATCAAATTTGAATACTCTCTAGCATTTTAAAGCTCCTAAAAATATTACACAGACTTTGTAACACTTTCATAGTAATTAACATCACTACAAATTGCTTTAGGTTAATATCAAATGAATTCATTCTAGTTTTTATGATTTGAGGTTCTTAAAGAATTAGGGGGTATCTTTGCATGCCTTCAAGGCTTTAGGTGGCCACAAGGCTTTAGGTAGTTTGAAGTAGCCTATAGGAGCTTCAAGCAAAGTATGTTTTTGCTGATGCAGGGGTTCACCTTTGGAGTTAAGTCGACCGCCAAGCTTTAAAACCTCGTCCTTGACTTCGTGGAACTCGTCAAGAGCTCTTTGGACGCGGACAGCTGTGGTATCGTTGAACCGAGGGGCTTGCCCAGCATATCGAAAATCACAAAGCGCTCGAATGGCCAAGAGAAATCGGTTCGATGTAGCACCGGCGACTACAGTGACAACGTAGCGTTGAATCTCCCTTTGATCTCGTCCGGTAACCTGCTTGAGCCGCAAGATTCCTTCAGGAAAGACCCAAAACCCTTGCCTCTTTTGCACAAGACTGTACCGAAAGTCAATTTCCTCAGCACCAATAACATTGATGCACCATTTTAGATCATGATCAAAGAAGAACTTGTGCCAGTGGTGAAGAATCTCTGGATGGAGGAACTCCGAAGGATCGGATGACGCCCAGTCCCGCCAGCATGGATCGACGACGCCGTTGGTTCGACTCTTCTGAGCAAAGGGCCAGTACCTTTCAATGTCATGTGGGTCAGCTTTTGTAGCAAGTGCGTCAATCTTAGCTAGAGTGGAGTTGCCGGAACGAGTGGGATGATGGACAGGGTCACCGTAGTCTGTATAGATGGCGGTCGTGAAGGGAGAGGTCTTTCCTCCGCCGCCCACACAGCTGACGAGGGCTGCTTCTGGACTATCGACTATCCAGCCGGCACAAGGAGTGTGACAGCATCTCACTTGACCGACAGGGTCTGCCATCATAACACCGACAGCAGCTGCTACTTTTAAGGGCCGTAGCACGATGTCTAAGCAGCAATGGAACATTCGATTGTCCAAGACCCCTCGTATCTCCTGCGATTTGTGCCTAAAAGCGGGAATAGGGAGCAGCGCGATAACGAGGTATAAAGTCGGTTCTTAGTATAATGCCTTATGACAGGTCACTTAGCACGAACACAGAGTACGACTTCACGGATTCGTCAATCAAATTGTATTTATAGCGAGGTGTGGGGCGTTGTCAGAGATTCCGCACTATCTTATATCTCAAGTCGAACGCAGTCTTGTAAGATCTTTTAGATCAGCAATACTGGTCAGCAGAACGAAGTGACACGGATATACCAGTCGTAAGATCTGGACTAGAGGGTTTGTTTTGAGCGGCTTCCACTCGGATAAGGGTTTTTAGGCTCGGAAAGCAACGGGGTACCAGACGTTATGGTAGACCAATCGATTCCGCTCCCGGGTGAAGCAGTACTGATCACTATTCTCAGTAAAACCTCGAAGATCACGCAGATCACCAATCACTACGTGTCAACTTGAACAGAGCCACCAAAACTCTGCACGTTCACTTGGCACAACCTGAGACCAAGTCCTCTGTATCTCCGGAACGGAGTCTACCTTCAACTAGCAAGTGACAGACACCAAGTCAAACCACTCAAAAGTCGGGCTTATCGCGATGAAGTAACACACTTAATCTGCAAGGTCCGGTACGGCTTAGAAGCCTTTACTCCCACGTATGGATGAAAAGGATTACCAGTTCAGAGAGATCTGGGCGCGAAACTTGTTTCATTTGTGCGGATACAGGTCTTTAAGTACACTACGAAAAGTCCAATACCCGTATTTGTCCTTGATCTAGTAGATCTAGCTATTTCTACGGACGGAGTCCGATAATATACACTTAAATAGTAAAATATGACTGAAACGATACAAACACGCAAGGAAATAGTAAAGAAAACAGAGAAAAAGATGAAACTTGTCCGTATTTCGTCGTACTTTCGCCAGATCTAGAAGACCAAGCAAGTTCCGACCATGGTCTGTGCGGCATCCACATGCTAGGGTGCCTAACTCGTCAGAGTGGCTCCTGCCTGTGTTGCTCAAGTGTTTCCGACGAATTTGCTTCCGCGGAATGGTAGTGGTCTTCCCAAGTTAATGAGATAGACTCGTAACAGCGGTTGATCTCGCGGATCAGGTAGGTCTGGTCCGTAGCTTTCGAACGGTATGCATATAGCCTGGTGTTCTGGAGCGGACAACGAAGATAAATGCTTCAGAAGTGTTTTCCGTAGGTTTCCGCGCGTTTCCGTGAGTACTGGTCAAAGCTGTACATAGCATACGCTATATCCCAGTTTAGAACTTGAACATATGCGTGTTTCCGCTGCGGGTTTCACCCGTACTGCCACGGAAATGCTAGATCATCATGTTTCCGACGGTTTCCGCTACTTTGCGTAGGGTTTCCGTGTGGTAACTCGTCCGGATAGGCTCTCATCGTGTCTGATCTGCTAGATCAAGTGAAATTTCCGTCATCACAGCCAAGTACCAAACTCAGTTGTGCCGATCCGGCAGATCTTGATACTAAGTCGATATTCCCTTGGTGTGCTCGTACCAGTAGTCAGCATTCTTGAAGGATCCCCGACCAAGGGTGCGAGCAATAGCTCTAAGTGGATATTCATGGCTGGTCCTGCCAAAGGATCTGTATCCTAGCTTATACTGATACAAGTTTGACTGCTAGTTCGGGCTCACTACAGTCCTTATTGATACTATGCAACGGTCTAAGTTGTTCTTTTTGATCATTGCACGCCTGCGCGGAAAAACCGCGCAACATCTCCCCCAAACTAAAGATCTGACCGTCCCCGGTCATTGCTATGGGTAGTGTAGGCTCGTATCCCTTGAAAGGAGTGGTACTGTAGCTGATCCGACAGATCAATCACTTTTTCCGCAACATTCTGACTTGCTTATACCCGGTGATCTAACAGATCAAGTTGATCCGTTGATCTTAGCACCCGTACCGACAACTCCGCTGTCCTCTTGTCGAAGACGCTAAGTCCTCGGTTTGTTATCGGCGCTTAATTTCCGAGTGTGATATCATGACGTAAATCACGCTTCCAATTCTATCACATCACATACACACTTCCTCGAAACGACTTCTTTTCAACATTTTACATACTATCCCTATGCCTAGGCCTGGGATTAGTAAGTGCTGACAAAGGTTCAATCGGACTTGGAAAAATTTCTCTAAGTTCGTTCTTCCTTCTCCCCATCGTTGTCCGCCATCTCGACACGATGGCTTCTTCGTCCAAAGGCTCCTCGTCGAAGCGGCCTCTCCCCAAGTTAACTACCACTCCTTCTACTGTGCCCTACCCGCGGAAGAAGCTTTCAGTTCGTCCTGTGGATACTTTGGACCTCGACGCCGTCCATCACGTTCATTTCGACCGCTCGGTCCGAGAGCTGGGCAAGGTTGCCAACGATTCAGACGCCCTATTCCTTCCAGCATCCGCTGAGGAATGCTCAATACTCGTCAACCGCTGGAAACACAAACCCAACAATGCCAGTCCGGCGTTTAGCCTGAGACGCTATTCCCATCCGGAAGATGTCGATTTTAAAGAGCTCTTGGACCAAGTTTCCGGCGAGACTCCGCTTCAGACTTTTTATCCTTCCCAATTGACCTCCTTTTGTACCACTTTCGCGACCGGGTCCGTCTCCACAGGCGAGGCCTTTCAACTTTATCAAGCCCTAGCCTTCCTGCAGCGCGGTTTTTCGCGAATTATCCGTGGCCATCTCGCTAAGAGTGAGATCCATCGTCGCCTTTTAAAATTCACCAGCCTCCCCAACTTTTCACATAGCTTGGTAAGTCTCCTCGACCTATTTTGTTCCCATCGCCTTGCTCATCCCTCTCGGTAGCAATACTACCAGTTATTTTGGCACGGTCACAGTAACTGCCCCCTCGTCGCGCCTCTCCTAGTCATCCTCATCTGCGAATTTTGCGAAGAACATCTGTCCGAGGCCGAGTACGCTGAACGAGTATACGATGCCAGGATTAGAGACGGCCCGGGTATGAGTCTTAAAACTCGCGATCGTCTGCTGGTAAGCCATTCGCCCTTCCTCCTTAATCCAGGTTGGCTAAAGTCCTTGCTCAGGAGGATATTACCAAAATTTTTGAACTCCAGGACCTCGCTCTTCCTATACCGTTTGATTCTTTGACCAGGGAGGGACAACTCATCCTTACTGTTGCCAGTCAGGGTTCCCGTGTCGACCAGATCGTCCATCCTGCCTCTAAACGAGCTCTTCTTCCTGACCCGGCATTTGCAGTGCCTTTGCCAGCACCCCAGGCTTCCTCTTCTTCGGTTCCCAAACGACGCCTGCGTCCCCTTTCACCAGACTTTGACCAACCCACAGGTCAGCCGCTGACTACCAACTCGCCCCAGTCTCGTCGTCCCCCTGCGAAGTTTCCAGTCACTCCAGATCCCATTGTTGAGGATGTTGAGGAGGAAGACCTCACGGCAACCGACGTGTTCAAGGATTCGGGGTCTCCTGATGTGTTAGTCATTCGTCCCAGCATTGCGCGTGCCGCCAAGGCGAAACCGAAAATCCCTGAGGAGTTTCGAAAAGTTCCTGCTCCGTCTTCCGTTCATAAACGCGAACATTCTCCACCCAGCATTGCCCTTTCTTCTTCCACCGCTGCCCCGCCGACTAAGAAGCGTCGCACCCAGAAATCCACTGGGAAAGCTCGCGCGGAGTCCCTGGTCCCAGCTCTGGAGGAATCGTCTCCCAAAGACGAGGAACCCTTCCGCATTCAAGAGGGGGAACCGGATTACTTTACCGGCGACGATTCCCGAACGTCTACTCATGCCCGCTTCCTGACCAACCCGAATTTTAAACCCAAGGCTCCCTTTTCCGAGCTGATTCGCAAGACTGTCGCTCAGAACCCTCGCGCTCCCAAGCTACCGTTCCTTCGTCGACCCAAATGGAAACTTTCCGACGAGATGAAGAACTTTGGAGCCTTCATAAATTCTGCCGACACCTCTTTCTCCTTACAGGGTTTAAGTCGATATAACTATCTAGCTTCTCGACCTCTACAGTCATCCACTAGCACCACTCTTCCTTCTCCTGAAGCCTTGCTTTCTCCCAACAACTGTTTGTCATGCCTTAGCCGGGGCGTCGTCTGTGAGGGCGGTACTAAAATCGGCGGGCCCTGCGGTCACTGCGATCGTACACACCGCAACTGCCCCAGCTGCCTGGGTTTGGACGAACACCGGGATCGCTTTCTCGCCATACACAACACCATCCAGGGTTACCCTGCAGGTAAGGTGGTTTCCATTCTTCGACCTATGCTTTTGTTCTAACGCTTTCCAGGTTATTCCGGTTCTTTAGAGCGGTTCCGCGATACCCTTGAAGAGATGGGTCACATCATGTCCTCCTTCGAAACTATCTTTGGTGACGTCCGTCGTCGCCTCGCCCTTAATCTGCAAGATATTCGTACAAACGGGTTCGACTTTAACGTGGTCTTGTCTAAATGGGCGGACGACAATCCGAATCTCCCCTTGGATTACGACCTGCTCACTTGGCTGGCCACCTTCTTTGGTTGGGATTCCGCGTGCAACCTCTCATCTTTCCTGGTGGACCCCAACGACACGGCTCGTTTAGAAGAATTCCTTCGATCTAATGAGTTTCCCGCCGATGATTCTACTGGGCCCTCTATTCCGGCCTTGGTTGCCACTTCCGTGGCTGATCCGTCCTCAGCTCCTCGTTCTCCTCCCGTCGCCACTTTGCTACCTCCAGAGCCAATCCTCCGTTCACGCCGCCGTCCTGCAGCTGCCGTACCAAGCAATTATTCGTCCGAGTCTAAATTTCACACGCCTCCCGCGTCAACTACAGCCGACGACGAGATGGACGTCGAAGAAGGAACTTCCCGGACCTCGGTGGCACAGGCTTTGGTAGCTGAGCACGACGATAGTGAAGAGGAGGAAATAGCGGGGGATGATACCGACGAAGACGTTCCGGTAGAACTCGAACCTCCCACAACGCTGAGATCGCCCCAGTCTCGTAAGTAGGGTAGCCATGGACTTATGCAATTTCCGGACTTTTGCCCTCGTAGATTAGTGATCGGACTCTCTCTCGAGCCAGACTAATTCTACCTCACAACTTGTACTTTGTCTTGCAGTATATAGTACCCTTCTTGGTCTCTAGCTAGCTAGTAGCCTTCTGCTTGGAATGTCAATGCCCATGTGGGCTCAATCTTGTCTTCTACTCCTTGGTCTGAGATCTCTTGCAGAATTCCTAAGTTGAAACTTCAAGACACTTGAGATATCTCCTAAGATGTCTTCTGAGGTTTCCCTTCCCCAGCCTATAAATTAATGCTTCAAGTTTTCCTTGGCTGCTACCTGATAGAACCCTATAAGTAGCTCATTGACCTATGTTGTTCTTCTAAGTATCTGCCTTAGACACTCTATGTCCTTTCTGAGTCTTTTGCATTACTTTTCCGCTGTCTTTTCCTCCTGAACTGAGTCTGATCTGCTAGATCATTTTGATCTGCTAGATCAGACGCATCAATGTTATTTCTTCGGTTATCAAGTTGGTGGTTGCAGCCTCACATGGCATGTTAAATCCATTGGGCTTTACAAATTGCAAACTGCGTCGGTTTTAGATCTAAGTCTTTGCGTTGTACGCATGCTTAAGCTGTCCACGAGCACAGGTCTTTTAGATCTCGTAAAATTTTCATGAAAATTTCTGAAATTTCGAAAATTCTTGAAACACCGTGTGTCCCCTCCCCCAAACTAAAGCTCAGCAGTCCCCTGCTGACCCGAAGCATCGGAAAAGGTATAAAAGCCCTTGATCTAAGAGATCCGACTCCAACTCAACGAAAAATGGCTCCCAACTACGAGTACCACAATCTCCCTATCTCGCTTGAAGCTGACTTTGCCAACTGGTGCGTCGACGCGGAGTACTGGGCTGCTCGTGTTAGCGATGACAAGAGCCTGGCCTGGCAAGGTGCCAAGTACAGTTCTAGCAAGGACAAGGTCGAGTTCACCACGTCCAACAAAACGATCTTTTTGAACGATGTCCGTTGCGCGTACACTCATTTGGTACGGAAACCGTCTGATCTGCTAGATCTAACAAAACTAACCATTTTCCGTCAGCTCATTCGAGTGTCCCGCGACGCTGCGTGTATGAACAAGGACTATCTGCGGGCGTACGACAATCTCGCGGAGGAATTACTTTCCGCCGTGAATGCGTACCGCACTATCCGTGACGAGATCCCTAAGCAGTTTCCCAAACTCTCTGAAGAGGGAGGGAAGAACGCTGAGATCGTCAGTTTCTACATTCAGCTGAACGACCTTCGTCGCAAAAAGCTCCGTGAGGACCAAGGCAGACAGGGTTCTCCTGCGTTAGTACTCGCGGACCTAGTGTTCCACCTGCTGATCCTGAAGGACCGTCGAAATCCAAGTCGAAAGGCAAGGAAGTTGCGACTGATCCAGCAGATCCAGCAGTTTCGATGCTGACGCCAAGTTCATGGCCGAGGTGGTGCGTTTCCGCAACTGTTTCGAAGATTCGTTTATTGACTAAAGGTTCCAGGATGCTGATCTTGCAGAACATGGTCCTTCTCCTCCAAAAGGTCCTCGAGGCGCACTTGCTAACCATTTACGAGGCCGCGGACTTCCCATGCGAGGCCACTTCCGTAGTCCACGCGAGCAACGCTTTGAAATGCAAGAATCACTGCGTATGGGGTTCCTGTTCCGCGGTATGACCCTCCGGTAAGTATGGTACCTTGATCTGTTAGATCAGCTGCTAACGGTTTATCCAGCCTCGTCGTGCTGAACTCGTCATCGATCATATCATTGGTATGGACGAAAGGATCAAGCACGCCAAGGAGGAACGTGAAAAAGGCGAGAAGGGGAAGAAGACGCGGAAGCGACTCCTCCTCCTCCTACCAGGCCCTCTACTCGTTCCAAAAGCAAGAAGAAATCCCCTGACGACGAACCCGCGCTCTGGCAGATCAGGATGTCTCGGTACGTGGCTGATCTTGTAGATCAGACAAGTTTATGACTAACCCGTGCCATAGATGGCTGACGACGTCGAGGATTCTACTCCTGCGAAGGCTAAGACCAAAACAAAAAGCGCGACACCGTGACGACGATGACACTCCGAAGTCTTCCAAGACCAAGAGCAAGCGCAAACGTTCCGAACGCGATGTTGGTCCCGCGGACGGTGATGAGACTGAGCGGGCTCTGTCTCCTCAGCACATAGTACTGTGCAGCTGTAACCGCGATCTCCCAGCCCGTGCTGTTGGTGAAGATCTGATTAAGAGGGTGAAGTATTCGTTGGAACTCGCGGATACTAGTGAGTACCACTTCCATTTTCCGCTTTTCGTACGGACTTCTACGGAAACTCGTTGATCTGCTAGATCACGCATTTTCCGTTAGATAATTTCGTTTTGCATAGTCCGGAGACCTTCCGCAAGCTTCGTGTTACTGATTATCGTTACAGGTACCCCCGACGATACAGATCATCGAGATCTCGTGCAACTTCTTCACAACATCGGACTCGCCCACAACCCGGAGGTTGAATCGTACACCGAAGAGCAGTACAATGCCTTCATCAACTTCCATACGACCCAACTCTTCGACTGTGTTATGAAAGCTCGTTTCTATGCACACCGTGGGGAGGCTAGTCAACGGATCATCGACAACGCCAGGGCTGCTCGGAAGGTGGTGAACCTCTGCCCAAAGACGAGGACACCACCATGATTCCTGCCGACGTTGAAGAGGTGTACGTGTTTTCCGCACCACCGTCGCTGCCACCCGTAATTAAAATTGCGCAGACAGACTTAGAGGATCCCGAAATGCAAGGGCCACGCTCCGCACCTTAAGCAAGTGCTTATCGAGGCTGACCATCTAGATCATGTTCATTCTGCCCTGTCGCCTATTTTTATACCTGTACTTTTGTCAAGTCAAGTATCATTGGTAGTTTTTGAGGTAATCCAGTGGCAACTAAATTCCTCGAGTGATATTGAGATAGAATAAGTTGAAACATCGCGGAAACTCCCCCAAACTAACTGATCTGTTGGATCAGGCATGTTTAGAAAGATTTCCGTGACCACTTCGTCGTGGACCATTCGGTAGGACGGATTCGCCTCTTCCTCTTGATCTTCGGACTCAGCAGCCTTCAGATCCTCCGGATCAAGCTGTTCAACAGGCGGAACCAGTGGTGGTTCAACGGAATTCGACTGATCATCACCGGAAATGTTTATTCGAGGGACCGTACTGAAAATAAAGTCCTCCACTTCCTCAGGTTCGTCTTCCTCATCCTGTACCATAGATTCTAACTGCTCGGGCGACAGATCTATCAGATCATGTATATTTTCCGGCAGTTCATCGGTTCGTAACGAGCATGATGCGGGATCACACGGAAAGCACCCACTTTGTCTTTAAGTACAGTGCCATCCATTTCCGCAATGATATATGCACCTCCTCGTGTCCTCCGGATGACAACCATAGGTCCACGATATCGAAGGTACATTTTCCGATCCAAATTCTTCTCGATGGCGGTGTTCCGTACCTGTACTAAGGTTCCCGGTTGAAATCCCAGTCCTTAATTGTGTACTTGTACTTTTCCTCGAAAACTCTCGCTTCTCGACGTTTGTTCTCGTCGATCCGTGATTTCATGTTCTCGACGAAGGAACGATGTTTGGAAAGAGCCTGAGCCCGGAAGCCCAGTAGCTCTTCCCGTGATAGTATTCAATTTGGTGGATTGACCAAATATGTAGATTCAACAATATCGAAAGGTAGCAGAGGTTCCGTACCAGTAGCTACAAAGTATGGCGAACAGCCTAAACCTCTCCGTGCAGTAATACGATCAGCCCAAAGTATCGGTTTCAAGAAGTAGTACCATTTTGACAGATCTCCCGCACACGCTTTCGCAAGTGCTTGTCTCAGATCAAAGTGAGCACGCTCAATCTTTCCGTTAGCTTGTGAATTGTAAGGCGATATCTGTATTCCACGGATCCCGTATTTCTGTTCGAGCCATCTCAACATAAGCTTCATTGTGGTGCATTGTCCGAGACCACGATTTCCGGACATCCCCATCTACATATGATGTCTTCAAAGAACCATTCCGCGAGTGATCTCGCGTTTTCAACTCTCAGTGCCCTAGCTTCCGGCCAACTCGACAATGAATCCCTTCCGTGAACGATATATCTGCAACCATTACTGGCCGGAGACATAACCATAGTATCGATATGTATCTTTTGGAACAAGGATGGCGTGAAGGTCACCGTTGGAGGGATCCGTACCAAAGACCTAAGTCGATCTTGGCAGGCTTGACATGTTTTCACATACCACTCCACGTCTTTCTCCAGATCGGCCACCAAAACCTCTTTTCTAAGAAGTCTTTCGTCGCATATGTGCCCTTGTGTCCTAACGCATCATGAGCACTGTGCAATAGATACATTCGTTTTTCCGGTTCAACCACTAAACGCAGTTGATCTGTGGATGGTTTCCGATGGAACAGTCGACCTTCCGAGTCTATTGAAAAGGACAGTGTTTTCCGGTCCATTTCCGCTCGTTGTCTTTTGTCCAACTTCGCGAATTGCTCAGCATTCGGGTCCTTAAGCCATGCTCGAATTTCCGGTAACTGCTGATCTAGACGATTTCCGCCATCCGATCTATGAGATATCGGATATTTGTGATCAGGTCCCCAAGTAGCATTGTCGGGGATCGCAGTATACTGCAGAAACTGAGAGGTCAAAGGCATTCCCGAGGCCTCTAAACGTTCTTTGAGGAATGCATGCTGGATCTCTTCCTCCCGGGCAACTTGAAGATCTTCCGCAAACTCATCTTCAATGGTCTCGCAAAAGTATCCTGTCCGGGGATCTATATGATCTTTGAATGATTCAAAGGGCAATGGATCATCCGCTTCGTCCGCTTTGAAGAACCTAACGTTGTTGGAGTCATCTGCATCTTCTGCTAGATCCTCTTCGGTTTCCCGCGAGGGGTAGTCCAACCTCCCGGAGGTCTTCGAGACAAACCATCAGGTCCAAAGGTTGCTCCTTTGACATGAATCAAATCGAAATGGAATTTACGAATATCTTCAATCCAACGGTTGATCGTAGCGTTTGGACCACTACTCGGATTTTCAAGCATTCCTTGAATATAGCTAGCATCCGTTTCCACCGTGAGTTTCCGACATCCATAAAGAAGATAGTGTGTTGCTCGGAGAGCAACCTTCAAACCATAGAGTTCACGCTTAGATTGAGAAAACCGAGCTTCACGTTCATTATACGGGATGGATCCGAAGTAATTATAGTAAATCTTCGTCTGATCTACAGGATCAATCTGATAGATGTAAAATCCCGTACCCATGTAAGAACTATCCACTGCTAAGTGTGTTTCCCAGTCATATACTATGACTCTTAAGGCTGGTGCATTACGGACTCCGTCTTTCAACAGGTCCATGGCTATGACATGCTCATCCTTCCACTCAAACGGAATATTCGCCGTTAATTTGGTCAAAGGTGAGGCTTTCTTAGCGTATTGTGAATGAACATCCGGAGCTGACCAACAGTTCCCAGAAAGGCTCGGACCTGTGTCTTAGAAGAGCACGGAGGCCAAGTTAGAACCGTAGTTGCGATTCTATCTTCCGGTTTCTGTCCTTCGTACGTGCAACGGTGTCCAACCACTACAGTTTCAGCGCAACACAGGAATGCTTTAGGTCCCGAGAAGGTTCCGCCGCAATACCGCATCCGCTGAATGATTCGGTTCACATTTTGGAGATGCTCCCAGACAAATCGTCTGATCAAAGGATTTTCAGGGATAGTTTCGTATCCGCCACCCGGTAATTCATAACGAGTCCCGGGCCTCTGATAGGAACATCATCGACGTAAGGAATAGTATATTCCGGAATTTCATCTCGCATCATGTAAGTTACATCGTCATGGAATATCGGAACAGAGTTCGTCCAACCCATAGGCAACTTTACGAGACGGTGTGGTCCGTACGGGTTTGGAATGTCGTCAGATCTCGCGAACTAACATCGAGTGGTCGTTCATCATAACCCACATAGATATCCAACAGACCACCACAGGCACGACCCGCAAAATGACGAGCAATATCCGCGGTAGCAGGAGGAATCCCGGAGTGTTGAATGGTCACCTTGTTCAAGGGTTCCAAACTATGTACTAAACGAAGACTCGTTCCATCCTTCTTGACCACACAAAACCATTTTGAACGATAACTCGAGCAAGATGGTTCATAAACTCCAGCATCAATCTTATCCTTGATGATCTTACAAACCTTTTCGAAGATTCCGGGAGGAATTGGAATATTTCGTTCGACCCAGGGCTCATGAGGTATGACCGGAATTTTCACGGGAGGAAAGAAGTCCTCTCTGAATGTCCGCCCTCGGAAGCTTCCCAAGCAAAACCCATTTCCTGCAACTTCATCATATGATGAACTAGCTTCATTTCCTCGTCCGTAAGGAAACCTTCCGCATGGTTTTTCTCGATGATCTCTTTCCGTTCTTGCGTATACCGAATACCCGGCGTGAATTCCGGAGGATGAGTTGGTAGATCTGGTAGATCAGCCAAAGGATCCCCGTAAATGTGTCTCCGCACACGGAATTCTTCCGGTAAATCAGCCTTGACAGGGCGAACTTTCACCGCTACAGGCTTATATTTTCGAGAACCGAAGACCGAAACTGGCTGATCTGGCAAAAACACATCATTATATGCGCATATATGCTGGTCAATCGTCTCGTTCTTGAGTTCCCAGAGCTTAACACGATGCATCGCAGCCTCCAAATCTTGGGTCATTGAAGACAATTCCGCATCTTTTGTTTGATCTACTTGATCTGGTAGATCTTCCGTGTTATCATATGGACGAGTTAACCCGTGTAAGTCCTTCCACCTAACGTCCTTTGTCATGGACTGGTAAAAGGTCTCCTTCAGGTCCTCAACGGTCGGATCAGCTCTAAATCCTTCCTTCCATGGGTTGATCACACGATTTTGTTGATGATCTACACCTTTGTTCAGGTATAGTGATATGGTTTCGGCAATTCCGGGGTGTGACTTCTCGATCGTTGGCAGACAGCATTGTACATACACGTCCGCTAATTCTTCATCGGAGAAGGTACCTCGTTTCACCTGATTCGACTCTATAACCACCTCTTCCGCTTGAGCATCCCAGTACCCACTAAGAGCGATTTCTACCTCTCCCTGGTCGCTACTCAGATCCCAGAGGTTATTCAAAAATTTGGTTGCGGAACTTTCTCTGCCTCCTCGTGAGTGTCTTCCCGTCTTGATTCGGGTTGCAACTGTTGAGTTGGCTGTGATACTTTTCGTTCCACCACCTTCTTGGTGCTCTCGGTCCATGTCCTTTCGGATATGTACCCATGGTATACCGTTTTCCAGTATTCGGATCCGTAATCGTAAGTTCCTGATCACCCGATCCAAAAGTCTGAATGACACTCTCAGTTAACACATCAAACGGACGTCCCAACAGTATTTCGAAGGGAGCCTTTTCTTGGACATGTAACTGCAAATACACTGTGACTGGTCCAAATCGAAAGGGCACATTTCGAGCTAAACCTTTGGTCCGCGCGATCCCGCCATGTACATTTTGCATCTGTATGGTGATTCCGGGATCCCAACCTAGACCTAAGCCTAACGCCACGCTCATATCGATTGCGACTATCTGTGATCCTGAGTCCAGGAGGTTCTCTACTTCGAGATCTTCCCGATCATTCACAACAGGCCACACTGCACGGAGACCATTGCCGATGGTAGCAACTATGGTCATATCTCGTCGTTCATCATTCTCGTCTACATCACTCAAGAATGATTCTACTGGATCTACTTGAACAAACGCTCCTGCTTTCATCCCATCCCGATCCTCAGATAATCTTTCAAAAGCCCAAGCTTCGGGTAATGCTAGATCATCCACGGAAATGACTTGTTCGTCTTCGGAATCGTCATTTGAAAGTGTTTCCGTAGCTAGATCTTGTTGATCAGCCAGGTTCAGCAGCATTTTCTTTCGATCTTGCGGAAGTACTCGCTTATTCCGTATCTTTCGTGCCACGATCTGCCTGATCTTCCCCGAAAGCTGTAAAGCTTCGGAAGAAGTCAATTCAATCGTCTTTCGCACTATCCGGTCAGCAAGCTCTTCCTCTAGACCAGGCGTAAACAGTTCATTCTGCAGCCTGTATTTTGGTGCCTTCGAAGATCCTTTAGATTCAGGTATCTTCTCCGGCTTTGGTTGATTTCGAGGGTGAGGTGTAACTTCTCTGGGCTGAACATCATCAAATGGCCTTCTCGGATTTTCCGTACGAGGAGGTGACGCATCGCGGAATCGTACTTGCTTCAATTTCCGTTGATCTGCCTGATCAGGCTCGCGTCCCGAACCTAAAGCACTCTCATCCGTTAAATCGTCAATGGTCACTGACTGTATCCTTTCCAAAGCAGCTTCCCTCAGTGATTGAGAAGAATCGGGGTCTGATCCAGCAGATCGGTCATGATTAGGCGTAGAATTGTCCGGATTGGACTTCGGTTTTTCGGATGTTTTGTTTTTACTAGGGTTATTTCGATCTATGGGTATATGTACCCCGTCAAAGCGTTTATTCTTGACGGCAGGTATTGCTTTTGGTGAGTTAGGCTTTGGGGCACCCTCATGAGTTGTTGCCTGTTGCTGAGACCGTGTCCTCGGCCCAGAGGTCAACTCAATCATTGGATTCCTCAGTTTCCCGACTCGTTCGTGTACACCGTAGCCACACCATTGCTAGATCTCCCTTGCACCATTTCCGCCAGGTTGGCAATGACCATCCAAGCTGGGGATCCGGCCAACTGTTCCGAGTAATCCTCATTGTCCGGGATCATCTCGTTCATCATCGTCGAAACCTCGGGCCATCCTTTGGCCTGACCATATTTCATGATCTTTTGGTATCTACTCTCACTTCCGAAGTTGTTCGGTAGCGGAGACCCATCCTTCAACTTAAGACGCTTTGGATCTTGCGGATCACGCATAATCCAACCTTTCCCTAAGAGTTCCAAGAACATTGGACAACTTTGCATCATATGATTCGGTTCCCGACAAAGGAAACACAACATCTCAGACCTTTGACCTTGTGCATTATTCGGATTCGTGTTAATGATTCCGCGGGGAGGCCCACTGTTTCCGGGATTACCACTACCAGAAGCGACAGTATGGGGCTGCGCCCGTTGCGCAGGTTGAACATTTCCGGTCTTGATGTTAGCCAGCATTTGAGCCAACGTCTCAAGTTCCTCTTTGTAGGTAGCCTTAAGTGCTCCCAAATCTTTGACCAACACACTGTACTGGTCCCTATTTGCAGCTAGTGCTCTTTCCGTTTCCTCGGAAGCCTCTCGTTTCACTTCAACGGCTTAGCTGGAGACCGGAAGAAATGCGAGAGATCCGGTACTTCTTCTTTGATCACCGGAGGACCACCAATCGGAACGTACACGCCTCCTCTTGAGTGGGTTTCCGCATTGAAGACCACGCCATCCCGACTTGTTACCGTCCGGTACAACGATTCCAAGGGTGGGTGCCTTGCTACGGCCTCTGCTGCTTCCTTGTACTCTATGAACAGATATGGATCATCGACCCGACGTTTCTCTACGCGGAAAGCAGGTACTTGCTGTTGAACCTTACGGTTCACAGCTTTCCGTAACTCGTCATCGAATGCTGACAGGAAAAGAGACACCAATTCCGTGTTTCCTATCGCCGGAGGCGGTTTCAACAACTTATTGGCTTCTACCTCCATCAACAGACAATATCCGAGCAACCTATCTCCGTCCCGGACACCCAAAGGAGCATAGTTCTGTACGATCTGCAAGAGCGTATTCTTCGAACCCATTGGTCTCCCTAGAGATGCCGGGAATCTTTCACACAAGGAACGCAGAAAACAGTCCGCGTCTTCCCTTCCCTCCTGCGCGCCGGGAAGATGCTCGAGAGCCTGCTTGGTCTGAAGGGTCATCCAAGAAAAGATCTTTTGCATCTTCACCTTCTCGGAGGTAACTTCCGTAGCCTGGAACGTGTTCAAACAGAACCTCACCCACTCGGGGATCATGCTCGGATTGGCCAAGTCCAGGATCATAGCAGTTTTGTGCGTAAGCGGAAACTTGGTATTGTTATACTCTGCTTGTTCCGCGGGAGTCAGTTCAGGTGGACCAAGCATCCTTATGATGTCGTGTTGATCCTCCGGTCGTTTTTGTTGGGCAGCCGGGTTCGCTGGTGCGTTAGCATTCGCGCCCGCGGCTCCCTGATCATTTCCGTTATGTACTTCGGACATATTGTTGGGTAAAAACAGTCGTATCAAATCAAATGGTTCGGGTTGTAATGTAGGATCTGAACTAGATTGCGGATCTGGTCCAACAGTAGCTGCCTTCTGTCTACCGTTTCCTGGCACTACGTTAGATCTCTTCGTTACTGGTTGTTCCGAAGATGGTCTAGGAGCTCTCCCGTTATCTGGATTGCTAGTACTCGCTCTTCCGAGGTTTCTCGGATCGTAAACAGGTACAGAGGGTTTCTTTGTTGCGCGCTTTCGCTGATCTGAAGCTTGTATCGCTGGATCAAAGAAATCTGCTGAGCCCGCGTTCTTCGAAGTCCGAGTAGCTCTTGGAGCTATTTTTAATGATCAAATAAATTCGATCAAAGGCAGTAGTTTTGAGAAATCAAGAAGATCTCTCGAGTTCGACCAAAATATAGATTCCACCCCTCGCGGTGGGCTCCAGATAACGAGGTATAAAGTCGGTTCTTAGTATAATGCCTTATGACAGGTCACTTAGCACGAACACAGAGTACGACTTCACGGATTCGTCAATCAAATTGTATTTATAGCGAGGTGTGGGGCGTTGTCAGAGATTCCGCACTATCTTATATCTCAAGTCGAACGCAGTCTTGTAAGATCTTTTAGATCAGCAATACTGGTCAGCAGAACGAAGTGACACGGATATACCAGTCGTAAGATCTGGACTAAGGGGTTTGTTTTGAGTGGCTTCCACTCGGATAAGGGGTTTTAGGCTCGGAAAGCAACGGAGTACCAGACGTTATGGTAGACCAATCGATTCCGCTCCCGGGTGAAGCAGTACTGATCACTATTCTCAGTAAAACCTCGAAGATCACGCAGATCACCAATCACTACGTGTCAACTTGAACAGAGCCACCAAAACTCTGCACGTTCACTCGGCACAACCTGAGACCAAGTCCTCTGTATCTCCGGAACGGAGTCTACCTTCAACTAGCAAGTGACAGACACCAAGTCAAACCACTCAAAAGTCGGGCTTATCGCGATGAAGTAACACACTTAATCTGCAAGGTCCGGTACGGCTTAGAAGCCTTTACTCCCACGTATGGATGAAAAGGATTACCAGTTCAGAGAGATCTGGGCGCGAAACTTGTTTCATTTGTGCGGATACAGGTCTTTAAGTACACTACGAAAAGTCCAATACCCGTATTTGTCTTTGATCTAGTAGATCTAGCTATTTCTACGGACGGAGTCCGATAATATACACTTAAATAGTAAAATATGACTGAAACGATACAAACACGCAAGGAAATAGTAAGGAAAACAGAGAAAAAGATGAAACTTGTCCGTATTTCGTCGTACTTTCGCCAGATCTAGAAGATCAAGCAAGTTCCGACCATGGTCTGTGCGGCATCCACATGCTAGGGTGCCTAACTCGTCAGAGTGGCTCCTGCCTGTGTTGCTCAAGTGTTTCCGACGAATTTGCTTCCGCGGAATAGTAGTGGTCTCCCCAAGTTAATGAGATAGACTCATAACAGTGGTTGATCTCGCGGATCAGGTAGGTCTGGTCCGTAGCTTTCGAACGGTATGCATATAGCCTGGTGTTCCGGAGCGGACAATGCAGATCAATGCTTCAGAAGTGTTTTCCGTAGGTTTCCGCGCGTCTCCGTGAGTACTGGTCAAAGCTGTACATAGCATACGCTATATCCCAGTTTAGAACTTGAACATATGCGTGTTTCCGCTGCGGGTTTCACCCGTACTGCCACGGAAATACTAGATCATCATGTTTCCGACGGTTTCCGCTACTTTGCGTAGGGTTTCCGTGTGGTAACTCGTCCGGATAGGTTCTCATCGTGTCTGATCTGCTAGATCAAGTGAAATTTCCGTCATCACAGCCAAGTACCAAACTCAGTTGTGCCGATCCGGCAGATCTTGATACTAAGTCGGTATTCCCTTGGTGTGCTCGTACCAGTAGTCAGCATTCTTGAAGGATCCCCGACCAAGGGTGCGAGCAATAGCTCTAAGTGGATATTCATGGCTGATCCTGCCAAAGGATCTGTATCCCAGCTTATACTGATACAAGTTTGACTGCTAGTTCGGGCTCACTACAGTCCTTATTGATACTATGCAATGGTCTAAGTTGGTCTTTTTGATCATTGCACGCCTGCGCGGAAAAACCGCGCAACAGCGCACAGGAAAGGGTTGGACTTCCACGCGGAGACATCAATCTCATCGTCGTCGTCCGCGGCAAGTGCAGATTCAAGGGTAACAGGAGGAGTCTGATTTTCAGGGTCGGAGGGGAGTGCGCCGCAGCGAATGCGACTAAGAGCGTCGGCGGCAGGATTATCTTCGCCCTTGATGTAAGCAATTTCTAGTTCAAACTGGCTCAGCTGTTCTTGCCAACGAAGTTGACGACGACTTAGCTCTTTTTGTGTAGAAAAGTTTTCAAGTGTTCGATGATCAGTGAGGACATGGATCTTCATGCCTAGACAGTCCGCACGCCATTTGCGCAGACAACGGACTATCGCCAGCAATTCTTTTTCGTGAACCGGATAATTAAGCTCGGCCTTGGAGAACTGAGCGGAATCGAAGGAGACGGGACGCGCGGTATCAAGTGACTCGCCCCACATGAGAACACCACCCGACCTAAAGTCGCTAGCGTCAGTGATAAGGAAGAGCTTGTTATTACCTGGATTCTCGTGGTCAATCGTAGTTAGGACACTACGAGAAACCACAAGTTCCTTGATGGCCTGGAAGGCAATATCGTGTTCCTGCGTCCAGCCTGGAAAACGACGATCATACTCTTTGCGTGTGAGCGGAGTCAGTGCAGCGGTATATTCGGCAAGGTTATGTAGATATCCAGCAATGAAACGTACCATGCCAAGGAAGGTACGAACTTCCGAAGCAGAAGTGGGGGTGGGGTAATTGAGAATAGCCTCGCACTTGACCTCTTGAGCGGAGATGCCCTGGGCAGAGATGCGATGACCTAAGAAGTCCAGTTCGGTTTGAAAGAAGATACACTTCTTGGCGTTACAGAAGAGTTTGTTGCGACGAAGTGCCTCGAGGATGAGACGAACGTGGCGATGATGCTCTTCGATAGAACTCGACCAGATGATAATGTCGTCCAGATAAACGTGACAGAACCGACCGATGTACGGGCGAAGCGCTTGGGTGACCCGACGTTGTTGAATAGCGGGCGCGTTGCGAAGACCCTGCGGCATCACCGTCCATTCGTACATGCCTAAGGGTGTCTGCACAGCGACCAAGGGAATCGATGCCGGATCCATGCGCGTCTGGAAGAAAGAATCAGTCATATCCATTTTGCCAAAAATCTTACCTTTCCCGCAGTCAGCGAGAATAGTGTCGATGCGAGGCAGAGGATGACGGTCCGGAACTGTGTTGGCGTTGAGCTTGCGGAAGTCGTTAACCCATCGGGGCAACGCAGTCGGGTCAGCCTTGGGGATAAGAAACGCAGGCGAGCAAGACGAGGATGAAGAGGGTCAAATACGGCCAGCATCCAGATGTTTTTGGATTAAGATGGACCATGCTTCTTTGAACTTGCGCGGCGAAGCGTAACCCCGAGTCTGAAGAGTAACGTTAGCAGCTTTGAGTTGGACCTTGCAAGTAATGTCAGTGGGAAGGTCATCAATGTGAGGTATATCACCGAAGACGTCAGAGAACTCATCCTTGAGTTCCTGAGAAAGCTTTTCTCGAGCCGCAATGAGCTCGAGTTGTTCGATGCGAGCCTTAACAGCGGCGACGACGTTAAAAGCCGCGACCGGTTCAGATCGGAAACGCTTAGGATTAGCGCGGACAAAAGCTTTCAATTCAGTAAACAAACGTTTCTTGAAAGACAGGATCTCCTCGAGCTGCAACTGCTCCTGCTCTCGACGATCAGAAGGGGTTAAGGGAGGAGGAGGAGGGGGAGGCGCGTAAGGAGGAGCGGGATGTAGTAAATCAAACGAAGAATTCTTTGGGGATATGGAACGAAGTGAATAATCTATAACGAGAGAGTTATGTGACAAGAAGGGGAGACCAAGGATCATGGGGTGACACAGAGAAGGTAGGATTAATGCACGAACAGTACGTGAGCGCCACCAATCAGACGGGTCACGTAACGAGACTTTACAGTAATGAGTTGCAGAGAAGACTTGAGGCTGGCCGTCCGACATAGCGAGGGTCATAGACCGAGGTACGTGTAGGCGACGAGACTTCAAGCCTAAGGAAGAGACCATGTTAGTGTCAATTAGCACAAAAGGGCAACCGTTGTCTATGAGCACATCAGCGGTACAACTCCTGGACTCCGAAGAGCCCAGCAAGTGCGCACGCCAAAGAAGGTGGGGTTCAAAAAAAGGCATTTCGAGACTTACCCGGTCTACGTCAACACCTGCTACCGCTCCCGCAGGAGATTCCTTTTCGGTAGGCGATATCGAAGCAACCGGCGCAGAGACAGATGCGGAGGAGGAAGAGACAGGGATGGCGGTACCATGCTCGTCGCTTCGACGACGCTTTTCAGGAGGAGCTGACTCTGAAACTGAACGTTGGCGAGCTGCACTCGTGTCAACAGCAGGCGGGGAAACAGAGATGGTAGAAGGTTGTTCATCCTCGCTGTCAGAGACAACGAGTTCCGTCTCAACGAAGTCTGACCAGCGACCGCGACGAGGAACGACAGCAGCGAGAGGCTTGGCCGAGGGCGTGGATGAGCAAGAAGAAGAGGAAGCGTGGCAAGAGTGATGGTCGTTGTAAGACCGAAGAGGTTTCTCATGGTACAGGGTTGAGTCTGGAATCACCGCGGAAACCGGGTAGGAACCATACGGGTTCACTACCGCGGTAGTGGGAGCGGGAACGTGGTGAGGCGTGTGAACAGTAGGCAAGGAATCGAATGCAGAGATGTCGTCGAGAACAGGGAGGCCCGGGTGGGATGACACAGACGACACGGCAGGAGTCTCAGGGAAGGCTTTGAGAAGCGCATTGTACGTGATAGCGCAACCCTTTGCCCTATGAATCTCAATGGCCTTGTTCATCATCTGAGTAGTAGGAGGACAATAAGGAACCTCCAAACGGATACCCGGACAAGCAGGATCGGTGGAGCGATGACCTGCCCAGCCAGTTCTACAACGATAGCACGCTTCGATGAGATCAAGCAGCCGTTTATCGCTTTCCGATAAACGACCAGCGTAGTGAGGGTTCTTCGAAGTCTTCGACTTCTGGACCAGCGAGGTGATTTCCTCGACAGAGATAGGATTGGTATTCGGGCGAGATGATGAGCGAGAGTTATCACGAGAAGAGGCATTGTACGAAGAGGAACCCGCGAGGGGCACATTGGAGTTGGTGTTCGAGGGCTTGGGATGTCGCCACTTAGATCTGGTCTCGAAGTCGGCGACACTAGTAATCCACTGCTCTAGGTCCGTCGAAGGGGTAATCTCAAGTTTCTCATAGACAAGGTCCTCACGAAACGCGCGGAGCAACCCGTCAGAGAGCAAGGCAAGAAGTTGCTTGTCATCAAAGAAGTAGTTGGTGCCCTGGAGCTCACAGTTGAGTGTCTGGACTTCACCGACATAATCTGCGAAGGCACCCGAACCGGTGGTTTTCATCTTCGACTTGGAACGCAGATAAGCGACGTCGCTAGGCCAGACAGCGCCTAAGAAACGACTTCGGAGAATAGAGTCGAACTCCGTGTTCGAAAGGAGATCGTGTTTGTCCTTGTGCATACGAAACCACATCCGGTCTTCCTTGAAATCTCTCCACGCCTTGCGCCAGAGATCTCGAATTTCGGACTGACCAGTGAGTTTGTTCTGCTTGGCATAATCCTCGATGGAATCACGAAGATCCGTGTAATCGAAGATGTCGAACATGAGTTTCTGTTTGATAAGCGGACTAGTGCTCTTGTTATTACCATAGTCGATACGACCATTGGCGCTGAGACGAGAGGACATGATGTATTCGTCGTCGGAATCGGAGTCAGGTGAGGTGTCAAGCTGGGGATTGGGATTGGAAGTATCAAGTTCTTCGGTGGTTTGGTCTTCGGGATTCGGAAGATCAAGGTTCTCGGCAGTGGGTTCTGGCTCCGGTGTGTTTGGTGACGACGACACGGAAGACAGGGGAGAAGGTGAAGGGAGATCGGGTGTACTTGAACCTGGTATGGCACTGAGGACTGAGCGAGTGCGAGGAGCCAGATTCTGTGGATGATCGCTTGGTAAGCCAAGGACACGATGATAGGCAATGATAACAGTGATAAAAACAGCGAGATGAAGACAAGAAGAGTGCGTTAATAAACCACTCCGTGATCAAGAACTGGGTAGAACTTGTAACGTGAAGAGTGTGTGGGAACCACTCCGCGATTGCTATGAGCGCGTTCTCCCAGCAGGGAGAAGGCGAGACAAGATTCGTGCTACAGGCGAGGCCTCGTAGGACGCAGAGAACCCGAGGAAGGGCAGAAACAGTGAAACCCGAAAGGGCGAGACGATGTATCAAGGCTTTTCAACGAGCGATGCACGACAGGAATGAAGAGAAGTGAAGCGAGTTTATACACGAGAAGTATGGTTATATGCGTGAAAATTTTAGAGGAAACCAAGGAATAAGACTACGCCCTTTAGGCGAGATTAAAAACAAGATGTGTGAGGGTGTTAGTCGCCGCCGATGACGACGACGACCAGTTGTGGTTATAAAACTCAAAAAAAAAGTGGAAGCGCACTATGTGTGCGAACACTCACGAAGATGCGATACTTGAGTAGACCACAGTTAGATTGAGGAGAGGTACGCGAGAGTTATGAGGTACAGGTATCAGGGGAGATAGTGGTACGAGAGTAAGAAGGAATAATCTAGGATGTACGTAGGAGAAGCTTATATATAGTAATAGTCACGTGTGCGTGACCTGTGTCTTAGCAGTTCAGGTGAATGCGCGTAGGGCGCGTTTACAGGGGCCAGAGTATCCAGATTTCCGGGAATTCAACTCTGTCGATGAGCCGGAAACCCTTGGGAGAAGCTTGACCAGCGACATGGCACAACTATTGGCGCTTATTTAGGGCGCCTGTCCCGACTCCTCCAGCCTGATCTCGGTTCGAAATGAACAAACCCTCCCATCCTCACGGAGCCGTTACCTGTGAACTCAAATCTGCATCTGCAATTGGTGCCCAGATTCTCCGGGAAGGTGGTAGTGCTGCAGATGCTATCATTGCCACCACTCTCGCAGTCGGAACTGTTGCTTCATACCATTCTGGCATCGGTGGTGGGGGTTTCGCTATAGTAAGGCAGCCCGATGGTGGTTATAGAAGTATAGACTTTAGGTCTGCTGCTCCGGTATGCACAGTACACTCAGCACTGTATTCATGCTAAGAAAATTGATCTTGCTGCCTGATCAAAGGCTGCACTCACCTCAGCGATGTTTATCAGTGGGAAGCCCGAGGCGACTGGTGTTGGAGGTCTATCTGTCGCAGTACCTGGTGAACTGAGAGGCTTTGAGGAGCTTCATAGAAAATATGGTCGATTGCCTTGGAAGAGGTTGTTCCAACCGAGCATTGAACTTGCAAGAGATGGATTTCCCTTCACCGAAGACCTCATGCGTGTGCGTCCGGCGTATCATCTTCCATACCACTGACTAACATGGTAGAGCTTACGCAGTTAATCCGAACCAATACCTTACCGAAGGCTACCTCCGACTTATCTCACTCTTGGATCCTGAAGCATCCTATCCTTCGCGAAATGTACACCAAAAACGGATCGTTTCTTCCTATTGGCAGCATTCTAACACGCCCTAAACTCGCTCATGCTCTTGAACTCATCGCCGAAAATGGTGCTGACGTATTCTACAATGGACAGTTGGCAAAGGACTTGGTAGATTCTGTCGCCGCTGAAGGAGGCGTTATGACCTTGGATGATTTGAAGAGTGCGTATCGTGCTTTACGCCGAAGCCTATACTTATTTCAAGCCTAGATTACCGAGTACGAGAAACGCAGCCTCTGAGCATCGATTACAAGGGCAAATATAAAATTACCAGCCCTTCTGCTCCTGCGTCTGGGGGTGCATTCCTCCTTGCGTTGAACGTGCTCTCGAATTACACAGGTATTGGGGGACCTGATACAGTTGAGGATTCTCACATGATGATAGAGAGCTTGAAGGTGCGCCTCACTTTCTAAGTGAGCTCCGAGGCGCAAATGAAATCTCGATGCTCATCAGTTCGCCTACGCCCAACGCACCCTCCTCGGTGATCCTAATTTTGTTCATGGCCTCGAGGCTGCTCAGGACGAGTGGACAAAATCTGAAGTAGGACGTGATCTATATTCAAGGATCCTGCATGATAGCACACTGCCGTCTGAACTGTATAATATCAATCGGTGCGTACATTGAACTCGAGCTGTTGTTCGATACTCTCTTACCTTGGCGCTAGATCTGACAACACTGTTAAACCCGACCATGGTACGAGTAACATTGTCGCAGTCGATTCTGGTGGATTGGTGATTTCGATCACAACCACGATTACACTGTGAGTTTTTCTCTTGTATCTAGTACTCTGCGGTCTACTTCTTCGTCGTAGGTGGTGGGGTTCACGCATTGTGGTGCCCTCCTCTGAGATCGTGCTAAATGACTCGATAGAAGACTTCAGTGTTGAAGGAAAGCACTATTATGTATGCCTACTGTTGTGTATGCCCAACTGACCTGAATCGTGATATCTAGGTCAATCGAATCACTTTGGTTACCTTCCCACCCCTGCAAACTATGGTATGAGCATGATCTCCTGCTCATGTACTCGTTGAGTTGTGATAATCAGAATGATTCTATCTAGTCGAAGGAAATAAGCGTCCGCTCTCGTCCTCTTCCCCTTTCATAATCGAGGACTCCGAAGGGCGGTTCCGTTATGCTGGAGGTGCAGCCGGTGGGAGTCGTATCATCAGCTGTAACGTTCAACAGGCGCGCAACTTCATGGTAAATGCTTTATAGACTTTCATTGTCTCCTCCCAAGTTCTGAACCATACTTGTGTAGGACTATGGGATGGATCCGTTACAAGCACTATCGTATCACCGATTGCATGATCAGATAGCTCCCAATGAAACACATTTGGAGGAAGGACTCGTAAACGGCGAAGTAGCTGCAGCGCTCGAGAAGATGGGTCATAAAATCAAATGGCTACCGAGTGAGGATGATCTACTTCTGAGTCGATCGCAACGTTGACTTTATATGTGATCCTTCTACAGGAGCTGGAAGCGTTGGATGTGCTATATCTTACGACCCTGAAATTGGCCTTTATCAAGCCGAGGGGGAACCCAGGCTTGCTGAATCCGGGGGACAAGTGATATAATAACAAATCGATTACACTGTATAGACCCAGCAATCATGACTTGTACACGAAGCAATCACTCTGATTCTCCTTGCAGGATCTTCACAAGCCTCATCTTTTCATCCCACAACTCATCTTCAGCCCAGCTGATATTCTTGTTCTTCCCCAGCTTCAACACTTCCTTCATACTTCTTGACGAAGTTCCATCGAGTTCCAGTTGCTTGACCTCGTCATTGACCCGTTTCAGCCAAATTTTCGCAAGTTCAACCTGTTCGGGTTCCAGATCTGGAATGCGAAGGTGCCACAGGAAACTATCGCTTCCGTGTGTTACATAGCCTAGGAGACAAATCAATGAATTGGGCAGTGCGAATAGGGAATGCATCAAAGACAAACCTCCATCTGGCCGGTGCTGCTCAGGAGTCCAAGCTATCTCATACCTCAGTACCGGAAATCCTGCCCTGTGCAGATCCCTCGCTAGTACTCGTACGGGTAGATGCACCTGCCAATCACTCAATATATCTCCAAAAAGCCTTACACAATCCTCAGTTGTTGCATCCTCTCCTAACCGACGATACATCTTCATCATTTTCTCCACCATATCGACTGGATAGTACCGTTCCAGGTTGACTGTGATGTCCGCTGCAGTAGTAATCGGGTTCGCTATGGAGTACAGGTACCATTCCTCCGTAAGGTCCCCGATTACTACGCTTCTGACACCTCTTTTCGTAAGGTTCCTCGCAAACGAGCCTGATCGCTGCCAGGTCATAACGTCGGGGGAGGCAGCCATCCAGGAATGGTCGTCCACACAGCCACGGAATGTACCATATTCTGTCCCAAGCGCATCTGTCTCAATCAGTTCGCAAATTTTGGACGCAGCGACTATCGCGGGATCCTGGATGGTTGTCAGAATATCAGGCAAGTCGGGGTCGAGGCTCAAGGCGCGACAAAGAGCTTCGAATTGGGGTCGGAGTTCGGAGGGGGTTTTGGGCGCTATGCTTTGTGGGCTTCAGAGTCAGTTCGTTCAACTTGACGACAAAATTTCGAGACATACATGATAGCATTCGACATGAGGATAGCAGATTGGAATGGGGATTTTGCTGTCTCTGGCAACCGAGAAACATAGTGCAAGATTTGGTGGACGGAATGCGCTCCTGTCATGACATATTCAGCGATGAACCACTGTAACGAAGAGATCATCTAAGATGTTTACCAGCGGAAAGGCCTAGAAGTGTGACGTCTTCGGGGTTACCTGGAATGCAGATCCAAGCAGACCCTTGAGTATAGTAGTTGCTACAATATAGGCAATGACTCGCCCGCGAATGCACTGATATTTCTCTGAACCCATTCTAAAGCCACCCATTGATCTTTAAAGCCGTAATTTCCGTCTAAAGATGGTTGATTGCTTGCGAGGAAACCGAATGCCGATAATCGATAGCCAATATTGACTCTGACTTCGTTAAACTCAGCAGAAACAAATTGGTCTTGTCCTCGTAAACCATGCGGTGAGCCAAATTGTAGAAAACTGCTCGATGCCTATTGAAGGGAAGTTCGGCAACCTGGAAGTAAAGGGATAAACTTGCCCTCCGTGAATGTAGATCTTGACTGGAAACTTTTTCGCTGCACCCGGGACACTGACAGGTTCGAAGGAGGGCGGGCAAATAATGTTAAGCCACAATCTGTATTCTGTCAATAGATGTGGCGTGAATGTTACAATGTGAAGCACATACGGATTTTCCGTGGGCTTCCCATAGCCTACTTTATCAGCGAAGGGAGTACCTGAGTCAAGTGAGCGACATAGCATGATTATGGTCATCATAATTTATGGTACATACCACTTGCTTGACCGTCATTATGGGGTTGAAAGCAGTCTAGAGACGATGAAATGTGAACATCCGCATCAACTTCGCATAGACCACCTGAAGTGGTAGTACTTACAGCTCGATTCCGTTAGATACTCCTTGCCTTCAGGGTATCTATAATCATCAGGAAGATGTTTTGGATCTGAGAATCGAATTGGAGGCAACGCGTAGGGTATTTCTGCATAGAATTATGTCAACTCAGTGATCTGTGTGCATGGTCCAGATTCCATATCCCTCCGGCGATGCGACGATATGAGGGCGGAAATGATCATAATAACTTCGAGCTATCAAGCACGCACCGAGAAACACAGCAGCACCATTGCTTGCTCGACCTCCGACGACTTCACCGTGTCGTGTATCAACTGTTACTCGGGAAGAGTTCGAAAGCAACTCGTCGTGTAGGTGTGCCATTGATTAGAATTGGGAAGATGGCCAGTGGCCACTGAACAGGAAGCCTGGTGACAACAATCCAACTTGTCCAAGCTATACTAAAGATAGTGACTGGCGTGACTTCAGTGGATTGCGCATACTAGCTCATGATCAGAACCTTTCATTCATTCAAAAACACAACAACGATTGTACAACATTAAAACACAAATCTTGACATCTTGCCAGCATATTCATACTTCCTTCAAACCCCGAGGCGTCTTCGCCCCTTCGACCGGTTTGACTTTGGCTCTGAACTCCTCCGCCATCTGAGCTGTGGTGACCCAATGAACGTTCTCGTGCGTATTGATCCACTCAATGAATCGTTCCTATGAAAGCGCCGTTCCGTCAGTTCCGTTTTCGAACAGGTGGTCAAACAGAAACTCACCAGCATGAGAAGTACATGAGGTCGTCTTTGAATATTTGAATAGTCAGCGATAAGATGAGAATGATCGACTACATCGAAAGTACATACCCACTGACATCCGGGTGAATGGTGATGGGGAAGATAAACTCCGTCTCCTCCCTGGAGTGATTGTTTGAATCAAGAGTTGAGTTCAATACTATTCAGAGAGCGTACCTGTAGAGGTATGTGAACATGTCTTTCCACAGTTGTTCTACGTCACGAACGTTGACCTGTAGACAAAAGCAAAGATTGACTTGAGTTCATGGCGATCGCATGTTAGTCTTACCCAGCCGTGCGAATTAGGACTTGATTTCATGAACCTAGATGATTCTTTGTAGACGACAAGGAGCAAACCACAAGGAAAGAACACACATCATAGGAGGGAGGTCATCAAGGTACCTGGGACATCAATGACTATTAACATCTAAATGAATGAATGCTCTTCATTCAGCTCACCAGCTTACAGGTATCTGAACTTGAAAGGTCATCATCACAGTGAGCACAGTTGCCATTGAGAAAGAGGAGCCACAAACCCAATCCAGTTTCTTTGCCCTTCCGGAGAGGTTTCATCCATGTTGCTGCCTCTCCTTGGAAATTGATCTTAGTCCATGTATCCTCATCTCGCATGTAGTATGCTTGACAGCTGTTGTCATACGATTGTTCAAATCAGCGATAGACAACAGAGCAGCGTTTTGGAAATCATACTCGTGTGCCATTCCTGAATGGTCTGAATACGGTTTGATAGTCAGTAAACACTGAAGTAATAGAACAAGTTGATCAGCCTACCATACTGGATCCCCTTCTCGAGTAACAGATTAACGCTCTCCTGACTTTGCTCCCACCACGGAGCTACACTTCCCTATTTTACCTGTGTTCAGTACCACAAGAAATGGAGCTGAATGAACATACTATGGGAGGTTTGCCATGATTGAAGTCGGTTAGAATCTTGTATGTGTAGTCGAGCACATCGCGTTGTTGCTCTGGAGTCATAGAAACAGGATTCTGCCGGATATCAGCTGGCGTCAAATTCATTGACAGTGTCCTCTCTGACCTCATGCGAGTAGCCATGGAGTCCACTACTTTCTTGAGCTTTCACTGACTTTGATAGATATTGCTACTCACATTTCGTGACCAGCATCGCGCACTGCAGCCATCTGCTCTGGAAAAGTCTCTAGACTATGGCCTAGAAATGGCATAGAGTAAGAGCTTGATGAATACTATGATTGTTACAGTTACCAGGAATGAAGAAAGTAGTCGTTATGTTGTACTTCTGAAATAACTTCAAGAGGCGGGGAACACCGACTTCACCAGCAAACATCCCCTATTAATCACCGGAGTTGGCTTAGATACTCTCAATGAGCATGATCAGCCTGCACTCACTCGCGAAATGTCTGAAGGAGAGTCTAAATTGGTAAAGTTCAGCGGGGATGGATTGAGATAGACTTAAGACCTTAGACACACCTTCTCCGCCATATGATCCAAGCCTTATGCACCGATTAGTTTTAGAGAGAAAGGCTATTGCATACTAGTGCCTACCACCCGGCCACAGCGTCAACGTCCACCCCAAATCCTATCAAAACGCGCTGAGCAGGCATAAGGATGAAGGTCAAAGTAGAGACTCAGATAAGCCCTCTTTTCAGAGTCACTTGAATTTACTCACGTTTCGAGAGAATTCTTATAAAGAGAACCGTTCAAGAATCACTTGATCAATTGCACTTCTGTTTCATCTTATGTATATCAATGCGGTTATCTAAAAGAGCATGATATGAGATTGAAGGCTTAACACTCGAAGTTGAACGAGGACGACGTTCGTCGTCAGTGGTAGAAAAGAAACTTTGCCGCGCTTCGGCAAGCCATTTGAAAGAACACCAAGCATAGCCAAACACCATTCAACGGCGTACTACCACTGCCAGACTCCAGTGCCACTAACCTTGTCCATTGCACATCATCATGTCCAACACTGGCTCGCCATTTGGCGGCTCCGGCATTCGTTACTTGTAATCGCTCGTGCTTCACGATCAACAGGAACAGCGATAGGAGCTGAAATTCAGTATGGCGCTGGTCTATGACGGGAGAAGACGTGTTTTATATGGCATCTGCTTCACAATTCAATCATCCTGATATCCATATCCCCAGTTTGCGGTTCGCGACTTCTCATGCCCGGCTTTGTTGTTGTCCAAAACGATCCAATTTCGCTCATCCATCCTTTCTCAGTACTAGAGTCACAACTTCATGGATATCTTTAAAGACGAAAAGTATAGATCTTCAGAAGTCATTCAACCCGAGAAAGACAACGTATCCCTCAGACATGCGGATGATCAACTTCTTGCAAAGCTTGGGTAC
The DNA here is from genome assembly GCA_027919835.1 of Lentinula raphanica. Taxonomy (NCBI): domain Eukaryota; kingdom Fungi; phylum Basidiomycota; class Agaricomycetes; order Agaricales; family Omphalotaceae; genus Lentinula; species Lentinula raphanica. The sequence continues at coordinate 1,558,771 of JANVFP010000004.1, read as the reverse complement.
AAGAGTGAATTCAAAAGAGAATTTTCGGTGAGCCAGGTACTTGGTTGCATAGTGCTCTTTGTTGCTTATAATTTACGTTCAAAGCTCATCGAAACTGTGGCATTCGCTTTCTCTATAATGGGGGTTATTGCCTCCGTATCCTCGACATTGACTTTTGGTTTGGAAAGCGGTTCGTGCTTTCTCAGTCACATATCGAATGTGAGGACTTTATATCTGTCTATTAGGTGGTCATGTTGGAATGGTTTTTGGATGGCTCATTCCAAGTCTTTTCGTGCTCACCGTCGCGTTATCTATGGCAGAATTGACTTCTGCAATGCCGTGAGTGCGAACTCTATCAAATAATATACTTAATTGCTTCATATCTGCATAGGACGAGCGCTGGGTTATATTACTTCGCCGCTAAGCTTGCACCCCAAAGATATTCGGCACTTGCCAGTTGGATTACGGGTTTGTTCTTGTTTATGTCTTCTCTAGCAAGTCAATCCTATACCAGATTATAGGCTGGGCTAATATCACTGGACAAACTACTTTGGTTTGCTCCATCGACTTCACCTGCGCTCAGATGATTACCACCGCCGTCTCTGTTGCTTCAGATGGTTCCGTCGTCCTGTCTTCTGGAGCCACCTACGGAATTTTGCTAGCCATCCTGTTCTCGCATGGCATTGTCTGTTCTGCTGCGACAAGCGTGTTGGCCAGGCTCAATATATTCTATGTGCTCATCAATGGTAGGTACTGTTCAAAATATACTGGCTGGTTTGAAACCCACTCTATGAGGATGAATCAGTTGGAACTACACTTGCTGCCATAATTGCCCTGCTTGTTGTTTCGGATAACAAAGTGTCGACTCGTGATGCTTTCACGCTCTTCGAGAACAATACTGGATGGTCTAACAGTGAGTTTGACCTTACCTTTAATAAGTAATGGTTCGATCTCTATTTCCGTACAGATGGCTGGGCTTTCATACTATCGTTCACTGCTCCCATGTGGACTTTGACTGGATGTGAGTATGTACGTTTTTGTTTCTCACTCAATCTCAATCCTTTCGATGCTGGAACATCTCACAGACGACTCTGCTGCTCATATTTCGGAAGAAGTGGCCGGTGCGGCTCGAGCTGCCCCTATCGCAATTCTCGTTGGCGTAGGCGCAACTGCCAGTCTTGGATGGATTCTTTTAATTGTGGTCTCATTTGTTACACCTTCAATAAGTGCTCTGCTATCATCAGAACTACCGCTACCAATGGGGCAAGTCTTTCTGAACGTGCTTGGGAAGAAGGGGATGTTGGCAATATGGAGCTTGATCATCGTCGTCCAGGTAATTGAAAAACCCCTCCTCGCATCAAACTGCCTCACAATTTCACCAAGTATGTTACTGGTGCCGCCCAAGGTGTAGACGCTTCTCGCGTTGTGTTCGCATTCTCGCGGTAAGTTTCAATATGGCACATGTATACATCATACCTCCTTGTGACATTCTTGATAACTGATAGTGATAATGCTCTTCCGGGTTCTCGTTGGTGGAAACAAATCAATCCCTATACTCAAACACCAGTAAATGCTGTATGGCTTGTGATGCTCGTGGCAGGTATATGTGGAGTCCTTGGATTTTCGGTCACTGCATTGAACTCGCTAGCTGGGTATATGTTTCCGCATGTATCTCTCAATATCTGTACTGAGTCGCACTTCAATTTCTAGATCTGCTGTTATAGGTCTCTATACATCATATACGTTCCCTATCTTTCTATCTGTCATCGGTGGTCGGGATAAGATTACACCCGGTCCCTTTACTCTTGGACGATTCTCAAAACCTATTGGGTGGATCGCTGTGGCTTGGGTATGCTTTGTCGTTGTGTTCTTGTTGTTCCCTCCCAGCTCAAGCACCAACGGCTCAGACATGAGTAAGTGTTCTGGTCATTTTGAATCCTATATCGGAATGCTTCCTGAGAATGTCTTTTCGACAGACTATGCTATTGTAATCATGGGAGCAGTCTTTGTTTTTGCAGCAGCGTGGTGGATTTTCTCCGCTAAAAGTTGGTTCCACGGGCCTATCAAAAACGTCGAAGGAGAAGGAGAAGAACAGAAATCTCCTACTCAGAACTCTTAGAGTTCCGGTTTTCTGTGAACAAGTGTGTATTTCTTTGGTTTGCCAAAATATGATGATAATGTTAACTAATCATTGTAGCCCTCTTCCTCTGCATTTGACAATTGTCCGAACCGTTGCCTCTTTGCCTCTTCTAGATTCCGCTGTACACCTCTTGCGACCTCATGATTCCAATCTGTACCAAGCCAGATAGTCAAATATTCTCCGACTCCAACTACCGTCAATCCAACGACTTGGCCAATCCAAAGTCCTTTCAGGCCATAGTGTGACTCGAACGCTAGATAAATGCCGAGTGGAAGGGCGAGAATGTAGTAAGCAACGAAGTTGAAAATGGTACCAAGGTGTTGGCGGCCTTGACCTCGAAGAGATCCACCGCAAGAGCCGGCAAGCCCATCTGCAATCTGAAACGAAGCCACGAAGGGCATTACAACACTGACTAGTTGAATGACAGCCACATCGTCGCTCATCAAGCGACCGATGATCTAAGTAAGAATTTGTGAGCATGCATAGTGGTTTTGTGCTGTGGGTCGACTCATACTTCTCTTGTGAACATCAAAGACGCCATCACTACAGCACCCATAATAACGCTCAGAAATGCGGCGGCGTGAGCAGCGTGCTTGGCACTTGCTGCAGAGCGAAGGCCGATGAAATTGCCCACACGGGTGGAAGCCGCGACGCCAATGCCGAAAGGTAAAGTATTCAAAACTGTGTACAAATCAGGATGAGGCTCAGGAAGGTTCGGCACAAAAGGTCACGAACTCTGATCGAGCGTCATTATCACAGACTGAGCAGCGAGAGGAAGACCTCCTAACCGCCCGGCCGCGAGAGCAACGATCTCGAAGGCCGCCCTGTATTGTGTGTTCAAACATGCACATACATCAAACATGACTCACACTAACCATTCAGTGCCGACCATGAGTATTCCAGGTATCGCCAGTCTCAAGAAGGTCATGCAACTCTTCCATCGAAGAACCGCACGATACTGCATACCTCCCCATGTCCCATTGCGGCGATGGGTTGGAGAGAAGGAGGTGATTATACATAATAGCACAAAAGCCAACCAATAGGTGATGGAAAGAGCGATCGGCGATCCAAAAAGCTCAAGTGAGCTGTAATGCACAAGACCGATGTTCAATCCAATATTGACAGGGAAAACAAGGAAGAGAACAATCGTCGAGGCACGCATAATACCTGAGGTAAGATAACATTCAGTAACTTATTAGCAGAGAGAATGGGGCCTCACCTTGACACTGCAAATATTTTTTCGTGCTCTCGAAGCCTATGTAAGCGGGAGCTCCGGTGATCAATAGGCGGAGGAACTTTTGAACATCCCGAGCGAGGTCCTCCTGTTGACCGAGAGCAAGTAGTACAGGTTCCATGAAGGCCCACAATGCGCAAACTGGGATCAGCAAAATCCACAACAACAGGATACAACGCTGAAGGTGGATCGAAAGGTCCGTGGGACGAGTACTACCCGTGAACGCCTGAGAGCCAAGCGTATCCAGAGCTGTTGTTCCCCCTAGTGCGACACACCATCCTAGTAGATGAAGCAAATACTAGGATCACTCCGAGATCGATAGCAAAATAATGACTCGCCAGTGACGAAGGCAAGCATCAATGAGAAAGCTGCAACAGACAGCTCATGCGGTCCCAAGCGTCCGGTGATCACTATGCTGCTAGTTTGAATGGAGTTTTGTAGAACATACGAGAGGATTACTGCCATTGACATCCTCCATGGTCAAAAAGGTATGACGGTCTCACAAGTCGATGAACCTGCCTGGGATGGAATCAACGACGAGTGGAAAGAAGAGCTTAGACGTCTCTTTGATATCGCTCAGTGGCTGCTGGGTGCTGCCATTAATTCGGTCCTCCTCTGAAAGGCTCCCGGCACTAGGGTGGAATGTTGTAGGTCTATTGATCGAATTTTCGACATTGTAGCTTGAAGACCGAACGTTCTCTGCTAGCAAGGGATCAGTTTCCGTTGTAGAAGACATAGCAGGGGCAGAATCGAACAGGTCAGAGTCGCCTTCTTCCGTCTTTTCTGGTTCAGAGTTTGAATTTCGCAGGAAGAATTCTGTTCTTTTCCGTCAGCTCAAGCCACGAGTACCCATAAACCCCATCGAGAACTCCTCGAGGCAGATACAGCGTCTACGAATGTATTTTCTGCTATCTCTTTCCCGCATTTGACCCAAAAAACTCCACCGGATCCATTCTCATGAAGTTCCTAGTATGTCAGAATCATGGAACCCATTCGCCTCAAGGCAAGCACGCTTCAGATTCTGGGTAGATTTCTGACACTCTTTTCCGGATCCTGCCATGAGATCTTTCCCTCCAGACATTATAAATGCATGAAAGGAAGGTGGCGAAGTGACCGCCCTACAATGAAGTCTTTACTTTCAGCTCTTACACTCTTACTTACTACTGTGGTTGGTTCGGCCCAACAACACCATGATCACAATCATGCTGAACAAATTCCCTTGGACTACGTCAAATTTCCTTATGAAGCGCCTTTGTATCAGACAAACACTGGTGAAGGTACTCCGTTTTCCGAGAGTCGTTCCCCGACATTTGCGCTGACCTATAGTACCACTCAGTAACGGCGAATGCCATATTTTCTGGTATCACGACCTTTGCCAAGCTTCCTTGGGTACAGTGTCTTTCCAGACAGCAAGATGTCCCCATCGATATCGCTTTTTTAGGCGCACCATTTGTAAGTCTGCGATAATATTTCTCATGCTTATTTTCATGTAATAAACGTCATGGTGTCTATGTAGGATACTGGAACCAGCTATAGGCCCGGCGCACGATTCGGTCCTTGTAAGCTTCCATCCCAATCTCAGTCGACCCAAATTGAATTTTGTTTGCAGCTGGAATTCGTGCTGGCTCTCGTCGTTTGAACCTTTATGGAGGATACAATGTTGCCCTGGAAGCAAACCCTTTCAAATCAGGCTATCGCATTGTTGATTGTGGCGATATTCCCGTCTCGTGAGTGCCTAGTGGCGAACTATGCAAGCCCTGTGTTGACCGAATAGCACATCAGACCTTATGATAGTGCATATGCCGTGAAGCAGATCGAAGAAGCTCACAAATCTATCCTCCAACGAGCTGCATTCATGCCTGTCGCCAATGACTCTGATACTGGTGAACCTCTTGATACCATCGCCCTAGATGGCAAAAATCATCCTCGAATCATCACTCTAGGTGGGGATCACACGATCACACTACCTCTTTTGCGTTCTATCAACTCTGTTTATGGTCCCATCTCCGTTATTCATTTCGACTCTCACCTTGGTATGACATTTTGACTCTATCAGTTTGCTACTTCTATTGAGCCATGACGAATAGACACTTGGAAGCCCAAAGTATTCGGAGGCGCGCCTTCTGAAACCGCTGCAGTCAACCACGGAACCTACTTCTGGCATGCCTCTCAAGAAGGACTGATCAAGAATGGATCATCAATTGCAAGTGTCTTTGTTCTATATCGCTCCCTGATTCCTGGTCGCTTTCATTGTTCCCCTACCTCCTTCGAGTTACTTTGATCCTAGTTTGTCCTTTGAAACAGCACGGTGCTATCAGGACCACACTTTCCGGCCTCGAAGATTATGAGGTGGATGATGAAGTCGGATTTCACCGCATTGAGGCGCGGGAAATCGATACACTAGGTAAATGAAATTCATTTGAACGTTTCTTCCTTGATTGAAAGAACTGCATCATTAGGCGTAGATGGTATCGTGAAGAAGATACACAAAACTGTCGGTACTCGTCCAGTCTATCTGTCAATCGATGTGGGTCCTGTTCGAATTTACGACCATTTGTTACGCGACATTGAACATTACCGATTTTCAGATTGATTCCATTGATCCTGCATTCGCTCCTGCCACTGGTACACCTGAGACTGGAGGCTGGACTACGCGTGAATTACGCGCTATTCTCAGAGGGTTGGACGGGCTTCAGATCGTGTCTGCTGATCTCGTAGAGGTCGCACCAGCCTATGATACGAATGCAGAGCTTACCACAATGGCGGCCGCAGACGTTAGTATCGCTGATCTTGTATTGAGATGATCCTGCTAACTCGAGTCCAGGTCCTTTTCGAGGTCCTCACGGTCATGACGAAGAATCCTTTGGGTAAAGCCAGAACCTGACGGGCACGAGTTGTGATACCGAGGGTCCCATGATGCTTTGTAAACTACTGTGTACAAACTTCAGAGTGGTCGTAAACAGTTCGTGAATGAATGGTTAACTTGGCTTGCCAGATTGTATATGGTGTACTTAGTACCACAAATTGTGAAATCCATAGTAAGCCAGAAGAAAATTGGCAACGCGACTCCGACGCGACGATTTTGAAGATGTATTACATAAGTGGAGCCACGTGAGGTCGTAGTTCAATTTTTCGGCGGTTACTTCCGTTCAAGTGTGGCGCGTATAGTGTCCGGGGTCGTGTCCTCATTGCTACACGCAAGGACCCCAAAACCAACGAGGCAGAAAAAAACAGGAAAGTGGGGAAAGCAAATGGGCTCATCGAAGAAACAGAACAAGTCTTATAGAACGAGGGCAACGAGAAGTTCTGGACGATCCAATGTGAGTCTTGGACCTGTGCAGATTGAGGCTGTTGTTGAAGGCAAACTTCGTCTAGCTGTTACCTTCCGACCCTCTGCAAAACACTGCACAGTTGAACGATCAACTTCGTTCATTGGGTTTATATGCAGCGCCCACTATTGGAGATGGGAACTGTCTTTTTCGAGCACTTTCCGACCAATACTATGGCTCTCCTTCACGCCACGTTGAGGTTCGCCGGGAAATCTGTGATTTCATCGAGGCACATCCAGAGCGGTACGAAGGTTTCGTCGACGTAGATGAGTTTGGAGATAGTGGCGTTAGGAAAGGGAAGGGTGGCGGTCTAAGCGCATATGTTGCTGGCATGCGTCAGAACGCAACCTACGGTGGCCACATGGAACTCTCAGCTTTTGCTCACCTCACGAAACGGAATATCAAGGTCGTTCAACCAGGACTGGTTTATGTGATCCAGTGTGATCCATCACAACCGAAAAGTCCGAAATCACCCTCAAAGAAGGCAGGGGATTTTCCTTCGATATACACGCGTTCCGGTCCTTCAAAAGAACTGGACGCTGACGAAACTACCACCATATCTCCAGTAGAAGATCAAGATTCGACGATATACGTCGCGTATGTCTCTTCCTCATTTTGTCATTTGTTCCTTTAGAGCTCACCTCTATATACAACATTCCTTCTGAAAACTTGTAAACCTCGATTCCCATTTCATTTTCTCTAGTTATCATGATTGGGAGCATTTCTCTTCCGTCCGTAACCTTCGAGGTCCTCATACGGGCGTTCCACGTGTCCATGAAACAGCCCCTCCTCCCACTGCTAGCTCTAGCTCTAGTGCTTCCCCGCCTCCTGAAGAACAGCTCCCTCCCTCCAAAGCGCGCAAGAAAGAGCGCGAGCGAAGAGAGAAAGAGAAGAAGGACGCTGGTCGATTGAAAGCGAAGGAGAAAGCTACATCCAATTCCACATCTAATTCCTCCAGCAAACCCAAATCCAAGGCGAAGGATAAACAAGTCCCGGTCACTTCCGCACAGCAAACCACCGGATTCAAGCTCAAAATCCCTCCAAGATCTGTTCTTGCTCCTCCGACTCTCTATATGACAGCTCCTACCCCGATTTCGGCAGGGGCATCTCCTCTGTCAAGTCTCCCTCCTTCTCCGATTGAGGAGTCTGATGGACTCCTCGACGCGTCAACCATACCTCTTCCTTCATCCGCACCTCATTCTGTGGCCCATAGTCCGCCAGTCTCTCCTTCTCCTTCTCCCGCACCTGCGACGAGCTCCGAGCAACCTTCTTCGGACTCAGAGGATGCCGTCATGGATTCTCCTTCTGTCGACCTTTCCGCGACAATAACACTTCCAAAGTCTACTCAATCTACGACAGAGGATGATTCGTATACCGATGCTATAACTGGACATGTCACGCATACCTCCATCTCCACATCGTATCCCTACGTGTATCCATCTTATCCTTCACATCTGATGCAGGTCACTCCCACGGCTACGTCCTACAGTCCGAATCTGCATTCCTCTTCCGCGCCAGTGTCATCATCGACTGCTCTATCGCAGGCGAACGTCACATCGCAAATTGCATCGGGATTCTCCGAGTCCTCCACTCTTTCATCGAGGACACACATGGATTTTTCTGCTACACCTCTGCCTGTCACGATTGACCCGCTTTCGACCTTGTCTCACTTAACCCATCTCATACCTCCTCCTCGCGTTCAGCGCAGTCCCAAGCGTTCTTTTGACGAAACCGTGAGCGAAGAGGGGAGCGCAGAGTCAGTTCTATCGACAAGCAGTGCCGACAGCAAACGAAGCAGAATTGGAGATGCCCCTTCAGGCGCTCCCGTGTCTCGAGGTAGACAGGGCACGAGGAATGAACAATCGGCAGATTCGCCATTATTCACAGATCATGGTGTACTTCCCTCTCTCAAAGGAGACGGACCAGAAAACGGAGGTACCGACAATGGACCTCGTAGCAGCGAAGAGCCTGGAACGAATGAACCAGGAAACAGTCTTCATGCTCATTCAGGTTCTGAGTGTCCGGAAGGTTTTGAGTCTCCTGAAGAGGAGAATGACGATGACGACGATGATGATGACTACGTGGACGAAGAGGAGACGAACGAGGATGATCATGAAGATGAAGATGACCTGGTGCCTAACTTAAACCATGCTCATTCCATTGTTCCTCCCAAGATAGCCAGACATCATCATACCGGCGTCAGCGTCTCTCCAGAGCGCCCGCTGACCCGTCGTCAACGAAAGAAGCTTGGATTACCGAAGCCTCGAAATGCCCCTGTATCTAACAAGGGACTAGGAAAGATCATCATTCCTGGAGGCAAATCCAAGCTACCTCGAGATGCCTCGAGCGCGGCCGAATGGACTGCGAACGGAAACGGCAGGGTAGATGTGAGGGGCTTTAGAGAGTTGAAAATCTGAACTCAAGCAATGTATAGTAAGCAGATCTCGGAACACTTTTCGTTCTTCCCATGTTTCATGCTGTACAACAAGTCATTGTCGCATATCGCATTTTCAGGCATATTTCTTCTTTCTTTCACATACTCGATTTCATGACATGTATTAGTTTCGCAGTTCTTCATCTGAATGTGTTTTCGTGTATCAAAGTTTGTTCGCTTTTGCTGTCATTATACAGTATCTTTAACACATCTTGCATGCTATACGATGATCAGTCTTAGTCAACGCTCACCCTGCAAGTTCCTGTTTCTACAGAGAGAACTCAAAGGCAAATAATCGACGCGCAAAAACTCAGATTGGCCCCAAAACCAAGCAGACTGGCTCCAGTTACACATATGGAAGGAGCAATTCGGATCTCAACGTAACTTCTGATCGTGGTTCAACACAACACATCTTCTCAGTTTGGGGAATGACTCTAACTGCTTACCTAGCTTTCCTCCGACTCCGGCGGTCTTGATGATTGGGAAGAGGCGACTCAGCTACAAATACTGCATGCTGAACGTACGACATCGAATCTAACCACAACATGATCCCTTCGCACATGCAAGCTGTTGTCAAAGTAGGGGAAGGTAAGGTGAGGCTGGAACAAATCGAAGTCCCGAAACCAGCCTCGGGCCAAGTCCTCGTGCAGGTTTTCGCAGCTGCACAGAACCCGTCAGATTGTTCGTTCTCAATTTCATGCTTCACTCCTGCCGATCTCAAGCTTCAACTCAACAGGGATGAAATTGAAGAGAACTTGGCCTGAACGTGGTGTAATTTTAGGGCATGATTTTGCTGGTGTGATCCGAGAGTTAGGTCCAGATGTGTCCTCAGAATACAGAAAGATCGGTCAGAGGGTAGCAGGCTTCCTGAACGCATGTGGGTCTATGGTTTGATAAACTCTAACTTATTCACTGCCAATGTGCTGACTTCAACTTGCTAGGTGTGACAGTGAAAGATGGGGGCGCCTTTGCGGAATATTGTGTGGCGGATGCCACAATGCTCGTCGATTTACCAGATGACATGAGTTTCGAGTCTGCTTCGACGATTGGATTGGCAGCATTCACTGCCTGCCAAGTACTATGGCAGACTCAGAAGCTTCCTTCTCCATTGGCTATTGCTCAGACCCCGTTTCCAGTGAATGATTTTCGTGTCGGTATTCATTCAATGTGACTCACGAAATCGCTACAGATTTTGGTCTGGGGCGGGGCCTCAGCGGTAGGACAGTATGTTATCCAGCTCGCCAAGCAATCTGGATTACAGGTCATCACAACCGCATCTCCGCAAAACCACAAACTACTCGAAAGCCTGGGCGCAGACGCTGTGTTTGACTACAGGGATCCCAGTGTAGTGTCGAAGATTTTGGCGTTCTGTGGGGGGAAACCGCTGAATACTGCGGTTGACTGCATATCCATTGAGGAATCTGTGGCACTTGTCGCTCAATGCATGAACGACGACGAGGACTCACATGCACATATTGCATTGGTTCTTCCGGTTGAGGCCAAGGTTAAACACATTAAAGCGGAATTCACATATGTTTACACCCTTCTGGGAAAGGTGAGGATACACATTCTGTTGAAAACATAAGCCAAAATTTGATCATGCTCCCTCAATACGTAGCCCACCTCAGATAAATATGCTTATCCTGCCCTTCCTGAACATTACGACCTGGGAAAATGGTCTGCGAGTTTGTTAAGCCATCTAGCAAAGCAGGGAATACTCAGTACGATACCGACTCGCATCGTCCCAAATGGATTAGCAGATGCTCAGTATTGGATCAATTATCAAGAAGAGGGGAAGGTAGGTTAGACATTCTGCAAGCTTTTCCGCTTCATGACAATCACTTTGAATCGTAGGTTCATGCGGAGAAGATCGTGTATCGTATCCCCAGTCCTTCCTGACTTTGGGACGTGTGAATCCCCAGACAATTCGAAAGGCTGCGGTGGTCCGGAATTGGGATCAAGATAGTAGCAGACTGCAGCCGTCCGCTGCGATGCTTTGCATCAACATAAATGTGACTCGTGTACATAGATAACACAGAATGAGATATTGGCGTTCGAACCATAATAATACATTGACTTAAACACTCAACTCCACCTTCTGCGCTCCTCTGATGACATCCTGCGCACTCTCGTCCTTCAACGCTGGCTCTACCCATTCTCTCAAAAACACATCCACCTGCTCCGGTGCCCGCCCCACAAAACTCTTTGGGTCCAACAAGGTATCCAACTGCCCTTTAATCGGATCAAAGTACGGATCCTGCTTCACCCTCTCAAGCAAGTCATTCTCCAGACCTAGCTGCTTGACCTGATGAGCTGCCTCATGCGACAGAACTCGAATCTTCTCGTGGGCCTCTTGGCGGTCTCCCCCGGCTTTGACGAGAGCCATGATGATGTTTTCGGTGGCCATGAACGGGAGTTCTTGCGAGATACGACGGGCGATGACTTTTGGGTAGACGACGAGGCCTTCGGAGATGTTTTGGAGCGTGGAGAGAACGATGTCGGCTGTGAGGAATGCTTCAGGGAGGGTGATCCGTCGATTGGCACTAAAAGTCAGAGCCACTCAGTAAACAGCGTAGATGAGGTAGAAACAAGGTTTGAAACCTATCGTCAAGTGTTCGTTCGAACCACTGCACACTTGCAGTCATCAACGCGTTCTGGTGTAACACCATCAGATGTCTAGCGAGACTGCAGACACGTTCAGAACGCATCGGATTGCGCTTGTAGGCCATTGCAGAAGAGCCTATCTGGGTGGACTCGAATGGTTCTTCCACCTCCTACAATTTCAATCTGAATCAGAGTACTGTCAAGCCAGACAAGGCTACTTATCAGAACCAACCTTCAGGTTCGCCAGCAGACGAATATCAGTGGCGATCTTATGCGCCGTAGCCCCCAACGAAGCGAGGGGTGCCAGAACGTCGATATCGATCTTACGAGAGTAAGTTTGTGAGGTCACCGGGTAAGCATAGTCGAACCCGGAGAGTTTTGTCACGAGCCTGTCGAGTTTTTCTACCTTGGATCAATCGTTTAGGATCTAGGTATATCAACTCAGAGTATCAAGCAACTGTACCTGCTCATGGTCACCATCAAACAACGCGAGAAAACTCGCTTGAGTCCCAGTCGTGCCCTTCACGCCACGAAATCCAATATCCTCTCTCGCACGCTTGATATTGCGTAGGTCCCAAAGAAGCTCCTATGTAAGCTCTTTATCAGATCCTCCAAACCACGCAAACCACCGACAGACGAGAGTGTCCACAAACCTGAATCCAAAGCGTCGCACGCTTGCCCACCGTCGTCAGCTGCGCGGGCTGAAAATGGGTGAATCCCAACGTGGGCAGATCACGATACTGAGCGGCGAATGCCGCGAGGCGGGAGATCAGGACGTAAAGGGATCGGATGAGGTAGTCCAGTCCGTCCCGGAGGAATATCAGGTCAGCGTTGCTATATTGGATGTTGGCGTAACACATTTAGGTTCAGCCTTTTCCTTGGATTAGCCACAGAAATGACGCACTCGGTTACATAGCACGACGTGGCACCTAGACTGGATGACTCGATGTAAGAAAGAAAGAGAGGGAAATCTATAGAAGGTGAAAGAACTCACTGTATAATCCCCGCAGCAGCTGGAGCGACCGTCCCAAAGGTATGCACATGAGCCATGACATCGTGTCGACGTTTCTTCTCTTCCCTGGCCGCGATGTCGAATTGGTCGGGTGTGAGGTGCTAATGCGCGTACGGCGTACGCAGATAGATCATAGATCATAGATCAAGTAGGTCAAGATCATCTCAGTTTTTTTTTGATTTTTTTGGGAAGGACTAGACGATATGCACCAAGTTATCCTTCATCTGCGCGATCGCCTCGTCGGATATAGGGAGTCCCAGCTCTTTTTCGGCGATGGCTAGGTTCAGCCATAGTTTTCTCCATGTGAAGAATCGGTTCTGGGATTCAGGTTGAGTAGATGTAGTTTGGAGGATGAAGGATTGAACAGAATCATAGGCGTGCGTACAGAAGGTGAAAACAGATGGGCCATTTCCTTGCTCGCATAGCGACTGTTGTTCGAAGATTCAGTCCGTCATTGAAAAGGGTGTACTTTAGAGCTTCAGACCTGGAGAGAGGTGTTTGATATGTGTCGAATGCTTCCATGGAGTTCTAGCGATATGTTCGAGATAGTAGTGGTCAAGTAGGTAGAATAGATAGAGAGTCGAGACTTTGAAAAATTTGCGGCAATCGAATATCGGATCTGAGCGGTCCGGATGAGCCGATTGATGTCGAAGTCCAAGCTCAAGCTCAAGTTGCAAACTGCTCAAAGTTCTTTGAATTCTGACTTTCCTACACAAAAGGGATCGTTAAGATACTAGATAGAAATATCCTGTACAACTTCTTAAAGAATGATAAATAAATGGATGTCTACTACAGATGATCCAGCGAACTTCAATCAGAGAAACACAGGCTATACTTGCGGAAGTGGGCCATCGCGCTGCGCGCGTGGCATGTACTCGTCCGGAATGGTTCTATTCAAGCACATGTAACTAATAAATGACAAAGGCAGTCTGAAGAAATTGTAGGATCTTCCTCTGGGTTTGCCATTGAAGTATGTAGAACAGGCAAATGAGTATTGGATGCTGCTCTTCATTGCAAGACATACTACTTCCATCCGTTTTGACTCCCCTCTACTACATCACACAGAATGTACATTGGTGAGGGAGTAGGAGTGGACGATCTGCCAGCAGTTTCAGTTTTTCAATCCCACTTGTTCGAGAAATCCAGATAGGAATGCTTACAGCCTGAAGTCAATGGTCATACATTGAGTCTAGGATACCTTCTTGCTTCTAGGAGCTCGAATGTGCGTCCACCCTATATCAAGTAATAGGTTAACATAATGTGTCTGATCTAACCTGCGTCTCATTACTTATTCCTGTGAGTACATGGCAGTTCTGGCCTATGTCCCAGTGTTCCATTAGGCTTGCCGCTCTCTGGTTGAGGTCAAGGTCAAGAAGGTGAAGAGCGATGAATCGAGACGAGAAGTGTGGGAAACCGCGAATCCAACGTGATGGGCTACCAGCGACGCCTTGGATGCAAATGAGACTTTTGGTCAAAGGAACGAGGATGATGGGTGCAGGAAGGCAACGAGTTGAGTCGGTTTCACATAGGTGCATCATATACATGACTGATGACCTCCCTTTCGTGCTTTAGAACAATTTCCGCATCAGAGCTAGCTTCAAGATGAAACTCTCTAGGAAAACGTGCTCAGTGTTCTCCTTCCCCTTCGATATCAACAGGCCCTCTGCAAGCACAGGAAGAATCCAAAACGTACCAACGTCAATCAAAACGGCATTGCAAATCACACCTCATCCCCTCGTATGATGCCCCTCCTGATGAGCATGTGCTGCAGGCGATGGGTAAGAGTAACCCGATGAACAGGCGGTTGAATAAGATGCTGGCGAAGAAAGAGAGGAAGAGAGATCAAAAGCTCGCGAGACATCTAGGAGGTAGCACTGCGGGCGGGATGGAAGTTGATGACAGTAGTAATCTAGGTTTGACTTTCATGGCCTAATTTGTGATAGAGTTGCTCAGTACCAATGGTGCTGAATTTATGAGGCTTTACATGTATCTCGTGTTCCAGTGGTACAAAACAAATTATCGAATGAACAAAACAATGTATTCACGGTATAGCTAGGTATAAAGAAGTGGTGTACTATCAGGGGAAATGGGAGCCATCTGACTGTTTCAGAGCTTTCCGGCCTTTCGAACCTCGCTCTCCGTCACTGTCAACCGTAATTGTCCGCTTTCTCTTGCCTTCATCGTCCGATTGCAAGTTCCTTTGATTTGCGATGTCTTGATTTTCCTTGTCTGCTCAGCTTGTACGAACGGAGAGTGTAGAATTTCTTTGGACCAAGTCCTTCTTCAACCGCTGTCCTGCTGACCCGCTGGCACTAGATGATGGTTGAGGCTCTTCTACGCTTAGGAGTTTGAAAACTGCGAGTTCTTCGGCTATATCACTGTCGCTAGGTGAGAACATCTGTACACATTTTCGCTGGGGTGAAGAATTGTGTGTTACAGAGCTTTCAGCTTTTCTCTTGGACGTCGACACGTTACTGGTGGTATCTCGTGGATCGTCAGAGTAGAGGCAAAGCGACGAAGTCTGATCTTCCAGAGATGTCATATCGAGTTCATCTTCTTCATCTTCACTCAACTCGGCTTTGATATCCTCCAACGCCTTGGTCATACTGTGAGTAACCCGCCGTTGGACCAGTACTGGTTTGTACCCATTGCCCACATTGCTCCTACGGGCTCTCTTAGCACCATGCCCAAAGTTATGAGCACGGAGAGGATAGTTGTCAGCATAACGCAAAGCAGCACGCACTTTGCTTTGAGCTCGACGGATTTGCAATTCTCTTTCGTCTTTGACTATTTTGAAGAAGTAAATATGATTGATGGCGACGATTGAAAGCAAAGAATCAGAAGGGGTTATACTTATGGGGAAAGGAGAAATGACCAACCATGTGCTCGAGACCACTTTATCTTGCGACCGCCAATCCTCTGCACCAAGTATCGTACAAACAGAATGTCTTGAGCTGTGAGCTGCCAGCTAAAGCCAATGAAGCCAAAATCCTGCCCGACGGTGTGAGTGATGAAGGGGATGCGTCCATGGTAAATGACTTTCAAGGGAATCTTCAAAAGGGAGCAAAAGGGTCAGTGGTGTCAAAGAGGAATCGTCGATCTGCAATGCATGTACCTTGATATCGTTCCAAGAAAAACTGTTTGTCCAGACGCCTTCGAACACGAGCATACTTCCTTATCGATTGAAAAATTGCCGAATTCATTCCAGACCATTGCATCGAGTTTTTGGCGTCCGGAGTCAACGAGAGCGTTGTTACACTTTGAGGGTTTTACAAAACTAGAGGCGAACGATGACTGAAATTCATTGAAGCGTGCATTAGCGGCGTTGTGTGAGAGAAAAACTGCTTCGCAAAGCAGTTGCTGTAAATCAATCAAATCACGCTGCGACATGTTATCCAACAAGTTGTAGGATGTAGAAGGATGCAGAGTAGAATGAGTAAATGGTGAAAAGGAAGAAACGCGAAGGACGACGTACTAGCGCAAACTTTGAACAGTTCGATTTGAATTGTATTATTGAATGACTATGCTCTTCCAGTTCGAGTTAAGATAAGGCCATGTATATTTGGCTTGACCTTATGGTGAGCTTCCCAGTTTGAGTATAGAGTAAAAGAAGGGTTGGATAAAGGAACGTGAAGTCTGAACTTGTTGAGGGCTGAGAAGGAGCGGAAAGATAAAATAAGCGCTCATACTATTGAATTCATCGTTGATGTCAGCCAAAGTCACGCGGTCAGCATGAGCAATGTGATCAAAGTCCCAATTTGGTGAAAAAAATCCCAAATAGGCAATTTTTAATGAGACCAAATAAGGCGATTTTTGACAGTTTTCCCACGCCAAACGGGCTATAGGACGATTCCTTCATTTCATTCCGGACTCGTAATATACGAATCCGATTCTACCTTTTAAGTATAGGGTACAGAGTTAAACGAAGACAGAATAAATATATGTACAGAATAAACCGGTGTTGAATCGGTATCATCGTCCCAGTTATGTACTTGGTGAGCAACGACTGGAGCGTTCTGCTACAATCCCAAAACGATCCACCCACACACAACATCCGGTGAACCCTACGAAAACGATCCGTGTATCAACGCATCCCAAGCACTCTGTGTCTTTCCCTCCAACGTCTGGATAAACTTGTTCTTCACGATCGGAGTTCCGCCAGGTGTAGACACCGCAACCGCAGGTACTACGGGCGGAGGAAAAGCGGCTGTATCATTCGACACATTTGTATTCGCGGGCAATCTCGGTGCAGGAGCGTGTATTCCATCTGGTTCAGCTCCACGGTCGCCTTGAATCACTGGCGGTTGTGGGGATACTGGGAACTCAGCACCAGCACCAGCACCCATACCTGGCGCCGTAGGTGTGGATTTCTTCGACGACACGCTGTGCGTGCTAGACGTACTGATGGAGCGCGCTAATAGCCCCGGTCTGGGATAGTGATTGAACGGACTGGACGATGTTTCGGTTATGGGTGTAGCTGGTGAAGACGAATGCGGAGAATGGCTAGAGGAGTTTTGGCCTGAGACAGAGTGGGAGTGGGAATGATCTCGACCAGGAATAAGGTGGGAAGGCCCGTGTGGGTGATTATGATGTTGGTGTGTGTGAGGATGAGGAAAGGCAAGAGTACTAGAAGGGCCTTGAGGAGGCGTGCTGGGATTTGCAGGCGATGGAGCATGGGATGCTGCATTGTGAGGGAATTGGAGGTAGGCGGGGCTGGCAGTACCAGAAGACGAAGAGGGACGAATGCTTGCAGGGTTTGGTGTTGAGCGTTTCTGGCATTCAATGGAATCGAATGTGACTTTGAACGATGTGATGTGGATAAGTGAACTTACTGGAGCCAAGATGCTACCCAACGCCAACCTCAGTGCGTCTCTGGCGTGGTCGTGGGTGGGTGGCGGCTGAGGGATGTCTGTACTGCGTGACGTTAAGACGTCCGAGTTACGCGAGGCATTGGACTAGCAATGGATAGGTACAGATTGACGTGGACATATGCTATGAGATATAGGCAACTTACCATGATAAAGACAAATTAGGTCGACGTTAACGAAATATCTCGAGGAACAGAGTGTGGACCACTGAGGGTTGTAGTATAACGTGTGTTACCAAACACTGTGGAGTGAGGCTTGATATATGCACAGGCTGCTGAAAGTGATACGATCCACCCAACAGTATTCAGGAAGTGAAACTTTGGCGTCGAGTGTAAGCAGCACAGCTGCGAATAGATATACTGCGATTCGTTTGGAGAGTAGATGGGAAAGGGAAAGGGTGATTTTTGTTGATATCGTGCCGATTTCTACCCCGCAATTTCCCCCGGCGGCAGGCTATCCGATCAATGACGAAACTTCGGACTCCATCACGTAAGCAGCTCAGTACCTCCAACCAGTCAGTGTCACCAGGACTCCGAAGTTTCTTTTGACTGCTTTCAAGTTTCATCTTTGTATACATAGTATGCTTTAAGAAGTTCAGCCGTTAGTTCATGGCAGAAACGGTCAATAAACCAACATTAGGATGAACATAATCGCCAAAAGTTTAAAGATGTGTACCTCAGTAATACTTCACACTAGTACTCCCTTGACTCTCTCATAATTCTTCCGTTGAACTCTTCCTCTCTGCCCTCATCGGCCTCTGAGCACAATCAACCGACCAATGCCCTTCTCCATGACAATGTTTACAAAACTGCTCCGCCAACGGAGGATACTCGTGCCTCACCGGACAATTCTTCAACGGGTGCAATAGTCCACAACAAGGACAAAATCGATGCCGAAAGACAGACTCGATCAAATGAGCGACGCGTTGAATGGATTCCGTAGGGACAGCATCGGAAGGATTGGAATTTTGGATGGAGGAAGCGACCTTTTGGATGATTTCCGGATGCGCACGGGCACTGGAGCTGAAATGGGCATCAGGCGGGTAGACGAGAGGGACGAAACCGGTGTTCATGATGGTGTCAGGATCTTGAGAAGAGGTCGCGGGATCTGTTTCTGAAGTCGCTTTGAGGAAACGATCCCGGAAGAGTTTGTCGACAAGCCAGACGAAACGAACGTCGCGCATCGTGATGCCAGGAACGACCTCGTTTTGGAGAGAAGCTGCGTTCAACCGTGAGTATATTAGACGTTAGGCGGAGGGGTGAAACCTTGTAGAATGTAGAATGTAGAACTCACTGGAAATGCCTTGTGCTGGTAAATCACGTCTGAGGTCTGAAATTTCATCGGGGATATAGGCTTCATGGGTGTTGATCCTGAGGTAGACCATTGATGCTTTCTCGACATCAATTGTGTTTGGAGGAATTTCCAGATTCTTGAGGTGAGTGACTCGTTCGTGTATTCGCATAAAAGAAGGATCGTGCTGATAAGTGGAAATATTTAGAAAGCAATACCAGTGGCTATACAACAATCAAGGCTTACCTTCTCCTCACGAGCAACCTTCTTCACCTCACTAACAAACTCTTTCGCACCTGCTATATCCGAAAAATAATAACTCCCAACGAAAAACAACCCGTTCCCGACAGGAGTTTTCTCTCTCGGAATCACCCGTCTTTGAATGAGCGCATGTGTAGTGTGTACTCTCCACGGAATCAGGGAGTCAATTGATGCCAGATATTGCACCATTTCAAATGGCTTCAACCACGGCGTTGGCCGTGTAGTAGGTTTTGAGGGAATTGGGGGAAGGGCAGCTACATGAGCAGCTGTTTGAGGCTGTCGGATGAAATCTACGAACCGTTTGCATTAGACTTTTTGTTTTGGTTCAGTGTTTATTTGAGCTCACCATTCGAGGGACTCGGAGTAGACAAAGACCGAGCAGTGAGTTTTATGACTCCATGTATGTTAGGTCTGAAGACGCGCAACAACCGCGTCGAGGTCGATGTGACCGTCGAAAACATAACCTGATATTTGGCACAGCCACTTTGATTCCAGTTGCCAAAAAAGGAGCTCGTCACGGGGGCGGTCCGAGTTCCGGGTCTTTTTCTCAGGACCTCGGCTCGTCATTTCAAGACTCATATTGGATCAACGTTGACGTTGAGTCTTGACGCGGACGTAGGTCTGTCGTAGAGCATGATCCTAAATATCCACTCCACTGATCTCTTACTGATCTAGATACCATGAGCTCCCAGCAGACGCCGTTCGAATTCCTCCACGTCGTGTCTTCTTCCCTCCCAACCGCAATGTCCAAAGATCTCGCTACATTGTGCACCTCACCCTCATCCGAAGCACTCCTTGACAATCTCATTAGATTTGTCTGTGGTGCAGACTGCTCTTCTTCTTCAGAAACCCAATGGGCATCTCATCAAGCTCTCGTACGACAAAAGCTAGGCGAATTGCTAAGTAGTAGTTCGAATTTCTCCTTGAAGAAACGACCGAGGGACGGAGAGGGACAGGAGGACGGTACAGATTCAACCAAGAAACAGAAGCTATCTCCCACCTCCTACGCCGGGGCTGAGATCCCCAGCGTGGACTTTGATCCGCCAAAATTCACTCTCCAATCCATCTCCGTGACCTCTCCCATTCGCAAAAAGGTCGATATAGCTATTCACCAATTTTCTGTGCGATTCATCAACTGCTCCACCAAAGCCACCGAAGCATCCCTCCCATTATCTTCGCTCAAACGGGCATTCTTACTCCCCACGAGAGGTAAACCAAAGCCTCATTGGACAGTCATCATCCTCTCCAATGATACCGGGCCAGAGAAGAAAGGGAAGGGTAAAAACACAAGTAGTACTAGTGGAGGTGTGGATGCAGCTACGGAACAGATCATCTTTGGCCTAGATGCGACTGCCACTACCGTGATCAACACCATCTCTCATTCTCCCGATGCAGACCAGTCC
The DNA here is from genome assembly GCA_027919835.1 of Lentinula raphanica. NCBI lineage: Eukaryota > Fungi > Basidiomycota > Agaricomycetes > Agaricales > Omphalotaceae > Lentinula > Lentinula raphanica. Next base: position 1,538,217 of record JANVFP010000004.1, on the reverse strand, counting down.
ACGTCGCTTCAAAAAGGTGGCGAAACACTTGATACTCTCACCGAATTCCTTTCCCAACTATCTCGCGCCTGCGAAGCTCTTCCACGTCCCAATCCCCTCACTGCCCTCCATCTCTCGATCGAGAAAATCGAAACTTTCAAAAGCTTCGCCGGAAGCAGTACCAGTGGCGGCAACACCACCACCACCGGCGTCGTACTCTCCCCATCCCTCGCCATATCAGCCAACCTCGCAGCCAAACCAGGGACATTATGGCTCATGCCCACAGGCATCCTCTGGAGTGAATCCAAGCCTTGTATGTTTTGGTCTGTCGAGGATCTTGCTAAGGAAGAGGATGTTGAGGGTGTCAGGACAATAAGTGCGACCGGACGTGTTTGTACGGTTGTCTTGACGCGGAAGGTGGCTGCCGGTTCTGGTGCTCAAGGTGACGGTGACTTGGAGGAAACTGGGTTCGGGCAGGTGGAAGGAAAGGAACAGGAGACGATCAACCAATGGGTGAGGAAGTATCGGCATCTGTTTGGGAGTAGGGAACCCGATGAACCTGAGGATACGAATACGAGAGCCAAGAACCCCCCAAGAAGAACAAATAACCAAACGCAGTCCTCTAATCTTGCCGGACCTTCCTCTTCTTCTCTATCCCAGACTCAGAACCAAGGGCCACTGACGATCAACCAAATGATGATGGATTCAGATGACGAGGATGACGCGAGTTTCGAACCTGGGAAGCATGTTAACTCTGACTCTGAGTCCGACGACGATGAAGAGTCTGACGAGGACTCTGATGGTGAGCAAGAAGGGAAAGGAGTCGATTCTGGTGGAGAGGGCGAGGCTTCTGATGAAGAGAGTATGGATGAAGACGAGACCGAGCTCGATCCAGCGCATCATCCCCTTCTACGTCCTGGTGCCATGCCCAAAATGTCTCGAGCAGCAGTAGACATGGTGGTGGGAATGGTGGAGGAGGATATGCTGGGTGCGGATGAGGATGAGGATGATGAGTTGGATGATTGATCGAGGTATGTCTGGCTTGAACATTCTTGAAGTATCTTGTTTCGCTGCCGGGGTGTATAAGCATAGCGTGACTGTACCTGGTACATAGAGGCCACCTTGTATTTGGAGTACTTGGAGGAGCTTATTGAATACTTTAGAAACGAGCACATAGTCAATATCTAAGTTTATTTCTGCCTGTTCAAGTTGGGAATCAAGCTACTGGACCCCTGTCTGATTTTCTTGGGCGTTCACAACCACAGTCACCTTAAGCTTGCAGCATCTCTTGAATATCGACAACTCAGTTGGCCTTAGTATGGGTTGGGTCATAGAGTGCAATGATGAATCATAATTGTTGAGAAATACGACAAGAGTTGTGAAAGAGTAGTAGTAAATACTAAACCATTCTCTTATAAGTCATTCTCTTATGTTTTTCCCCTTTTTAATCAGTTCCATCTCCTCTTGCACTTGCTGTGCGAGCTTCCGAGCCTGAATAAGTCCAATTGTCTCGGTGGGTCGCGTCCACCAATCAGGGATTCGTTCGTCGCCGAACCATTGCTCGAGATATGATAGGGGGATTCCAGGAGACCCAGTGGCGGAGACGTGTTTCGCAAAAATCAACCACGTCAAAGAACTTTCTCCCAATGCGACTTGTTCATGAATTGTGTCGAGTTTATCGGATGGTGAGGATTCACGAGACACGCGGAGGGATGCGAGATCGTGAAGTGTGAAATATCCTCGTTCCTCGTCCGAGCCGGTTAAGCTGGAATTAGCTGAGAGAAGCCCGTGCACCATGCTCATATCGGGTTTTTCACTGGGATAGTCGGGATGGACTAATGAGGCACGATGTGCGATTTTGAGACCTGGTCCGAACGATGCAAGTGATGAAAGGGTCAGGGTGTACGAAAGTACTGGAATGGACCAAAGCCCGATTGACTTCCAGTGTAATTGGAATTGGGCGTAGAGCAAGAACCCCGGCACGGTTAGCATCAACGCTAGAGGGAACGAGACGTTGTACACCTCCATAATCGCGCGTACAAGGAGAACGAATGGGATATTGCGCCCTGACCGTGGTCTGGAGAATTTGGTCATTCATGGGAAGTTAGTCTGATTTCGAATGAGATTACTTACATGTACCCATGGTTCGCGAGGGTATTCAAACCAGGACATGGAGCGCGCGAGTCAATCTGGGGAGTTGGACGGATATACGGATGGTCTTCGGCACCATAGGCGGTGGCAGGGAAGGCGATGGAAGCTTTGGGGTTGAAGCAATCGTCCTCAATATTCACTAGCTGAGGATACCTTGAGGCTATTGGAGCAAGCAAAGACATGTTAAGCGTACGAAGGTTAGAGGTGATATGCAAGTTAGTGGAAGCATTTGAGCCATCAGGCCCATGGATTTATACCTGAGGAAAGAGCACCCCCGACTCAACAATCATCAAATCAGGAGGTAGGTGTTTGAGGAGGTCAAGGAGTCTAGACCACTTGGTTTGCGCGTACCACTCGTTCTCGGCTTGCAGCTCCTGATTCTAAGCTACCAGTGTTCACCTGTAGGGGGTAAATTGAGGATAGCTGGATTTAGGAGGTCCTTCGAGGAGCTTGAGTTGTATGTGAACAGTTAGACCAACTGCCAATGATTTCTCCTCATCCCTGAGTGAATTCGAAGGATTTCAGGTTCGAAAACCTCCACTGAGAGTAGGCGTTCTTTCAGTCTGTCTTCAACTGCCACTCATTTGCGGGTGCTGAATGCAACGGTTCAGGCCTGCAACTTGCAAGCCTCGGCTCGGAATTGCATGAACGTTGTACAACAGCAACATAGTGGAGCGAGAAAAGGCTGACGGGCGCTAATTTCCGGCGTTAAACAAGTATCCTCTAGACTCATGATGATGTCGAAACCAAAGTTGCCCCTGACTCTCACTTCAAAACTTCCAGGCGACTCTCTAGGCTCGACACGCGCGCGGTCTGGAGAAAATCTAGTCAAGTCATCTCTGGTACATCTGGATAGCTCAAGCCTCGAGAAGGTTCAAGTGAATTTTGTCGTTCGAAGACCTCGGACGAAGACGAAGATTCTACGCGTACACCCGGCTGCCAGCGAACGCGATAACCTGGACTCTGTGGTATATACAATCTTCCAGAACTAGGACATGATTCGAAAGACTCGGCGGCTTTCAAAGGCTCAAAAACAATGGCCCGGGTGGGTTAATTAGCACTTGAATTTCTAAAGGCCGTGTGTGCGAGGTGCTCAACTCATGTTTTCAGACCGTAAACCCCATACGTCACTGCCAGCGGTTCTTCACCTTCAATCCATTCGAGAATCAACAGAGTGTCTTCCTCTCCACGTACTAGTAAACTTTGAAGTTCCGAGTGTAGGCGTACAGCCTCCGCAAACTTATACTCGGCGGAATGTTTCGAAGCTAGCCACAAAGTATTCAATATCCAGGATCTACTGTCATTGGATGCCACTTCGATCCCTGTTTGTACAGACTTAAAAGGCTAGCCTAGAGGCTCCATTGTTCAAACTTCAATGTTACAATTATCACCGCCTTGGAGGTTAAGTATCCTTACTCCTATTGTCAGTATGAATATGAACATGAAGTAATGACCGCGTTTGAAGGGGCTGAGCCTTTCGGAAGCTTGAAGCTTGACACTTGGCGCAACTATTTAAGCAGCTATAGTAACACTCGAAACCTGCATCCAACTCACCCTCCGCCCTTCCTGCGAAGAAACAAACTATCCACACACACACCGTACATACACATCATCGTACTTATTCGCACAAATGGCCAACGTTAACATCGTCCTTCCCCAACTCGGTCTCTGGGCCGAATCGCATATCAAGGCCATCACTCAGGCAACGACACAGCAGAATTTCGACGAGGCGTTCGATGCGTTCGTGACCAAAGACGAAGCTCATCTGGAGATCACGCTCAATGGCGCGAAGGTCACTCGTGCGGAGTACAAAGCCCGATTGAGGGGAGAGGCGTTTGACGAAGTAGGTGCTGTCGTGCAATTCCAGGGGAGCGCCACGGTCCCGGGAAAGGAGGGTAATGTAACCTCGAACGTGAGTCTTTTGCCATTGCGTCCGTTCTTCGATTGGTTTGTCGGTTTACTGATTACTGAGACGGGATTTCTTTCACTTCAGTATATCGGCGAAGCGGGAATTTTCTACACAGCAGTCATAGCCGAAGGTATCGTTGTACACGACGCTTCGGTGGAGAGGAAGGTCACTTCCTCAATCAATATTTCGTGAGTCTCAGTTCGTTCAATTTCATATCTGATTGATCTAAATTCTCCAAATTACTTTGAAAACAGCGTCAAGAACGATCCTACGATCCACAAGCCTGCTACGCCTCCAGGTATCCACGGATTTTTTGACCCCCGAAGGGCATTCAAGATTAATCAGGTCATCGCCAACGCCCCAAACACGACTGCATCGGCTTGATTTGACCACGCTGTCGTTGTACTATGTGTACTGTATTAAACTTGAACAATATAGTATGTATTATATCTTCATGCTCCGTCGAAGCCTGAAGGCCGTATTCTGTTTCGAATTCAATAATTATCCGTTGTACTCTGCAGTGGCTGAAGCGCTGACTGGTCACTGACCAAGCAGTACCGAGATACTCGGGCAAAGCTAAGCGAAATTTGGCTCAGAAAGAGGCAAGCTGAGTTGATTATGGCGCCACTCTCAAAATAATATTTAACACTGCTCTTTGAGTATTTGGATGTCCGGACATGTCAGTGGACACATAGTATCTGTTCGATCCATGCCTCCCAGACGACATTTGAGGCTGGGCAGCTCCCGGGAATATCGCATATCTGGTTAAAGGTTTAAGTAATCTGCTCAATCTGCTCAATCCAGCTCCAAACTTACTCACCTCCAGCAATATATGAACACGACAGGAGCTACTAGACACGGTATAGATTACAGATAGTAACTTTCACTATGAACCATCCAGCCAAACCATCACAATCGTCGTCAAATTCTTGGGTTCATACTACGAGACTCATACATACAAGTACAACAAGACATCTGATTAAGATTCTCTGCATAACTCGACGCCGGGGGAAGATACTGCTCTCCATTCACACTCTCCGTTCACAAACCTTCACACACTCTCAATCATCTCATCCCTCCCCTTCTCATTCTCACTACCTCCATCCGCACTAGCACGCTCGCTATCGTTTCTACCCTTCTCAGGTCTCCTGCCCTTGCCCTCCGAGTCTAACACGTCCACATCCATAATCGCCTCATCATCACCCCCGCCCTCCTCGAACGCCGCCCGGTGTTTCTCGAACTCGTGTCCGTGTCTTTCTGGTCCGAAGAGGGTGACGAGGAGGAGGAAGGCGGCGACGCAGCCGATGAGGATGCCTATATGAATATCACCATAAGAATGTCCATGTGTCAATGTCATCGTGTGGAGGACCGGGTGTGAGAGGGTGTGTGAGAGTGTGTGTGAGAGTGTGTGTGAGAGGGTGTGTAAGAGGATGTGAGAGGGTGTGCGTGAGAGAGGAGTGATGAAGAAACGTACCTTGAACCGTCGCATAATCCGGTACGACCTTCCTCCCTGTCGGATCGGTAGCGCTCACCGGGACAGCGATCGTGGTTTTGAGATGGTCTCCACCAGCTGAAAAAAAAAACCACGACGTATGAGTTTGTTTGATCATTAATATGCGTACATGTATGCATATGAAGAACGCACGACCAGAACGCACGGTATGTTACTCACTTGACTCAATCTGCGCACTCGCACTAGACACCATATTCCCGACCTGATATGCCACACCGGGGAACGTCGCTCGGAACGCCGGAGGAGACATTTCCGCGAGTTGGATGGGTACCTGTCAAGCGAAAAAAAAAGTTCCAACATTGAACACACCCGTTGCAGATATAGAGAAAAGAATTGAGAAAGAGACAGTCGAAAACCAGTCGAAAACCTCTCAACAAACACTGAAGAAACACTGAAGAAACACTCCAAAAAACCAATCAAAAAAAACAGTCCCACTCACCACACCCCAAGCACCCTGAACCCCAAACTGGATACAGAACGCCCCTGCCGCCAGGCCTCCAAAACTACTCGGGAGAATCCATAGCGGGATGAACGCGGCTGTGATCAGGACGAAGATGATGATCGTGAATCGTCGGCCGACGTATTGGGAGGCCCAGCCGGCGATGGCGCCGCCTGCGATGGCACCCTGTTATGGATGAGTAGAGTATATGATGAGTTATGGATGAGTATATGGTGTATGTGGTTTATGGTGTGAGAATTCCATTAGTATGTATATAAAGCTTGAAGCCTGAAGGAACGTACACAGTTTCCGATGATGGTCATCACCGTCGCATCGTGCGCGGAAAAACCTTTGGATGTCTGGATGTAGGTCGGGAAAAGGTCCTAGTGAGGTAGAGAAGGTCAGTGTGAGTATACGGTACACGGCGAGCAAGACCCAAAGGGGGATAACGAGGATAATGATAATAATGATAATGATCAATGATAGAACAAAAGGTGAGCTTGAGATCCCTTCCAGGAACCAAGGACCAATATTAGACAAACAGGAAGGAAGGAAGGCGAACGGAACCTGGAAGGGTTCCCGAAGAAAAGGAAGGGAACAAAGCGGAATGAACAGATGGCTCCGGAAAAAGAGTCGTGGTTGCGAATCGTACAAATTTGGAAAAGAGAACCAAAAGAAACACGACAGAGTAGGGAAACAGGGGAACAGGAGGAGACAGGAGAAACAGGAGCAAGGAAGAGCCAATTAAGGCTAATGATTCATGGATCCTTACCTGGGATCCGTGTGAGAGGAAGTTGAAGCCTATAGGAAGATCGCAATTAGCAACAAGTTACGAACTTGTCTTGAGATTGTCTTGAAAGCGACATACCCGTCATCAACAACACCGCGTAGATACAAAGCATCCAATGATGCCTCAACATCTTCCCTGTCTCTCTAAAGAATATCCTAGTCTTCTGTACCCCACCTCGCTTACCAAGCCCCAATTGTTCATCTCTCCGTCTCGCGTCTTCCCTCGCTTTCAAGAATATCTTACTCTCCGGCAGACACAGCCGAATCACCGCAGCAAACGCACTGATCCCAGCCGCACACCAGAACAACGCACGCCACGAATGAGGTTGTTCGGGGACGAGGGTGAGGTTGATGACCGCGGCGATGAGATAGCCCACGGCGTAGCCTTGTTGGAGGACTCCGCTGGCGAGCCCACGCGTTTCGACGGGTAAGTTCTCTAACGCGGTCGAAGCGGCGAGACCCCAGATGCCGCCCATGCCGATACCAAACAGGGATCGGACGGCGAGGAATTGGGAGTAGGTTTGGACGAAACCGGCGCCGAGTTCGAGAACGGAGACGAGGAGGAGGTTGAGGACGAGTGGGTATTTACGACCGTATCTGTCAGAGATGATTCCAAAGAGGACGGCGCCGACAGAACGGAATAAGAGGGTGAGGGTGATTGCCTGGGTCTGGGCGAGAGTTGAGAGAGATTTCAGTATACGAAAGCAAAGATTGGAATGATGAACTCACGATGGAGGTGGTGTCTCTCCCGAACTGATTGGCGAGATTCGTCACGCTCAAAGAGACGGAGAAGAAGTCGATGGCGTCGCAGGACCATGCGAGCCAGCTGTGAGGATGGAGAGTGTCAGAATCAGTTGGCGTGATACCACGTCTTAAAACCCACCCAGTCCAAAACTCTGCCCATTGCCTGAGGTTGAGTTCAGCTAGGGAAACGAGCAGTGGCTTCTGTTTCTCTGATTTCTCCCGCTTTGGCACAAGATTGTGGGTGGCGTTGTACCACAGCTGCGATAACGCTTTGGATGCCATGATGGACTCGGTGATGGAGGGAAAGAAGGGAATCGAATCGATCTCCGGTTACTTCTTATGTTATGTAGATATACTTTGGGCGTGGAGTTTTTTTCTCAATTCAGATCCCAAATTAGAACGTTTGAATCCCAGCCCATGATGGATGAAAGGGTTCCGAGGAGAGGTGATGAGAGGGAAAGAATTTCCAGTGTAGAGTGTGAGATTGACACATCTTCCGTTCGGACATCGTGGTTGATTGAGAAAGGCAAGAAAGATCTAGGGCCAGGTTTTGAAATTTGAACTCAGGTGAAGGTCCCATGGAAGGTTGTATTCCGCTTTGTCGGCGGCTCTTTCTCGAGCGCCCTGCACTCGAAGTTTAAAATGCAGCCTTTCACCATCTTGTAAAGTCGACTCAGCTTCTATATACCCAAGTAAATACTGAGGTTATCAACCGTGAGCTTGGGGAGTGATTTGAAAGGTATCAAAAGAGCACTCGAAATACATAGCAAAGGGGCAGTCAGACAAATGTAAGTAGCCATGCAAATTCTAGTACAGAATCCAGATAGTATAAGATACGAGAGATGAAGAGCATTATAGCAAGAAAGATATGGTATGCAAGAACAACATAAGATATGGTATGCAGAACAACATTATGAAATATGAATATATGAATCGTGAATCGTTAACGATGCTGATGATGCAGAGGATGGCGAGGATATCGAGCCTTGCTCAACGTCGGCCACTACTCCTGCCGCCTTTCAAGACTCAGACTCAAGTACAGATGTCGGACGATGTCCTGCCACGAGCCAAGTGGAGAGACCAATCAGTATTGAGAATTTCTGGTCACCCACTAGAGAGAAACTGTGCTCACCGTATACATTCTGCTGATGGCTCTGGACCGTCAGGCGGCGAAGGCTTCGTCCTCTTCGCATTCTCCTTCACAGGGACCAAGGTTATCTCCGACAACGGGTTCACATTGTCCTCAGACAGCATAGGTTTCAAAATTTTCAAATGGATATTGAAGAATTGGCGATCGATTTCCCTCGGTAAACGCTTCTCTGATTTCTCATACGCGGCGTTCAACAGCGCGGCCATTTCTATGAGAATTTGGATCGCAGGGGCGAATGAACGTGAAAGGCACTCTCCTGCTTGCCGCATGAGTCCCGCGTTTTTGAAGAACGATAACCGGCTTGAAGCTTCGAGCTGTCCATGGAACAATTCGTTCATCTTGTCCTGACGAGCCTGTGCATCACGGGCGCGGCTACGTTGGTCATCGTTGAAGAGAAGGACGTAGAGGAAGATCCACCAGACAGACTCTAGATCGTGCAGAGGATTATGGGAGAACTGGAGAGTAGCTGTTCCGGGAACAGAAGACTCAGAGGTTGGAGTCGATACCTTGGTTCGAGCCTCATCAAGGTCAATCTCCTGAGGTTGTACCTGGACTGAATCCTCATTCAGATCGAGCGACGACGAAGAGAAGAGGTAGCTATTCGTGATGGCCTCAGCAGCCATGAAGAAAGGGGTACCCTGCCAAGTCATGCGTGTGAGTTGTGGCGATTAGCAAAACAATGAAAAAAAATTCACCTACAGTGCGTACATTATGCCGTCTTGCATCTTCGAGACGAGAGGCATACTCAAAGTCGCCCAAAAGACCCATTTGACTGCCTGCGAACCAGTAAATATTCCCGCCGCTGATATCACGGTGAACCCAATTGACCAATTGGAGGATAAGGAGACCTATAATGAATACTTTTAGCTGCTAGTAGTAGCTCGCTAACCAGTTTCTTTACCTCGAATAACTTCAACTAAAGCACGTATGACATTATCCATACTTCGCTCGTCGTAAATAGCTGTTGCACATTGCTCGAAAACAATCCTATAATGATATCGTCGATGACGAGAGAAATCCCTTGCTTTACGTTTAGCCACATTGGTCAACTTTGCCTGCTCGATGTCTTCGTTGAAAGACTCGGCTTCTGCAGCGTTATGAGAGCCGTCGGGCTTGGAGCTGGTGATCAGATGCGGAGAATCTCTATCACCCGGCATACTCAGACCCATGGACTGAGCCTCCGATTTGGGTTGTGCTCGGTCCATGAGAAGGGGAACGGGAGGGGAAGCATTGGCCCAGTCATATCCACGTAGCATAACCACAGTGGTATCGTCCGGCTCGCGATTTACAGGCACTTTACAGTGTGCCAGTGGTGTCAACATGCGTTTCTCCAGCGCTGTACGGAACTTGACATTGTTGGCTTGATCGTACTTTTCCACGTCCTTGAGGATTGCATCCTGAATCTCATGTTCTCCCATACGGTCAGACTCTAGCCAGACGTCTTTGAGAACACGTATGCCGCCACCAGCATCCTTGACTTTCCATACTCTCGGAGCACGACCCAGCGGACTATCAGCTGAAGCATCAGATAGAACTTCGAGGGTGGTGAAGCTTTGTCCCCCAACTTCGATTTTGTATTGTCGTCGCTTGCGCTGATTGTTATTTGAGAACGTCATGGTTGGATCCCAGCCCATGTCAACGGGAGAAGAAAAGGCGAGAGAGAGGAAATAGTGGATAAGCTGATGGCGGTCCTGTGAATGAGACAGAGATCAATGATTTGATCTGTACGGCGAAGGTGAAGGCAACACACCTTCATAAAGTCGAAAGGTTTGGTCTTTAGCAACGTTGCACGACTGAGGAACCACAGTCGGGTTGTTCGATTTTCGATCGTGGCTCCGAGAGTGAACCGTCTACAGGGATCCAATGCGAGTACCTGCGCCATATCGTACACGAGCTTGGCGACATCCTAGTGAAAATGTTAGAAGAATTCAAGCTGAAGGAGAATGAGGTTTGAGACGCACATCGTCAGTTTCAGTCGCGCCATCATTCAATTTAAACTGCTGGGGAACTGCGATATCATAGACAAAGTATTTTCCGTTCTCCAACTTTTGAGTTTTCTTTCCAGACGTATTACTTCGAAGTACTCGTGAAGGTTGACTTTCTGACTTTGGATATAACCTGAGAAACGCATCAGGTCGCGAGCTGACCCCTCGATCTGAGTACATGGGGTTTTTGCCATTGACCACGAGACCAAATGTCGGTTGCAGGGAGCTGTCAATCTGTCTGGCAACATTGACTACATCATCGTAGATATCAGTCAGACGATGAAAAACCGTGGCTTCATCGTCCTTGTCTAACGACGGATCGACTTGAAAAGCCTCCCACCGATCACGCTGGATTGTACCTTTGGTCTTCAGTCTCTGTTCAACGTTTCCAATCTTGTCCTTGAGTTTGTTTGGTAGCGGAGGCAAGATACGGTCGAAATAGTCCTGCAAAGGAATCTCTGAAATCATCTTGGGCACGTCTGATTCCACGATGAGTCTTCTTCTAGCCTCTACGTTCGAGGCGGTACGGAAAGCGGAAGACAACGCGGCTTTGAGTTTGGATGCAGGAGTGGAGTTTGAGTGAGGGTGAGAGGGGAAGGTTGGTGGTTGTGAGTGAGAGCGAGGAGTCGATGGTGGTTGAGATTCAGGCCCAGGACTGACTGGCTCTGGCGTGCGAATTCGCGTCTCGGTCACCTGATCGGCCATGGTGTGCGATCTCAGTCTGGTTCAATGTCGAAATTTGATGGCAGGAGCCTCAGGTATGGGCGCAAAACTATGCCCTCTGGAGCTCATAAAATTGGTCTTTTATAGGCTGCTGACAAAAAAAAGACTGCTCCCTTCTAGGCCACTCCTGCGTGCCATCCGGTGCAATCAGTGCCAAAATATCTGATCGCGAGTCAACCTCCGAAGTCTCCTTGGTCGATTGGACCACCGATATATATGGTAAGGAGTGGTAAGGCAAGCCCAAAAACCTATGTTGCATTCAACATTGTGCAGTTGACCTGACTTTTTCAGACTCCGGCTCAAAAATAGCAATCAGATAACGGAGTATGAGCATACAGATAGCATTTGTAGGCGTTCATTAACATTCAAGGTAAGTCCCACCACGGTGCACCAACTCAGGCAAACCTCATAGTACATACATCGTATCGTCGAGTGGTAGCCATCGTTGGCTAAGGTTCCAACTGAAGTTCTGGACGTCTCAGTTGTAAACGATTATCGATAGGCTCGCAGGCTTGGGAACACTCGAACGACTCGAAAGTGACTTCCACTTCTGTATAATCGATTGTTTAGGATTGAAGGCTCTTCCAAAGTTCTCTTCTAACATCTAAACTGCAAAATCAACGCCTTTGGGTGAATTGCATGTCAGCTATATAAGCAGAATTCGGGTTTCTTGGGCACCACGTACCTTGGGAGTCTAACTCCAGTCAAGTTCAGCCTCGCGAATCGTGAAGGCAGCTACGAACGCGACTCTGATGGCCCTCGTTTGAACGTTTGAGCTGAAGCTCGTCCAATACAGACCGCGAGAGTTCGCTCGGGCCTCCTGTCATGGTTCGAACTCCCTTTCAAGGACTTCCAAAGAATGTGAGTTAAACAAAAAAGTGGCGATTGACTCGGAGATTTCGAGTGGGAAGATCCCGACCACCGTTAGAAACGAAAGATGTCCTCGTTCTTTCAACCATAGAGACTTGATACAACGTGCACGAAATGGTTCACAGTCACACAGACCGAAGCTGACTGAAGCTGATCACAGGACTATGGGTGACACAATCATTCGCCTGTTACGACTCGAAGATGGTTCAGCAGCGAATCAAGCTTTCGCAGTATTCCTAGTCTGTTCTTGGAGCTTCATCTGGATCACACTGATAACTGCATTCATATTATCTCTCTTCTTCTGAATCGTGTCTTCCAGAGTTTCCAAATTCGCCTGGATGTAGGTGACTTTGTCCTGATAGTGTTTCGTCGCTTGTGGTCGCGTCTACGAGTGCGAGATGAGCAGTGAGCATCATGATCGATTCAGATAATCAGAAGCTAGGCGCTTGGCGTAGCCCAACCTTTTGTACGAAATATCCTGTACCGACATCGACAAGGACATGTTCTGGATCATTGAGTTTCCCGGGGACGTATAAGGAATTTGTGAGAGGGACTAGGATCGTTTTGCCTATAATGGACAGTGTACACGAAAACTGATCAACAACGCGAATTTTCTTCAAATGAGAAGTGAGTGAGAGAGACGCACCTTGGTTCCGTGGATTGATCTCGGCAACATTCTCTATACAAGCCTTGAACTTGGCTTGGGCCTGCTTTAGTTGGGCAAAGGAGCTCGTGAAGTGGTTTAATTCCTTTATTTGAGGATCAATTGAATGAGTTTGGGAGAAACTTAAGGGAGAAAGGAAAAGAGAAGGATTGAGTGTATACACACCTCTTCGAATTGTTTCTTGATTTCTCCGAGCTGGGTTAGATCGAGATCGGTTAGGCTCACTGGCTGAGGCTGAGCCATGATGATCGTGATGGTCGTTTGAGACGAAGAGGTAGGGTTGAAATGTGACGTGACCACTACTAACTATTCTCATGGTCACACAGGACCTCAAGCTCGAGCCTCAGAAAGCCTCAGAACAGCTCAGAACCACAAAGGCGCAAGGGAAGAGTTATTAGGAGACTCTACTGTCATAGTATTCGATTGGAAGAACGTCTGCTGCGATCAGACAATTATTCTGCTGTGATATATGATACGTATCGAAACGTCACTAGCGAAAACACCCTTCTGGGAGCCTCGAAGGCTCGAAATAGATCGTTTGACCTGAGGACGGACACTGGTTTCTTGGCTCAGAAACGCAAATCGCCGTTGAACACGGTCCATACCTATATGAACAACCAGGTCGTTTCCCGCTGTGAGATCCTCGTATAAACAACATTGATCGTGACCTCGGGCTCCTGGCTCCCGAATATTGAAGCTGCAGGGCGAGGCCATGGGCACGAACCGCCAACGTTAAACGAAAGGCCTTGAATCATCGAGGGGATACCATCAGACCATGAACGCATCCCCATTCGCATCTTTTTCCCATTTCATGGATTGTTTCGCTTGTTCTGAGTCGTTCAAAGTTTCTTCTGCATCATCTTGAACCAGCCTTTCGTTGATTTCGCTTAGCATAGATCGGAGAAGCTCAGCGACTTGTGCGTGGAGGTTTTCTAATGAGATGAGATCAGAGAGTGTCGTGATGAAAGCGTCTGACGAAAAGGGTATGCCAAAACAAAACCACTCACTCAGTCGATTCATGGCCTGAATGTAATCTGCGTTCGCTACCTGCATTTCTTCCTCTAGTCGTTGTAGTCTCTCGGCCTATCCAAGAGTCAATTTTGAATTATGTCAGGCTCGACGCAATGAAAGAGATGGTCGACAAACGCGTCGCGAACGAGAGACATACCTGTAATTCTTCCGGTTCTGGCTCAGGCAAAGAATTGATCAAGTACTCGACTTGTTTTGCTTTGCGGATGAGGTCTGTGACGAGTTCTTTCTTGTTGGCTGTGGAACGAAAACATCATTGTTACGACAACGTCAGTGCGTCCAGAATCCAAGCAATGTAACCTACCTTCGAAGATTTCCGGAGCATCATACTTTTCTGGATTCCTTTGCTTCGTGATGGGTATATGTGGAGAGACTTGGACGAAGTTGGCACGGCTAGTGAGATAGGCGATGCTTGTGGACATGATCATAAGGAGCTGCTGCTAAATAGCAGTCATCACGTCCACCATTGAGCGGCAGAATGTTACCTGTTGGATCTCATCTTGAAGCTGTGTAATACGATCCATATGCGACAATTCTTGCAGCATTGGGAACCGAGAGATGATGGTGGTTGAAATACAAGAGAATCAACAACCGCTTCAATACACAACCCCTCACTTCATGACCACAACCACTGTTGAACCTAACTTTATCCGTTTCAAAGTTCAAAGGTTTTTCTTAGCGACTACACGCCTCCTGGAACTAATGCAAAGGCTCTTAGCACAGACGTTCTGCAAGACGCTCGTATAAATGTTTTGGAAGAGACCTCGGACAAAGTAATCTGGTTCAAGGAGAGGTTCTTGGGCGAGGATGAAATCATAGAACATTTAGTCGTACGTGGTTCGCTCAGTCGTGAAGAATATCCAGAATACTTATCTACACTCGTAGCACAACCCAACAAGCACAATCTGCTGGATAATCCATCGTCCAAGCCAGAAAGGCTGGTACATCCGGATCCGTTCACCCTCTTTCCCACCTGGTGTCTTTATTCCTCTCATTCCCCTCCCATCCAAGAGCCCGTTGTACTCTGATGGTGCACTATCCTTCAAGTCGCGCACCAATCTCCCGAATGCAGCACAAATGACACCCGAGTTTCGGCCCCCTTCTCAACCAGCAGCAAATGCGAGTACTTCTTCTGTTCATTCATATCCACCGACTCCTCCACCGTTGCCAACCGTAGCTCTACGGCCTCCCACACCAGAGGCAGAGACGGCACCGACATCCTTATCTGTAGCAGCCTCGGCGTCGTCCACAGCCCTTCTCGAAACGAAATCCAGAACCACACCCAAGCCCTCTGCCATATCGTCTTCCATAACCGAGTTCATCCTTGCGCCTACGATCGCACAACCTCCATCCTCATCAAGGACGCGTGAGAGCTTCTTCTCGCGTGCAATGAACGCGTTTAGGATATATGAGAAGGATATCTCGAGTGGATATTCGTTCTCATTAAGCAGAGTCGTCGTGCAGTCCCCGCCGCCTTACGCTGCGGACGTCCAGAGCCCTTCAGTACCTCCCTCATCATCGCACCCAATGAAGGCACCTTCATCAACACCTGTGGCCTCGCCTTCGCCATCATCTACTACCATCACCTCTCTACCCACATGTATCAAAGCCCTCCCGGTTTTGACATTCACTGATCTCACATCAACGTTTACGGTTGGCTCGCTCAATGGCACTCTGCAGATAGATAAGCTCGAAGCGGCGATGCTTGGTGTCGAACCAAGTTTTTGGGTCGCTGTTGCGCTGACATACTTGGATTTCTTAGAGGAAAGAGGGGTGAGTGTTTGGAATTTTGACCGCTGTGATTCAAGGTTTTGACTTGGGATCTCTCTTCACAATTATTCTTCTAGAGTTATCTGGCGAGTCTCGGGGACTGATTGATAGTATGCTCTGTATTCCGGGTTGACGCGCTGGCGCTTTTCTAGATTGGGCTTTTGGATGCTACTAGTACGTTTGACACGTCGTTCTACGTTGTACTCTATGATCCCATCTCTCAATGAATCCTTACTGAGCATTCGAACATACGGGGCTTCACTTCATCTATGCTCCGATAAGAGCAGCGAGTACATTTCATGAAATATCATCTCGAACACACATGGTCTAGTACAAGTTCTACAAGGTTCCACTTGATCCATCATTCAGAACCTTCACCAATAGATCCCTCCTTCTACCCCAGGCTTCGGTTTCCCAGTAACCTTTGGCCCCTCCTTGGGCCAAATTCGAGGCGGTACAGGAGGTTGGTCGGAATCAACGACGATATGTCCTTCCGACGAATCTAGCGTCTTCTCTGGTGTCATGGAGGCGCGCCTGTGCGTCCTTGGCGAATAACTGGCCAGATGCTGCGAGCGGCTTTTATGTATAACATCAGCGTGGTTACTCGTATGATTCGTCCCACTGTATTCGGTGCTCGTGGTTTTGACTTCCCCAGTATCAAAGTCGTTCGAGCTGTGAGCAGAGTCGCTCGGAGGTTGTGAAACGGATTCGTCGCCCATATCTAAGGACGAATGATATGTCATGACCCTCCAGTTGTGGTGGTCAGGAGTCCTCGCTCTATAAGGATGGGTATGGGTATGGATAACGTCGGTGAACGAAGTGGAATCTGTATCCTGAAATTCTCTCTCACTATAGGGATGAGGAGTCTTCTCCGGTGTATGTGGTGTGTGCACCATATCCTTAGAACTATCGCCCAGCTCCAACGTCTGTCTGCTAAGCAACCAAGACCATTTTTTACTATCCAGCCCTTCATGTTCGATCGCCAGCAGGGAAGTTGCAAAGAGGGAAATTATGATCTCTTGAGCTTGTCCGGACGTTAACGAATACCGATGAGTCTCGACTGATTTTGGGACAAACATATTGACATGCGAACCAGAGAATACAGCGTCTATCCCGCGTTTGGACATGAAGAGCGAAACATGTCGTTCTCGGAACAGACGCCTCCATGATGGTACGTTCACTTCGGGCTCAGTCGCTGGTCGGGATAACCTCAGCTCGGCCAACACGATGTCACCTGGGCGAGGGGCACAACGACACTCGTAGCCAGTACAATATAGAGTACTCAGGAGATCCGCACGACCCCGACTGTGTGCATCGAAGAGGAGATAGCCGCCCCCGGAATATGGTTTAGTGAGAGCGACTGGATACGGACTGGTTATGTGCTGACCAGGCACGGCAGGAGACCGGGGTGAGTGCTCGAAATCGGTGGTGTGCAACGGAAGAAAGTGGTATCCCAAGGTATTTCTAGGCTGGGTCGCCCGATTACGCTGAGGATCGTATGGACCACAATAAGGAGTGAGGCAAATATCACCTCCGCGAGCCGTATTAGAGAGGACCATGCATTTCGTAGGAACAAGATGAATATGGCGAGGACTTTGATCCATTGCCTCGAAAAGGGCGATGTAACTTTTACCGGTGTGTGATGATTGGGATTGTATCGGTCTGAAGCGAATTGAATCCCAGCTATCAAGCCTGGATATCAGGATATCGAAGTGCTTCTTTCCCAAGAAATGTCTGTGAGTGTGCTTTTGGATCTTGTACGTTGCTCTAGCGAGAGAGTGCGCTCGGGGTCGAGCAAGTATTTCCGTTTGCTTCAGTAGATTCCTATGAGAGGAAGGCCGTGATGAGTGGATTGACAACCGCGCACCTTCTTCTCGGTATCAAACACTAGCTCCAAGTCATGGATCTCGAACTCGTCGTCGGGACTTAGGGGAGGGAAGTACGGCAATTGCCATATTGGAGTCCCACCAGGGATTTCTTTGTACTGCGAATGACGATTGTCTTCGAAAGGGCTCGAACCAAGCTTCCGCCCACTGTCTGTCCGAGTCCGTTGGTTGCTCATTACTAGTGGGGGACGAAATGCAACTTGAAGAAATTATGCTTGAGGTTATACATCAAGAACCCTGCACATATAGGAGGTTCATCAGAGCTTGTCCATCGTCGCCAACGCGTTCCCCTGAAATTCCCTCACATATTTCATTGATAACAAGTTTTGGTACCTTGGACCTTGACTTGATGTCGCGCTAGATAGTTTTGACGAGGTAAGAGCGGAAACTTGGCAGATCAGTTCTCTATCATTCTATGCCAGTCTATGCCTAGTATGCCTACAGTAGGAATCAGCTCTGAAAATTTGACAGACTGCTTGTTCTCGTGGCCATTATTTTGACCATTGACTAAGGACGAGTCGACAATACGATTCAAGATTCGAATCAGACCGACCGTTGAACTATCGGAGTCTTGCGAACGGCACCCAGATCCCTTTCTTGGGTACGTAGTGCTCGACCAGGCTTGATCACGGTAGATATCACCAGGGGCCTAAAGCTGTAACTATATTTATTGGAAGGCCTGTGTAGGCAAAACATAATTGCATGAGAAGTGTGTGATTGCCTGTTTCAAAGAATGAGAAGTGTGTGATTGCCTGTTTCAAAGACTCGTATCTGCGGGATACGATGCAAAAAATTCGATGTATCCATTATGGCGGTAGGATGTATACTAATCAGATGTGTCCCTCCACCTCCTTCTCCTGCCTGATTTACCAATTATTTCTGTAGTTGTTTGACCGGGACATGTTTTTGTTGCCAGGACGAGATTCTCCATCTTGGGGACGAGAACGGGGATTTGAATAGAACAGGTTCAGATTGTGACCGTCAGGAGTCTGGGTTCGGTCAAGCGCCTGTCTAGCAGCTGTAGCTTCTTCGACGGTGTTGAAGAAGATTATGCCATTCCGGTTCTTCACTATACAGTGTACAAGCACACATAAGTAGGTTCATGAGCTCATTGTTGGAACGAATGGGAAAATCTTGGACGTACACATGACGATATTGTTTACGCCAGGAGATTGGGAAAGAGCAGCCTTTAGATCGCTCAAGTCTCCATTATATCTGCTGAAGTAGAGTTGAGAAGTGGGCGTGTCTGCGGGTTTAGGAGGTGCGAAATCTAGCAGAAGTTGTTGTCCAAGTAACGTAGTCCCGTCATTGCGAACAGCAGACATGGCAGCTAAAGCTTGCTCTGTGGTTTCATATTCGACATGCGCAAACATGCGAGAACTATCTCTGTCGGCTGAGGAATGTATGAAAAAGGGAACGTTGAAATGAATATACAGAAGGACTAACCGAAGGCCAACCGTTTGATGCTTCCGAAAGGACTAAACATTTCGCGCAAATCATCTGCAGTAGCCTCGTGTGGAATGCGGCCAATCCATATCGTGTTCGAAGGGGGATTTTGTTTTGCCTTCACTACTTCTTTCTGAGGTTCGTCGAATAATTCGACCCGGGTTCTACGGCCGTTGAAGGAAAGAGAGGTTTCCTGTGCAGCTCTGTAAAAGTTTTGCGCCTCCTCCGGTGAGGCAAATTCGACATTTGCAAAACCACTCGGTCGTCCATAATCATCGCTAGCTGAGAAGATAAACGTTCAGCAAGGGAAAACGAAAAGTCCATATGTAACATACGCATGTCTATGGATTCAAGCTTTCCGAACCTCTCTGCTTTATGCTTTATCTCCTCAATTTCCAAAGACCACGGTATGTTACCCAGATACACGAATCGTGAGGAAGGCCCACGGTTGACAAATGACGTGGATAGCGATCTTGAAAGGAACAAAGAGGTGGAAGCCGGTAGTCTCACAGCGTTTTGTAGTCGTAACGAATGAGAGGACGAGAATAGAGCAGAACGAAGACTGAAGGAAGTCATTTTCGAAGATTGAGAGGAACGTCGACGAGAAAGTCAAAACAGAAAGCAGAGAGAAGGAAAGAAATAAATCCTGGCGAAAAATTTTGATCCGCATATTCAAGACCTTGGAATTCTCGGCCCGGCTGAATTCCCCCACGCCTCCCCACGCGTACCAGCGCGTACGATGATTCTGCGCACACTTTACGCCTACGTACACAGAACATTTGACCTGTTTTCACACAAAAGATGTGTTTCTAGAGTGCACTGTCATACATCTAGAGTAAACGACGCTGATACAAGAACTGGCTATCAAGGAACACTTTCCAGAATCGTTCTGCCAGGATCTACTTGGAGGCATGTTCCAGTTTCTCTTCCTCCATCTTCAAATCATAATCCGACTTCGGTGTGACAGGTAGCACCGGTGGATAATGCATATCGGCTGTTGTGCGCCCTCCTTTGCTGCCCCATACACCTCCAGTGATGCCGCCTTTTTCAAATATGTGATCGATTTCTTCCAATTCCAGACCACGAGTTTCCGGGAAGAACTAATGCACATGAATGGCAAGCACCTCTTTAAACTGAGCGACTCACAAAATAAACTATCGGAACCCAACAAGCATTGAACACGGCGAAAATGATGAACACACGCCAGTCGATATTGGCTATGGCCGGGGGAGTCATTTGTACGACAGCGAATACACACCTATAATAATGACATGTATTTAGAAACCCGCAAACAGCGCAGCAAGTCCAGTTGAGTTTCGAGGGCTTACATCCAGTTGAAGAAGCTAGAGATAGCAGACCCTCTGGCCCTTATCCGAGTCGTGCTAATCTAGGATATCGATGATAGTGCGCTCCAATCTAAAATTTAAAAACGACAACGGGATGGAAAACATACTTCTGCAGGGTATAGCCAGGGCTGTGGCACATTACATCAGTGCACCAATAGGTCCAAGATACTAGCAACGTACGATTGGCAAGAATCCGATCCCTAAGAATATTTGGAATATGAATACCATAGCGGTTGCTGCAAAAGCAGCAGGTCTTGTCCCTATCGAAAGCAGGACTGCAGCTAAGATGAAGCATACTGACAGGCCAGTAGCGGATATCATGAGCAATGGACGTCGACCGAAACGATCAACGGTCTAAGATGAGTATTAGTCGATGGCAAAGTTGTATTGGAGGCATTCTGACCCAGAGAGGAATAAACGACGCAAACATGTACGTGATCGATGTACACCCTCCCAGAATAAGAGATAGGTTTCGAGAAAGACCCATCGTGTTCTGATAGACGACCGGAGCAAGATAGCTTGTGGTTTGAAATGATTTACGTCCAAGAATGGGAACTGAAAGCGTGGAAACTCACTTGATCATGTTCGAACTAAGTTGAAAGAACAATGAGAATGAGTTTTGCACCGAATGAGTTGATATCGTACCCCGTGAACTGCTGCATGACATTTACTGCGATGCAAAGACAGATTCTTCTGAAGTTTCCAATTGGACCACCATGTAGGAGCTCGTTATAGCGGAAGGGACCTACAAAAGCATAGTCAGCGGCTTCAGGAAGGTTCGGAGACTACAACACACACCTCCTTCGCTCTCTTGTGCTAACGATTTCTCAATCTCTTTCCGTGCTCGAGTGACATCGGGGTGATCGGCACTGTCATGATCCTCGAGCAATGCTATTACTTTTGAGGCCTCCTGGTCGTATCCGTGGGCCAAGAGCCAGCGAGGGGAATCAGGCAGCACAGCTACTTGTAAAAGAAGGCAGAGGGCAAAAACGGCCTGGAAGCCGATGGGTAATCGCCATTGCACAGGACCTACAACCTCACGCTCCAATTCTGTGTCATGCTTCGGATTGTATTCTTACTCACCAGAAACAAAGCTCAACCCATAATCTAGCCAGTACGCCTGTTGTCGTGTTATGAACGATGAACCATGAGACTGTTTCAAAACTGGACACCACTCACGATGACCAAGCCAACGATGGTTATAGTTGAGTTCAAACAGACCAAGGCACCACGTATAGCACCACCACAAGTTTCCGATTGGTAAACAGGAATCGACGAAGAGTTGAAACCATTGCCCTGAGCTGAAATTCAGAACGACGCTCGAGTTTTGCGAAATCAACTACTCACTATTCCGGTCACAATTCGTCCAACGTATAGTTGAGCTCTGGTTGTGGAGCTAGTGAGAATCGCAGTGCCAACGAGCATGGTGGAAGCTCCCATCATTATCATTCGTTTTCTCCCGATGCGTTCGCCCCATAAGAACACGATGAGACTTCCAAAGGCACATCCAATATCCTATCGTGAGACGATAGATGAGATTCCCAGCCAGGTGATGAGATACATACGCACGTAGATAGCCACCTGGTTTAACTTATCAGAGAATGAGAATTAAAAGATCACAGGAGGCTCGTACTATAAGTCCTTGAGTTGTCGCATTAGGATCTCCAAAATCATGCCCAAACTGATTCTCGGCACCAATCTGAAGCAGGGTATTATAAGTGAGGCTTGATCACTGTCTAGTGGATCGACGCCTACGATTCCCGACATGACGCCTACGGAAGCGGGTTGAGATTTGTTGCGTTCATACTTGACTAGAAAAAAACTCGCCTTGGTCGTATCCGAGGAGTAAAAAACCTTGACAACAACATGCTACAAGCATACTCAGTTACTGAACAGTGATTTGGGGAAACGGCAACCCACCGCTTATAGCCCATACCATAGCTTTCCCTCGTACAGGAAGGATCCACATTTCTGGGGAACTGGGAACTCAGAAAAATAGCGATTTACACGAACGCGGTGAGCACTGGGTGCAAAGTGGAAAGATTAGAGAGATTCATGTAGCCCTTATATACTCGTGCTTTCCCGCAGATCATGATGTGGGGTTCCTTTGAGTCAACTGACCCTCGATTCGGTCTGTAAAAGATAGTTAACGATAGGAAAGAAGAGAAAACAACGGTTGATAATAGTTCTTGCGGAATATGCGGACCGTCCGCGTCAGTCTTGATACAAACTACTATTGAGCTTCGTAGTTGACGAGGTCCTTATACGGGTCCGGACGAGCATCACAGGACATATAGTTGCCCGGTTGGTGCCATGTGTGGAATTTCTGACTTGGGTATGGAATGCCGTCAGGCGAATATGCATTGTCGATTGTTTCAACAGAGCGAAAGTGTCAAAAACGTCAACTCTTCCAGAGCTCCTCCTTCCCTTCCCAGTCTCTCGCCTCCCCGAAAGTCTTCCGTGATCACTGAAAAAGAAGCACGGCATCAGTGAGTCTGTACGGCTGCTGTCGCCATCTACCAAAGAAGACGTTCATCACTTACACAACATAGGTCTGGGCAGTTGATGTTGACGCAGCAGTCGGGACAATTGATAGCGCAAGCAGCCGGACAAGCACGAGCTATCAACGCGCGGCGCTCAGGGGTATCTCTTTTGTCTGGTGCAGCGGTTACCACAAGGAAAAAGAATGAGAGCAACACAGTGTAGTTGAGTAAGGTGGTTTGCATGATGGTGGTCGTACTGGAAAGTTGAATCCAAATGGATACAAGAAGCACTGTCTATACATATAGGGCGTACACAATCAGGCACATCGATGGTAAGCGCTAGAATCAATCATACCATGTGTGTACAACGTCCTGCACGAATGGTCCATCCAACTGCGGCATATGCACCTACAAACGGTGTTCACATTGTGTGCGCAAAGAGCAAAATCGACGCTGAGATAATCACATCGCACCGGATTGCACCTTGACGACAAGCATAGACGACACATCAAGACTGCTCAGCCTCATAGCACAACCATGTGCAACTTTTGTCAGGATCTATAGCATCACTGCATGCAGAACCAGGCAGCGATAGGCAGCGATACCATATCTTCGAATCGCGATAATATCATCTGCGTTTCATCGTACCCGTTACTCCAGGGGGCTAGACAAAAATTTAACGGGGGCACGGAAACGACAGAGATCACCTCATGTACTTAGAATAGTGAAGTGCAAAGCTGCCACGCCGCAAATTCTCGAGTCTCCGTGGATTAGAGCCTTAACACCTCTATCCTTAGAGTATGCAGGAACTTTCGTCGGCTCGGCTGAGCATACGAGGTGACAGGACCTTGAGGTCAAAAAGTCAGATGCGCGTTTTAAGGCAACGTTATCAGATGCGTCGTCGTTTGAACTGGAATCTAGTTTCTGGAAAGCTGTGAGGTCCTCATGCAGTCTCAGATCGTTGCACTTCACAATTTCCAATCCTGATGTCAACATCCGCATTTCTGAGTGTATGAGCAAGTGTGCTTGAGAGTCTGTCTGAATCTTTGAGGGTTCTCTTTGCATAGAGAAAGAGAGGTCGTTAGGACTCTTCAACGGATTGTTGAAGAATTGAGTCCGTGTACATCGACATAGATGCGTATGATGTCAAAGATAGGATCGTGCATGGTTGTTCATCGAGGGATATTAAGGGATATTGGGCTCCGATATCGTTCCTACTTCAACAAGATTGTTGCAGTAGCGTATTCTTGGTAGTGACCAGACTGAGTAAGAACAACACGTTAGCATTTGGACTTGACGAAGTTGTGTAATCGAGCTTACAATTCCCTTTATTTGCATCTCATGAATTTCCAGCAGATGAGAGCAGATGTCGACAGCAGTGACTTCGAAGAGTTGCGAGAGACTCCACCACAGGGGGCTCCCGACCAACAAATGCGACGGAACAGCTATACAGAATTTGTCGAGTCGACCTGTCTACCAGATTTCACTACCGCCGTTGTGGTTCAAAGTTAAGTTGCGACGGTCAAGCCGCAAGCGTGTTAGTAGTTGATAATAAAATACTATATCAGCAAGCTTGTCTTGCATGAGTCTGCCTACGGGAGACTAAATAAAATATGGCTGTCTGTGGCTGTGCTCTGAATCTTGCTCTCAACGTCAACTTCTAAATACTTTGTCGGATTGACGATAGAGTCAAGGAAAAATGGATGGACACAAGGCTGCCAAGTATGATTCCACTTTAAATCTCGGACACTCTCCTCATCGAAAACACCAGAAGGAGAAAACTTACCGATAAATCACTTCCCAATGTCATCCTTCAAAATCCCGATTTTGCAGAAGATTCGCAAATGTATCAGAGCCTGCTTGATATGGAGAGAAAATTGGACTGGACGATAACGAGGAAGAGGACGGAGATTCAGGATACCTTGTCGCGTAACCCCACTGTGTGTTATTGCGTTGAATGTATTGCGATTATTGTTGACACCCAGTGCACAGACTACGCGAACACTGCGTATATTTGTCAGTCATACGGTATCTGGACAATCATGGCAGGCTGGAACAGAGGGGGACAATCTGGCTAATGCAGAGACGGGTGAAAGCATACCAGCATGGCAAGTCAAGGTTGAAGGGAGACTGCTAGAAGTGCGTCCTTGTTTCGTCCTTGACTAGGTTGTCTTCACAATTCACGTCTACACAGCTTCCACAAAGAGGAAAGGATAAAGGTCCACAACGGAAGTTCTCAACCTTCATCAAAAGAATGATGGTGGAGTTTGACCGAGACACGAATGTTTATCCTGAAAACAATATCGTTGAGGCGCGTCTGGCTTGATTCATCTAACGTTTATCCGTCGTAACCACTTCTTCTTTTAATAGTGGCCACGAGCTACAGGACATCATAACCCACCACTGGACGGTTTCACCATACGACGCACGGGTGATGTACCCACCAATATCCGCATTGTACTGTATCTCGACCATTATCCCGAACAATATCAACTTAGTCCGGACTTATGTATGTCTCTTCTCTCACTTGCCTCCTTTGCCACTACCTCAAACCCACTCGTAACAGGTAGTATACTTGGTATCAAGGAAGAAAGTCATCTAGGGGCCGTACAAGCGTTGTGGAATTACATCAGAATACAAGGTCTGCAGGACAAGACTGATAGGCGACTCGTCCGTGCAGATGCCAAACTTAGAGCAGTACGCGTACCACTAGAATTCATCACACCTCCACTCACTGTTGAGTAGATATTCGGCGCCGAAACGGTACCTTTCCAGAAACTTCCAGAATACGTGAAGAGGCATCTTGCACCACCCGAACCTATTCTTCTGCACTACTCCTTTGATCCCTCTGTGCCGGTCGTCGAACCGGATCGTCCTACAGCATGGGATGTAGAATTGAAAATGGAGGACGGGGCGTTGAAAAGCAGGATGGGGGTCATGTTGCATGCGAACAAAGAGACGTCTTCGAACCTGGCAAAGATGGACGAAGAGGTATGTTCATGCTTCTAACCTTCACTCAACAGTTCCCCGCTCATATTTCGTCCTCAAGATTGCTCTTCTCGCCCAATCTTTACACAACTCTCATCTTAAGCGAACGTTTCTTCAATCCTTTGCAAACGACCCAGCGAAATTCATTCAAACTTGGCTAGAATCACAATCGAGAGATCTTGAAAGTGTGCTGGGTGCTGGGGCTTCAGAAGGGTTGACACTACGTCAGGAAGAGTTACGTCGGAGTGAATTTTTCCGCTTGCCGTGGGTTGAAGAGGTACGAATGTTATCAAAGTTAACTTCTTTGCTCGTCGCTCATACGTTCGTTCATAGGCTGTTGCTGTTCAAGAAGGACTTCGTTTGGCTTCGAAAGGAATGTAGTGTTACGCCCATACTGCATTTCAACTTGTTGAATTGTGGTCCCTGTAAATATCTCTCCCTTTGTGCAGACACTGTTTATCGAGATTGATCAATGCTCGTGTACATGATTCCCCAGGCCCAGTTACTTAAATCCGAGCTCACTCATCGCTCTTACGATGTCCCTGGGCTAGATATCTGCTGTCTCTTGAGCATCGTTATCAATCTCTCTTGCTAACATCTCTACATACATACCGGTAAACGTGATCGTATATGTAGCTCAAATTTGGACTCACGCCCGCAGTCCCAGGTCTTCCCTTGTTCTCGACTGAGAAACTGCTTTCGATTACCGCCAGACGATCGACGACAATTCCTCCCATCCCGCTACAGATTCAAAGAGCATCATTTGTTGATTCAGTCCACCGAGGGCTTTGTTGTGATACCAGGTGATACCTTACTATTCTCATTTTCATGTCTCACAGTGTGTCGATCTGACCTCGCTTTAGGTCCATCATGCGGTCTATGTTTTTTCCCTTCACTTTGGACTGAGATTCGTCTTGCTATCAATTGAGAGGAAGACGCGATCATCGTTCGAGGTAGAAGTAATTGCCGGGTTGAAACTTGAAAGGGACATAACAAAAAAACAAGACTAGCTTAGGTGAAGCTTGGTTGCGATACATTGAACATCGGTACTCAAGGACATGCTAGGCCAAATTATGCAATTCCTTTTGGGCCATCCACCACTACACGTTATCATCAGATTTATGTTAGAAGGAATGGGAGGACAGACAAACCTCCACCATATTGTCCAATTCTTCTTCCATGGAGACTTCCGGAACATATCCCAAAGCCGTTTTTGCCTTGGATATGTTGTGCCAGCGGGGAACAGAACTCATGAGTACCACATATCTTGTCATGATTGGCCGTTCTCCAGTAATCCATCCCTGTATTTCCATTATCGTCGCGAGTATGAGACTAAGCCATTGCGGAATGACGAATGGCTGCTTCTTGACTCTTTTTCCGGGAAAATGTTTGTCAAAACGGTCCCAAACACCATTCGCGAAGTCCCAGAACATCCACGGATCATCATTCGTGATGAAGAATGCTTCGCCTGCTACGGGGGCGTCCGAATGAAGAGGCGATAGTAAGTAATCCGCGGCTAAGATGTGCGCATCTGCTGCATTCTGCACTGAAGTCCAATCAACGCGATTCTTGTTGTTTCCTATTTGAATACTTGTACGACCAGCTTGATACTGCTTCCACATCGCAGCTATCATGACGCGGTCTCCTGGACTAGAAACAACAAAGAGAAGTGGTGGCGAGTACGGTAACAGGTACTCACTCACCCGAACACCCCAGATGGCCTCAATGCACAAGTAAACAGCCCATTCTTTCCATTCGCTTGCAGAATCATCCTTTCTGCAATGATTTTTGTTTCATGGTACGCTTGATATCCCTTTTCTGGCAAAGGATGTGTTTCATCCGCACCGTTGATACCATGACCGGCGAATATGATCCCAGAAGAGCTTGTATAAACGAGCTTTGGTACCTTAGCTTCAACGCAGGCAGAGATTACATTCCTGGTACCCTCTACGTTGACCTTCCGAAATGTCGTCGCCTCTCCTTCTGTCGCTAACGGTGAAGCAGTGTGGAACACGCATGTAGCCCCAGTCTGCATTTCCTTAAACACAAGAATCGGTTCAAAGACTGAAGATAACAGATACCTTCTTTCGAACGGAGATGACAGCGCCTTCGTCGCATATGTCGCCTGAATGGAATGGAATATCGTCGTATCGCTGGACAAGGTCCAGAACAGCCACCACGTCTCCGCGATCGGATAGCTTTTTGGCAATGTATCTGCCGATAAGCCCCGAGCCGCCAAGTACCAGATAAGACTCGGGCATTTTGAGCTTACTTAGTGGGTGGCTTTGAGAGGTGATCTGTTTGAAGTTGCGTCTGTATAAATACACCAAATTTTTTGCATCAAGTACCCACCAGTGCATCCAGCGTATGTATGATCTGATCACTGATGGAAGCAGTACTAGTTACTGGTCATTTTTGTAGCTATGGCTGTGGCATCAATGCGATGGTCATATAGCGCTATGCACTTTCTCGTGTAAATCAATTAAACTTCTTCTGCTACAGTATTGAGCCGTCCATCCCCATTACTCCGTGCAGACAAGGGCAGCTGTGCACTCCCAGTGTTGGCAGCAGTATTCGCAGCGGTTTCAGCATCCTTGTTCCGTTTCATCAACTCTTCTGGAAGCATCACCGCACGGTCCACAGCGACTGGCAGGCCTCGGTGTCGGCCTCTCACCCTAGTAAGAAAAGTGATAGGGCGGATGAGTACGAAGGACATGAGGAACCGAAGCGAAACTGTACCGACATGATCACGATGACCACTAGTTTCGAGAGTGGTCGCATTGCACCGACAAAAGAAAAGTTTTCCTACGTCGAATTGGATAAGTACATCGAGCGATGACAATCAGAGAGCCAGACTACCGTTGGGATGCCCAAGCTCAGCCCAATCCCGCCAAAAGCGGACACAAGTTCGAATATAACGCGGAATAGGTCAAACCATTTGAGATCATCATTCAAGATATTATCCCGTTCAATGATAGCAATTAGAAACACGCCCCAGACTAGCCACCATATATCTACCAGTACAGTCTGTTAGAACAACACAAGGATTGAGCAGGCTCACGACTACGCACCAATACTAAGCTGCCGACGTAAATGCCACCCTATATATCTCCCAACTCGTTGTCGTGGACCAGCGTCTCCAAAATTGGTCGGTTCTTGTTCATCCTCTTCATCTTGTGCCTCAAAGACACCAAGGGATAATTCTTCGTAACTGGATGGCACATCAACTTGCTGAAGCATGATGTAAAGCAAGAACTACGCACACGTTTGTTGAGCGGATACTCAGAGCGACCTGTTGTTAAACTCCATGAGCAAGATTGTCGGGCTTACTAGTTTGCAATAGGTAATTCACCGGATACACCTAGGCGCAAAAAGAAAGATCATACCATCAACATCCGAGGAAGAGCTTAGAGCAGAAGGTGACTGACAACTCACAGCGATGTACATCATCACGACGTATAAAAACCTATTATGTGGGATAAGTCGGTCGGTCTACCCAAATGTACTGAATACCCACTGCACAGCAGGTGCAAGCGAAGCTACTGAGACGATTGAAAATCCTGACGCCCGAGCAGCCAGTCCTTGGAAAAGACCGGCAACTATTCGTGGCCCAATGGATAGTGAGGTCCACACTTCCAATCCAATATCTTGTGATGAGGACGAAACGATTGCATAGTTGCGGGGAATGATGGCAGAAATCAGAACTCGAGATTTACAACAACCAGATGCACCTACCGAGCACTTCAAAGGCCGCCCATTCTATCGCACTTATTTACACTTGAGTCCTGAGAGAAGCATAGATGAGGTCTTACACGAATCTCACCTAAATGCTACTAAGCAGATAACCAAGAACCAAGTCTGATGACTAGGGAATCTGGTAACATACACGTCTAAACATTATATGTTCCAAACGAGGTGATCACGCACAGATAGACAAAACATCTACAAAGTTGAGGTCGATCACAATCCATGATGATCGTAAGGATGTGAGCAGACAGCTCACCTTCGAGGATGATCCAATAGGAAACTCAAAGCTTTCTCGGATTCAGAGCCACTTTTCGCTATTTTCGATCCTATCCATCTACACGGGGGAAGTCATCAACATGACTATGTAGTAGCAAATTTTTCATGAGACGAACATCACGAAACGCAAGCTAGATGATCACTCGAGGTATGAACGTTGTCAAAGTGATAGTTTGATTCGAACAGCTTACAAAATAGGCTGAAACGTCGTCGTCAACAACATCGCCCATCAAAACGAAAGAAAAAAGCTCACCAGTGCATGATTCCCAGCAAGGATGACGAACATCAAAGAGACTGCAAGGCACAAAGTGTTCAGGGGAAGAGACCACATCGGGAGGCCAGGCTACTTACAAACCATGAGATATGCACTTTGAAAAGGGACCATTCCTCTATGATTGCCAATGAGCGCCAGCGAGACGAGTGCTTGTGATCAATACTTACTCGTCCACCAAAGAAAGGCCACCGCCAGTATACGCGCCCATGACCTGGAATAGACTGAACCTGTTCGATATGAGGTTATATCTCACACATGGGAACATCCTGCTGGTCTACACACCAAGGCTTCTGAACAATCCTCGATTGAGATGCAAACACATCATCGTATTGATGGGTCGCAGAGAGCCAGGGAGCGAAGAGTATGAACGAGATGAGTTGTGTTCCAATGAAATACTACATGTAGCACGAATTATCAGCATCGATTGAACGAAACGTAGAGCAGTCATGCTCACCAGGGGCACCATATAGCTTAGCCACCTCAAGGCAACATACTCGACACCTCCGATTTGTTCCACCAAGTCATCGGATAACGTCTCGACGTGGAAATCCGAGTTTCTCCCAGTGACAATTTCAGCAGAAGAGGTCAGCCAAGGGACGTTGGCACCTTCTATGGTCCGTGAATAAGGTATCGTGAGCTTGCGTTCCATCTTCCGATACGTGTTGGGAGATATAGCTCTAAAGGCTTTCTGCGCTAATAAGACCGGTCCAGGGAAGCCCATGTCATATTGATGTTTAGGATTAGAGAAATCGACGGTGGGGTTTTGTGAGCGGTGGGTGAGAATGGTGGTCGTACGTCGCGTCAGTGGAACACCTTGGGAACATCAGCTTCAAGTTTTACGAGATGAGAATGTTGGTTGCCTTACCTGTCGTGGTCCGAAACGTGTCGGCTCTTTTTAAAGACGTAGAATAAGCGAAATCAACGCCATGAGGATGGGAAGTTGGAGATATTGGGTCAGCTGGAAGATCTATGTTCATTACCTCTGGCGAAGAATGAAGCGTAGTCTGATTCGAAAAGAGCAGATCCGAATTTGGCTCTTTCTGCGTGTTGGTCCCAGCCGCTTTCTCAATGTCAAATGTCGGTGCAGGAGTAGGATGTATTAGATTGAAAGTTGGTGAAGTAGGTGCTTCTATGGATTTCTTGGTAACGGGTTTGTTGTTACTATTATTCAGTGGTACTGGTTCTCTAGCCTTCTTCATGTTCATTGGTGCGGAAATTGTGAACTTTGTGCGATCTTGGAAGTCTTTCCGTTTCTTTGCGACATATTCGTATTCGCATCTCCGCTTGAAGTACTCTCTGAGGCATTACTAACGGTCAATGAAAGGTCAATTCGAAGAGACGACGCTACGCACTTTCGAACCAAGACCATAATCCATGAAACCATTGTGATATCACCCTGAAGAGAACAACATACATTGAAAGGTGACTCTCAATTGATGATTATACCATAAACTCACCAACATCATGAGCAAGTAGAGAATGACCTGCTGCCAGGCGGTCAAGGTGGATAGATTGACCGTAGACAAGCCTGTCACGGTCATCGCTGAGTAGCATAGAAATAGCGAGTCTAGATAGCTGATAGAGAAGCGTCCATTACATCCCCAGAAGATTGCAGAAGAGATTAGAGGTATGAAGACAAAGGCAAAGAGATGAAGCCGAAAGAAACTGGATTGGTAGAGTATGAAATTTTCTATTCGGTCGTAGAGGCGAGAAAAGAAATTGCCAGAAGGTGGCTTTGGCTCTGCCTTGAGTGGTTGCATGGGATGAGGTCGTTTTATGAAAACATCATGGCCGTCATGTTCGCGGATCACCGATCAAGGGAAAGGTGAGGCGAGCGGCGAGCGCTCAATGAGCGCTTAGGTTGTTGCCATCTTCGCGTCTATCTTCCTAGAACGGCGAATGACCCATCCATCCTTCCTTCCTTCCACTGGTATCGGTATGGTGGCTATGTACATCCATTTGAGATTCAAGGTCCACGATAACGGCGACCGTGATCTCCCTTTTCAGACCGTCTTCAACTTTTCCGTTACCTCAGCCTATGGCCGGCGCGGAGTTGAGAATCAGCGATACTCCGATCTGCAGTTCTGTCTCTCTCTTGACTGCGCGTCGCATTGATGGGAATCTCGGAATCGACGAGTAATGAGGACGGAG
This sequence comes from Lentinula raphanica, assembly GCA_027919835.1. Classification (NCBI taxonomy): domain Eukaryota; kingdom Fungi; phylum Basidiomycota; class Agaricomycetes; order Agaricales; family Omphalotaceae; genus Lentinula; species Lentinula raphanica. The sequence continues at coordinate 1,505,905 of JANVFP010000004.1, read as the reverse complement.
CATTTGAGAAAGTGAAGGAGCCAGAGAAAGATGAATGGTCATTAACAATGTACATATGCAACAGATGTCGGTGAGGAGCTACAATGGTGAGGTAATACAGTCAGGCTGCGGTACTATGCAAGTCGGTAATCGTTCAGATGGTACTCAATCAACGTTGGCCATTGCTCCTGCCTTTCTTCGATGTCGACCCTTTCATTTGCAGGGATCAAGGTACAGATGTGCTGTGAACGCGTCAAGACCAATCAGCTTTCGAGACTGCGGTCTTCAACATAGATGCTACGACTCACCGTGAACGTTTTGCTGGAGACTCCGTCTCGGGCGGCCCCAGGTTCGTCCTTTTCTTGCCATCGTCTTTCACAGGCACTAACGTTATTCCACATAACGAGTTTAAAAGTTTGGAAGTCAGAAGCTTGCAGAAACGACGATGAATTTCGAAACATTTGTCGTCGATCTTCCCGGTCATATTATACTGCTTCTCCGATTTCTGATACGCAGCAGTCAGCAGCAGGGCCAAGGCCTTGATGGTTTCGATCGCAGGAGCGAATGAAGGTGAGAGACGTCCCTTCGCTTCATTCAAATAAGCGGACTGTATCAAGAGCAAGAAACGGCCTGTTGCTTCTGACTTCCCATGAAACAATTCGTTCATCTTCTCTTGACGAGTCTCTGAATCTTGGGAGGGGTTGCACGCGTCATCGTTGAAGAACAGGACGTAGATCAAAATCCACCAGATGGATTCCAGATCGTGCAAAGGGTTGTGCGAGAATGAAGGAGGAAGCGATGTCTTGTGTGGAACAACGGGGGCTTCGGTTCCTATCTGGGGTTCAAACGGAATAAAGTCGTCTTCGTCGTCATCCTCCTCCTCCTCTTCATCAGTGCTCAGATCTTGTGGAACCGCAGTGAACAAGTAGTCATTGACAAGGGTTTCAGCAGCCATGAAAAGAGGCGTGCCCTGACGAACGTGGTTCAAAATTGTGACCATCACCTCACAATAAACAAGATGTCACATACAGTCCGTACATTATGCTGTCTCGGTTCCTTGAGATGAGTAGCATATTCAAAATCACCCAAAAGACCGATTTTTTCATCCGCAAACCAGTCAATGTTCCCCCCGCTGATATCACGATGGACCCAGCCAACGCGATGAAGGATCCCAAGAGCTACATAAAGATACAAACAACTTCAGCTGCGAGTAATATTTCACCAATTCCTGCTAGATTCACTTACCGCGGACAACTTCGATCAACGCACATAGGGTATCTCCCAGAGTGCGCTCGTTGTAAATGGTTGTTGCGTAGTGTTTGAACACAATTCGATGATGGTGGATGTGGTTTCTTGCCTTACGTTTAGCCAGCTCGGTCGACATTATCTGATCTGAATCTTGGTTGATGGCTGCGGGTTCTTGAGTTATTTGAGAGTTATCAGGCTTCGGTTCGGTCGTCAGGTCGTCGGGATCCCTATCGAACGACATGCTAAAACCCACAGACTGAGCGGCTGGGTTAGATGGGTTGTTCGACGTGAAACGGTCGACGGAAGAATCATTAGACGAGTCATATCCACGTAGCATGACGGCGGCGGTATCATCGGGTTTGTGATTCACAGGAACTCGGCACTGAGCTAACGGTCTCAGCATGCGTTGCTCCAGCTTTGCACGATAGTTACTGTGGTGTGCTTGATCAAATTTTTCTACGTCGTCCAGAATTGCCTGCTGAATTTCGTGTTCTCCCATGCGATCAGACTCCAGCCAAACGTCTTTGAGAACGCGTATGATACCACTGGAATCCAGGACTTTCCAGACCCTTGTAGCACGACCCAGTGGCCTCGCAGCCGAAGCGTCGGATAGAACATCGACAGTGGTGAATTTTTGACCATCTACCTCAATCGTGTATTGTCGTCGCCCGGATTGACTGTAATGTGAGAATTCCACGGTTGGATCCCAGCCCATGTCAGTAGGAGAGGCGAAGGCAAGGGAGAGAAAATAGTGGATGAGTTGGCGGCGATCCTGGAAATGAAAAACAAGATCAAGATCCTATGGCTGTAACAAATATTGATGACAACGTGCCTTTGTGAAGTCGAAAGGTTTGGTCTTCAATAAAGTTGCACGGCTGAGGAACCATAGTCGCATTGTGCAGTCGTCGATGGTAGCTCCGAGGGTGAAACGTCTACAAGGATCTAGTGCGAGTATTTGCTCCATGTCGTAAACAAGCTTGGCGACATCCTGTAGAGAGGTTAGACTAATCCAAGCAAGAATAAGTTTGAGAGTCAATGAGACGCACATCGTCAGTATCGTTCATGCCTTCCTTTAACTTGAGCCGCTGAGGATTTGCAATATCATAGACAAAGCCTTCGCCATTCTCCACCCGTTGAGTTCTTTGCGCGACGGGAGCATATCTCAATCCTTCTGAAGATTGACTTGCTAACTTCGGCTTCAATTTGAGGAACGCATTGGGTCGAGAGCTGACCCCTCGATCTGAGTACACGGGGTTATTGCCATTGACTACGAGACCAAACGTCGGTTCCAGGGAGTCATCAATATCTTGAGCAGCATTCACAACAGCGTTGTAGAACTCTCTCAGGCGATGAGAAATTGTGTGTTCGTCTTCATCGTCTAACGCTGAATCCACTGGAAAAACCCATCGATTACAGCGAATTGCCTCGTTGGTCTCCAAAGTCTGGATGATACATTCGATTTTGTCCCTGAGTTTAGCTGGTAGCGGAGGCAAGACATAGTCGAAATAGTCTTGCAAAGGAATTTCCAGAATCATCTGGGGGACGTCTGATCCCACAACGAGTGTCGGTCTCAACAGGTCTCAACGTCCGAAGTCGTACGAAGGTCAGAAGAAACAGCGGCTTTGAGTCTTGAGGAGGGAGTGTGGAGAGAGCGTGAGTGAGAGGAAAAGGTGAGCAGTTGTGAGTGAATGAGTGAGAGTTCGATAGTAATGGTTCAAAATCCAGGACAGGGGTGGCCCCTGGCGTGGCGGACACCTGCAGCAGCGACCTGCTCTCTTCCATGATCGCGATCATGTAAATAGTGAGCAGGTCCTCCCGAAGATAGAGAGGTTGAAATTCAGAAATCAACAGTGAAAAGAAGGGCATGAACCGAAGCTCTCTGCGGATTGTCAATGATCGATGAAGCTGTCAGCGATGCAAACAACACTATTTCGACCAGGTTTCGACTACATCCGATACACACCGACTATTTTGCAGCAATGGAGAGCACAATTAAGATGACTGTTAGTTGAACGTGAATGGGTATTGTAATGAAGTACTACAAATACATTAATGAGGACGAATAAGATGGTCGAGAAAATCCTGGTTCGAAAAACACAGTTGGATCGCGATCCTATGCAAGAATAAGAGCGTCGTTAATCATCAATGACACACAAAAGATGCGAACATAGTACTAGATCATGTTCAAATCAACGTCGACTACCACTGTTCCTCCCTCTATTCGATTTCGACCCTTTCAGTATCAGAGGCGGAGGTACAGATGTGCTATGAACAAGTAGAGACCAATCAGCATTCAAGATTGTCATCGGTCCACATGGATACGACTCACTGTGAACGTTTTGCTGGAGGCTCCGTCTCGGGCGGCCCCGGATTCGTCCTTTTCTTGCCATCGTCTTTCACAGGCACTAACGTTATTCCCCATAACGAGTTTAAAAGTTTGGAAGTCAGAGACTTCCAGAAGCGACGATGAATTCTGAAACGTTTGTTGTCGATCTTCCGGGTCGTGTTATACTGCTTTTCCGATTTGTGATATGCAGTAGTCAACAGCAGGGCCAACGCCTTGATGATTTCAATCGCAGGAGCGAATGAAGGTGAAAGATATCCCTTCGCTTTATCCAAATGAGCGGGCTCCATCAAGAACACCAAACGGCCTGTGGCTTCTAACTTCCCATGAAACAGTTCGTCCATCTTCTCTTGACGAGTCTTTGAAATTTTAGGGGGGCTGGCCTTGTCATCGTTGAAGAACAGGATGTAGACCAAGATCCACCAGATAGATTCCAGATCGTGCAAAGGGTTGTGCGAGAATGAAGGAGGTGATGTCTCGTTTGGGACAACGGGGGATTCGGTGTCTATCTGGTGTTGAAACGGTTTATAGTCGTCGTCATCGTCATCCTCCTCTTCCTCTTCATCAGTGCTCTGATCTTGTTGACCCCCAGTGAACAGGTAGCTATTGGCAAGGGTTTCTGCAGCCATAAAAAAGGTGTGCCCTGACAAACGTGGGTCAAAATTGTGACCTGCAACTCATAATAAACAAGATGTCACATACAGTCCGTACATTATGCCGTCTCGGTTCCTTGAGATGTGTGGCATATTCAAAATCACCCAGAAGACCGATTTCTTCATCGGCAAACCAGTAGATGTTCCCCCCGCTAATATCACGATGAATCCAGCCCACACGATGGAGGATCCGAAGAGCTATATTAGGATACAAACAACTTCAGCTGCCGGGAATATTTCACGAATTCTTGGTAGATTCACTTACCACGGACAACTTCAATTAATGCATGCAGGGTGTTTCCTAGACTTCGCTCGTTGTAAATGGTGGTTGCGCATTGTTCGAATACAATTCGATAATGGTACCGATGATGGTGAGAGTGGTTTCTTACCCTACGTTGAGCCACATTGGTCGATGTTATTGCATCAGATTCTTGACTAGAAGCTTCGGGTTCTTGAGTGGTTTGAAAGTGAGCGGTATTCGTTTCAGTGGTCAGATGAGTGGAATCTCTATCGCGCGGCATGCTGAAACCCGTGGACTGAGCGGCTGGGTTAGCTGGGATTTTCGACGTGATGAGGTCAACGGGAGAAACATTAAACAAGTCGTATCCGCGGAGCATGACGATGGTGGTGTCATCGATCGTAAGATCGACGACCGGAACTTTGCCGTACGCCAACGGTCTCAACATGCGTTTCTCCAGCGGTTCACGATAATTGCTCTTGTTGGCCTGATCGTACTCTTCCGCGCTCGCAAGGATTGCCTGGTGGATCTCGTGTTCTTGCTTGCGATCAGACTCTAGCCAGACGTCTTTAAGAACTCGTATCTTATTACTGGAATCCAAAACTTTCCAGACCCTTGTAGCACGACCCAGCGGACTATCGGCCGAGACGTCAGATAGAACCTCGACGGTGGTGAAGATTTGACTGTTGACCTTGATCTTGTATTGTCGTCGTTTATTTCGATCGTAATGTGAGAACTCCATGGTTGGATCCCAGCCCATATCAGTGGTAGAGGAGAAGGCCAGGGAGAGGAAATATTGGACGAGCTGATGGCGGTCCTGTGAATGAAACAGACATCAACGATTCGATGCAAACAACGAAGAGTTGAAAGACAACGTACCTTTATGAAGTTGAAAGGTTTGGTCTTCAGTAACGTTGCACGGCTGAGGAACCACAGTCGCATTGTGCGGTTTTCAATGGTAGCTCTGAAAGTGAACCGTCTACAAGGATCTAGCGCGAGTACTTGCTGCATGTCATACACAAGCTTGGCGACATCCTGTGGAAATGTTAGAGTGGTTCGAGTTGTTGAATGAAAAGAAACGCACATCGTCAGTATCGTCCGTATCATCGTTCAGCTTGAATTGCTGCGGATTTGCAATATCGTAAACGTAGTGTGGTCCGTTCTCCAGCTGTCGAGATCTCTGCAGGTTGGTACTATTTCTCAGTACGCGCGAAGATTGGCTTGCTGAATCTGGATATAGCTTGAGGAACGCATCGGGTCAAGAGCTGGTTGTGAAGAACTGACATGCTGGGAATGAGTGCCAATAATCCAACTGGGCCAAAAGACCACAATACCAGGTCACTCTGGTATTGTTCCCAGCACTATATAAGTGGTTCAATTCCTGACAGTACATCCCCCTTCGAAACATCGAGCCCCCGAGATGCTTGGCACAGAGCTACACACCCGTGCAGTCAGGCAGATGGGCTACGTTATCATCTGCCCCGTCAGCCATGTGATATCTGACCCCCAAAGCCACCACCAAGCGCCAACGATGACTGGTTGCTAAGGAAATGTACAGAACCAACTAATATAGCAGGCCCCCAAGTCAACATATGACCTGTGAGCCAAGTGGAAACAAGAGCCTCTTTTTTGCCCACAAAGAGGATTGAACCATTGACCCTTGGACCTGGTATTCTGTGAAGAACTGACATGCTGGGAATGAGTGCCAATAATCCAACTGGGCCAAAAGACCACAATACCAGGTCACTCTGGTATTGTTCCCAGCACTATATAAGTGGTTCAATTCCTGACAGTATGAGACAATCCAAGCTCAATCCAAATTGGATGAGTGTGTCCAGGCATGGAATGAATCCTTTGGTGATTTCTGGGTCCGATTTGAAGATATTGCCCTCATGACAGAATATGATGATTGGGCTCTTCGGTGGAGATTACTGAAACAAATTCAGAACCATCTCCGGAATCGCTTGGTTGATCATGGAGAAATACCTGATACAATTTCAGGAGTGGTGGATAAACTGATGGTGCTTGATGGAGCAAGACAGGCTTTCAACCAGGTTGGACTTGGTCATAAAAGAAATGACTATACACTGGATTCTACTGCAGAATCAGTAATTCCAACTAATTCAGGAAGAAACCAAATTAAGAATGCAGTGGCAATTGCTGATGAAGACAAAAAGGCAAAATCATCTTCCACTATTCCAAAATATAACATCCGCACACCACCTGATAATCAAGGATTGATGCAAGTGGCAGAAGATGGACATTTGGAATCTTCCATTGCTGAGGAAATGTTGGGTACAGAGAACATCCAGGATGAAGAAAAATTATATCCTAAAGTGACTCAGGAAGAATGGAATCACTGGATGAGAGAAGGTCTCTGTGCTGTTTGTGGCTCTAAAGAGCATAAATATCAGCAGCATTTTATCCACAAAGAATCTCAGAATGTAGCACTGAGAGGGGCATTCATACAAGAATGTGGTCCATATGTGGAGATTGATGGCTTTGCACAGCCCATTCATGTTGATGACCCTATTCTCAACCTTTGGGAGCTGGGCAGTCACTGAAGAAGACAAGACCTCGAGGGCTCGGTCTGGTGGAGGGGGGAATACTGTCAGGAATCAGGCATTTTGCATTGCCTGCCTAAAACCAGGATCTCATTCCACCTTTGCCAGCCTATTTCCCTACAGTACTACAAAACTCCAGAATATTTATTTCAGCAACTCAACAATCACCATTATAACTCACAGAACACAAGACAAATCAATATGACTCAGGACAACATGAGGCAACCCATAAGGCAGTCCATGAGGCAAATCCAGGGCATGAGGCTGTACATGTGGTGTACATGTGGTGTACATGTGGTATACATGTGGTGTACATGTGGCATGCATGTAGTATACATGAGGTGTACATGTGGCATGCATGTGGTATACATGAGGTATACATGAGGCATACATGTGGTATGCTGGATACATGTGGCACACATGAGGCATACACAAGGCATACATGAGGTATCCATGAGGCATTGTAGATTGGTATATAAGACACCCCAGAAACTTGTTTGTACCCTAGACTAGTTATTCTTGTACCCCCACCTACCCACTGTTGATTCTACATCTTTTGACTGCACTTTGTGTTTTTCTTGTCTGAAGTCCATCCCAGCAAGCCTTTATACTCAATCCATCGACTGACGTCCAACCCAGCTTTGTGATTGCCCTTTGTTCATTGCCTGAAGTCCATCCCAGCCTTGCAACAACTGTGATTACCTGTCTGACGTAATATTCCAGACAAAGTAGCCACATCCTTTTATACTTTGCTGAAGTAATATTCCAGCAAAGGTCTGTGTGTTTTCTAGAAGCCGTTATTGGTGATAACCCCAGGATAATCTACTTCCTGGTGAACCAGCTTTGGGTCTGTGATTGGCGTTGTTAACCAACTCCTTACACTGGTCCCCCGATCTGATTGCATGGCAACGTTGCCATTCACTACAAGACCGAACGTCGGCCTCAGAGCGTTATCAATCTGTGTGGCAGCATCGACGACAGCGTCGTAAACTTGAGTCAGGCGATGAAAAACCGTTTGTTCGTTTTCATTGGCTAACGCGGGATCCACTGGAAAAGCCTTCCACCGATCACGGAGAATCGTGCCATTGGCCTCCAATCTCCGTAAAACGTCTTCAACTTTGCCCTCGAGTTGTTTTGGTAGCGGAGGCAAGATACGGTCGAAATAGTCCTGCCAAGGAATTTCCGGAATCATCTTGGGCACGTCTGATTCCAAGATGAGTTTTCTTCTAGTCTCTACCTTCGAGGCGGCACGGAATTCGGGAGACACTGCGGCTTTGACTTTAGAGGCAGGAGTAAAGTTTGAGTCAGGGTAAGAGCGAAAGGGTAACGGTTGTGAGTGAGAGCGAGGAGTCGATGGTGGTGGTTGAGATTCAGGATTGACTGATTCGGGTGGCTCTGGCGTGCGAAACCGCGTCTCGGTCACCTGATTACGAGTCCGAATGAAAAGAGGAATCGTCTCTATGGATGGCTTTATGTATCATAAAAGGAAATTTCGATTTCTATATATAGGCAAATGTCACAAAGTTAACGATTTCATTGTCCTCCATTGTGACACTTCTTCTGAGCTTCTTGGGCGCTATCTTGTCACCTTGTCACAGATTCTCAGCATCTGGATCCGCTTCTGAACTTCTCTTCTTCCTCAATGTCCATTGTCCACCTACTTATGCCGATCCAAGGTCCCCCCTTTCTGCCAATCCAATGTCAGCATGCTATCTAGTACAGTGCTAGTCTCCCCTAGCTAGGCAGACTCTTGTAAGCAAAGCTTACTGTGTCAGTCATCTTGTACCGCCATCATCCAAACCTACTCGCGGCCACAAGTCTATAATATTGCTTGTCTACATGCCTCAACACCCTCACCTTTTCAAAAATTTGCACGCATTGCGCTCGAGCCCGGGCGCGGCATGTTATTCACCCTCATTCCACCACCGTTTCAACCTCAACACAGACACAGAGCAAGGGTGAGGATGAGGACAGCAAGGGTATGAAGAAAGACAACAAGGGAAAAAAGTCAACGAGGATACAACAGTGTCACCCTGCCATTAATATTGTCACAGAGCTCATCTAACCACAGCTCCCATGCTAGTACATCTTTCAATTTTCCTACCACCTCAGCAAACAATGCCATCGGCATTCAACTTCACAAAACTTGACAGTGTAGAAGAGACTCAAAGGGCGCGTCGGCCATTCTTGAGAACTCCCCGCAGTTCCACAAGGGAGATGCGTAATTTGAGAGATCCTACTGCTAGGCCGAGGCCAGATTTGGACATGCATAAAACATGCTTGATGCTGTTCAAATGTACCTCCACAGCAGTCCGCAATCTTGGTGGCTTATATTATTTCTATAGCTTTTGAACGCACTACCATAAATAATACGGGCAAGGCAACAGACAACAGTGCAAATCTGGTGTGTATTGCAGTTTATTCTAAGGGCTTCACTGACGTTTATTGTTAGAACGAAAGAATCGCGCGAATACTGTAACTATGCTCGACAGATGGATTGAACAAATACATGAACAAATGAACAACCATTGAACAAATGAACGACCGCGAAATGAATGAACAACAGAACGATCGAACAAACAGACGAACAAATGAATGCATGCTGTGACTTCGATTTGCATTCCTCATCCATGATCCCCGCGTCCAGGCTTGTTCTTTCTCCTCCATGTCACTTCAATCATGTTCATAACTGGTGAGCACCTCTCTACAGCTGTGAGCGTGCAACTCCTTCCTGTTCAAGCTATGTTACTGCTGATGAAAATATTTGGTATGGGTATGCAACAACATTGCATTTACCACCTTTGGTGAGTCCATGATCCAACTAGCTGGTTTGCAACAGAAGGGAGGCCATGATTTCATCTCATCAGGATGTGGATGTTCTTGTCATCGAAGGCAGGTGTGTCTCCTTATATGACAGCAAACTTACCACTTTGCTCAGATAGGTGGGCCTTCCGGAGGTTACGCTGCTTCTGTATTCGCACTTGAAGGGCTGTCTGTGGTTGTATCATATGTGTAGGCGGCGACGAAGGGGATCGAGATATCATAGATCTGGATACACACAGAGACTTGAGAGTACCATGTACGCTCAGAAAATTATGTGTATCTACCAATAGCTACTATCTGAACATTGAATTTACCATTCCATCTCATGATTTCCCAGAAAAACAAAAAAAAAATTTGGTAGATATGTAAGTAAGTACATATAGATCATGAGTTATGACCTGTCCTCAATTCGGACTCGTTTATGCCATGCTTTGCAATGGCCCACATCTCAAGTCGTCTTCAGAATGATTGGCCATCGTGTACTAAGTACTAGGTAGTATTTCCTGGTATTCTTGGAATAGAGAGACGATTCAACAAAGCTCGAAGGGAGAGGGAAGAGGGTGGGATACAATCTCACCGTCCTCATAAGAGGTTCTTTTTATAACTGGTCAACAATGCACAAAATAATCTTCCATTTCGGGCCACTCCGACTTGCGTGCAATCAGTGTACATGTCAAAATATCCGACTCTCCATTGTCCTCGTTCGATTGGACCACCAATATGGTAAGCCAAGCGCGAGGCCTCATATGTCATATTGTGTGAAATGACCGACTCTGACTCTGACTCACATAATAAGTAGTGAAAAGAAACTGCTTGATCATTTATTGCCGTGAGCGTACAGAAATTAATGTTCAGCAGGATTAGCTTATACGTATCAGCAGCATATCAGTCTTGAATGGTGAGCCATGGATGTGCAATGACTTCTTGCATCCTGATTCCGTCCTCAGGAGAAACTTCAACATCTTTCCCAAGAGATTTCCTAACAGATCTACCTCTCGTTCTCCGAGTCAAATTTCGAGACAAGGGTGTTCGTATTGTGCCTAAAAGCTGCACCTGTGCTCGGACAAAGTTCTTGAAAGCGTATAGAGGAAGACACCAGCGCTTTTCTGATTCTTGGTACCCTTTAGCTTCCCATCATCCTCGAACCATCGCGCCCGGCATTCTTCAAATGACTCCCAACCAAGGACAGGTAAAAATGATCTTGACCATCTCTTGGGTATGTCCATGTCACTGCCAAAGAATCGTGTTAGAGAGAGCAACCTGAATGGATCACGAAGATCCGATCGCACATCCCAATGCCCATACTATGCATCAGCTTCAAAGCTCAATCCTTACTTGCTATGAGAGGCGCCCATGTAAGACTCTGAAAAATCGTCTGAAATCAATGATTGGTTTGTCAAATCGCAGTGGTAGATGGTGGTCCGTAGGTGCGATTGGTTCGTGCAACACTCTGTAGCGTTCTTGAGCCGGGCAGACGCCCATGGATATGGGATGTAAGCCGCCAGCCCAACATGCCTCTATATCTTCAATATTGTCCAGGTTAGGCCCTGATCGGATGCACGGGAAAAGGGCGTCGGGTTTCGGGTTTTGATGATTTCCCTGCCAAATAAAACCCGTCTGGATCCTGCCGGGTCCCACCGCTTTCCCAACGGGTTTTTCTTGGCAGAGAAATCATTTCCCGACGCCAATCTCCCGTGTATCCGATCAGGGCCTTAGGAGCTGTGAAGCGACGAGGTGACGTCCGAGGCGTGGAAACGCGACGGAGGGTTCTGTGACTGGTCAAGTTGTTGAACAGCAAGGGCCAAGACCAGCCAAGACCGCGGTTGAATTCCCGATTGAAGTAGAGCCATTGCAAGAGAAAGGCAAACGTAAGTTCAGGACCTATGGCCCCGTATGATACGAATAAGTCTGGCAGCATGGAGGAGAGGTGGAAGAAAGATAAAATCAAGGTCTTTTGTCCAGGCGGGAAGTTATATCTTAGGCCCTGATCGGATGCACGGGAAAAGGGCGTCGGGTTTCGGGTTTTGATGATTTCCCTGCCAAATAAAACCCGTCTGGATCCTGCCGGGTCCCACCGCTTTCCCAACGGGTTTTTCTTGGCAGAGAAATCATTTCCCGACGCCAATCTCCCGTGTATCCGATCAGGGCCTTATCTTTATCTTGCATATTTCCGGATTTGTCATCATCATCTTTCCTTGACTTCTAAACTACTACCGCCACTATGGGTTTGCGTTTTCAAGATGCTACGGCCCACACGTAAGTTTACATTGGATACTCTGAACGGGAATCGGTCGCTCAAAGGCATCAAAAATATCACACAGGTGTGGATATTTCTAATCCTGTGCCACGATAACCATCGGTCAACCGCTCGATATGTCTGTGCCCAAGGTTTTGTTCGCTTGCAATGTATCCCCACCGTCGAGGAATCATCAAAGGTCAGGTCAGGCCCTGTGGCTCTGTCTATGCCATATGGGGGATGCCAGGCTGTATGCACGAGCCTATCTTGAAACGAGTTACACGTAGATGTCGGGCTCGAAATCTTGAATCTCAGCTCAGCATACCCTCAAGAATGTTGCATCGAGTCATCACACACCTAGGATATACTTCATGAAAGTAACAGTGTATGGTATGTATACTCACGTGTGAGTTTGTGTCATCATGATTCCATCGAATTTCGATCTTCAGCTTCATGGGTGACACGCCAACTGCTTTTCCAGAACTCATTAGGACGAACTTCAGTGGTTGTCGCCAGTCCTACTGTTCACCTCGGCAAATGTCACCAGTTCTGATTTTATCAGTACGTCGCGTACTCTACAAGAACTCACGAGCTCAGCACTGAAGCGAATTACTTATCATGCTAGATCAAAGTTCATAGTATGATTCATAGCACTGTCAACTTCTATCATCCGGCCCTCTCCAAATCGGTACTCGTATACAAATGAAAACTGCATATAAAGTCTTGATGCATGAGGTTTTGACGAAAGACAGAACCATCTTTACACTATTCCTAGTGTTTCTGTTGTTTGAACCACGCCACCACTTCAGTGATGGAATTATTCCTTTTCTCCAGCATTATCGGTGCTTTTCTACTACTCATACGATCGGTAATCGTCGCATGGAAATGTAGAGCACTACCTCCAGGTCCTCGCGGATTGCCTGTCTTAGGAAACGTCCTCCAACTCAGAACATCACAATCGTTGTGGTTCACTTTTGACAAGCTGAAGGCCCAATACGGTGTGTATGCCACAACAAGTTGTTTGTGATATATGGCTGATGAAAACCTGTGCCCTCCACCTCAATGCTTCAACACCACAAGGCCCAATCGTGTATTTGAACATGGCAGGAAAGGACATCATCGTTCTCAACACCAAAGCCGCAGCGATAGAACTTCTGGAACGTCGTTCCGCGATCTATTCAAATAGGCCACTGAATATTGTCTCCCAACACCTCGGTTCTGAGCTGGCGATGCCGTTCACTCAATATGGGAAATCGTATGTCAGATTTCTCGCGAAAAATTGTAGATGCCAGTGCTCATTCGTTATATTACTGACGTCTGTCATAGATGGCAGACCATGAGACGTGCTGGTCATGCCGTTTTGAATGCTCGAATTAGCACAGAATATCAACCTCTACAGATCGAAGAAGCAATCATTTTAGTTCATGGTCTGTTATCTGACAACTCCCGTTCTCTGATCGCAAAGATCAATAAGTATGTATTACTCGGAAAGCATACTTCCTTCCGTTACTCATCTCAATGCTTTAGCTCTGCATCGACTATCATATCCGTCATCTATGGCAAGCGATCGCTCCCCTCTGGGAGGGTAGAATCGAAGATACTCAATCGTGCACCACCAACTCAACAATCAACACACGGGACCACTGAGTCGTCTGACAAACTCCAAATTACTTCAGACCCTCTCCAAACTCTCAGCAACATAGCACATCGATTCACCAATGCCATGTATCCAGGGGCCCATTTCGTGGAATTTATGCCGATACTAGATTGTCTCCCTTCGGCGATTGCGAAATGGAAGAGGGAGGCGCAAAGAGATTTCCAGTGCATCTCCCACGTGTTTGGAAACTATTTCAACGATGCGGTGAGTCTTTGTGGTATATTTGACACTATCGAGAAAGTCCACCTAATGAGGGCTTTTCTGGACAGGTGAAGAATGATCAAAGGCAAGCAAGCCTCTGCATCAAGTTAGCAGACGATCAGGAAGCAACTGGATTGAGTGATTTAGAAAACGCGTGGGTTGCGGGTTCTCTTTCGTACGTGCCAATGTTATTCAACCCAAGGGAAATCTTATGAAAGATTGCCGAAAGTGTTGCTGCTCTAGAAACCGTGCGTACCTGCACTGTCAATGTGCGTTTGAGACTTCTCACTCAATCACCTTGACCTTGCGACCAGACCAGTACTACCTTATCCTTCTTCCTCCATGCTATGACGCTCCATCCGGAGGTCCAAATCGAAGCTCAGCTCGAGATAGACCGTGTTGTAGGACGATCAAGAAACCCGACGTTTGCTGATATGAAACACCTCCCGTACGTTAGGGCAATAGTGAAAGAGGTATGCCATCTCAACAGATCTCAGCAAGGCCGTCGGAATTAAAATTCGACTCGATTCTGCCTCGATTGATCCTTAGGTTCTAAGATGGCAACCCGCGATACCATTGGCAGTACCTCATGTTGTGATGGAGGTACGCAATAGGTCGAAGTTCAAATAGTCCAGGCTCTTTGTTCATCATCTGTATTCAGGACGATTGGTACGAAGGTTACTTCATCCCCAAGGGCACTCAGTGTATTCCAAATATTTGGAAAGTACCTTCGATCATGAACGTCTACCTGGGATATCTCTGAGCTGTTGTTCTTTTTTCCAGGTCTATGAACCGTGATAAGGATATCTACGGAGCTGATGCCGACAAGTTTCGACCGGAACGATTCCTTCGACAGTCTGACAAGGGTACTGGATTTGAGTTTCCACCCGAGTTCGAGGATGAAGACGGACATTGTGCCTATGGGTTTGGAAGGAGGTGTGCGGTCTCTCTTTCTCTGCTGTTCATATGAGGTGACACTGAACAATCACAGAGTTTGTGTGGGACGTCACATCGCTGACAATGCGTTATTCATCGACATTTGCACAATCCTTTGGGCTTTGCGCATTGAACATGCACTGGCAGCGTTAACAGACCCTGTAACTCCTAGTAGACAAGGGTCAACCAAAGATATCCTCAAGTGAGATCCTTCTTCAAACGTTCTCTGACAACAGTCTGAGCAATTTTGTCCACAAGTCCAACACCAGATGTTCAATGTCAATTCTTCGCTCGATTCCCAGAAGCAGAGGGAATACTTCAGTCTCTACGAGACGAGATATGATGAGACGAGGAAGTTGAAAGGGTAAAATGTACATTGGGTCAAAGTTGAAGTGTACTATTTGTAGACATGGTCATCCACGGTATATCGCATCCTCTTGTTGTACATAATTTGAACATTGAGAGACGTATGACATACAGAAGTGCTTCTATGTACAAGTGTCTCCGAGTCAATACCTTGCGATGGGTCTTATGCTAGAAACCATCAAGTGAACGAGACGCGCTTTCGCCCCACCCATTTCAACTTGTACACTGTAATAGTTCAATATCTTGGTTCTTGAGCATCACCCTCTCATCGTTTTTCATATTTCATAATAATCGATTTTTCACTCTCGCATGGACTCTCTCCATACACTTGAATGCCAGAGCAACTAGGAATTGCTACTCGAAGGATGTTGTAACCAGTCCAGTCAAATTACATGGTTGCAGAAATTGTTTCTGTGTCTCTGACTCAGTGCTGCGCGCGCAAATCGAGACCCATGTCGCGAGAAACTCGAAGTTGAAGGGACTGTTCTGTAAACCGTGTTATGGCTTGAAGGATGTAGGATACTATCATAGGCCCGAGAAATTTCAGTCAAACGGCGTTAGCAAACAGAGATAGATTATTCTCCTTGGCATTGTTTACAGTTGAAACGATCCTGAGGTAAGCAGATAGTCTGGGTATTACTCCGTCCATTCCTCGAGATCAACGTCTGCCTGAAGCCTTCTGTTTGGCTTCCATTTCCGCTTGCTTGGCTAACAGCGTCGAGGTGTTAACATCAAGCGAGATAGACAGCATTTTGGAACTCACCATCTGCCTCCGCTTTCCTCTTTGCAGCAGCAGCTTCACGATCTGCACGGATCTTGGCCAAACGTGATAAGTCTGCTTTCGCCTGATCAGTCTTTCCTGCTACGTGGAGCTAATGGCTCGGAAACATCGATTGAACAAGGAATAGTAGCAGAACAGATACAGCCCTCGCACCTTCCAATATTTATCCTGAGCTTCCTTCTTCTGTTTTGCCTCCCGTTCTTTCCTACTGAGTTCTCGGGGCGCACTGAGGTCAGAGATATTCATCTTGTTCTTGACATGGTTAGGATTGATAAGATCAGAGTCTTCCTCAGAGTCTTCTTCGTCTCCGCCACCAGCCTGTTTCTGTTTCTGCTTGACCTTTTCTGCAGCTTGTTTCTTTTTGAGCTCTTTCGTTCAGCTCTTGATAGTTCGGGTTTGTTGGAATCCTCTGCCTCTTCTTCCTCTTCTTCCTCAGATTCTTCTTCTTCTTCCTCGTCCTCCTCCTCTTCTTCATCATCATCCGATCCCGATCCATCATCATCCTTGTCACGCCTAGAAATTTTCGAGTCCATATTACCTATCGTGAATCGTGATCGAGAGCAAAGCTCACCATCTTTTGTCTGTAGAGACAGCAGTCCCATTCTCATCAAGGACCATGTGTTTACTGGTATGCCTTTGAGTGGCCTTTCCACATGGTCATGATACTATACGATACCTGAACTGACGTCCTCCGCCACGCTTTGTCTTGAATTTGCCTTTGGAATCAACGAAAGATCGAGAAGACGTGAATGAAGTTAGCTCCTTGCAAAAATTATGCTAGTACGAACCTGCGTTACGGACCATAACGATGATGATGAGAGTTGGAAAGGATTAGATAGCTGTATAGAATCAAAGTCGTTTTGCAAGAAATGTACGGCTCGGGGAGTCGGGACATCCGGTCCACCGTGGGAAGTTTGCTACCGCTTCCTTCCTTGTTGCTCGACCGTCGACGTTGTCAACGTTTGCCCTCTACATCAATCATGAACACCTTCACTATACCTGCTCGTCTGGCACGCCCGGCCATAGTATCAGAGACGCATGCTGAGACTAAGAAGAGAACAATACAACTGTACCGAGAGTGGTATCGCGCAGTGAGCCCATGTACTTAAAGTATCTTTCCAATTCATGGCTGACGCTCAACAAGGCTCCAGAGATGATTGCTCTATACTCGCTGAACTACTCCACACAATATGTGCGCCATCTACTCCGGCAACGATTCGAGGCCAATCGTCATGTTACGGACCTGCGCGCTATAAACGTGCTGTTGCTCAAGAACAGACAAGAGTACCAGGAGACGATGAACGCTTGGAAACTTCCGGATCAGGTCATGGGTATCTTGCTGAAACCGACTCAGGCACCTCAACAAAAGACATTTCTGGAGAAGTTCTACACAGGTAAGTATTGCTTTCAACCGCTCAGAATGAATTCGATTTATAGCATTTCACAGGTAGAGATGAAGAAGCTATTAGACCAGCTGCTTCTGGTGTTGTATGAGACGAATAGAAATAACATGAATACAACTTCAACTTGATCTTGATGATTTCTCGGATTTACATTCCCTGTCGTCAGCCTTTTTGCGGCTATTCGAGGAACGATTCACCACCGTGAAATGACACTAGTGCAAAGTTGTACGAAAGTTCACAATCAACCTACAGCCAACAGCGATGATTTGGACTGGACTATCACTAATACAGGTTCAATACAGGGCACCCGGATTCTACATAGGTGGCAAGGCCGTTATAATCCCGAGGCCGTTTGTGTGGGACCCTACAAGCTTCAGGCTCTTCGAGGCTCTTCGGTGTACGGGATTGACCTGCCACTTCATTGCTGTAAGGGTTACTCCTCAGGATTGTCGAGTACTACATCCAAGTGGCAAGAATAGCGGCATTGACTGCCGCATCATTCGGGTTGCTCGACTCAAACATTTGGTGAACCCGCAACAGCTTGATGATCATGAACGCACGAACGATCAATTCATTTTGATAATTCATATATAATCTGCATATCCAATATAGGTATCTCCAGGCTCTTGAATTCTCCCTATCCTTTTTCACCCAACCCGCTTTCCCCTTTACCACCATCCACCAACTTCTCTTTGAACGTTTATCGTTAGAAGCGCGGTTCCCCCTTTGAAGGATATGTCTGGAGGTGAGCAACTTTTCGTTAATCAATATGGTATCTTTTCTTGACAGATAGTATTCCAGATTCTACTGGACGCAAGTCGTCCACTGCCTTGATTACCACCTTCGTTACAATACACACCTTCGCTTGGACGACTTGTTTGATCATGATCATAACGGTCTTTCTTTCTCCTGCCATCCATCGTCAATCCACCTGGGTTAATCTCAACATAAGTTGGATCATGGCCTGCTTTGTTTATGCCTTCTTGTTCGTACATCCGACCTTCCTGCTATAGCGTCCCGGCTCGATTTGACTCTATCCCAGACTTCCCACCGGGCAGCTGTACAATCCGGATCCGCAATTCGGCGTCTGTTTATTTCAAGCTGCCGCAGTGTACGCTGTTCAATCCTTGTGAGTACTGGCGTCGGTGTTTTTCGCGCTGTGGTCACTTATCTCCCTCACAGAGTAGCAGGAACCATGCTCGCACTTTCTCTTCAAGTATGTACAGTCTCCATCATGATCGTGATGAACATCTCACTGTTACCAAGGTGTGGTGGAATATCCAACGTTCGAAAGCGGGATCACCCACCATGTCCACCCGGCAACGCGATGCTATCGTATGCTCTTACAGTTGTCTTTGACTGATTGAACTTTGATTCCAACAATCACAGCTGATTATATTTCCATACATAGTGCCTGCCATCGAATTAATCGTGATTGCGAGTGTAAGTGCCCAGCCCGATTTTCAAGACGAATTCCTTGTGATTGACCAAAAACTATCACCCACCCACATGTACCCTCCATAGTATGCTGGGCGGAATTCTCAAAAGGTTATCCTTACTGAGTCAGGCATGTTCTGTGGCCTCACTACCCCAATCCCGTGCGTCTATACATAGAGATTGGTCCGAGGAATCAATACGGAGAAACTGATATCTCCTGTGCAGCGGAAGGATATCAGCTTTCTATTCTGCAACGTTAATGATTCTCACCACTTGCGCGCAAGGCCTCTTATGGCAATATAGTTATCGGAACTGGTATCAAGTGTCGGGCAGCGTCGGTAATGCATTAGCAACTATGGTTCGGCTTGCGATGTTCACCCTTGTCGGGATAGTTGGCGTCATGTGCGTATCACTGACACATTGTTACGATTCGATGAAGTTTTGACCGTCCGTGGTTGAACAGAGTCAATATTCTGGACTTGATAAATCCATTCGATCCTTCGATTGTCAATATTCTGGAGTCACTTCGTGAGTTCCTCACCGGAAACTCGTAGAACATCTTGTTCATGCGACTTGACGTGCCCATAGCACCGCTAGCTTTCGTATTCATATTCGGACTCCAGCAGGTACTGTCGTGCTTTGCGATTATTGAGTATGTCATCGGTGTTCACACCTCCACTCTCTGTAGGATATCCTGCGTGCATGGACTGGCAGGTTCTGGCGCAATAACAATGATCATACTACATCCATGTCAAAGATTAGTACAGGTACCTATAAATTAGAGCTCGAAGAGACTGTATGAAGATCATACTGTGTATAATCTACAATGACACAGGCCATAATAGTGATAATCTATACAATTAGCCGATCGTTCCACGACAAGAATATCGACAGAATGCAAGAACAAGAGAGAGAATGCAAAAAAGTACAATGGGTCCAAGGTCCAGGGTTGATCTAATCCAAACGATTGAGGATGCTGAAGAAATATTGCATGGAAAACGTGGATGATTTTAGTCTCATGGAAGGAGATTCAACTCATCGGGTTCATCGTCAATGTCGTGAGCACGATTCAGAGCTGCTGATCTCTTGATACGGTCGAGCACGCTCTTCGGGGGTCCTCTCTTCACCGTCCCAGTGGGGTCAGACGAAGACTTTTTGGACAGAGGTTTTGCCACTTTCTTCGCGGGATCAGCAGAAGGTTTGGATTTTTTGGAGGCGGTGGGATTCTCTTTCTGCTTTCTAGACGCAGTTTTCAGCCTTACGAAAACGAGGAGGATGAGATAAAGTCGAGACGTGCGGAGAAGAGTTGGGGAAATTGGAATCCTGGAAAAATTACTCACCGTGGAGACACTGGCTCAGAGATCGCGGTTGAATCCGTCTTCCGTGTCGACCCCTGCTCCTCCTTTCGCTTCTTCGAAGTAGGCTCCGCATCGTTGACTTCGCGATCTGTGGTCACAGCAGCCCGTTTGCGCTTATTTTGTTTCTTGCCTGGATTATCATTCCCCTCGAAGCTTGTATTATCACCATCATTCGTTTTTTCCAACCCTTGTATCAGTTCGGTTGCACGGAGAGCCTTTGTCTTGCCCGATGTCGCTTTGAGGACTGGGGGAGACAAGTCGGCTTTGACCGTCTTGGCTTTCTTCGTCTGCGGAGACATTTCATCGTCGACAGTTTCTGTTTCTGCAGCTCGCCTTGCTCGTTTCCGGGTACGGGAAGGGGAAGCCAGCGCGACAGGTTCTGCTTCTGACGCAGCGTCGTTTGTATCGTCGAGGTTGTGAGACTTAGCTCGTTTTCGGCTCTTCCCGCGTGTTGTGGTTTTGGGCTCCTTTTCCATCAAGACAACCAAGTTCGCTTGAGCACGATCTTCGACTTGTTCGTCGTCCGCGACCAGACCCCTGTCATCCTTTTTCACAACTGCCGTCTCAGCCTCGACTGCTAACCCTTCGACCACAGACTCAACCTCCTGGGCTTTCTGGACCACCTTATTCTTTCTTCTCTCTTTACGCTTTCCCACTGCAGCCTTCTCGCTGCCGGATCCCTTGAGCTTCGTATCATCCTTCGAAATCGTAGCGACATTACCCCCGCTGTTGGAGATAGCATCGGCGAGCTCTTGAGCAAGGCATGCGGCAAGAATTTCGCGTTCTGCTTCAGTGTCTGGTTCGGGTTCCTCAGGGACAGGAGTAAGCACCAGCCTCGCTCGTGTTTGCTTCGATGTCTCCCCTGTCATATCCTGAGGAGCCGGCTGCTGCTGTTTAGACGGTTTCTTTGCTTGTTTGGCAGATCTGGACTTGGGCTTTGGAGGCTTCTTGAGTAGGCGAGTATCTTCCGTTTCGCGCTCGGTATCGTCCTCGACATAATTCTTGGAGTTGGTTGCCGCACGTCTTTTTCCCTTGCGGGCGAGGGGTGAAGAAGGGTAATCGAGAGTGTTCGAGTCAGAATTCCTCGTATCTAGTTCGCTGTCGCTCGAAATCGGTATCGGCAATTTGAACTCGGAAGTCAATACGGCCTTGGTCGATCGTGATGTATGCTCTGAATCTTTGCCCTTGGTCCGAGAAACTGCTATGGTGATTATTAGGCCCTGAGATAGAGTCGAGACAAATTGCACGCACCAGTTGATTTCGATCTCGACGAAGTTCCTGTCTTTCCGTCAGTGTCACTCAGTATTTCTTTCCCCTTCCTTTTCTGCGAGATTGAAGGTGCGGCTTTTGTCTTCCCAGGCGGTTTTCTACGCTGCGGCTCTGTATCTGTTTCTTGCTCTATCTGCTTTTGAGCAACTGACTTTCTCGAAATGCGAACATTTGAAAGAACGGTTGGTGGTTTGGAGACAGGGTCATCAGACTCAACGGTGTCTGGGAGTGACTTCAAGGATCTCTTTGCGGTTGACTTCTTTGGCGCTAGAGAATTGGATTGATGAGGTCAATGAATGCAGGCAGATACCTGTACCAACCTGCATTGGACTTTTTCTGTTTCTTTGAGACTGCCCGTTTGCTGCTCGAGGCACCTAGTTCGAACATCTCAGATCTAGGATCATTTTTAACTCTGAAATAGACATACCAGGAATTGGCCCGGACTCATCATCAACGACCTTCTTTGCAGTTGACTTTCGGCCCTTTGCTTTCGACGGCACTGAGATTCCATTGTCATCGTCCACAGTGGCTTTGATACTCTTCCTTCGCACAGGCGACTTTGCTGGACTGCGCGATCTTGCCCGTGGGGGGTTGACCGACTTTAAGTTCGAATTGAGAAGGTCGACAAGAGGGTTCGATCGAATAGGTGGTTGATATATCCTAAGCAAATAGCAAGAGATATCAATCGTGGTTCGTGAGCGTAGAGAAAAACACTTTACCCGCCGCGATTTCTGAATCGAGCTTGTGAGTTGGCAAGCCGTTTCTCCCGACTTTCTTGTGCACTCAATGGCGGACGATTGAGAGGGGTGTTGACAGTGAGATTGCTGGTAGAGGACTCGCTAAGAGCAGTTTGCGAGGCTTCCATGCGACGGGGCTCAGTTGTAACAGTTGGCTTTAACTTGGTCAAATGTAACGTCGGAACCCAAACTTCAGCATGAGATTGGGGAAAGACAGCTCGCGGTCTGCACGTGATCGCACAATTCTGATAAGATAACGCATCTTATCTTAGATCTAACTTACACTGACGTCCTCAAGTTTTTAGACTCGTCCCGAAGATTTTCATTTGTATAGGAATCAGTAATAGGATAGAGGCAAGGTAGCTAATGGTACTGAATGCACACAATTAACGAGAAAATATGATAATGAAATCAAGACAAACGGACAGCCCGAGTTGCACTGTCAGTCTGTCCTCAGAAGTCTGAAGGACCTAAGAATCTGTTCGATTTTTCGGCGAGCTAGTATGGGATAACAGTCAAAGTCAGTCTGAACAAAAGTCAGCTTGGTCTAGACGCGCTCTGAAGCACCTTACTTGTAGGCTGTTAATCGACTGGGGATCCCATTACATACCATTGAGCTGGCAAGTTAACGAACCGTTCGAGTTCGACGTTCTGCTGAGACCAGTGAGGGTACGATTGAACACCGGTCCACCATATCCCTGACCGTCCAACTTGCCTGACGTATCCGTCATGAACACACTCGCAGGAGAGTACTGGATCGACAGGATCTATCATTCCACAGAGCATATTTGAAAAACTTCCATTAGCACTGACAACTGCACAGTATATCTGCACTTTAATGTCATGATACCATCACAGACTCGACGAGCGACTGTTGTCCTATTGAGGGAGATAATTGGACGTCCTCCATCAATACGTTTCCATCAAGAGCAGTACTTCCAGCTGCTGCGAAGTCGGGTGCAACCTCATCGTGCTCCCCTGGATGATGTCCGCTATGCACGTTATCCATATCGGCATCGTGATCCTCCTCATCCTGATCACCTTCGTTTGATTCTGAGTCGGATTCCGAATCTGTATCCATGTCCATGGAGTCGTCTAGAGCGACGGCAGCCAGATCTACCTGGAGCATTGTCGAATTTGGCGTTCCTGCAGCTGAAGATGGTGATACATCTTGTCCAGAAGGTGTAGCGGACGCAGCTGAAACGGAGGCAGAGGCAGATGAAGACGGTTTCCGATGTCGTGCTTCCTTCTTCATCCTCTGCAGTAGCTTGTCGATGTACTCCTTGGCGTACTTCTTGATCTTCGCAGTCTTTTCATCTGAGAAAGCATCTAACTTGTTCTGCTGATACGCGGAGGACTTCTTCTCACGAGCAGCGACTTTCTCAGTCAACTATGGAAGAAGTTGAGGACAGGAGAAACATTTGTTTAAGATGGAGACCTACCTCTTTCGCATGTCGTTTGAAACGGTCGTGCCCTAGGGTGGAAGCGTGCTTGGACATTACCTTGACTATGATAGGACTAATAAGTTTCAGCAGCCTCTTTTCTTTCAACGCGTCATTATCGACATCCTTCGCGGCCCTTTCACGTTTTTCCTTCTTCTCTTTCTCCCGATGATGTTTCTTCTTGCTACTACTGCTCCCTCCCTCCTCCTTCAATTTCTCTTTCTTTAAACGTTTCTCTTCCTCCGCTTGAGCAACCGCCAGTGCTTTGGCTTCTGCTTCTTCTTTGTCCGCTTTCGCCGCAGCAATGATAGCTTCCAGCTCTGCGTTTCGCTGTAGGGCAAGCTCGAGTCGCGACGGCCCAGGTTTGTACGGGGGGTGGTCTTCCACTGGAGGGACAGGTGAAGGGATGGGAACGGTTCGAGGGCGCTTGATGGCACGCCGTTTATCGTCCTCTAGAGTTGAAGAGGAACGGTAATTGCGAGGTTGCTTGGGGTCGGCGGTCTCACCGGTGTCACGAATTCAGGTTTTTCTTCTTGTTTTTCTTCTTCTAGGGCATCTGGGAGCTTTCGGAAACATGAATTCAGACAAAGTCGGAGAAGGGAGAAGGGAGAGAGATGAATACCTTCTCCTGCTTTGGTAAGCGAGGTATGCGATAAGTCAGCTCTAGGGACTCCCAATGTGAGATGAGCTAAACAAAAGTTGAATACGTGAACTGCAGGTAAATGTGTGAATACGGACCTTCTCTGCCCATGCCTTGACATTCTCATGCTCAGATTCTATGCACTGTTTCACAGGTGTAGAAACCTGAGAGTCTTCGACCTTGTTTCTAGCGATGAGAGGCCATGAGAACATGCATTCCATAGCCTAATTATAACAGACAGATATCAGGTTGCATTTTCTTGTTAAACCATGCAGGACTCACCAAAACAACGAGATCAGTATCTTTCATGTAGTCTTCGAGGATATTCTTCATCAGACTAAATCCACGCAAGCGCATCACTTGTCGTAAGGCGGATTGTTCCTGTGTAATCTACGGGCAATGCGGATGAGCGAGGCCGGAACCCAATTGAAGATGATGGTACCTTTAAGCGCGACAACAGCTTGAAAAGCATCTTCTTGCTCTGTGTCTGCCGTATCGCTTGAACGACTTTTGGAACTTCTTTCTCGGTGACAGGCTTCATAGTAGGCATGAAGTCAGGATCGTCGATCTTCTTCCCTTTCTTTTTCTTGGTCCCCTTGTATTCCCGAAGCTCCTCATCGTCTGTGATGCCGAGCGCTAGGAGTCGTCGAAATCAGACTAGGTAAGGTTCATAAACAACGGGTTCGTACCATCGAGATAGAGCTCATCTAAGGTGGACACATCCGCTTCCGTTTGAGTCTTGCCACCAATAAAACCGACACAGTTTGGTTCCCCACAGTAGCACATTTGGGCTTGATGACTATGAGTGCCATGAGCAAGTAGTCCAATGTTCCGAAAACTTGTCCTACCCATAACGATCAACATTATAGTTGAACGTTAGTTCCTCGTCCTTGCGAATGTTTCTTTTGGCAAATATGCCCATGCGAACATGTTGGTCTATCGTCCATTTAGCGACGTAGCAGTTGGGATTACAGCTGTGATTTGCAAAGCGGCCAATTCCTCCGGACTTGGTTGCGTCGATGAACTGGCGGAAAAAAGTTTACTGAAATGGTGTGGTTGAATATAAAGGTAGAACGTGCCTCATCCTTTTGCAACATCATGAAATAAAAGTGCTTTATCCCTTCATTAGCATAATCTCGCATGCGCTTCCTGAAGGAGGAGTTATTGACAACGTCTCCAACATATTCGTAGATAAAGGAGTCCCTTCAGTGATGAATATATGGTACAATTGATTTTGAGACGATTGATTGCAGGCAGAACGAAGAGGAATGAGTTCAGGAGCTTCGAAACACGATTTTGCAGACGTACTTGGGCAAATCATCCTCTGCTCTGAGCCCGTAACCCTTCTTCTCCGTCAATACAATCTCAATGGGTGCATATTGCTTCTTTTGAAACCTAAACAGAAGAGGAATGAGAAAAATTGCGACCAGGTGCGAGGACTGTACGAACCGCTGGTTCAAACAATACTCTT
Source organism: Lentinula raphanica (assembly GCA_027919835.1). Classification (NCBI taxonomy): domain Eukaryota; kingdom Fungi; phylum Basidiomycota; class Agaricomycetes; order Agaricales; family Omphalotaceae; genus Lentinula; species Lentinula raphanica. The sequence goes on along the minus strand of JANVFP010000004.1, from coordinate 1,480,122 downwards.
CACACCTACAGTGTCCAGGAAGACACTCAATTTGCGTCAGTCGATTTATACAGTCGGAACCAGCACCACAGGCGACAACTGGATCATCATACTCTACTCGAGATATCAAGGAAGGCTCTTAGTCAACTACTCTGCCTTGCAGCTCACCTGGGTCAAATGTACAGTCACAAGTCATACTCTCTTCGAGTTCTCTGACACGGCCCAGATTTTTGTACTGATAACAGTTATCAGAGATCTGGGTGAACGTTTTAAGGGCATCCTCTCGAGCAACAGGAAGATGTCCGATGTACTGAACGGTGGTAGCACCATTTGCACTCTGTTTTCTCGATTTTGCAGGAGGCGCTGGAGGAGTAGACGTCCTTGGAGTCGACGCACTAGGAGTCGACGACGAAGAGGTTCCTGCGGAATGATAGGAAGGTGAGGTCGGAGTGGCAGGAGAGCCCTCTAATTTGGGTGCATCATGGTCGAAGAGAGACATCGGTTGTGATTGGCAAATAAAGGCCCTTGTTTAGAATATGAAAGATCAGAGAAAAGAAGCCCACATAGGTTCAGTCCAAGCTACTGAGAGAACGAGAGGAATATAGTCAAGCAAAGAGTATGGTGCTTGACTTCATGGGCGTCAGGGAAAAGAGGTTGAACAAAATATCCGATCTCAATTTCGGCGTATACCACCACTTCCATCACCAACCACAATGTCGCATCCAAGCTCTGCGACGTCTCCAAAGAAGAGAAAGCGCGATGGTCCAACTCATGAGAGCCTTTCATTCGAATTAGATTCTTCTTGCTCTAAAGAGACAACAGGTCCATTATTGGGCATGTAAAATTTCTTTTCAATCTCTTAGCTACTTCTGGGCTCATGGGCTAGCAGTTAGCTTTCCGGCTCTTCAAGCTCCAGAAGACACACCTTTCAGATGTTATGGTCGAAAGAAAATGAAGAAAGATAACCAGAAGGACAAGGATGATGATGGGGAAAGTATGAACGTCCATTGGTTGTAGGGGAAGCTCCGGCTGTCGAATTCGTCTCCAACGAAGAAGAAAGCAGACGGGCTGCTGATTCTGGATGCAGGTCTGCCTCATATCCTTCTCTCTCTCTCTCTTTCTCTATACTCATAGTTATTCACTGTCGTAGTTATCTTCTCGCCGTCCATGACCCGCGTACTTCCAAAATCAAAGTTCTCCCTTTTCATCAAACTCCCTATATCCTCACACGAACAGTCAAAGCTCTCAAATCTATCCCACCAGCTGATGCTCCGTCTGCTTTGGATTATCGAGATGCTAGAAACGCTCTTGGAGAAACTTTTGGAACCAAGAAAGCAAAGGCTGCCATTCGTGCCCAGGAACGAAATCGCGTCGATGTCAATGCAATGAAAGGCGTGATCGGGCACGTAGTGGAAGGTATTGATGAAAAGGCCGAGGGACTGTTGACCAAAGGTAGAAGGGAATGGTCGTCTCTCGTCATTATAACTCAACTCCCGTACAGAGGAAGCCAAGGATTTGGTCGATTCTACACGTCTCGTGCCGCCTTTCTCTGCTACAGCTACGGAACCCGAAGACATATATGCATTGAACGATATCATTCCAGAGTCCGAAATGAAGGCACTCAATATCACACCTCTGGAACACAATCTGACCACCCGCGTGATGCCCTGGAAGTACTCCAAATGGATTACAGCTCATCTCAAGCGTTTGGATCAAAACGAAGATAACAGTAAAGCTCGTAAACGCAAACTGTACGTTCTGATTTGGTATCGTCCTTCTCATTCTAATCATTCGATAGAAAAATGCTACTATATGTCTCGATAATGATTCTATTTCGTCGAGTCATGAAAGATCGCAGTGGTCTGGACAAAGATACAATCTATGAAAAGATGAACAGCGTACCTTCTACCGTTGTGGACGGGCTTCTTTCACGATTCACCGAGACGACCAGAGGGTCCTCTGTGTAAGATATTCATTCACACTGACTGTACAAGCACGATTATTGAAGCACTCTTGTAGCCATATTTTCACCTCCACAATGGCAACAAAGCTTATGTCCTACCTACTTGCTCTCTGTCTTCGAGTCGATGGCTTTGTCTCCAACCCAAGGATCCTAGCTGATGACTTCAGTCTAGCTACTACCAAGTACGCTTTCTTCTCTGAACGTAGCAGCGTCCATTACTCATGCTTTTGACTTCAGCATCCAGAATGCTTATCGCAGTCTAGGCTGTAAACTCAAAACACTCTCAGAGCGAGAGCTCGCAAACCGTGGTTATTCAGACACGCTCGCTGACACCAAATTTGCCGTACTCGTCGCCCCTGTTCAGTTCCCCAAAGCCAAGACGGGGAGAAAGAAAGGGCAGGCATAAGGTAGTAGCACTGGTACCCCTCTTGTCGTTTTCAGGCAGGTGAACAAACATGCGAGGCCTCAATATATTTGTTTTCATTTGGCCTTACTCAAAAAGGGATAGATATGACATCGATTTCCATGTCATGCATGATCACTCGTTAGCAGAAGGTAATATATGAACCCAAAAGTCTACCTCTAGAGGAAAATTTTTATGCTTATGTCTACACAATCGCGTGCTACATCCCAGTCCCAATCGAGTCCTACTCGCCAACAGCAGCCACTTCGACAGACCTCAGTCCAATCTCGCAGCAGCACTCGTACCGCGAGCGCCGGTTCCGGTACTCGGGAACGTGCAGAGCGTCGACGTCGAAAACGGGGAAGTGGGATGCCAGGCATAAATGGAGCTGGAAGTGATGAAGGGGCTGTTCAGCATTCAGGAGAGCTCGCTGACAGACGAGAGCCTGCGGCTCCCGGTCGTCAAGTTCAACAACCGCCTAATGAAGATGTCAACAACGATGACCAAGGTGGAGGTGATGAACCCTTGAAGTTGAGACTCGACTTAAACTTGGATGTCGCTGTTGAGGTAAAGGCTCGAGTGCATGGAGATCTGACATTATCGCTGCTGTCAGTAATTGTTCTATGCGATTGATTGCGACGAACATATACTGAACTGGATGCAAATCACTTTCAGGCGATGAGGGCTTCTATCCAGAAGCTCTTGCAGGAGCACAGAAGACTACAATGTTGTTGTAACTAAGTAGGAAGTATTGAGAGAGGAATAATTATGTTTTGTATCTAGTTGATGACTCGGAAACCATGAATCTTCTTGTCTGTCTCGGAAGATTTGTTCAAGCGTTTCGCGTACTATGAACGTTCCAACGGTGCAATCAAGCTTCAAGTTTCAATTCAACATCATGACCGAGTAACGAAAACCATATATTATACACCTGGTCAGACGAGTATGTGATTGTTGGTACGAATGTACTCCCCTTGCCTCATGCATAAAAATCTTGGACCTCGAGGTTTTTAACACGGAAAACTTCATGTGTACCCTTACCGTCCTGTACGTGTCGTGCATTGCGATTATGGACATTCTTGACGCGTGCGCGAACATATTCTACAAGTAATGTCAATTATCTGAGCATGTCTTGAAAAATCATCGAACAAACACGCACCAAAGCCTTTGACTGCTTCGGAAGCTTGTTCTTCGCCCAGCCTCGCTTCTTCTTCAGAAAGCAACCCTTCGCGAATGAGGACAGGGCTCGGGACAGGTACCATAGGAATGTCGTCGCCTGGCCGTACGAAATAGAACAGTCCCAACCTTTCAAGATTGGCTTGGTCTGCAGGTGGGCGTACCACGCGATGGACAGTGCTTTTGATATATCCCTGTGAACACAGATTCAACTCTGATGAGTATATGAGAAGACTGAATCGAGACAAATGTACCTTAGTGAGGAACGATAAAGTATCCGCTGCATTACAAGTTATACCACCAGGTACATGTTTGACCCACTTCCATTCGTTGTTTGGGGTTCGTATCTGTAGTCTAATGAAGTGTCGGAGGTCTGTTGCGTCAACGTCAATAGATAGTTGAACAGGCAACATACGCTGCTACAGATTGAGAGAATAGAAGAGTCATCGCGCCTGTATCGTTCACTCAGTCGACATGTCACTCCAAATGTGTTTACGTGCGCCTTACCGAAATCTGCTGAATGTGAGTAATATACACGTTTCGATAAATAAAGCATACCAACCAGTATGTCCAGGACTCCACTGGCCTCCGGTTTTCGCATCTTCCTCGGCGGGCCTGGGGTGATAAATCATCTGGTTCAGAATCAGAGCCTGTAGCTACTCTAGAAGGAACTCGTTCACACACATAACGAAGGTGGTCCTCGGAGGGTTTGTCATAATGATGTCTCTCCACAAAGTACTCCTCCGGGAGCTCAAGAATGATAGCAAACAGAATGAACAGCTTGCGAATAACGTTGTCCCAGACGAGTCGATGAAAAGGTTGGATCTCATCCTTGTAGGCTTCTATCAAGTCATGACGTGGAAAAGACTCGTAATGAGAGGTGTATTTTGGAAGGTTCAGCTACATTTATCAAACATCGATGTTCGTTTTGAGATACAGGCACGATAGGAGTGAGCGTACCATTTCCATGTTTTCCTTGACACCAGATTTGCCAATGAGTCGATAAGGCTCTCGGTAACCAAAATAGCTGAGTAGGAATTCAGAGAAGTATGTTGCCAGATACAAACAAGTCAGATACAACTTGAACTTACTTTCCTTCCGAGAAGTTGCAAACAACCTTCTTTTTCTCCGCCAGTGGTTGTTTGAAGAAAGTATAACCGATATCAAGCTGTCGACTAAGTTGTTCCTGAGAGATTCCGGTATTGATCACTGTCCAAAAACCCCAGAGCTTGACCGCGTCTTTGAGTTCGTTCGCAAGTTCCTGCTTTCCACCGGGTTGGTCGAATTTGGCCAGGTCGATGATGGCTAGAGGCGCCCAGTCGAGAGGCTCTGTCGTCACCGGGTGCTCGGTCCATGAAAGTAGCTCTGGAGGAGGGTTAGGGTTCACTAGAGCAGGCATTGAAGATATTGGTTCGAATGTAAGGCGAGGGGACCTCAGAACCTCGAGTTTACAGTATCAAATCAAAGGTCTTACAGGCGGACATCCGCCTTTGAATGTGAAGCTGTTATTTGTAGTGCTCGAGGACTTGTGACTGCTGCAGTATAGTGAAATTTGCAAAATTAGACATACAATCTCGCAGAATACGGAGAAAGATTCGCACCATTCCTGGAAACATGAGAAAGGCATCATGAGAGCGTATTTGACTAGAATAAATATGTGAGAGTCGATCGCGTCAGGAGACGTCAGGACGACGCAAGATGGCTTGCAATTGCTTGGGGTGCGATCCCATAGTAAGCCTTCATTCCAGTTTTAAACGAATTCACTTCTTAGGGTCGAATCTCTCTCGTCGGATGCCCTTGGCTTCGTGTTCCCACTGGATGATCGGAAAGGCAAGATTCTTGATCATACATAGCTGAGGTCGGGCTGCCACTCTGATGATGAGAAACAGTTCAAAGAAAGAAATAATACTAAGCGCCTGATAAGCGCCGCTAACTTGAATTTAGACGCGCAGGCGCTTAAGACTCAAGAGTTTATCGATATCCCTCGTTGATGCGGTCCACGACGTTACAATTCATGGACACTCCAAATCCAACTAGAAAATGCAAACTCCAGCACACTGAAGGAACCAACGGTCGCTAGCTCTAGTGATACAGCAAACTCCTCAGTCTAATTATTCAAGCCTGGGATTCGCTGACGCTTTCAGCATCCCAAAAGTCGTGCTAGGTCGTGCTTCGTTTACGATATGTTGTCTTTCGTCAGGCGACTCTTATCAGAACTACAAGCTGGTATATCCTTTCGATGAAGAATAAAGAATCAGTGCCTTTCTTTACCTTGGCGCTTGAGCGTATCTCCGATTCGGATTAGTACCCTCTCTATATCAAGTTATTATCAGGCCTGTGCCAATCATGGAGGAGCACTTGGATTCCGAGAGAGCCCTCGATCACGATAGTAATCAGGACGACAAGGTAGACTTTGGAAGCGTGAAGACCAAGTCGGAACAAGCTATAGACGCCTCGCAAGATGTTGAAGACATGGAAATGGGATATCAAGAAGAGCTTCGGAAGATTCACAGAAAGATAGGTATGTGCAAATCCATGTTCAGCCGGGACCCATGCTTTATACTTTGCAATCGGACCCATACCCCAAATTCACTTCTCTCACCCACCAAGACTCCCTTGATCCATTCTAACCTAAACCCTTCATCATACGCGTACTACTCTAGACAAACGAATCCTACCTTGGCTCTGCATAACCTACCTTGTCATGCGTATCGACCTGAACAACATCTCCAATGCCGCGATTTTGAACGAAGAACAAGGGGACGATATCAAGACCCAGCTTGGGTTGTCGGCACAGGATTGGGCTTGGGCTATCGCGTGTTTCTATTATCCTTATGGGTTCTTGGAGCCGTTTTCAACTTTGTGTATCAAGAGCATGAGGTGAGTTGGGTGAGTACTTCTGTCACGAAGCGCTAGAAGTAGTGGAGGAGGCTCGCCACTGTGCTCCGTTTTTGTGTACGAGCTTGTGTTTCATGCGATTGGTTTTGGTTTTGCGTTGTAGCTATCAGGGATTTTGCGCAGTGTTGACTCTTTCGATTTCGTTGTGAATAGACCCAGCTTTTGGCTAGGAAGAATAATGCTCACTTGGGGTATCATCGTCTGCTGCATTTCAGCAGTTCAAAACTATGCTGGGTTGATCTCGACCAGGGTCCGTGAGTCTGTTTCTCTTTATCGAAACCTACCTTCCATTCCACTCATCATTATCCTTTTCAACGTTCATGCTCAGTACTGGGAGCTGCAGAAGCTGGATACTACCCCGGAGTCATCTACTACCTCGCCTTCTGGTTCAGACCAGAGGACCTAGCACTTCGAGTAGCGGTGTTCTATTCGTTCGGTCAAGTCAGCGGATTTGTCGGAGGGTTCCTCGCGTTCGCGGTGTCGTTTGCTAATGGAATCTTACCTGGTTGGAGGTGGCTCTTCATCATAGGTGAGTATTGATAATATTGTATATATCTGAGCTCATCAAGTCTTATGTACTTCAACTATGTTCCCAGAAGGGATCCCCGCCATCCTCATGGGCCTCGCCACATTCTATATCCTCCCTGACTTTCCACAGACCGCAATGTTCCTACATGAGCACGAACGGACGATGATTATTCAGCGACTAGCGAAAGCGTCAGACGGCGGCGGGGCCGGAGCACCATCTAAGATGGCTAAAACCTGGGACGCAAATCAAGTCTTCCGACTGATCTTTCGGGATCCGACGTTCTGGACATTCTCAGCGACGTGGTTCTGTCATGCTATTGGAGGGTTCGGGTTGTCGTATGTGTTGCCTACGGTTATTTTTGAGCTTGGTGTGTACTATGAGGTTTCAACTGCGCTTGCGATTCATCCTTACCGGGCATTCTACATAGGGTTCACGACTACCGCGGTCAGCAACGTACTTTCCATGCCACCCTCGCTGGCTACGTTCGTTCTGTTGAATATCCTCGGTTGGTTGGTTCAGATGAGGAAATGGAACCCGTATAGGGTTGCTGTTGGATGTAAGTACCTTTCTCCTTGTCCTTGTCCTCGAGCTTGAGGACCATGGACTACTGTCTATCCAGTTGTCTAGTAAACCAAACTGATATTGAATTTATTGTCAGTAGAACTCATCAACATCATCTGCTACACGCTTCTCCTCACCGTGAATGTAAGCTTTAATCGGTTTCTCCTGGGATCCACTTCGCTGCACTGACACAAACTCTACATCACAATTGCACTTCTCTTTCGTTTTCAACTCCTCGATCTCAGAGCACCACCATCCGTTATCTCGCACTCCTCATCTCCACCGCGACCGCAGGCTCGGTGTACCCAATTCTCTGGCCCAACCGCGTCAAAGCAGCTCATGGAACCACCGCAGCAGCCATCGCGATCGGGGTGACGAATGCGTTGGCGCAGTTTTCTGGGATACTTGGTCCGCAAGTGTTTTTGTGTGAGTTCGAGTCACATCCGGTTTTTCGCTCTTCATGTACTGACGCTGACGTTGCCTGGTTTTAAAACCGTCATCATCGTGCTCAACAATGTATAGCTGTGTATGGACCGACGTACAGAGTCTCGTTTATCATTTGTATTGGCCTTTTGGCTGGCGCGGTGGTTTTTATTGCGCTTTCGTTTCAAGTGGGGATGCCGATACTGGAGTCTCCTTGTCACTGCCAGACGATCCCTAGGTCAAGGACTGGATGGAGGTCGTGAGTACACGATTTTGTCCTTACCCATTGTCCTCCTACATAGTGCCCAACATAAAGAGTTTTGAATGATTCATCTCAAATTCTCAAGCTCGAACTCAAGAGCAGGTTGGTTATCATTATGTGCATTGTGTAGATAATTTCATTCGAGCGGAAAGAGGACACCGAACCGCAAACTACAAATTGAGATGAGTTTCTATGTACTGTAACTATGTTGTTGGTTGAGACGTAAGAGTATATACTGTATGCTGGGAGGCCATTGAGCGTGAGCGGAGCGTAAATCGTGACAGAGGCATAACATGCTAAGAACTGCAGAATGGGACGTAGCGACCAAAAGAGAACTTGAAGAAGAGCAGGTTCAGGCGATGTGTACAGAATCCAGATACAGTATGTACTGTGCGCGTAAACACCGCAGAGAGCAACAGCCAAGTGGCAACCGGTTTATATACCATGAATATATGCGCAGTCACAAAACACTGTCGACGGTTCTGGAATGGAGTTGCTCCATCGTGGTGACTTTGTAGAGTGAGGATACAGCGCAAGCGACGAGGACGAGATTTCGTGCACATGCAGATGTGATGAGCTGGGTGGATCGTATTGTGAGTCTTTGACAGAGAAAGAACAATCGCAGAGCATGAAGGTGGCTATTCTTCCGGGATGACTTCCAAGTCAGAGAGCCGTCGCTGATGCGATGGTCTGGGAGGGGATGAAGGCGGAGACAAAGGCGCACTATGATAGTACGGAGCTGGAGACGGATAGGGATACGATGAGATAGGAGTCGAATAAAGGACGTATGGCTCCTGTTCCTCTTCTTCCTCCGTGATCGAAGAAAGACTCATATTCGACGAATCTTTGAGCATCCGACTAAGCATAATCTCGTCTGGAACCCATTTCGTGCTCAGACTAGGGACAAAGGAAGCTTGGCGACGGTGGCTCGAAGTGGCATTCTTCCGTCTACGGCTCTTGTCGTTCTCAGACGACGACGACAATTTAGCCGCGTTGACCATGAAAGCACTTTGTTGAACCTGGTCCTGAACCCAACTCTGAACTCTGTCTTCCCTCTTTTCACCCTCGCGACTGTCCTTTTGGACAAAGGCGAAACGAGCACGACGCTGAGCTGGGGTCTCGACAAAGGGCTGCTGGCGATACGTGTTTGTGAAGGTGAATTGGTTGAGAGAGAGAGGGTTGGAGAGGTTAGAGAGGTTGGGAAGGTCAGAAGAGTGGCGAGGCGTGTTTGTGGTGGAGGTAGAAGACCAAGTGAACAGGTCACGAGCAGGAGACAAAGCGAGCATTCTGGATTTGGCTGGATCTGGCACAATGAGGGAGATATAAGTTTTTATATAGACCTCGGATGTGGGACTATGGCGACGAGAGACAAAGAGGTTTATAAGGAATTGCCATGGCTCCTTCACAGTTTTTGTGTGTCTGCGGAAGCGAGACGCGACACGATTTTGCCGAGAGCGTGAGTCAGCGATGTTATCAATCCCCAAAACTTGGATGACTCATTTATTCTGTCTTTCTTCTGACCAAGCGAGACCATTTCTCATCCGTTGACCTTCCGTATCTCTCTTCCTCAGCTCTAAGCCTCCCTCTCATTCGAGTCGAGCAGAACAAGTACCAGTTGCTATCACAAATGAAAGCCGGACTGCGGTTCGCATCGCGGCTGCGGCATAGCGATTCAATGATATCACGACTGCTACACTCAATGGCTAAGCAAGTTGAAATACGTGTATACTTATTCTTGCTATTCTTGATACATTTTTAGATCCTTGAAACCTCCCACTCTTCGGCACTTATCCATCCTAATGTACCCAAAATTCAGCAGTCGAGATGGTCATCGATAGGATCTACAACATATAAACAGAACAAAGAAGATATCTTTAGAGATGGAGAAGACGTACTGTTCATGATGATTGAGCAACTATGCCAAAATCAAAATCGTCATTCAACATGGACTGCGTGGAGAACCGCGAACAAACTGGTCTAAGAATCCTTGCCGATGACTGCGTCAGTGATTTGCAAGTTTTGGCCCCGCTCGAAGTTGTCCCGTTCAGAGATCGAGACAAAGATGCACTGACTCTGAGGAATCAGACCAGTCAGTCAGCATTGAACACGTTCAACCTCCGATACCCATGCTCACCGTGATTATTTTGCCGGTGACTTCGTGTTGGAAGAAGGATGTATCCTTTCATTCCAGCTTCATTTCTGAAAAGGAGGCGAGATATCCGGGAAGTATAATATGGTCCACAAACTCAGTATGGATAGCAAACCATTCCTCGTCAATCGTTGCGCGATAGCCCAGTTCGATAAGCATTTGGACCGCAGGAGCGGATGAAGGTGCTAGCTATAGGTATTCTGCTGCTTTTCCAGCCAGTCTGCCGTAAGAACAATCCACGGTCAAGAGCTCTCAGGTTTCCTTGGAATAACTAGTCAAACTGGTCCTGTCGAGCCTTAGGATCTGGAGAGTGGCTACACTCGTCGTCGTTGGGGAACAGGACGTAGACGATGATCCACCAAGTAGCATCAGACAGAATTTTCATGGCGGTGAAGGTTTGACCGTCGACTTCAACATTGTATTGTCGGTGCCCGAGTCGGTTTTCATACGATGATATGATGGTTGGATCCCAGCCCATGGTGGGGTGAAGGCCAGGGACAGGAAATACCGGATGAGTTCACGGTGGTCCTGTGAATGAAACCCCGAAGTCGATGCTTTCGCGTGTCGTGTCTACAGCAAGGTATAAGAACGACGTGCCTTGATCAAGTCAAAAGGTGTGGTCCTCAGTAGTCCTCAGTAGCGTTGCACAGCTGAGGAACCACAATCGCATGGTTCGGTTTTCTATGTTGGCTCCGAGAGTAAAGCGTCGACAGGGATCCAGTGCGAGTATTTCAATTTGCTTCATGCCATGCACAAGCTTAGAGACTCGGAAATCCTGTGAGAGCAGTAGGGCGATTCAAGCTGAAGAATGGATAAAGCCTTGAGACGCACATCGTTGGCCTCCGAGTTCATGCCGTCATTCACTTTGAGCTCCAATGAACTCGCAAGGTCTGCCCGTGAACATAAACTTTTCCGTTCTCTGGATGTTGAGGATTTTGCGAAAGGGTAGAGGGATCTCCGGTAACATTTTCAAGACACGTCGAATTTGCGCTGAGTTGGGTTCCCAAGTACTTGCAGAGTGAACGGTAGTTATGAGCGTATATAGTGGGTTCAGGCGAGTGTTAGAATTCAATATCAATAATCGTGGATCAAAAGAGGTGGTGGTTGAAAGTTAGGATCGAGATCATAAGTACCGGCGCTTAGAGGCGCTTAGTTACAAAAAGCGCGGTCACCTGCTTGTTCTCAGCAGTGTCGCGACGGTCGCGAGTTGTCATCCTACTTTTCTAATCAAAGTTTTTTCGATGTTCAGAGTATGTGTAACATTAATCGAGGAAATACAATGGCCAAATGGTCCCCACAACGAGTCAGAGACGATTACTTAGTGTACCTACAAGTTCGAATTCCCCATCCCATCATATCTCGTCTCGTAGGGATTGGAGTAGTCCCTCGGATTCTGGGAATCGAGCAGAGAATCGGCATTGAATATCTGGTATGGGACTGGCGGACGAGTGCTTAGGATATGTCACAGAACATTGAAGGAGAAATCTTACTTGAGAATATCTTTCATTGACGAGTCTTGCTTAGTAGTAGCTGCAACGTCTGTAGACGCCGTATGTTCGATGCGCAAAGCCCAAAGGATTGTGCATATGTCAATGAACAGCGCGTTGTCAGCGAGGTGACGGCCGACACAAATCCTGTGTTTGTTCAGTATTATACATATGATATTAGCAGCGGAGAAAGATGTAAAGGTATACATACCTCCTTCCAAAACCATACGTATGATGCCCATCTTCATTTTCGAACTCGGGTCGAAGCTCAAATCCAAGTCCTTTTTCGGACTGTCGAAGGAATCGTTCCGGACGAAACTCGTCGGCATCAGGTCCGTAGATCTCTTTGTCACGGTTGATAGACCTGAAGTGAGAATAACAATTCAGAGATCTCCCAAGGAAGATTACAGGATCGAAGGGACTTGCCATATATTCGCGATAACAATAGTATCCTTGGGGATCAGATAACCTTCATACCAATCGTCCTAGAGGAGAGATGATAAACAAAGCGCCTGTGCTAAGTGAGCTTTGACTTAACGCGTACCTCCATCAGAACATGAGGTACCGCCAATGGTATCGCTGGTTGCCATCTTAGAACCTAAGGGTTAATCGACACTGATTTGAGCTATATGCTTACTCGAACAGTGTTCAACTTGGGACGGACCTCTTTAACTATTGCCCTAACGTACGGGAGGTGCTTCATGTCAGCGAACGTTGGATTTCTTGATCGTCCTACAACCCGGTCTATCTCGAGCTGAGCTTCCCTTTGAACCTCTGGGTGGAGCGTCATAGCATAGAGGAAGAATGATAAAGTAGTGCTAGTCTGATGGCAGGGTTGAGATTATGAAGACATTATGAAAGCACATCGTCTCATGATACGCACGGTTTCTAGAGCAGCAACGCTGTTGGCAATTTTCTATCATTAGATCTCCCTTGGGTTGATGATGACATCGGCACATACGAAAGAGAACCAGCAAGCCATGTATTTTCAAAATCAGTCGACCCAATCGCTTCCTGACCATCTGCTAGCTTGACGCAGACGCTTGCTTGCCGTTGATCATTCTTCACCTGTCTCATACAAATTCTCATATTTCAGAGTTCCTCGATGGCGTCAAATAAATCACAGACACTGACCGCATCGTTGAAATAGTTTTCAAACGTGTATGAGATGCACTGGAAATCCCTTTGCGCCTCCCTTTTCCATTTCGCAATTGACGTAGGAAGACGGTCTAGTATCGGCATAAATTCTACGAGATGGGCCCCCGGATAGATGGCGTTGGTGAATCGATGTGCAATGTTGCAGAGGGTTTGAAGAGGATCTGAAGTGATATGGAGCTTGTCAGACGGCCTGATTTCGTGTGTTGGTGCTTGATTCTGTCGCGCTGCATCCAGTATCTTTTCTATCCTCCCAGAAGAGAGCAATTGCTTGCCATAGATCGCGGATATGATAATCGATGCAGAGCTACAGCATTGACATGAGGTATGGAGGCAAATGGTATGCTTTTCGAGTCCATACCTATTGATCTTTGCAATCAGGGAGCGGGAGTCGTCACATAACAGACCATGAGCAAAGATGATTGCTTCTTCAATCTGTAGAGGTTGATACTCTGTGCTGATCCGGGCGTTCAAAACGGCATGACCAGCACGTCGCAGGGTTTGCCACCTACGACAGTAATACAACGAATCAGCACTGGCATCTACAGGTTTCCGCAAGAAATCTGACATACGATTTTCCATATTGAGCGATCGACAACAACAGCTCAGAACCGAGATGTCGGGTTACAATACTCGCTGGCCTGTTCGAGTAGATCGCAGAACGACGGTCCAGAAGTTCTGTAGCTACGGCTTTGGTGTTGAGAACGACGATGTCCTTCCCTGCCATGTTCAAATACACAATTGGACCTTGTAGTATCGACGGCAAGTGAGAAGGTCTTCGTTAGTCCAATAGTATATCACAAACAATTTGTCGCATCCTACATACCGTACTTGGACTTCAATTTATCGAAAGTAAACCACAATGATTGCGACATTCCAAATTGGAGGACGTTTCCCAAGATAGGCAATCCACGAGGCCCTGGAGGGAGTGCGCGCCGATTCCATGCGCCAACCACTACTGTTCGGATGAGTAGTAGAGAAGCGCCAACAATGCTAGAGAAAATGAAGATAGTAGTTCCCATTACTGTAGATGGCGTGGTTCGTAGGTCGGACAATCTGAAACGAGTAACGGAAACACCTACTTAAAGATAGTAGAGTGAAGATGGCTCTGGTTTTCGTCGAAACCTCCTTGATCATTCCTTATATGCAACATTCATTTGTATACGAGTACAAATATGGTAAGGAGCCCTGGAGCCGGATGATAGAATTGACAGCGTTGTGCCGCCTTGTGTTCTAGCCTTGAGATGAGCAATTCGATTGGATAAATGTGCTCGTGAATCCTTGTACGCGACTTGCTATTGAAGAACCAAAATTTGGTGAGGCATGCCGAGGTGAATGCAGTAGACTGGTAGCGACAATTCCCGAATTTTTGACCCGATGAGTTTTGAAACAGAAAGTAGTCGGTGCAATGACCACAATATAGCAAACCTACTGATAAAGTCAACAGCCCCGAATTGACAGAGGGAAGAGACTTACGGGCGAGTATATGGCAAGATACTGTTAACGCTATGAAGTATATCCTTGATCTGCGATGACTCAATGCCTTGAAGGGTTATACTGAGGCAGAATTTGATTTTCGAGCTCACCACCAGCTGGCGTTTAGCCTTGTTTCCCATCCTCGTACATATCATAGAGGTTACCGCATAGATAGAGCCATGATAGAGCCAAGAGCTTAACCTTCGATGTCAATCACTGCGATTTCATCTCCAGTTATAGCTACACGCAGCAGCAGTTTTACGAGAGAGTTGGAGGATGATTAGTCCCTCGAAGCTTATGGGCACTACATTTCGAGCTCAAAAAATCCTTGTGGTCATGAACGGATACTAGGAACGGATGATTCATGAGCATTGAGTATCGCACAGAAAGTAATATTTCCACACCTATGTGACGATTTTATCGTGCTCTGGAAAGACCGCTTCATGTTCAAAGTACAATCTGAACGTATACGTGTGGGCCGCAGCCACATTGCTTGAAATCGCGAACCCACAACGGTGTCGTTCGAGATGAAGATGCTGATGCTCATCAAAGATAAGATAATATTACATAATTTCACCGTCAATTCAATCGTCACCCTGCCTTCTAACTTCAATATCTCTCCAGGCTGTCCTCTACATGCTACCAAAAGACTTACTCCTCTCATACGGGCTCGTAGGTCTATGATCCACGATTTTTTCCTCCTCAAATGGCCTTCTTCCAATTTGGAATCAAACGACGGGGTTCGCCCTTGCTGTTCAGCTCGACCAGAACCCTCCATCACGTTTCTACGCCTCGGGCATCCCCTCGTCGCTTCGCGCCTCCAAGCTTGGACAACATTGAAGAAGTCGAAGCGTACTGGGCTGGTGGCTTCCATCCCATATCCATTGGCGACTGCTTTGCTCAAGGGCGCTACAGAGTATTGCACAAACTAGGTTACGGAGGCTCGTCCACTGTCTGGTTAGCACGCGACCGCGAAGACTCAGGAAAACTCGTTACCCTCAAAGCTCTACGTGCTGACTCTTCAAGCACATGCAATCCTGCACTCATTATTCCTGATATCCTTCGAGCCGCCAGCCTTGACTGCTCTGGCATTCAACTTGTGGACGACCACTTCTTCGTAGAGGGTCCAAATGGCTCTCATTTATCTCTTGTCTCTCCTTTCGCTGGTCCAAGTATTCCTGTGATGCTGGATTGTCCAGGACGAGTTGCTGGAAGCAGGAGGTTACGTTCGGATTTGGCCCGGAAGGTGGCGAAGCAGATTGCAATGTCATTATATTGCATGCACCGCACAGGTGTAGTTCATGGAGGTAGGATCCACAGCTGCCAATGAATCTTATATCCGCAATTGACGGCTACGTCTAGATATAACCACCTCGAACATCCTCTTCTCCCTTTCACCGCACGTAATCACCGGATGGACAGACGCTGATGTGTACAATAACCTGGGAAGGCCCGAGACTGAACAGGTCAGATCACACGACGGAAAGCCCGGTCCTGCCAGCGCTCCAACAGAGTTAGTTGCGCCCATTGACAACGCCAATCTGATGAACTCCTCGTTGATACAAGAGAGCGTCATGCTTGCTGACTTTGGACAGTCCTACATGGTCGCCTCTCCACCCAAGGATTACACACCCGCCACACTCCCGAACTATTACTCACCAGAGGCACGTTTTGAGGGACGTGCGAGCTTCGAAGCCGACATATGGGCATTAGGATGTACAATCTTCGAGATCCGTTCAGGGTTTCCCCTCTTTTCATCATTCCTCGGCAGTGACGCGGACATACTCAAGCAGACGGTCGAGATACTAGGTCGTTTACCTGATCCTTGGTGGGAGGCATTTGAAGAACGGGCATTGTGGTTCGAGGATGATGGGGAGCCAAAGAATATACAGGATCAGGAAAGCGCTGGGGTCTTTCTGTATGCTTCCAAGAGCTCTGTTCAAGAGCAGCTTCAGTCTGTAGGCACACAGGACGAAGCACCATTGTCTGATGAAGGATTTATGTTTGAGAAGTCCGGAATTCGACTGACAGAGCGAGAGGTGGATCTATTGGCAGATCTTTTGGGGAAGATGTTGAAGTATCGTCCTGAGGACAGGATCGGAATGCAAGAAGTCCTTGTGCATCCATGGTTCACAGTGTTGGACTGATGTGCCACGATCGCGGTCGATCATTCTGAAGACGATCAGGTGATCGAGGCGCGAACTTGCACGCCAGGGCCCCAGCCGAGCCAGTCCGAGTCAATCCTGGATCTCAACTACCACCATCGACCCCTCGCTCTCCCTCACCATCGCCAACCTTTTCCACTTACCCCCACTCACTCACTAATCCTACTTCTCAATTTAGAGCCATTGTTCCATCTGAATTCCGTACAGTAGAAACTAGTAGAAAGCTTGTCGTGGAAGAGTTATCACTGGCAGCTAAAAATAATCATTATAGGTCTCCAGTTCATCCTCCAATTGGTCAATCCGGTTCACCGTGATATCAGCGGCGGGAATATTTACTGGTTCGCAGACAGTCAAATGGGCCTTTTGGGCGACTTTGAATATGCCCCTCGTCTAGATCCGGACTGTATAATTTTGCGTTCCGCCGGTGCGTTGCCGCGTTCCGGCAGAACGCAATCGAGGTATTTTATTTGCGTTCGAGTTCCGTTCGCGTTGTTAGATATGCGTTCGCGTTGTTAGATATGCGTTCGCATTGTTAGATTTGCGTTCACATTTATAAAAGTGCATTTTTATTGTTAGGTGTGTATTAGTTGTATGAATATTGTATCTATGTATATACTACATTTTTTAAAAATCTTGGTCTACCTTGCAAGGTGAGGGCTTATTGCTAGATCAAATTTTCAACCTCAAAAAATTGATGGGTTTTGGAATTCTATAAAAGCAACCTGTTTCAATTCTGATGCGCCTTTTCCCCCATTTTTCTGATAACATTTTGCAACAAAATGAGCTGGTTTGTAAGTAAATGCATTAGGCTCTGTCTTTTAGAAGTATGTGTAACTATTGACCATTCTATTTATTAGACCAAGCTTCGAAAATTCATTGCACAAGCCATATATCCTGGTTCTAATGATGAACTAGTCAAAAAAGAGACTGTACAGTCTACTCCACTGTTGTCCAATACTACTGGATTTCAGACTTTGCCAGTTTTTGATCAGAATGGTAAGTTCATGATATGATGTGCATGGATATACATTGTAATACTTAATACTTATAAACATAGGTATACAGATTGGCTTCCAGTGTGTTGCAGCACAGCCAAGTTCTGTCCCTGCTGCTATCTCTCTTCCAGGTCAACTACCATCAAGTTCCACTATCCCTATCCCTTCCCTTCAGCTACCTCAGACTAGCAAGAACTGGACTGAGCTTCCTACCTTAGATCTGTCCAACCCTGCTCCTCTCACAAAGTTCATTCCTCTGGACCCACAGCCACCATATAGCTGCGAATTTGACAATGGCATTGTTGCAACAGCTCTTTCACACCTGCCCAATGGTGAATGGGATTCATGGCCAAATGGTCGTTTCCGTCATCTGGAAAAGTGCCCAAATGCCCTGGCTCACCAAGGAATACTAGGCTGGACAGAGGACACCTTGGGGGATCCAAAGTCCACAGGTAACCTAAGTTCCATGGGTGGCCAGGAGACACCCCCCCATTCCTTGGTGATCTGAGGTACTCAGATTTGATCTGAAATTTCCAAAGGGATTTTTTGAAAGCCTAGAAAAACCCCCAGTAAACTATCCTGGATTACTAAATAGATCTCAGAGAAACTGGGTTTGCTGAAAGTCTTCAAGAGCAGACTAGAGAACTGCGAGGAGACCAAGAGTAGGCCTCTGCTCCTGAAAACTAGTTCCAGTATTCAAGAGATATCTCTAAGGTACTGGAAAGAATATTCAAGATAATATTAAGAATACAAGGAAGTGTCACCAATGTGCTATAGAGAGTTCCCAATATTCTCCAAAGGTTTCCTCATAGAATTAGAACCATACCCCAAGATAGTGCCAGTGTTCTCTGATAGATTTTTATGCAGCTACCTCACAATTCTAATATCTCCTAAAGTACTTTCCTAGAAGCCCGGCTTGACCTGGGTCAGCCTCAGGGTGCCCTCTGACACCCTCAGGGTGCCCTCTGACACCCTCAGGGTGTCCTCTAGATATCCAAAACTCAATTTGAAGTCTTCAGAAGTCTTTCCAGCATATTCCAAAATTCCATTACATACTTCTAACACAACTTCAGCTTATTCTGGACAATTTTTCATCATGCTGTAGATCATATTATAGGTATCTGGCAAAGTCCTTGTATAGCCTGTAATTTTCCATTGTCATCCCACCTTGCTCTCACTATTATCTCACAATTACCTAGTAGTCTTCCATAGTCATCCCAGTGTACTCTCATTATCTCCTGATCAAACATAAAAGTCCTTCATGTTTCTTCCAGCACATTTCCACTATCATCTAACATTTCCCTAGTAGTATTCCATAGTCATCCCAGTGTACTCTCATTATCTCCTGATTAAGCATAAAAGTCCTTCATGTTTCTCTAACATTTCCCTAGTAGTATTCCATGGACATCCCAGTGTACTCTCCTTATCTCCTGATTAAGCATAAAAGTCCTTCATGTTTCTTCCAGCACATTTCCACTATCATCTAACATTTCCCTAGTAGTATTCCATGGACTTCCCAGTGTACTCTCATTATCTCCTGATTAAGCATAAAAGTCCTTCATGTTTCTCTAACATTTCCCTAGTAGTATTCCATGGACTTCCCAGTGTACTCTCATTATCTCCTGATTAAGCATAAAAGTCCTTCATGTTTCTCTAACATTTCCCTAGTAGTATTCCATGGACATCCCAGTGTACTCTCCTTATCTCCTGATTAAGCATAAAAGTCCTTCATGTTTCTTCCAGCACATTTCCACTATCATCTAACATTTCCCTAGTAGTATTCCATGGACTTCCCAGTGTACTCTCACTATCATCTAACATTCCCATAGTAGTTCTCTATGGGCATCCCAGTATACTCTCACAATCTTCCGATTAAACCTAAAAGTGCTTCATGGTTCTTCCAACACACTTTGACTATTCTCTACCGTGCTCCCACTATACTGCAACACATCTCTAGCTTATACCAGGAAGTTCTCACCCTGCTTCACACTCCTCTATAGTTTATCTATACCATTCGGAATTCCGTTCATAGCCTGTGAATCTTCGAGATTAAATCATGATATATATTGTAATGATAGGAACAGGTTATTGAACAACAGAAAAGCAAACGACATGGAAAAGCGTCCACTTCTAGTAAGGCAATTATGAATGACTCGACTGGGACTCTTCCTCTGCAAAGCGCTCGAGGGCATTGTAGTCGTATTTCTCGGAAGGTATGACGGTCTTGCCCATTGTTCTATGCGAAGACATTACAGTGAGCACTACTGATCAAAGGGCAAGAGAACGTACATCATCTCTCTATAGAGATACTCCTGTAAACGTTTCGTGTATTTCGGAGAATCTGTCTCCATTTCGGTCAAAGTCCCCATGACTGCGGTGTAACTGGATGCCATTCGTTGTGAACCAACCCACCACGTATGAAAGGGTACACTCACTGGCTGCTGAGGACGCCGGCAGCAAATGGTATTTCTGTTTTGTAGCCAGCCGCCCACTCTTTGATAACATGGCCTATCTTAATGTTGACATTTTCAGCGAACACCTCATACATGAAAGGAAGAGGGTGGCATACCAGGACTGCAATCATAGCGATTAAGGGGAGGGGTATGCGCTTGTCGGCATTCAGCTTAGCCACTAGGCGCTGATCTTGCTTTGGGTTCCCTTCAACAAAATACCCTCGAAGAATCATAGCCATCAAGTTGGATCGAAAAGGTAACTGTGGTCGATGAACAGTTCGAGCCTGGTTGCATGCGGGTATGAGAACAATCCCAGAAAACAGAACGACGACTATACCTCCAGATTAACGTCATAATTGTGGTATCTCCGGCCCTCCAGTAGCCATGTAACGGATGATATCTGAACAGCGATTTAGTAACCTGACCGTTTGTCATCACAGCGCTAGACTCACGACTTCTGGCGGGGTCATTTGGCCCGGTATGTTGAAAAACTGGCTGGTCCGTATATGAACCTCCTTCCCAATATCTAAACGTATGGCACAGATACCATAAGACATCTGAGTCTTGGAAGTGAACAATACCATCTGCAGGAGAAGGTGAGCACTTACAAATTTCCTGAACTCGTCCAGAGTTTCAGGATTCGATTCGATCTTGCGGAGCGAGCTAAGATAACCAACGCCCCTGCGCTCAGCGATCAACTTCGCCAATTCCTCCTTGAACATGGACCACATAAACGTTGAGTCTTCTGGGCAAAGATTGACTAAACAGGTGGCCATTCTCGTGGTCCTCTTAGCGAATATCGCCAATCGCGGGTTGTCAAAATCTGATGCGCGGATTTTGCTTGAGTGAGATTGATGAGTCTTGGAATCCTGGCTTGTTTCGACCTCCTCGATCACAACCTAGAGCGAACATTTAAAAGGAAAACAAAACGACGAAACTCATTAACGTACACTATCATCGTCTTCTTCTTCATCGTCATTCTCGTGTTCACTAGCATGCGCGAGTCCTTCTGTCGCCGTTGCGACACCTTCATCTGCCTCGGGTTGGGGGTCCTCAGTGGTTCCCTTCCGTTTTCCTGGTAGAACATCAGAAAGAAACTCGAGTTCCTCCATGTCATCTGCCGAGAACGTTGAGTGGATAGATAGATCTTGAAAATGAAACGGGCCGGAAAGTCAACGCGATCTTAGGGGACTCACTTCGGCTGGAAGCCTGAGGGGCGTATTGGCTCCTCAAGGTTTGGAGAATGTTCCCGACGTCTGCTTGCGCTTCTGATGAGTTTTAGTCGTGAATGGAATGACCTTCGTACCATGACTTGTGCTGGGTTGTACATTCTCTGAGATGAACGCGCAATCAACATTAATGAAACATAGAGAGGGGCCAGGGTTGTACCTTTAGTCTTGCCTTTTCCAGCTCCACTGCTAGTAGTGGACTGAGATTTGGAACTACCGTTGGCATTGGAAGAACCTGTGTTCATGACTGGCCGAGTGGGTACTACCTTTAGTTTCTTAGACTGCGTCCCAGTCTGAGAAGGGGAGCGTGAACGTTTGGTCATGAGTGACTGAGAACAAGGAAGGCAGAGGACTTCGGAGGAATGTGGCCCTTTATATAAGGCAGAATAATCTGACTCGAGAGGACTCGGGCTTGACTCGAGCAATGACTCGGAGCAATGACTAATCAAGCTTTGACTCCCGAGTCCCTCCAACTTGAAATCTCTGACACAGCCGATCTGGGACGCGAAATTGACACCCCTCAGTAGTTGTATGGACTTGGGATTAAAAAGAGGGGCAAAGAGTGAGCTACAGATGATGAGCGGAGGTGGCGAAGCTAGAAAAAAAGATCATAAGTGAAGAGAAGGAGAAGGGTAGGCGAAACAAGTTGCAGGTCAGATCAGACAGTACGATAGTCGCGAATATTGCTCGAATGTAGATCTTCCAAGAATCACATCAGCAAAACAGACCGAATGTTGTGATGCACCACAACGCATCGTAGCGCATTGTGGGCTACGTACACTGGCGAGGCTCTTGAGACGGCGCGAGGTTGTGAATCCTCGTAAGGTAATGC
Organism: Lentinula raphanica; assembly: GCA_027919835.1. Classification (NCBI taxonomy): domain Eukaryota; kingdom Fungi; phylum Basidiomycota; class Agaricomycetes; order Agaricales; family Omphalotaceae; genus Lentinula; species Lentinula raphanica. The sequence goes on along the minus strand of JANVFP010000004.1, from coordinate 1,457,987 downwards.
GAGGTCTTGTAATGCATTATATGAATCTATAGAGATATATGTTAGCTCTTGCCTTGTCAATCGATCAGTTCTCTCAATGCACACAGATTTTGCGACAAATAAAACAGCAATATAATACATGGGTGCAGAAGCAACTGAAAGCGCAAGCAGAAAAGAACAAACCATGATGGAAAGGAAGCTTGATTCAAACCCTGACAGTGGCACGCTTCGCATTCCTTGCCTTTCGTGCTGTGCGAGCCATCGATGTTGTTGGAACAGTGTTTTCCGGCATTCTCTCCGTTGTTTGATACATCGACGTCGTTGTTTTCACGGCCAGCCAAGCCATCTTTGTGGCCGAATACTTTCCTGGAAGTGGGTTAGAGTCCTAAAGCATCAATGAATTCAAAACCACTCACTTGTTCCAATACTTTGATATCGAGACGGATTGCTCATCTTCAGGAAACTCTTCAAAATAGTCGACGATTTCATTGTAGAAGTCTTGATAGTCGAAATGGCCATCTGATACATTCCATTTTTCGACCGCGGGAAGAGCGAAACGAGCCTAATGTGAAGTACTTTTGTGAACCTTGCACTCAAACCGCTTCGTGAAATCTATATATAAGCTATAGTTAGAGAGTTGAGGATATCGACAACGAGCTACTCACTTTGCGAAGGGCATTAGCCAACTCAATCTGACCTCTCGTTGTATGCACTTTTTTGAACAGGTTACCAAGAGCTGGCGCTAGGACTAGAAGTTGGTCCCAAGTCTTGAGGAGAGACTCGTCGACATCATCAGGCCTAGCCTATGCCCATTGGTAGAGAGACAGTACAGTCAAATAGTGTGAACGTACTGATAATCAGCTGATAATCAACTTCGAGTGACTCGAACTTTGTCGCCTCGATGGCTGGGATGTTGAAAAATGGGTTGATTGAGCAGATATCCCAACGACCAATCTTGTCCATTGGATCTACGCGCCGTTTTCTGTAGAACAAGGAAGGATCAATGAGGGAGCAACACGAAGTAGGATTCCAGTGGGATGATCCTGATTTGTATCTATTTCTGGTTCATCTTCAGTAGGCGTCGTGTCGGTACTAGGAGGCTACATCAGAAGACTTTTCTGCATTGTTATTGTTACTTGAGGAATCGGAAGAGCTGTCGTTGTCAGAAGAGCCGTCGGTGTGGGAGGAGCTTGAGCTTGAAGGTGAGTGTATAATGCCTCCTGATTTAGGCTTGATAAGTTGAGGACGAACTCGAAGAGACACTCGAGGCCTTTTATGATGACATTGAGAGGGCTTGATAGTTCTCTTTAGGGATGGCGTGAGTGGAAGAACTTGGGAAGAACGGAGACGAGCGTCAAACTTCCGGCCTCAGTAGATTACATAACAACTCTGGCTACCGTCGCCGCTCGCGTCTTGAGCTTGAGAGCTTATTTGAGTAAAAATTATTGACATAAGTCGCGTTTGGGTAGACTTTCAACCGTACTTCCATCCAATCAATGCCCGAAGTTACATGCAAAACCTAATGAATTTCCGTGAACTTACATCCTAACAACTCTCACAGCACCTCTCGACACCTTGTACACCTATTTGGTAACCCTCGCAATACCTCCTACGCTTTTCCGAATACCCTCGCAATGCCTCGTACAGCAACGTACACCAATCGAATGACCCTCGCGAAGACTCACACTGATGACCCATCATCGCACAGCATTGCAAACGATCACATTTATATGATCTACCCTCATGATGCTTCGGGAGCGACTTGAATTCTTGCGATGCACCACACGATATGGTCCCTTTTGCTGATTGACAGATGACCATCTGCCCATAGCATGGATGTAGCATGGATGATACTCTCCAAAACGCCCAAGCTTGTGAAGAGAGTAGCTTCCCGACATGCACAGAATGACCACCATACCCTGATTCAAGGACAGGGAAGAAGTGTTTGTCGTCGGATCAGGTCCTAGCTGGGAGAGAACCATCTTCTTGTAGGACTAGCTCTGACCTAGCGCCATGGTGTGAGTGACATGGAAGGGGAGAAGACTGGATCAGAATCATCATATCGTCGAAATGAGAACTGCTTCTTCAAAGTGGACTTCAAACACTTGACGATAAATTCTCCAGAACAATGGCACCCATAGAACATGCAGGATAGGGTGGCAATAGAGAGGAGATTGTCGTATGAACCTGAAACGCAAAGGCAGCTTGCGTTTGACTGCATCTGCCCTAACCTTCCGTGACCCTTTGATTGCCGTGCGGACGAGTGCGGGACCTCCATTCGAAGCATATTCAGGATAAAGGTCTTTGAAGAAGTGTTGAGCAGATAAGTATTTTAAAACAGTGATGTAATCACGAGTTCCGGTCCTGTAGGCTGACACTCTCTCTTTGAGGAAGGAGAGAAAAGCTACTGGATGGGTCACCTTTGATCCATCCAGAAGATTCACAAAGACTGCCGCCACCGTGTTGTCAGCAGATCCCTAGGCGGGTCAAATTCGCGGATGCGGAAGGGAAGGGAATGCGGAAATATTCAATCAGCAGTCGAGAGAAAAGATCCGCCCAGATGTTTTCCTCTGCTGAGAACTGTCTGACTTGGAATCCAATGCCTGTCTGAACGATGATTCCGAGTAGAGCAAGCAAGGCATGAACGAAATCGACACTATGGCAGAACAAGAGCACTCGTCTGGGAGGAGTAAGTTCGGAATGTGCAATGAAAGTTTGTTTGCCCTATCAGATAAGACGACGAGTCGAGAGACCGTTGAGACCAGACCCGAGGGACGTTTGGTGAACGAGAGACATGACTGTCATCAAGATGAAAAGCGCTTGTGATATCTCTCGCGAACTTCATGATTCGCGCGGATTTGAATCGAAGGTCGTGAGCAAAAACCCGAGACAAGTTAGAACTGATGGATTCAAGATTGTTCATCGGTGAAGATAGGCCTGAACGACGCCGTTCTTCTAAACTCTCTTCCATTCCGACTCCAAGGTTTTCTAGCAGAGAGGGAATCCATTTTGACCAAAGCATAACCTCCCTCGAAATCCTTTCCTTCATCTCAGTGGTCGTATCCCGGATCGATACCTGGACACGTATTCGTCTTTGGGAATGAGTTATCGAATGAAACTAGGAAGGGGCTCAACGGAAGAGCTCGACTTTGGAATAGAACGATAAGGGCGTCGAAGTTCTGGTGTTTGGGCTAGAAACGTTTGGTGCAAAACGTCTCGTCGATGAAATCCCGGTCGAAGATGGATAATCCCGAATTGGGAAGACTATCCAAAATCAAAGACGGTATACTTCCGGCATCAACATGGATAGCTTCAAGTTCCTGGGTGAAAAACATCTGCATTCCCGGACACCGTGTCTTTTCTGGTACTAGAATCGGCCGTTCCGGATATCAGGCCTCCTTCTGTGCCTTGTTGTCTGGCGCCTTCTCCTCCTCCTCCATTCGTTCTACCTTCTCTAACGGTTTCGAATATTCGGCGTCTGAGATCTTTGCACTGTCAACCACCTTCTGGCAACAAGAGGAAACATTTGTGACAATGGCATTCCCATCAGCAAGTTATTTGAGTGCGAGACGGCGAAGCAAAAAATGGACGCAAAAGCAACGAGTAATTATTTGAACGAGGCCAGACTGCAGGAATATGAGAGGGCGAAGAAAGGAGAGTGAAATATTCGCGTACCCCAGATATCAACAACCGGACGATGGTGGCAGTGAGGAAAGAGCCGCCCGTGAACCCTTGCCTCACAAACCTCTTGTTAAAACTCATGACAAGTGAGACACACAGCCGACGTAGAGGTTTGACGAAAGCGATAAGAAATTCAGCGCAGAGGCTGGAGAAAGCACGTGAAACGAAGTAGCGGAGGCCTCTGAAAACGCTCACTAGCGGCGAGCGCTCACTAGCGGCGAGCGCTCACTAGCGGCGAGCGCTCACTAGCGGCGAGCGCTCACCCTCACATCGACCATTCTAATAAATCGTCTGATAAGCATATTTACTTTGGAGATTATTGACAAAGAAGGAGCGGCATTCATCGAGGACGTTTTCCGTTGTCCAATCTGGATCCCAAGTAGCCTTACTAGGGGTGAGCATGCAACTTTGGCGGATGTTGGCAAGTGGAATGATAGCTCCTGCAGAGAGAGAATTGACATCCTTTGGGTAGTCCACTCGATACATTCCAGTTGAGTCCTCTGGAGAATTCCTGAATGGTGTGAACCAATTGACATAGGCGAGTGCTTCAGTTGGCCAATGAGGAGGAGCTGGCTCCGGATCTCCGTCGCGATTGACCGTGGACGGAAGACGGAAGATGATCCTAAGCCTTGCCACTCGACAGCCTAAAGTTACTGATCAGATAAGCTCCAGTAAAGAAATCGCAGGCTGCTTAGTACCTTTCACAGCGGTAGACTGAGCTTCGTCCGTGTTCAATACAATGACTGTATCAAATCTTGGAACAAGCGCCTTTCTCCAGGTTGGAATTGCCTTGATGATTTCCCTGGGTACTTCAGAACCATCATCGAAGATATCGGTAGGCCTAAGTTTGAACTGATGCCATATGTCAAGCGTCGTGAATGGCGTGTGTCCTGCCAACGCTTCAGCTTTGGTCCCCCGCTGGTCGGTAGGAAGTAAGTCGTTGAGAAACAGCTTCAGGTGGGCTATGAAGCCCGGAGATAAATGTGTTAGAACAATTCGAGATAGAGATTTCCGAGGTTCTGCAGGAGTTCTAGTCAACGTGCAGGAGCCGGGAACCACGCGGGTATTTTGTGCGGCAGGTATACTTCTGGCTGGCCTGCGCACCCTGATCTCCATTTCCTCGGCATCCCCTGAATGTCCATAGTCTTCCAAATCTGTGCCAAGTATACCGAATTCCTCTTCATTCACCTCGGGGACCTGATCCTCGAGCCAAGACCTAAAGAAATCATACGAGGCGATCTTTTCCTGTCTGTCAAGCCACCTAACCATTTGCGGAAAGTGGTCTCTCTTGTTACTAGCCCTCCAACCTTCCTTTGCAAAATCGATGTGCAGCCGCTCGAACATCTCTGTATTTGTGTTATCCAAAGACCCGATCCATCGGATAGAATCAACATAGTGGAGGAGCGAATGAAACTTCGGTATGTTGAACTCCTCTCTGACTTTCTCTTGGATGAAGTAGGATCGATGGTCGTGCCATGTGTTCAACTCTTGGAGCATGTAGCTGAGGGTGTCTTCATCATGAGAGGGATATTGAGCGAGATGAATGAAGTGAAGCAGACTCCGACAGGCAGTGATACCACGTGGGTGGATTTTCCCAACAACGCATGAAAGAATTATGCGGGTGATATGCTTTCGTTCGACACCTGAGACTTGAGACAGGCCTGATATTCCATTTTTGAAATGGCGCACTCCTGAGGCAGGAGGGAGGCTGCAGATCCTCTGATCCAGTTCCTCCTCAGTCATCACCTTTTGAACCCAAAGGACTATGTATTTCAACACGCCTTGATATAACTGATGAAGTACATCGGGAGCGATGCAACGATGAATGTCTGTTAGGGGAAACCCAACCCAAAAAGGTTGATAAGCACCCCCAGCCACATCCTGTTTCATGCACAGTTTGTGGACGGCTGTGGAGCCAGAGCGAGGATTCCGCTTGGCGGTCGAACGAGCATCATTGATGACCCCTTCAGTCCATGTTTGTTTGCGGGGGGCACCAGGGGTACGTTCCTCTAATTCTGTAGCCTTGCGTTGACATTTGGGGCATGTACCATACTTGGAGCAGGTCACCAAGCATTGTTCAGGATAGTCGGCGATATAGGCAGCAAGGATCGGGTAAACCTTCCTTACCGCCCCATCTCCTCCCACCAGCTCTACTCCTTCCCCTGCAGGATCACCGGCTTCCTTCAGAGGTTCAAGGACTGCGGCCATGGACCTATGAAAAATTTCGTAGGTTCGAACTCGAAGCGCCTGTTCTGTAAAATTTTTCTTCGCCGGCTTGTCTACGGGAAGATATGCGATGAGAATGCAGGCCCTTGCGTTTGGCTTGTTTCTAAGAGATTTTGGAATGTTGCCGAGCGTAAGATAGACAGGGTAAGCGGTTTTGTTGCCCGAGAACTGTGTCAGCTGAGTCTTGTCGGAGGCGATGATAACTGGCGCTATGGTGCCACCTCTAGGTACTGCTTTCTGAAGGTAAATTTGAGCAGAAAGTTGAACGGATATAAACTAGAGCATACCTGAGCGGCCCTCCAAAGACCTCCTGTCCACATCTCAGAGAATATGCGTTCGTTATCGGTCGGTTTGTGCTTATTACGAAACATCTTTGCCGGCTTGTAGACAAGATCCTTGGCCAGAGCGGGATCGCCCCAGAGCGCTCTGATAGCTTCAATAGGATTTCTATGGCGCACGATGAAATGTTCATCCGGCCGATCTTTAAACGACAGTCTCTTTGTGAACCATTGTCCACGAGTGGCCGGAATTTCGTCCACTAGCTTCAACATGGATCTTGCATTGTGAAAGGACAAGCCCAAGCGTTCTTTGACCTGAAAGACCCATTAGAATATGACAGACACTATATGTCTGAATCACAACTTACCATAGGAACTTTGAGCAAGCGGTTCAATGACTTTTGAGAAATTTTCTCCTTTACGGCCCACTGAGCAATTTCCCAATCAAGACGGCTGCTGAAAGGGCGATAGGATTGATCAGAAGTATCGTCGACACCGAAAAGAGACTGCCAGTGATTGTGGACGGTAGGTTCGTGTCTCAAAATTTGTCCGGCAGAATCATCCCAATCGGTGATCCGCAAATCTTCATCATCATCGACCAGCGTGCGCCGGAGCGAGGAGCGAGGCTCTGGAAAAGGCCGTTCAGACCCGCTTTCTTCTTCTTCTGCGACACCACGTATGTTAGGGTCGGGTAGGGAATCAAATACTTTTATCACATCTTCCAGATCGGCGTTATCCAGAAGTTGATCGATTCTGTCAGAAAGAGATTCTGCATCATCCTTTGAGTCAATCGGTTCCGGGGGCTCGCTGATAAGGCTTCCTTCGTCGTCAGATAAGGGATCGTCAATGACCATGTCTCTAGATGAGGGAAGATCATCGGCGTCAACGTCGTTTGTGAAGAAATCAAGATCATTGGGAGCAGGCTGATCCAGGAGGGATGCGGCAACCCCTTGAACGGTGTCCGCGAAGTTTTTTGTTAAAGTCTGTCTTTGTTCAAAGGCGTACTGCTGATGTGACAGATCCTGCTTCTGGCGTATATGGGATGCGCGGTCCTGAACCCGTTTGAACGTTCGATCGCACACGAAGCATTGGAAGCTCATGACTGTTTGAATTCGATACGGAAGTTGGAACCAGCTGATTAGTTGGAAAGTGAGGCTCTACAGGATAGGAAGTATCTTGCAGAGAATGACGAAAGATACCAGTTCTGTTCAGGATAGTAATTAGTCGACAATCGTAAAGATATAGGAAAGTGGCATTGCCTACTGATAATGTTCTGTCGAACTTCCTTTCGTGCCTAGGATACACCAGCGATGAGAAACAGCTAGCTTTGGTCATATGGAGAAAACAGACTCGGAGACCGTCATACGCGGCTTTGAACGAGGCTTTGAGCTCGTTGGAGAAACGGGACGCTGGGAGCACTTAGCCAAAAGACAACTGCAGGCAGCATCAGCATTACAAATACCGAACAGATACAGTGAAATCTTACTTCGAGGATCGTCTTCAAATCGTCTTCATCTTCGGATAATGGATTCCTCTTGGGTCCAAGTTCAAGTTGGGAGCATATGTAACACTCGTGATGTTCCGGCAAATGAGGTTCCGAATGCCTAAATAAGCCGGAATAGCCACGGACAGAGAAAAAGGACCTCAAAATATCTCTGTATATTTCAAGCCTCCACAAAGAGTTTGGACAACCTGCATGGGAATAAACTTAGAGGCTAGAGCAAGTGTGAATGCTCCATGCCATCGCATAGCTTTGATATAGCTACCGAGGAGTTTTGAAGTTTACGTTGTAAAAGCAAAAAAAAAATGAAGGAGCCTTGAAGTATGCCCGTTGCGAGAATCGAACTCACATCACCCAGACAGATATTAATCGAGTTACAACGCGAGAACATATATCGGGTGCTTTACCTTTAAGCCAAACGGACGTCTTTAGTTCAAAGTCTGATTGAGAATAGGACCTCATTAGACAATCATTAGACTTCGACCAGTCTCCATCGCTTGAATTAATTTCGTTCCGCTGAATTTAATACTACTTAGTACATCTTCTTCCATAATGTGTGCACGTAGTATGCCGGTACGGGTCGCTGATGAGACAGAGCGGTGTCGAGGTGACGGACTCTTGGTGCGAAAAAAACAGAAATTCAATGAGATTTGTATATAGCTCATTTCTCAATCCTAGACCGTTTGCATTAGCAGCGCGAGAGCTCACGTACTGAGCCACGGTGTTGCAGTGTTTGTAGAACCTGAAGGAGGACGTCCTTACGCCGGTGTTCGTTGAGAAGGAGTACCTAGTTTGCTATGAGAAACTTGACCGCGAATGAAATAATGACCACCTACCAAAGATATCTTGTGAACTCGGTCGATGGAGTGAGAATAACAGAATTCTGTTGCATCGTAGTACTTCAACTTGACGACGGCGTCGTATGCTTACATCCCTGGAACAAGTCAACCCCAAAGAGCAATGATATCGTCGGTTTCATAGTAGTAGATGACAGAGGCGACAATTCGTTCGTGAGGCTGATGAACGTAGAGTTTGAAAGAAACCTTCCGAAAGAAGAGCCACACTTTCCATATGCCAAGACCCTTCGTACTTCCGTCCAGGGGACAAGGTGTAATTGGCGGCCTGTACGGGGAGTATTAGCACAAAATCTCCGGATGGGAGATTCTAAACCTACTTTCACGATGACCTTCAAATCCTGACCTTTGTATACCTCAGACGCCACAAATTCATCTCCAGGCTCGTAGAAGCTTTGTTTCCTCGTCTTCTAATATCCTCCTTCATCTTCTCCGCGTTCTCTTCGCGTTTCTGAGCATCCTACGTTGAAGCACGACTAGCAAGAAATTCGTTCCACATCTCTCTGGTGAGCACGAATTCGTTCCCTGTGACAGATACCGACGTTACATCCATCGTACGACTAGGAACATCGTTATACTCATGAGATACAAATCGTCTTTTGGACTAACACACCTGACGATGAAGTTTTGAGGTGGTATTTACGCCTCGCTCGTGGGCATGGTCTTCTCGAAATGAGGTAGAGCTTCCTTTCGAGTACCCTGCACAGGCTCAGATATTGGTCTCTCGTATCAGTCCATTGATTCAAAATTGGATCTGAAGAGACTTTGAATATCGAGGGGATCCAAGGAAAAGCAGATGTCATTTCGACCTTGGTCAAAGTTCCAATCTAGGTTCGGCACTTGTTATCAACGTCGTCGACTGGAGGGAGTTTGACTCCGGGAAGAACGGAGGTAGTACCAGCGACATAAGGATCTATTAGAATATACGAGATGTATCTGTGATGAATAGAAGGCTTATATGCAATTCATTGAGTGAACGCACATAGTATAGGGTCGATGAGGTCTTGCACCGAGTTGAAGGAAACGAGCTAGATGGGATGGGAATTGAGACGCACCTTTCCAAGAGAATGCGGGTGGAAATCGGGAGGCTCAGTCATCCAACTCACGTACCAGCTACGACAGAACTCTCAAGATTTCAAGCAGTGTATCACAAAACCCAGGCTGAAACCTTGGTGCACTGAATCCGGTACGAGACCGTCTGAAGCTTAGGTTCATGCAGCGCGTATTCTGAGCTGCGAGCGTATTTCAGTGCATTTTCAAAGTCACCATCGATATCGCTAATAGGCATGTGGTGCTTGCTACTCAGGTCGTGTCCGACAGCATCTATGTAGTATGATTTCTCGTTCAACTTTTCGCATTTGTGATCTACATCGCAGCTCGCTGAGCGCATAAACTCGGAGAGATGAAAGGAAGCCACTTACTGAGTTACCTCCGCTGCCTCTCCTTGTAGCACTGTAGAATCGAACGGAAGGAGTTCTGCCTCTGAAGCCTATCTCAGTACGAGTTCATCGCTCCAGATGTTTGGCTCCCATTCATTCTTATCCCGCACAGCGATGTAAGATTAGATCCTCCTTCATGGGTTTTCTAGACGTACATATTGGCCGTATTTTTCGAAGAAGGGTTTCGAGAGCACGTGGTCGTTTGCGGAGATTGGGACATGATGATGATAGTACGAATGATAAATGATGGCATTTTGTGGCGCTCCCCACGTTCACGCAAAAAAAACGACGCTGAGGAGATATTTGAGCCAATGAGAAGGAGAGAAAAATGTGCATACCACTATAAGCATCCGTGCAATATCTTTAGTTTCTACATCATCACACGTCCCCACCATGGTTTTGTATGCGGTATGAGCATCATGGGCCTAACACACTTCCGTTAACAGAGAAAATAGCACGAACACCGTAATACTTAGCTTAGATTTTATTTGCATATGTTGCAAGTTTTGTGGGATTTCGGTATTCGCAGAGCGCTGTGTGTTGTTCTAAACTATACTAAGGTTTGAATATATGGTGTATATGATCCCCTTACTATAACTGATGAGAGTCAGTAGAAAATTTCGAGGAATTAAAGAAATATTCACCTCACGCCGTCGATGACCTAACGAGGAAAGGACGAATAATCGTCATCCAATCGTATAAAATTTTCGATGTGTTTTTTTCGGCCTGGAAGGAACGTTGGCGATGGGATGCTCGAAGAATGAGGAACGTACAATTAGGACAGTAGTCTTTGAGAAGGTCAGAGCATTCGAGCTCCAAAGATAGATGTGCCCAGCGACTCTGCCAAAGTGAAGTCAGTGTCAAAATCTCGATAATGCTCAATAACTTGACTCACTTGCTCGACGCCTCCTCGTCGTAGCAATAGGGTCCATCCAGATCCGATGGTCACAAGGACACTGCCGTTCCCTCCTCCTCCGTTCGAAATCGCGAGACATCCCAATTTTCCATCGGCGACCGTGTTCGACGAACGCATACAAGTAACCCGGTCCATCTGCCGACGAGGTTGGGCGAGCTCACCGAAACGCGTAAAAAGCGCGCAATATGAGTTTGGGTCGTTTGGCCATTGACTGGGGAAGGTCAGAGAGCTGGTTAAGGAAGAAGGATGCTTGGGTTGTGAAGAAGCACTTATCGGGTGGATGAGGATGTGGAAACGATGTGAGGACTGAATCCTTGAGTTTGGACCGTGGTAAATGGGAAGGGTTTTCGCCTGCTACTGTCGATGAGATCAAGATGAATAACCGTTTGTGATCATTTGGCTTGAACGACGAGGACTGAGAGACAAACACAAACAAGAAAAATGAATCATATAAAGAAAGACAGGGTTGAGGAGTAGAACAGGAGAACGAACGAGGGTTTCATGGGCAACAAAAACTGCAGCTAAAGGTAGGAAAACAGTCGATTTTTCGCAGAACGATAGTATGCAAGCTACTACTTTTTCGACGATTTTTGGACCTCAATGTTGCGACATGAGCGGTCCCGATACGAGGCCTTTCGCTGGGAAAAATTGTAACGAGACGTTGATCTCATTCTGGATGTGAGCTACACTCACCCTCAGTTTCCTTTGACAATCCTTGTTCGATTGTACATTCCTCCCCGCTAAGTGGTGATCGGGGTTGGATCGGGGCGGGGCTTCTTTTGGCACCGCCACCTTGTACGGATCACGACGAAGACACCGATACATATCCTTCTCTTGGTTTGAGAAATCAAATGAGGAGCATTGAAAGTGGAATCTAACCTGATTCCCGTGCATCGAGGTTGTAAGTGAGCAAGATACCAGCAAGTCGCTCAATCTCGGTGATTGCGACCCTATGTCAACCGTATTCGGCGCTATGGAATACCGCAGTGAACGCGATTTTTTGTCACCAAACTCATGCAAAGGAGTTCCAGACGGTGTAGAAAACATTGGTCGTGTTCGATCCGTCCTACGACAATCCACGTCGATACGATGCCGTTCCTGTAATATGTATCTAGTAAATTTAAAGAAACAGCGAACGAAGTCAAAGTGGCTTGCGTCAATGATCGGGTCTTTCGAAGACCTCAGCAATCGGTCTTTGAGGTCGTGATATCGTTTTCTGGATCGCTTCATAAGCAGGAAACAACAAACATGACAAAAAAGCATGCCTCTTGGCTTCCCAGTCCTTGTCCCGCTGCTCTCCAGTTACGTCCCATTCCAGTACACCCAATATAAAAGGCCATGCCGTCTGCCTTAGATTTCCCTCGTCAGAAATACCTCTTCTCAACACCTCTCGTTTCCTTTCTTCAAGCCTCACTTTCGGACGGCCATGTGTACTGAACCCGCCAGTCCAACATTTCTCTGGATGTGTTGGATCCCTTGACGTGGTTAGAAAGGGAAGATTTGAAGCAGACTGTAATGCCTCCTCGCCGGTTCTCCTTCTTCTGCCACAATCGGTGCCCAGCGTGCCAGATAAAGCATTGCACTCTCAAACTCTCCAATCTCCTCCCATCTCCTCCCATCTCCTCCCAGTTTCCCCAGTCTATATCTCCATTACCATCGACAAGACTCTTGACAGATTCCGGTGAATGCGTAACGATAAGCTTTGCAAGTAGATGGGCAAATATTCTGAGCTGCATGACGTGTCGCCCGCGAAGGACTGTTGCAGAGCCATCCGGATTCGGGAGGACGGTGGGGCGTTTGAAGACATCGCTCCGAGAGAACGATGTAGGACAGAGGAGCGATGCGAATAAGGATTGGGAGATAGTGCAGATGCTGGAGGAGAGCTTAGAGGCCGAGGTTTGCCATGTGCAAGGAATGGAGAATGCGAGTTGGCATATGACGATTGGGCTAGGATACAGTCAACAGCGTCATCATTGAATTTCTGTGTCGAATGTGTTTTGATATCTGAACGTGACGGGCCAACAAGAAACAGAAACGTCGCAGGTTCGATCGCAAGATATGTACGTAGCATTTCAGTCGTGCAATAAAATCCTCGCCGCCCCAAAAGCTTGTAGACTTGATGAGTGACGAGAGCGAAGGTGGCGGAGGATAAGCGGAGATGCTGGATCTGGTACTCGTTTGTGGAAATTTCGGTGGTGCCATTGTGGAGGAATGAGATTCGTTATCATGGAAATAGAGAGTGTTGATAAAGTAGTCCCACTGTACAGATTGACGTGTTCGAGCGATCTAACAGAAGGGAATTGAGAAGATTGTAAAAGAGCGATCAACCACTAGATACATACGCCAGGATGACAATAAGAAGGATACACGAGAAGGGATTACACTTGGGTAAGAGAGAATGCATACGATTCTGGTCTTTGTGTAGGCAAGTCGAACAGTATTTCATCTGTCGTTCTTGTTGTTAGAAACGATGATGACCATGCAGGTTTTGTTCGGCTCACCGTCGTCCTCCTCGTCCAGATCAGCCTTCTCTTCGACTTTCACGATTCAGTAGCGCCCTTCTCATTCAAGAGGGTCTCTGGAATCCATGCCAGATAATCCGATGGATTTGGACCATCCGAGCATATGCGGCAGGGTTGACGTAGACTTTGGATTTTGTGTACAAGACGGTACTTCCTGTCTTCACAGCTGTTGAGAGTTGTGCAAGTTCGGGACGCTTGATCTCAACCCTAGACCTCGTCTGTGGACTTCAATCAGAGTATATTGTATCAAGACACACGGAAGACGTAGATAGAGTGCTGCAGGAGTGCTGTCAGATGGTGAAGAACGTTGAAAGAAAGCATTATGCTGCGGTTGAGTCTCATGGTCAACGGTCAACGTTAACCGGCAAATCGAGCCGGATTTCGGTCAACGAGCAATTCCGAACATCGGGCAGCCGTGCCGTACAACAATAGTACTGTTACATTATCTTACATAGCCTTCCAAAGAGCCACTCCCTCTCGTTAGCCTCGTTCGATGATACCTGATCCCGCCGAACTTATACAATTCACGGTCGCCGAAGCGCTCGGAAGAGTGAATCGCAGTATCTACTATCCGCTGATTCCAATGCTCGCCCGAGCAGTTCCCCAAGGACCAGCTGGGGAATCAAATGAGGACGCCTGTGTTGCCCGGAATGCTACCTCTCGCTTCATTCAGATAAATTGTATATATTTCTCCATGCTTTGAGGTACACGACGAGCTTAAGCCTTCGGGACATTGAAATGGAGATGCCGGCTTGGAGTGCAGAAGGTTATTCTTGGGATCGAAGCTACTGTCTAGTGTGTACAAGCAGGCTGGATTTAGTGTAATGCATACCATGATACTAGCTGACGTTTACTAGCGTTTTCACAATGAACTTATAGTATACAATAATCATACCTGAATAAAGCTCTGCATACTAGTTCTCGCCAATGTATACAGTATCTGCAGTGCTCGTTACGAACGAACATCCTCCACAGCCTTTCAAACCTCAAACTTACCGCCTTCTCTGCCAACGCCGACCATTTCTCGCTTCCAGTCAATACTCAGCACTGACTTATGTCAGGCCAAGCTCTGAAGCAAATGATGGCGCTTTTGATGGTCCCAGAATCGGACGACACCATCATAAGCTCCAGTGAAAACTTGATGTGGGTTGCCCCGGTGGAAAGACATGAAGGAGTCGCATTGTGTAGGAGAGAACCTTAAGACGTCGTAGTTGAAGTTGCCTCGCGGACATCGTATAGCGTGACTGTTCGGTCCGTAGATAGGCTGCAAGGGCTGTATGTCCTTCTGAGTTTAGAGAAATATCTAAAAAGGGTTTCTCTGACGAGGTCTAAAGGACGAGATTGATTCATGAGTTTCTTCACTAATGAACACATGGAAAGAAATGCTTACGATAGTGCGAATACAGACACTATTCTCATTGTCCCAAATCCTCACAGTGGGATCAAAGCCGCGACTATAGGTCTTGTCCTCAAAGTTATCGGGTAAGATAGGTATTCCAGATACAACCCGTGAGACACGAGCCAATTTCAACACCATAGTAAGTAGCTTTTCGTCTAACCGCAGATCCGCTCGTTCCACGCCTCTTTACGCTCGCGTTCGTTTATTCAGAGACTTCATTGGCTACAGGGACTGTAGTGTCCCACAAACCGATGAGGGTATCCCACGAGGAAGTGAGTAGGTGGGTTCCAGAAGAGTTCGACGCGATTGAAGAAACAGGAGCAGTATGTAGATGTAATCTCGCGAGCGAGGGGTGCGCTTTTGAATTTGTACGTCGCGTCTGGGGGGAGTGATATCTGAGTCAGTTGGGCGGTCAAATTGTGCGAGGATTCATCCGTTTCTGTGGCAGATTGTGGTTCGGGTATAATACACAGGAATGTAATAGGTGCAGCATGAACGAAATAATCGAAGAACCAGACGGTGGCATCGTAAGACGCGGTGATGAAATGACTGAGAGAGTTGTCTCCGTAAGGTACTTATATGAGGAAAATTAGAGGAATTTGTAGTGAACGCGATAAAATTGTCAAGCTGTAAGATGGGTTTATTACACAAATGCGTTACAAGTTCCATCGTGCAGGTACATTCCTGGAAACAGATTGTCAGCGAAGCTGAGCTGATAGAACTCGCCGACTTGGATAACGAGGGTAC
Source organism: Lentinula raphanica (assembly GCA_027919835.1). Classification (NCBI taxonomy): domain Eukaryota; kingdom Fungi; phylum Basidiomycota; class Agaricomycetes; order Agaricales; family Omphalotaceae; genus Lentinula; species Lentinula raphanica. The sequence continues at coordinate 1,442,445 of JANVFP010000004.1, read as the reverse complement.
CAGGAAGATAAGCCGTAGGCAAGTAATCCGAATTCAGACAAGAATGCTATATCAATCAATAACGAGCAAAAGCTCAAGAACGGGAGATGGAGGAACAAGTCCTCTAATAGCCAGGCTCAAGGCACTGGTCAAGCTTCGTCTTCATCGCAACCATCTTCCAGGAAATTCAACCCAAACAATTCGAGTCAATGACAATCGTTCGAACAAGAAAATTTTTCGAAGGAAGGAAGACACTTCGTTTGTCAGATGTAAAACGCGCCCAATATGACGCCGAAGGTCGTTGATATAAGTGTGGGCAAACGGGGTACTTCTCCAGAAACTGTCCCGCGAACAGCGTCGTGAAATCCAGTGGTAGCGAAAACGGTTCTCCTAGACTAGCTTTTCCCTGGGACTCGGAATTCCGCGCTTGAACAACACCACCGAGACGGTGGTCGAACCTGTCCCATGTAGATATGATGGCATTAGGGTTCGTTGACTTCAGATTTAGCCGAAACTCCTACGTTTAAGATCCTACTTATCCGACTCTTGTTCTCTAGTGGAACCTTTCGATGGTTTGTTCGTTTTCGAAGAGGAAGGAATTGAGAATGAAAACGATGACATACCTTCACTGATTGAAGTATCTGATTCCGAGTGCTAGGGTGAGAATGACTGGAATGATGATGTCAACGTATGAGAGACTCACATCGACGAGGACGATAATCAGCATGACCATTTTTTGGATGATCATTGATGATGATGATTCCAGTCCTGGTGGTATGGCTGTCCCTTCGCCGGTGTCGAGCTCTGACTCTGACAACGAGGTTGACGATGAATGGAGTCCTTAGAACGATGAGTTCCGTGGATTTGCAGGAGGTTTTGGATTCTGGGTCTGGGCCTGACTAGTCAAATTTAGGTTAATTCGAGTTCTGGACGAGGAACAAGGGAACTGGGAGAGATCATCGAGCAAGGGTTCGGGGACTCTGGAGAGATTTTGCTCACCGTCCGGAAGGAGCACACCTGCATCGCATCGTACGAGCAAATACCATACGAGCATTACGGGCCTAACGCATGTTTGTTAACGGAGTGATAGCATGAATACTGTGATACGTAGCTTAGGGCTTTTTGCATATGAATTCATAATTTGTTGGATTTTCATATTCGTAGATGGTTGTGAGCTTGGTTCGCTTCAAACTACACTTATAATTCAACACATATTGTATAATGTCCCCGGTACTATAACTGATGAAAGTTAGCGAAAGACTTTGAGAAAAAGAAGTGATATTCACCTCACGCCGTCGATGATCTAACGAAGTTAGGATGAACAATGTTCATCCAGTTGTACACCCAATCGTCCGAAGATGAGAATACCTCCACGTGTTTTCTTCGGCCTGGAAGAAGAGAGCGTTGGTAAATAGGTGCGCAGAAACTGAAGAACATACAGTGGCGGCAGTAATCTTTGGGTCGCTCAGAGCATTCGAGCTCCAGAGAAAGATGCGCTAGCGACTCTGCGAAAGGGATTTTTGAATCGATATCTCGATATGGTTCATACTTTGACTCACCTGCTCGACGTCTCCTCGTCGTAGCGATAGGATTCATCCGAATCCGATCTTCACAGGGGCATTGCTGGTCCCATTCCTTCCTACTCCGTTCGAAATCAGGGCTCATGCCCACCTTCCACCGGTAACTGTGATCAACAAGGCATACAAAAAGCCCCCTCCATCTGCCGACGAGGTTGCGCAGCCCGGCGAAACGCGTAGAGAGCGCGCAAGATGAGTTGATTCAATGGGAAGTTCAGAGTGTTGGTTAAGAATGGAGGATGATCTGGTTGTGAAGAGGGTGTGTTTATTGGGAGCATGTGGATGTGGAAACGGGCAAGCACCAGACTGTTGAGTTTGGAGGGTGGTGGATGGAATTAAGAAGGGTTTTGCCTACTGCCGATGGGATCAAAATGAATAATCGTCTGTGATCATTTGGCTTGAACAACTTCAAGGATCCTGGGAGACAAACACAAACAAAAAAAATGAATGAGATAACGAATACAAGGTTGATGAGTAGGATAAGAGAACGAACGAGGGTTGGATGTGTGACAAAACAGAAGCAAAATCAATCAATACCTGAGATGTTGTTTTCAGTAGACTCACGCTCGATTTCCTTCGGCGATACTTGTTCGATCATGCCTCCTCCCTCCTTAGTGACGATCTCCGGCTTTTGGGATCCGCCGAGGATTCCGTAGGTGGTTCTTTTAACACTGCCGCTTGTACCGATCGCGAAGACGCCGATCTTGGATGGCGCTACCTGGTCCGGAACAATCCCTTGAGGCAGACTGAATCCAGGAACGTGAGCGGGAGGAGCGGAGGAGCAGGAGCAGGAGGAGCAGGAGGAGCAAGAGGAGAAGAAGAATGAGAAGAATTTTTTGAACAGGTTTCGAAGACGAATTCCAAGCGCCTGAGGGAGCAACGGAAGCATGGCCGGCGTCATTTGGGGTCGTAGATGCCGTGAGATTATCGCTTTCGCTTGAGAATCCTAAGTCCATGACAGAGGATACAGGCATTTTTGAACAGGTTTTGAAGACGAATTCCAAGCGTCTGGGGGAGGAACGGAAGCATGACTAGCGTCGTTGGAGGTCGTAGATGCCGTGAGATCATCGCTTGAGAATCCTAGGTCCATAAAACCAAGCTTGCCTGACCCAAATTTGCTACCCAAATCGAACTTAGATTTCTTGCTGTTCGTGAAGGCAGGAGCTTTCAGCATTCCGAATTCTTCGTTATTGTCATCGTTGGTTTCTTCGTCATCTATACCAGAGTCAAGTTCATCTCCGTTGAAGTTGCGGTAGCCTGTGTGCCCGCCTCTGATAAGTCTTGGGTAGCGTTTTCGTCTTTGATTTCGAGTTCCATCATCAGGTCATGTGTAATCTCTATGCTCGCCTCCGTCTCAGCAGGCTCATGCTCCTGAACAACACCGGCAGCAACAACAACCTTCCGGTTTTCCACAGTTTCGAACTTCAGCTGAGTTTTCTGTCAAGGTGGTTATAATAGATGCACCTTCTTTCTCGCTCTTTGGCTCTGTGTCTTTCATCAGAACGAAGTCGCGGTTGCGTCCGTCAGAGTCATATTCGACGCTCAGATCAACAATTCGTTGCCTGTCAACACTCGAGCGTAAGATGTGTCCTTCCTTAGGACTCGGGCTGGCACTTCTAAAACTCCGTGGACGTAGCAGTCGTCTGTGCACTTCATCACAGTTGATTCGAAGACGAATACCGAATGGATTGCCACTTCCATGGGGAGAAAGTGGAGATCAAGAACGCATCGCAGGGGATGGCATCCGATGCGAGCAGAGCTTGGGATGGGTGGAAGAGGCGATCGACGTTTGAATTAGTGATAGCAAATTTCGCAATGCCATAGTCGTTTGTATTGGTAACAATTTGACGCAAGGTCATGTCTTCAGATTCTACTTTGGCTGGAGTCAATCGAGGCGTCTTTGCGTTGTTATTGATGTTCCCTTTGCTCGTGAAGCGTAGAAGTTGATGGCGAGACGCTCGTGGCGACCGAACAAGGATTGCGAAGGGTTGTCCGGGAATATCCAGCCACGCTGAACGAGGAAGGCACGCAAGGTCTCTCAAGCAGATCTACAACTTTCGTATCGAGTGGTAGATTGTCGAAATAGTGAGCCAAACCCAAGTTGCCGAGAACATGTTCAAAGGCATCGCCATTTTGAACGTAATGATGAAGTTCGAGGGGTATAGCATGCATCTATGATGTCCAAGATGTGAATGACCAGTGTGTGATGAAATAATGAGAACGTACATGACATTCCTCGGGTGATAGACGTGGTGGGTACACTAGTACGACCAAGCTAACCGACATCCGCAACTGAGAAGAAATCTTCGACTTTAGCAGACTCAGCTACTCCGTGTAATTGTGGTGCCTTCCTTCCGAGACCCCTCTTCTTCCTTCTGGTCGAACTGGAATTACCCAAAACTTGAGCGGCGTGATCGAGGCGGGTATTATTGGCACATTCAATCGCAGTGATACTTTGAAAGGGCGACGACGATGGTTGTGTGGACAGGGAGACACCACCGATACTTCTGGATGAAACTGCCGAGCGCATTCTAAGTGGTGACATGTACGAAGACACCGGCGGTGTAGGCTGAGACTGGGAAGCCGATGCCGTGGAACCTGCTTCCGCTCATGGGACTACAGCGGAAATACCTGATACTGGAGCAGGAAGATGGCCGGAATCGCCAGGAATTGAAGAGATTGGCGCAACTGCGTAGGTGCAGGAGGTACAGGCGTGACTGCCGTAGGCGTAGACGCAGTGGCGATCGTCGTAGGAGTAGGTTGGGGATTCTGAGCGAACATCGTTTGGAACGACTACTGCATTAACTGTGAGTAGTCCATATCATGGGTTGGACAAGAAAAAGAGCGTTGGGCAAAGTTTATAGGCAGAATATAACGTAGGAGGGACTGACGAGACGTGGGGGTGTCTATTGCAGCCCATATAGATGATTGCGAGTGAAGCGAAGCAACTGGTATACAAGTGTGGGTGAGCCGCTTATTCCCGCTACCCTTTAGGGTAGAAGGGTTTTATGGTCCAGTTCATTTTCCGTTGGCTGAGATTTACAAGGTATTCACCGTAGCACGGTGATGTGCTCGCGAAGCTTAATCCCAGTTGAGAGCAATTTCTAATGAGTCTGATTGAGTACTCTGAAAAGTATTTGAGTAGAAGATGAAGGGGGAAAAGCACAAAACTCACCCAGATGTGGCGGCACCTCTGAATCTTCCAATTTCTCTCAGTAAAACACACAAAGCTCAAAAATTGGAAGAATCACATCATTCAAAAGTGTGTAGACTGGTTCGGGCACTTGAGGCAAGCATACTTCTGAGAGCATTAGGAAAAATATGAGGAATTGAACGCAGAAGGAGGCATATATCTCAAAACGAGCAAAATTCTATCGTTGCCCCGTTTTTGCCAAACAAGTACAAACTCAGACTAGACTCTACGGTCCTCACATGAACCCAGTTGCTTCGCTTCGCTCGCAAAAAAATTCGAAAAGTTATTATCAAATATCCTCAATCGCATCCAAGTACGTACTTAGTCAATTTTGGTTCGTGAAGGTGAAAATTTTGTCCCCATTGCTGTCATATTCCCGATTCCACGCTTGGTCCTTCGAAAGCCCTACTCTATTCTGACTGTGTCTTGACTGACTTTTGACTGAAGGAAGGAAGGAAGGTGGTCAACAGAAGTATAATTTCCAACTTGCTGATATCTCTTGTATGACGTTGATATACACCCTCTGCACTCTTACTATCCAGTACGATTCCTGATTCAGGGTCTGGTCCTCTTCAAGGATTTAGTTGGTCAGTACTACACATCTCGGACTCCTTGTTGGCTGAGCCATCTCTTCGGACCGAAGAGATGGCTCAGCCAACAAGAATAGTGCGTAAGTACTCAAAGTGACACAAATGCATCGGTAGAGAAGACAAATTGCGAACATACTTATGTCAAGAGAGGGCAAAATCGATAATCGCTGTCACCGGATACCTGTAAAAAGATCGGTTCCAGAGAGGAGTGCATAACGACCTCGGAAAGCGTGGCTTGGCAACTTTCATAGATGATGATAGAGTGGTGAGGAAAGAGTCGGTCTGTGGATTCTTGTCTCCCACTGAATCTCTCAGTGTTGGGCCAACAACATGATATGTGAGACACAGCTGGCGGAAATTAAGTTAGTCTGGCAGCCAAGGACTGGTCGGAGGTACTAGGAGATACTTTGTGCGGACTCCTAGTAACGAACGCGTCGAACTATCAGACGGCTAGCTGACTCCGGAGGCATCTGAAACCAGCACCTTAATACCTTCGTCATTCGCCAAGCGTCGCACCTAAGTATTACAGACTTTATGATTCTTGGTAAGAGTACTGGAAGAGATTGATGTTGTACAATAAGTATGTACAGCACCTTCAACTGTCGCTCGGCTGGACGTTGACAAAGGTGGGTGAGTACAAAATTTCCGTACAGAAAAATAGACAAATGAGGAAAATACGACAGGAACCAAAAAACCATAAGGGGTACATAAGATTGAGTTATATGTTCCATCGTAGTACATCGTTCTCGTGGGGGAAGTTATTCAAAGGAAATTTGATGTTATATGTCGACGAAAGTGTACTTAAAGGGATGGTCCGGACAGAGTCTTGGTGACGAATGATTTCAATCAGTCTGTTACGCAATAGACGGAGGGTTTCGCTGGGAACACCTGTAGGAGGTATCCACGGAGAGTTTAGAAACGCTATCATGAGGGCGGTGGATGCAAGATTGGATGGACGAAAACCGACTAGATTCTTCTGCAGGCTTGTGCATAAATGGCAGCAGTTCGTGCTGATACCGCCGGAGCCCTGAACGTCCTGAAATTGGCCCGCAGTAAGAGAAGTCAATATCTGAGAGGTCTGAACAGAGTTGGGTTTAACTGACCAGATCGACTTCTTCGTGGGCGTATTCCATGAGGGCAGCTTCTGTGTGTATTACCGCAGAACGAGATATATAACGCAGAGCGCGCACAGCACGGGGTTCAGGTTTTTTAGAGGTGATAGCGTGTAAAACTGCGGCTGCCTCCTCTTTGCTGCAGACAAAGAAGTTACCGGTGGTTTGTAGGGAACTGAACCATTTCACGTCGAGGTGCTTTTGACCAAGAAGTTTCCCAGTATGATGAGTTAAGAATATAGCTGCGGAGTACCAGCTAGTGACCTTGTTGACCGCTTGCAGTGCTCGAAGATAGGCAAGGCCATTTCCGGAACCGGTGGCTAAAAAAGAAACTCAGGTTGGCAATTGCGGTGCACAATTATCATGCCATACCAGCGTCTTGTTTGTCTACATCGAAGCACTGAAGATAACCATTATTTTCTACGAGACATCAATTCGCAATGATCTTATTAGAAGATCAGAGCATACCGGTTTTAGCCCAAGCTTCACGCAACTCCAGGATCGGGAGCGAAATAACGTATACCCAGATGGGGTGCAAACGGTATAATAGGCAGACATGGGCGGAAAGGCGGAAAACATTAGGCTTGATTTGATTAACGTCAGAGTTCGATGATATGATTACTTGGGCCCTTTCCTCTAGTTTCTGCCAGATGGTTTTAAGCAACTCGATCCAATTGGCTAAGTTGGAAGCTGCAACTGAAAATCGGTGGTGGCGACCTTTTTTGGGTTTGGTGTAATCGATTTTAAACTCCCTCAACAACTCGATTTCATGTTGTTAAGACTTATTTCGAACGGACGTGGTGGAAGCTCTTGGGCTCGCATTTGAATGGAAGGGAGACACTGTTCGACGACAATAAATGGGGAACTTCCTCCCCAAAAGCTTCCCAGATCTTTCATGAGGCGATGCATCCTGGGTGCAACGCGTAGATGGATGAATGAAACGAGATTGCTCGAATTTTTGTGTTCGGGATTGCATCGGATGAATTCGATGATATCGAAAATGTCTCGAACATGCGATTCCGGCGTGTATTTACTAAACCAAATTATATCAGCAATTTTCTGAGAGAAGAAGCATACTTACTTTGACATACTGGGCCAGTCTTGCAATAATTTTCCACCTCTTTCGCCGTCAGGTTTCAGATTGCCCTCTGAGACTGAAGTGGATCGCCTAGACACCCGCTCTTGAGCGTATTGCTGGTGGCTCGAATAAACCACACATTGTGCGATATCTTTCGTTAACACCCCAGCAACGGAATGAAAAACATCCACATTATCAATATTCAATAATATGGAGACGATTTGTTGCCAATTGTTCAGGCTGTGGTCCCTGCCAGTTTCGTACTGCATTGACCACGAGGTCAGCACTGGCGGGCCGACCAATAGTGCAGAGAGCAGAACAATATCCTTGCCAAAGTCGCTACTGATTGGTCGCAAACTGTCGTACATCTGCGATGCTGGTGCCAGAGGTGAAAGTAAGGTGAAAGAGTACTAAGTAGTCAGACTGCATTGATCTCAGCTTTCGGAAGGTCTCGGCATGCAATAAAGGGATCAGATCACACGCCGCCCAAGAGCATAGGCCTCGACCACTATGTTTTGTTTCTTTTTTCTTTCCCCAGAATCCGGAATTGAATTATACACGGCTGAATTGGTGATTATCAGCTTCCTGTGGTGTTCCTTCGCTTTTTCATTTTGCTGGCCTCCTTCCAGATTTGATATGGATTGTCCACCACTGTGATCATCAACGTAAAACACGACGGGAACGGTGTAGTAGTAATCTTTAGTACAATGGATGGTTCATCTCTTCAATTATTTCATACGCAAGTCTCAAACGTTTTCCAACCATGTCGGGTGAGAATCGTAAACTTGCCCGCTCACAATCATCCCAAACTTGGCCGTAATGGAGGACATGTTTCAGATGCCACAAGATGTGCACTCCACAGTCGCAGGTATTATCCTGGAAAGGAACCTGAATTGAAACAGGAAAGCCGTCTAGTCAGACACCCTAAATCATAGACGTTTGGATTGGATACGCAACTCTTGTATGAGGTTCACATTGCCAGGTAGTCCACGGAAGCACTTCCTTTCCTTCCAAGCGCCCAATTACTTCGGCAAGCGACATCAATAACTATCATAGTAGTAAGTTGTTGTTCAAACTTCAGAGAGGCTGGCACCCATATCCCTCAATACTACACACCTGCATGGTCCCAAAATTCTTCTTGTCTTCGGTAGGTTTTCGCTCATTGTCCAGATAAACTTCGCACAGACTATCATAAATGTCTATCCGTTTACTCTCGAAGTTGATGCAAGCGGAATACCAATGCGTGTTATTCTCGTTGATCGGGATAAAAATTCGCTCCCAGTTCCCTGAGACTCCTTGTTGTTTCTGTATATTGTTCAATAGTATAAGACCACATATTAAGATTCAAGTCTCACCGCGGCGGAGCGACACCATCTTTCTACCAACCTTTCATCTTCTTGCTTCATAGCTCTTCTTGCAAGTAGACATCGATTGTCCTGGAACATATGCCGACAAGAGAACCAAGTGTTGAGACCAAGAGTTGCTCTAACTCTCGACTGTGAACACCATTTCTCCACGAAATGATTAATGATTTCATCGTTTAGCCATTTGCCGACTCCCAACGTGCAAAAGCTTTCGACCGATAGATGTTTGACCAGCATTCCGGAACCTGTGAGTTGCGACTGAAACAGTGAATTAGATGATGGTGCGGTTGCCAATAATACTCGTACTTGACTGGCCATCACCGCTTCTAGACCAGTCTTTGTATCATTTGTGTGGTCATCGAGCCAGCTGGACAGCTTGTCCTCTAGGTCCACTACCAATTTTGGGAGGAATACGCCAATTTCATGGAAGCCGTGCAGCAGGGCGACAACGTGAAGCTCGGATGGAAGAGGTGAGTGACTTTTGAAGGCACCCTCTACTACATCGTCCTTGATGCGAGGAAGACGATTGGAAAGTAATTCTATGGTGAATCGAAACAGACTGATCTTCTGTAAAGCTCGAGCATAGAAAGCCACGCCATCTTCGCATGCGATAGACTCCAAAAACCGAAGAACAGTATCTCTAATACTTGGAGAGGGTGACATGAGCTCAGAGAGAGACATCGCTGGGATGGTTTTGTGAACGTCAGAGGAAAGATCCAAAAGTTCTCCGAGGAATATAACGGTACAGCTCCAGACTGTTCCGAATGGCTGTATTTCTACCAGGATGCAACGCCTGTGTGTAGCTTCTGCCATGCCTCCCTGAGTCGAAGAGCGATGCGATGAACCTTTCCCTTACGGACTTGGGATCGTGGATGAAACGAAACAGTGACTCGGACCATGATTGCTGGAGTCATATATTTCGCTAGAAGCTAACAATGTACCTGCAACACTGTGGCAACATCATCGCCAATCAAACAATGAAAGCCAACACTGATGATCGATGATCTTGAAGCTCGTTCAAAGAATACTCTGTGCACCAAAAATAAAATCAGTACGGCCGACTGGCACTGAGTCTGGAAGAGGGGTACCAACTAGAAACAGCCGGCACATTGCCGTGGAAGAGAGAAACGAGTAGTATTGGTGAGGGTATACCAAGGGTATACTTACTTAGTATGGTTCGAGTCAGAAACAGTCCGGCCCCAGTGGCACGCGATCCGGCCCTTTATAAATGCATGTCCTCCCTTGATCCTCCCTTTCTTTTTTCCTTCGTTTTTATACAATGCCCAAGGAAGGAAGCCTAGGGAAAGCACCACAAGGTCGTGAAAGGAAAGGTACGAACCTGTCCCAAAAGAAATTGGCAACCGCTGACGATCTTCTTCAGGAGAAATTGATCCCCGGGACAGAGGTTTATTGAGAAACCGTTATAAACCGCTGGGCATAAGCCGAAAGAATCTTGCATGTAAGAATAATAATAAGAGGGCCGTAAGGTTACAAAAAGGTTGTTGATATCTAGGACGTCGACCTCTTGACTCACCAAGATTTGATTAGCCATGAAATCCTCCGTCGATAGTCCTCCTGACGAAATCCCGGAAATTCCTACTAGGCCCAGCACGCCGGATAGACCTACTCTCTATCAAGGCAATGGCCTACTGTGCCGACAAAACGCCTGCGCTAATCTCGACGAGATGACACCAACCACGTCTTGAACACATCGGAAAACACCTACTACACATACACTTCCTCTTGAACCAGTGAACCATGTCATCTTAACATGTGCAACCTCTTCGACGACGAAAATTCCCGACTTTTTCCACGACTTTCACCTATTGTTGCCACCCGTCCAAATGTCATAGTTCAAAGATGTCATAGTTTGTACATACCCTCTAATGGCAAATGCCCTTCGTTCGCAAAACCGATGAATCCTATGTACTCGTCATAAAACATTCGATGGCAACTGAAAAATCCATGAGGGATATATTGATGTCAATGTCAGGCACAGATGAGCAGTAACACTTTCCTTCCATTGAATCTCAAAACAGTAGAAGATCATGCCGTCGTCGGAAAGTACTACAACCACATCTCCTCCCTGTGGATTCCCTACTTGACAGATACCCTCTAGATTGTGTATGGGGTTCAAAGTGGAAGACGGAATCAGAGGAGATGAAAGGATGGAGGTGAAGAGACTGACCCAATCGTACTGGGACTGATTAAGCCCTCTAGTATGGTGGTCGACCGGGTTGAGTTTCGCATTGGAGCCCCAAGTCTTCAAAATATGCTTGGTGGGTAAAATGGGCGATGGCGATTCGTTGTTCTCCTTCCCAAGCTTCTACTTCGTGGTCCAAGAGCGCCCCCCGAAGCCAAACCACAACACCAGGGGTATAACGAAGTCTGAGTTTGAGTTGCTTCAGGTAAAGATAGCCGGAGGTTATCCTTCCGAGCACTACTAGACAAGCCCAAGCCTTGGGCGGGTCTCGTCTATCTACATGACCTGGGGTCATCCTGTTGAACATTAAGGCCCGGCCTTCCATTAACAACGGGTCTATCGCATCTAAGGTCTCTACAAAAGCATATTTCTCTTCCGCTTTTGCTCGAGCTTCGGTCAAACTAGCATGCTGAGTAGAGTCCATGTTTTCCAGGAAGTGATTGATACATTTCGAGAACAATCGCAGTTCTCTCAACAACTCCATTGAACGACTGAACACCGTCCCATTTTTGATAACGTCTCAAGATGTCACCATAGGGAGATCCTGGATAGATATCAAAACGAAGAACAACCTCAATCAAGCAGGACTGACTGTTCGGCCTATTCCATGCCAGCTACGAACTAGATGGGTTACACCTGCTATTTCGGCGGGCCTTTGTATATAGGAATTAGGATTGTTGCGATGAAACTTGTCCGCCGTGGGTCGGACGCGTACGTCAACAGCTTTGGCGTATTCCATGAGGAGATTCCCCATTCTTTCCTGATAAGATATTCAAAATTCCGACTGTAAGACCTAAGCTAAGCACACACCTTGTCCGTCATACCCCTTGGAAAATGATAGACTAAATCATAACCATCGCCACTCATGACTCTCTGACAGTCATCATCATCCCAGAGGGTTTCCTCAGATGGACCTTGAAATTCCGAGAAGAAATCCTTCCGTACTTTGGAATCTACGTGCGTTGCCTGAAGGAATTTGAAGGCCGGAATGATCACTGTCCCCAGGCTTCACACCGCGAACAATCATTGAATAAGACAATGGAACTATACACACTGGTATTTCCCTTTCGTTGAGCATTTTGCACTTGGACTTTGACTCGATGATAGAGCGTTCGTTGACGGTTTTTTGCATTTCGTCTGGGAAAGCATGGGTATGGGTATATCGAAATGTGGGAGTGGCAACACTCACCGTCCCCTGCGCTTCCTTTTCACACTTGATTCCTCCTCGAAAATTTCCTCCTCAGTTAAAGGCTCATCTGGACTTCCAAAGACCTTGAGATGAAGCAGACTGAGGATTTGGCCGTCAGAATCCATGCCCTTCGCAAACGATCAGTAAATCAAAGAATGGGTTCGGTAGAAGAGATCACAGATATTTAGTAAAGTGTACTAGTTGTCGACAAACGCACTTCCTCACTGGCTATGATCGCCCAGACGTGAACGACCACCAGCTATGATAAAGAACAAAAGAAGTAGATGAGTCGTCGCCGTAGCGCAAACGACAAGCAGTATCTCTTCCTTTCGGGCTATCGCCGTAACGCGAACGACTGCCCGCTAGGATAGAGAACATGAAACCCTTGAAAGTTGTCTAGCGGAAACGACAAGTAGTAACCCTGCTTTGCTGGCTATCGCCGTAGTGCAAACGACCACCTGCTAGGATAGGGTATTCAAGAGTGAAAACGGAAGAAGCATTACTATAACCGGAACAGAAGCAAGAAAACGGACGATGTTTCGCGGACGAACCTCATCTTCCATGTTTGCAGTGCACTGAAGAGGGGTCCAGGGTGTCTTCGTATGTGTTCCGAAGGGACTAGCTCAGAAATGCAAGATGCTTAGCACTGGGTAGAACCCACAACTATAGTCTTAGAAAAAGGATGGGCGCTAATAACAGAGTTTTCCCCTGCGGTATTGAGTTAGCGCCCATACTTTCTCACTTCCTGCCTCTCATCGTCGCTCGCGCACATATTCGTCTAATTGTATCAGCTGGCAAACCATCGAAATAAAACCAGTTTCGTCCCTTCGGATTAACCTAGTTCTTCCTCAAATAGCACCTCCACATCATGCCGATAACCGTCGAAAGTAAGACTAAGTGAAGAAAGCCTTCCGAAACTCTTGAGACTCACATCATACAATAGATCTCCCCGAAGAATTGCTAACGATGATTTGTAAATTATCATTGGATTGTTACGGCAACACCAATGTCTTTTATCCGAGCCCAGACACCATCATCAAACTCAGTCTCCTCAATACAAAGTGGCATCGGATAGCGAAGGCTGTCCTAAAAACCATAGTTTATTTTCCGGATTCAACCAGAGAAGTCCGACAGGAATGCGCGGGACAAGTTCGACATGTTTTTGCCAGCTGTCGTCACACCCGGTCTAGATGTCCTTGTGAAGTGCTAAATCATGAAGATCCCCTGCATTCCAAGCTCTTTTCCGACGTCCTCCGCAGGTGCGACAACCTGTCTATCCTCTCGTTGAAGATGGTGGCCTTGGACGCAGATTTCTTCGAATGGTCTGTTGGCCTCCCACGACCAATCGAGGCTAATCTGCTTCGGTACTTCCTGTACGACACGTTCTTCCCAGCTCAAGACGATACCCGGAAAATCCAGTTCAGTTCTCTAAAACTCCTGGTTGAGACCCCGAGCTCCGATCCCTGGCAGGTGTCCTGGGAATACCGAAGTATTACCAACAGCCTTAAAATACTCCAACTCCATTACAGTGACCTTGTACGCGTCGAACTCGATGTCGATGAACTTGCACCCAGTCTTGATGATGATGATACAGAGAATTGGACGAATTATTGGATAAGACCATCAGTGACCCACTTAAGGTTGAACTTTGTGGAGCTGTATGATCATCCAGATGATGATCCACTTTGGCCGGAGGAGTGCATACTGGACTCGGCGATCTTGCTCGTCAACCGCTGTCACGCGCTTGAGGAACTGGTCCTGACAGCACCTTACCTCCGGGCGAGGAAACCTTACTCAGGAACCGCAACGGTCACGGCCAAGATCACGAAGGTCCAAGCACCCCGGCAGTTCCTGTGTTGCTTCAACGATCCTAGTTGCCAATTAGAGGAGCTGTCAATCTCTACTCCCTTCGATGACAACATGCCCTTGAACTTACAACAGGTGGGAGCTCTCCGAAAGCTGCGAGTTCAAATGGGAGAGAACGAATTCAACGAAAGCAATCGGTTGACACGTCTGGTCGAAGAGATTGTAGGGCTTGAGGAGATTGAGGCCGATTGGGTTGATGGCCAAGAAATAGTGAGTCCACTTTCAAGGGAGACTGGGAAATTCTGACACCTCTTTCGCAGATAAACAACCTGACCTTCAAGTCCAATATCTCCATTTTAAAATACAATGAGCTAGATGTGAGGACGGCCAATCCGGATTTGCTTCAGTCAAAGATCGAAGAGAATCAAGATGGGATATCGCTGGAGCAATTCTGGCTCAATGGATATGTGATCTGGCGCCGGCATCAGGAGTAGCAAAGTCACTAACCTCGATACGTTGTGTCTGCTCAACTTTGCGGACCTTTTCGGTGCTTGGACGATCTTCATTTCGATCAAGGTTTTGTTAACTTGAAATTGTACTCTTGGACTGATATTGCTAGCTCGTATGATGCAATTGAGAACCCACAGAAGCAGATTGTCAGGATTCCCTCGCTCCTCTCGCTCTCCTCTCCTACGACGCTACTCAGGGTTACTTAGAACTTACAGCCTGTACAGAAAACCTTGTCAGTGCACATTTTTTTGGCCGCTCAAAAAATAAAATAAAACAGAAAGGTACCGAGTCTAAGCGAGCCTTAGCGAGGCAAGTAATTGAGTATAAGCGAAGTAAGATATTGGATACTATCAGGGTTGGCATGATTACTGCAGTCCATTTTCCAAGGATTTTCAGTTCTGTATGGCCTTCAAGCACATCAAGTACTGGTATTTAGCTTCCAGCAATACAAAACATCATATAACTGCCCATTGTAGGCCACTCTAAGAGAGAAAAAGGCTTGTGAGTGTGATGCACACTTCAAGGGTGACAGTGATCTGGCTCGCTTAGAGTCGCTTAGAGTCGCTTGTACTCGGTACCTTTTCTTTTTATTTTCTTTTTTGTGCCGGCGAAATAACGTGCATTGACAAGGTTTTCCGTACACGCTGTAATCAGGACTCTTAAACGTCTCGTATGTTCTTACTTCATTCTCATACATCTCAGTCTCGTTATTACTCATGTACTCACTACATTCTCCTGATTCTACTCCTAGCTCCCTACTTTCCATGTATATAAACCGTTGTATCTCTCGTAGTATCGTTGTCGAATCAACTCTTATCACTTTTCGCCCACTTTCTACCGCTCTCGAGCCTCTCTCGCGACTCGCCTCTCAACCCGGTTCCTAACACAGATGGACGAACGGTGTAGCCGAAAAGAAAATGCTAATCTCTAAGTACATAGTGTATAACAACTCTATAAAGTCACTGTGTGCGCCATGGGCATGGAAATGTTGATGAATTCCTCGAATCGCTGAGCTCCGCGTCACTCGCCTATACAAGAACTATAGCATTCAACTTAAGTATGTACCACTGAGTGACTGAGCTCAAACTGAGCTAGTACCGTTGGGCCATATTCAATGGATGTTGACGTTGGACATTTGTAAGTTGTTACCCTAGTTCGGCTGGGATGCGTAGCGGCCCGATTGCATCGACGGTCATTACTGTAAGTATAGAAAGCAATTAGGAAGGCTCTTTTCTCTCTCGCTCTTTTTCCTCTCTTCTCTGTCTGAGTGAACTTAATTCTTTTGTTCCGTCCACAGGCTCACGACACGAGCCAACAGAAAATCGAGCTGGATTCCATAAAACTTGCATCAAAACCTTCTACCCTAAACGTACTACAGATGTATTCATTGTAGCCCACCCCCACCTCCCTAGGAAAGAGTTAGCATTGGACGGCAAAGTTTCCCTCGGCGGTATCATTTAGCGCCTTTTAGCGCCCATACTTTCTCACTTCCTGCCTCTCATCGTCGCTCGCGTACATATTCGTCTAATTGTATCAGCTGGCAAACCATCGAAAGAAAACCAGTTTCGTCCCTTCGGATTAACCTAGTTCTTCCTCAAATAGCACCTCCACATCATGCCGATAACCGTCGAAAGTAAGACTAAGTGAAGAAAGCCTTCCGAAACTCTTGAGACTCACATCATACAATAGATCTCCCCGAAGAATTGCTAACGATGATTTGTAAATTATCATTGGATTGTTACGGCAACACCAATGTCTTTTATCCAAGCCCAGACACCATCATCAAACTCAGTCTCCTCAATACAAAGTGGCATCGGATAGCGAAGGCTGTCCTAAAAACCGTAGTTTATTTTCCGGATCCAACCAGAGAAGTCCGACAGGAATGCGCGGGACAAGTTCGACATGTTTTCGCCGGCTGTCGTCACGCCTACGATTGTTCTTGTGAAGCGCTAGTAGATCCACACTATACCAATCTCTTTTCCGACGTCCTCCGCAGATGCACAAACCTGTCTACTCTCTCGTTGAAGAAGGTCCACTTGGACCACAATTTTTTCGAATGGTCTGTTGGCCTCCCACGACCAATTGAGGCTAATCTGATTCGGTGCCACCTGTTCGAGTCGTTCTTCCCAGCTCAAGAGGACACCCGGAACATCCAGTTCAGTTCTCTGAAACTCCTGGCCATGACCCCCCCCCGGACACGAGATGGACTGGTTTTACCAGAGTGTTCAACTCAGCCTTCGCATACTCCAACTCCATTTCAGCGACCTTGTACGCGTCGAAGTCGATGTCGATAGCGTTATGTGGCCGCGGAGTCCAGGTTGGGAGGATTACTGGATAAGACAAACACCGAGACACTTGAAGATCAACCTTGTGGTCTCACCTTGGTATGATAATGAATGGTCGACACCAGACATGGTGGCCTCGGCGATCATGCTCGTCAACCGCTGTCAAGAGCTTGAGGAACTGGTCTGTCACAGATTTCTCTCTATTCTCTACCTTAATCACTTATCTTATCTCCTATCTCTATCTTATCATATTATCAGTAGTAGTTTATCATTTGATCATCTCTGTGCCATACATATTTTCATTTGTACAACCAGTGATGGGACATGCTTGCTCTGCACCATATCTACATTACAACAGGTTGTCTTATGATGTAATAAGTGAAGCATCCACAGGATGACTTCATAGATGACTTCATAGATGACTTCACCATGAATCATCCACAGTCTCCACAGGATGACTTCATAGATGACTTCATGCATGACTTCACCATGAATCATAGTGACTTCATAAATGACTTCATGTAGCTCCAACTATGACATGGACTATGATATCATTAGATAGTAGCTCCACTCTAGAGTAGTATAAATACTCTCATGTATCTCTGGGATCCCCCAGATTCAAGAACATCTTTTATCCTCTTGTGATCAACTTGTGCTCATACTCTGTCACTATCCCCAACCTTTGCAACTACAACTAGGTGAGTTCTAAGTTGTGATAGTTTCTTGAATCTTGCTTCTTGTGTGTCTGTTGTTGCTGTCAAGGACAACAGACACTTCTTTTTCTTTCTTGCCTGTTGTTGCTGTCAAGGGCAACAGGCAGGGACCTTTTGCAGGTTGTGCAGTCTGACTTCTTGTCATGGCTGTGGGGGCATCACCACCTTGTTTGGTCCTTCTGGACTTTGAACACTGTTGCTGAAAGGGACAGTTGTTCTTGATTTGCCGGACCCTAGGCGTAAGGGGACTTGCTGTATTTCATTACAACAAGACTGGTACCTTTGGGTAGGCCATGATCTGGTTCTTTTTGAACTGGAGTAGACGGCAAGCCAGCTCTTGGGCAAGAACCAGGGAGTGTGTAACACACTCTCATTTGCTACATGAGGACATGTAGAGATCCCCCCATCCATTTGACATCAAGATCATCAAGACTTGCACACTGCATCTGGTTCCCTTTGTTTCTTTGTACTTGTCTGCTGAAAAGGGACAATGTACTTATGCCATTTCTGCCAGACAATGCCTTGCAAAATTATTCCCACTTTTCCCATGAAATATACTCCTTCCAATCGTCGTAACCATGTGTCTGTCATGGCCATGGATAAATCGACAGGTCTTTGGGAACGAATCACCATTCCCAAGGACAAACGGAAGAAGTATGATCATGTCGGACGTCCTTGCTATACCAAAATCCCTGTCTACGCACCTGTGCGTACTCATAAACTCACTCTCCTCCAACGCCTCCAAATCTCGATCTCTCACAAGAAATACCTCGCTAAGCTCCGTAAACGTCATCTTAAATACGTCGAGCGAGAGCGCCTGATGAATAGGCTCCATGATCTACCTTCTCAGGATTATGATACCTCTCCAACCCATAAATTCTTTCCTGACCCTGTCTATGTTCCTCCTCCACCTATTCCCTCTGATCTCCACTTCCAACGAATTCCAACCCTCGCTCAATGCCTTGAAGAACCCTCTCAGCTCACTCCTCTTGATACTTATCCTAAACAGGATGCTGTCCTTAAGCGTATCAAGGAGTTTGAAGGTGTTCTGCAGGCTACCAAAATTCGTCTCGAGCCAGTTTTCAGGGAGTTAAACTCGGAAGAGTACAAGGAATATAATGGACAGGCTTTTAGAATTTCCAATCAGGATCGAAATTCTCTTTGGGGATGGTATAATGATTTAGAGGATTTATACCAGGATCTAGATAAGAGGGGACACCAATTGAGTAACAAAAATTGGAGAGAGATAAAAGGGATATGTACCAAAATTGGGAAAGTCAATTTTCAGAGTCTGTATACTAGGCTTCCTGAAATTTGCAAGGAGCTATTAGACCTGAATATTGTACTTCCTGATGCAGCCAAAGCATGATAGTCTTATGTAATCTGGCAAACATTTGTGTTTTTTCATATATTCATTTTTTAATATTATGTCTGAAAAATAATCTGACTTCAAAACAACTAGAAAAATGTCTTACACACCTTTCACCCCTGTTGTTGAATTAGTCGATGATGGACAAGTTTGGTCCGATG
Source organism: Lentinula raphanica (assembly GCA_027919835.1). Taxonomy (NCBI): domain Eukaryota; kingdom Fungi; phylum Basidiomycota; class Agaricomycetes; order Agaricales; family Omphalotaceae; genus Lentinula; species Lentinula raphanica. The sequence goes on along the minus strand of JANVFP010000004.1, from coordinate 1,423,316 downwards.
CTGTCTCTCAAGGAATTGATATGGCAGCAATTGGATTTCAAACTGATGAACAGAAAAATCAAATTGGACGACTCCTTCGCAATGCTCACGAGGCTACTACCAACATTTCCATTGGATATATCAACAGAAATGTCAATGGACTTGCTGATTGGATGAATCAGGCTTTTACTACAGCCTTCACCAATCAAGAGAACTTAACAAATGAAGTTCGTAGCCTTCGACAGATTGTCGAAACTCAGGCAGAACTTTTACGAGCTTATAAGGCACAGCTTGATAAGCTTCCTGCTGATGCTGGAGCTGGCCCATTCAGAGGTCCCAAAGTACCTGACCCACCAACCTTCTCTGGAACAGACAACAAGATGACCTTAGAAGATTGGATGAATCAAGTTGCATTGTACTGCTCATCTTTAGGCATTGTGACAGATCACCAAAGAATTATGACTGCTCTTACTAGGTTGCGTTCTCCTGCCACAAACTATATGAGAAAGTACTTTGATGACACACGTTTGGGAAACGATCTGGGATCTTGGGACAACTTTGCCAATGAGCTCAATGCCATTTATGGTCGCCGTGATAACAAAGAAGGTGCAAAAAATGAAATCACACATCTTTGGACAAACAAGTCACTGGCTAGTAAGGACTTTATCAAATATGCTGAACAATATCGCACTCTTGCACGTATTGTGGACTACCAAGATAGTATTCACATCGACAAGCTTCGTGATGTTATTTCACAAGAGTTGCGTAATGCACTTGTTGTGTTGGAAATTTCCGGAAAGACTCCTACTAAATGGGAAGATTATCTGGAACTTCTCCTTTTATCATATAAAGCCTTACATCCAGAAAAGACTAAAAGTGTAATATTTGGCACAGGCAATAATGCTAAAGGCAATGGCAGTCATGAACCAGATGCAATGGAGATAGATGCGGCAAAAAAGAGTAAAGGCAAAACCCCAGAAAAGGTTAATTCTCAGGAGCAAAAACAACGATATTGCCAAATATGCGCCGGAAAGGGCTTAAAGGCAAAATCAAAGACTCACAATACAGTGGATTGCTGGGATAAGCCTGGAAATGAAGGCAAAAGGCCAAATTTCAATAAAAACTCTTCATCATCTGCATCTGCATCTGGTCAAGGAAACAAAGGGAAACAACCACCACCGAGTGATAAGAAATCATTCAAAGCGCGGTTGATGGAATTATTTGATGAAATAGACAGCCAAGAGCCAGCGCCCCCAGCTGATGCTCTCAATGTCAACTCCACGAGCACCCCTGATATTAGTTTACCTGAGCTCACTGCAAAAGGAGCGACTGCACATGTCGGTGAAGTGCAGGCAGGACCTTCTAAGCCATCGCGATGGGCTAGAAGTCAACAATACAAGGCGGATTTTCCAGAGGGACTGTAGAGGATAATGTCTGCGATCTACAGTCAGGAAATAGTGTACCCAATATCAGCACTGATAAAAAATCAGATAAAGTAGTTATGGAAGCTTGTTTAAATAATATTGCTCGTAACAAGAAATCATCTTTTAGACTTTCAGTAACACTTTGGGTATACGGTTTTAAAGTGCAGGCCGAGGCTCTTGTTGACTCTGGAGCAACAACAAATTTCATCGACAAAAGATATGTTGAAAGAAACCACCTGGTAACAAATAAGATAGCACAACCGTATCAAGTTTTGAATGCGGATAGAACGCCAAATGTTGCAGGAGAGATAAAAGAGTATGTTCGAGCATATGTCCAAATTGGTTCACATAAAACTCAGCTAGGTGACAAGGACATGATGATTGGATACTCTTATCTCTACAAACACAATCCAGAAATAGATTGGCATTCAGGGGAATGGGCGTTCACCAGGTGTTCAGAGACATGTGCATCTAGAGCCCGTAAAATACGAGTTGATGAAGCTGGAGCTGATGAGCTTCACCTCAAACCAGATTTACCATGGGAATCTTCACTGGACAATTTAGGAGAAGAGGACATGGATAATCCTTACATTAACTGGATTGACATGCACAATCCAGATGAGCAAAAACAAGCAGCAACTATTGCCGCTATGTTTGATGAAAAACATTTAGAAGAAGAATTTGTTGAGGAAGACGAGGATACCACTAAGTGGAAATCTCTTATACCACCATGGTTATATGATTATGGTGACGTCTTCTCAAAGAAAAGATCAGAGCGGATGCCAGAACGTAAACCATACGACCATCCAATTGATTTTGAGGAAGGGTCTACTCTTCCCAAACCATCAAAAATCTATCCACTGTCTTTAAAAGAAAGGAATTCTTTGGATGAATGGATTGATGAGGAACTTAAGAAAGGCTATATTAGACCATCTCAAAGTCCTATTGCTGCTCCATTCTTCTTTGTCAAGAAACATGATGGTTCCTTACGGCCAGTCATGGATTATCGTGCTCTCAATGATATCACTGTTAAGAATCGCTATCCAATCCCTCGAATATCAGACTTAATAGACTCTCTCAGCCAGGCTTCAATCTTTACAAAGATTGACTTACGCTGGGGATACAACAATGTTCGAATTCGTGAAGGGGATGAATGGAAAACAGCATTCATTACAAAGCGGGGTTTATTTGAGGCAACAGTCATGTATTTTGGATTCTCCAATGCACCAGCTACCTTTCAGGCAATGATGAATGATATTCTCGGAGACTTGATACGTAAAGGAAAAGTAATGGTGTACTTGGATGATATTCTTATATTTGGCAATGACAAAGAAGAACACAGGGAGATTGTTCGAGAAGTGCTGCAAAGACTTCGAGACAATGATCTTTATGCAAAAGCTGAAAAATGCTTCTTTGAGCAGGACAGTATAGACTACCTTGGAATGATTATTTCTAAGGGTTATGTGAAGATGGATCCAAAGAAGCTTGCTGGAGTTCTTGAGTGGCCTGTACCAACAAAAGTAAAACATGTTCAAGCATTCTTAGGCTTTGCAAATTTCTACAGAAGATTTATTAAAGATTTTGCCAAGATTGCAAGGCCACTCACCAATCTCACTAAAAAGGATCAACCTTGGCTCTGGGATGACATAGCACAGGAAGCATTTGAAGCGCTGAAAAAGGCTTTCACAACTGCTCCCATTTTAAGAATACCAGATGACACTAATCCTTTCCGACTAGGCACAGATGCCAGTGATTTTGCAGTCGGAGCTGTATTGTACCAACTGGACCCAGATGACAATCTGTGGCATCCAGTTGCCTTCTATTCCAAGTCACTCAGTGTTCATGAACGTAACTATGAGATATATGACAAGGAATTGCTTGCAATTATACGAGCATTGGAAGAATATCGACATTACTTGGAAGGTCATCCAGAAAAATTTGAAATATGGTCAGATCATCAGAATTTGACTTATTTCCGGTCTGCCCAGAAGCTAACACGAAGACAAGCGAGATGGGCTCTGTATCTTACTCGCTTTGATTATTCTCTACGGCATAAGCCAGGGAAAACAATGCAGGCTGAAGACCCTCTGTCCAGGAGGCCAGATCATGAGGAGGGGGTAAACCTCGACAATCGAGATCAAATTTTACTCAAACCTGAATTTTTTGCCATTCAGGCTATTGAGGCTGCTCATGAATCGCCTATCAATGATGAACAAATCCTAAGGGAGGTCAAAGAAGCCTTGCTAACTGATGAAGTTACGAAGGATTACAAATCACTTCTGTCATCAGGACCACGTGAATTCAAGAAATCACTAAAAGAGTGGAACTATGAAAATGGTCTACTACTTTACCGTGGTAAAATATATATTCCAAAGAGCACAGATGATCATCTACGAAGACGCATAGTTCAAATGCATCATGATTTACCATCAGCAGGACATCCTGGTAGATGGAAAACCTATGAACTCGTTTCTCGAAACTATTGGTGGCCAGGGATGTCAGTCTTTGTAAAAAATTATGTCTCAGGCTGTGATACTTGTCAGCGGATGAAAAATCGCTCACAACAGCCTTTTGGACCCTTACAACCTAATCGAGTACCAAATGGACCTTGGGAAATTATTTCCATAGACCTTATTACTCAATTACCACCATCTGGAAAGCACAATGCCATATGTGTTGTGGTAGATCGCTTGACTAAGCGTGCACACTTCTTTGCAATCACAAATAATTTCACAGCCAAAGACTTAGCAAAGTTACTTTATGACAGGATATATCCACTGCATGGACTCCCATTGCAAATAATATCTGATAGAGGAACACAGTTTGCTGCTGAAGTTTTTCAAGAATGGTGCAGGCTACTTGGAATTGAATCTACTATGTCAACTGCCTATCATCCACAAACTGATGGACAAACAGAACGTGTTAACCAGATTTTGGAACAATACCTTCGGTGCTATGTTGACTATAATCTCAATGACTGGGCCGATCTTCTAAGCACAGCAGAGTTTGCATACAGCAATCAAGCACATGAAGGTACCAAGGAGAGTCCCTTCTTCCTGGAATATGGTCGACATCCTCGTGCAGGTCCTATGCTCATTAAAAATCAGGGATCCATTGATTTTAATGACATAATGCAACAAAGACTTGAAGCTCAAGAGCAAGCAAAAGCAGCTCTAAAGCTTGCAGCTGAAAGAATGAAATGGTATTATGACAAAGGAGTTCAAAACATACCTTTTAAAGTTGGAGACAAGGTTCTATTGAATCTTAAAGACTATCAAACTACAGAACGAGCTCTCCAGCCAAGATTTGAAGGTCCATTTAAAATCATCAGAAAACTATCAGATGTGACCTTTGAACTGAAACTACCTCCAAAATACCGTGGGATACATCCTGTTTTTCATGCTAGCAAGCTTGCCACCTATACAGAATCTACCATTCCAGGACAAAAGGCTCCTACTCCTGAAACTATAATAGTTGATGGAGAGGAAGAATGGGTAGTGGAGAAAATTTTACAACACCGAGTTCAGAGAAAGAGACTGGAATATCTGGTGAGATGGAAAGGTTTTACTCGAGATCATGATACTTGGGAACCTGCTGCAAATCTCAAAAATGCACCAGAGAAAATTCGAGAATATAAAAAACAGATTGATCATTCAATTGAAAGTGTGGAACTGGACATATTCTCAACGGAGCTCGAATCAGAAGAGGGGGTAATGTCACAGATTTCTCTCTATTCTCTACCTTAATCACTTATCTTATCTCCTATCTCTATCTTATCATATTATCAGTAGTAGTTTATCATTTGATCATCTCTGTGCCATACATATTTTCATTTGTACAACCAGTGATGGGACATGCTTGCTCTGCACCATATCTACATTACAACAGGTTGTCTTATGATGTAATAAGTGAAGCATCCACAGGATGACTTCATAGATGACTTCATAGATGACTTCACCATGAATCATCCACAGTCTCCACAGGATGACTTCATAGATGACTTCATGCATGACTTCACCATGAATCATAGTGACTTCATAAATGACTTCATGTAGCTCCAACTATGACATGGACTATGATATCATTAGATAGTAGCTCCACTCTAGAGTAGTATAAATACTCTCATGTATCTCTGGGATCCCCCAGATTCAAGAACATCTTTTATCCTCTTGTGATCAACTTGTGCTCATACTCTGTCACTATCCCCAACCTTTGCAACTACAACTAGGTGAGTTCTAAGTTGTGATATGGTCCTGACAGCACCTCGACTCAAGGAGTCTCACATAGGGGCCGCAAAGGTTACGGCCAAGATCACGAAGGTCCAAGCACCCTGGGAGTTACTGGTTTGCTTCAACAATCCGAGTTGCCAATTAGAGGAGCTGTCAATCCCTACTCCCTTCAAACAGGTCGATGACAACATAATACCCTTGAACTTACAACAGGTGGGAGCTCTCCGAAAGCTGCGAGTTCAAATGGGAGAGAACGAATTCAACGAAAGCAATCGGTTGACACGTCTGGTCGAAGAGATTGTAGGGCTGGAGGAGATTGAGGCCGATTGGGTTGATGGCCAAGAAATAGTGAGTCCACTTTCAAGGGAGACTGAGAAATTCTGACACCTCTTTCGCAGATAAACAACCTGACCTTCAAGTCCAATATCTCCATTTTGAAATACAATGAGCTAGATGTGAGGACGGCCAATCCGGATTTGCTTCGGTCAAAGATCGAAGAGAATCAAGATGGGATATCGCTGGAGCAATTCTGGCTCAATGGATATGTGATCTGGCGCCGGCATCAAGAGTAGCATAGACACATACTACTAGTACTTGTAACAATACGTCTCGATACGTCTCTTTCGCTCTACTAGCTACTTACTCTGTCTTGGCTTCATTGTCCTGTTTCTTTAGCCTGAGTTTTACCCACTGTGATCTCACTACGCTCGATGCTACTCAGAATATTTACTAGTTTCTTATTAACTGCTCGAAACTCGACTGATTGTCTACTCCTGTTCTTCTTGTACGCATATACTTGTACTTTCCATAGAGCTCTGTCGTCGAAGCAACTCAGGTTTATTTGCCCTCTTCCCTCAAGTCTTCCTGGCAATTTGCAACCGGTTCATAACCCCCTTCCATCGATTCTTGGTATGTTCAGCCCCACCCGTAGTAGTCTCGTCAGAGGGTTTGTAAAGCACTATGAAATATGACATTCTGAGCAGGATAATGAAGTCGGAATAAATGAACATCAGATTGTGCCAATGATGTGGTACTTCTCAGATGAAATTGATCAGTCCGAGATACTTCCGACTCTCACTCTCATTTCGAGTCAAAACTTAGGCCCCAGTATACTGTAAAGCTTTTGTAAAAAGTCCCGATGAGTTATCGGGGGGCTTTTGAAAAGATCTGTGACAACACGGTCGGGCCCCGGCAATCTATCCAGGTGGCGGGTATGGTCATTTAAGCGCCCAGGCCATCATTCGGCTGGTTTCTCGGCATCTATGGCATATCAGTGAAGTACTCCCAGAAATGATTAGAATGGTTTGGGAGGCGGAACTTTTGTAAATGTGACAACACGCTTTGTCACTTTTGTTGACTGAGCTGCAGCGCTTGTTAACCGTTCCCCTCTTTGAATTTCTGTTTCTCTCAAGAACAACCACGGTGCCAGTTTTTCAATCTTGCTGCTCTTTCGGTCTTCATAGACAAGCCTGCTATGAGTCGGGGATGTGAGTCATTTTTTCGTTCAATTTTCAAGTAGGTATCTGTACAATGTAGCCAGAGACTCTGCTGCCGGGTAGTCTCCGAGGGCCCGACTTTGGAGCCTGGCGAAGCTACTCAGGACGAGTGGTCTCTAATTCGCGGAGTGGGGGTACTCTCTTCCCGATAGTCTCCGAGGGCCCGACTTTGGAGCCTGGTGAAGTTTGTCAGGACGCCTTGTTCCCCTATTCTCTCTTCTCAGCTCGATTCTCCCTCATTCCTCCGTTCTTTGAAAGAGAGTATCGACTGACTAGCTCTCTAGTACGCTCTGGCAAAGAATTCCGCGCTTACAATCTCCAATCTGGACACCCCTATCACTCCTCCCCAGTTCGACCTCGCAACTGCACTCGATAAATATGAAGATCTGGATGGCTCTCAAGACCAGGAATACGATATCGATTTGGAGAGAAGCCTCTCAGAACTTTCTGACGCAGAGAGCGAAGATTCTTCTGTCAGCCTCTCGGAAGCAAGCGATCCTGCGCTCCCGCTTCCTCTCCCTCTTCAACCCTTTGTTGCTCCTGAGGACTTTTCTGACGAGGAAGAGGATGATTCCCTTGCCAAAGGCACTGGCATGCGGGCCCGGAGACACAGAAAGACTCTGAAGAAAAGGAAGAAGAGAAGACTTGCTAGGGAGGAAGCTCAAGCACGACTCCTCACGGGGCTCAAGGAGATAGCTCTTCGACGCGCGTCTGAGTCTCAGACTCTGTCTGTTTGCCGTCGTTCCATACAGAGGAACTTCCGGCGAACTCCGGAGGTTGGTCTGGCCTCAGACAGGAGTTCGAGAAGATCTACCCGTCGCTTCAGGAGCTTTTAGATGACTTTGAGCTGCAGGTTGTTAACTGGAACGGAAGGTACGCGTTCCGTTCTGTCTCCTCAACTTTACTGATCTAAGACCAGGGAGAGCTTTTCTGTGCTCGACAAGTCCGGGCGCGTGATATCTCTCTTAGCGGGACAGCCTCGAGACCCAAAATGGGACAGCCTTATGAAGGATCTTGAAGAGCAAGTGCGCTCCGCCAGGAAAGAAATGACCTTTTCAGAGAAACAAACCAAGAACAAGCGTGCGCCCTGCCCCTCAGTATCTATGGGTACATCTTTTGGAGGGGGGAGTCTGGTAAGTAGTTACTGGCCCTCTCCCATTCATCGCTATATTGAAGTATTACATAAAACAGAGACCCACCGTTTCCAACCGAAAGATTCTCACAAGCATCGCCGCTTCCCAGGGCTTTCAACGGCTAATCGGGTTCACAAATTGTACCGCAACTTTTCCTTAGAATTCTGAGCGCCTCTCTCACACTCTCTTAGGTGTATTTGAATGTTTTGCCAGCAAGATCTTCAATCTTTACCAGGACGCTCTGAACTCTATCTTCTCCTCCGACCCAAAACTCAAACGCTGGATGAAGAGCGCTTTCGCAGGCGTCAGCTTCAACTTGGGACCTTACTCTGTTTCTTGGCCGCATACTGACAGTTACAACTTGGCTTTCGGCTGGTGCGCTATAACCGCTCTTGGACGATTCGATCCCGATAAGGGAGGCCACCTCATTCTCTGGGACTTGGGTCTCATTGTACGGTTCCCGCCCGGTTCGACCATCCTTATTCCCTCTGCATTGCTTACACATTCCAACCTCCCTATTCAAGAGGGGGAGGATCGTTATTCTGTCCTACAATATTCGTCTTCTGGTTTATTTCAATGGGTGTACAACGGATATATGTCTGATAAAGAGTTTCTAGCTACCAGGAGTCCTGCGGACATACGAGAGAGAGAATGGGACAGGAAAGCTCGTTGGGGCAACGGTCTGAAGATGTTTTCTCTCTAGGACGATATATGTACAAAACTTTAGAAGTAGCTTCCTCCAATCGCAGTTTGTTTCTCGAATCCCAGTCCTCTCGAGTCTCTCCAAGTCCCTTCTGATTCCCTTCTGATATTGAGAAGAAATGAACACCGCCAGGTGGGATCAACACTGACCGTGAGCTTGGAAGGAATGAGCTTGACGATGCATGCCTGACCCGGTTTGACGAACTTGGGGTTGTTCTTGAGTGATATAAGTAGGAGTTTGTCGGTCAATCGGAGAGTTTGAATTTGATATGGGGAGTGTGGCAGTCAAGGATACTGATTTGACCAGCGGGGTGGTTGAGAACAGTGACCTGAGCATTGAACTTGGAAACGGCGTCATTCTTAGAGTCGGAAGCGATGTTTCTATGCTGGACTCGGTATCCTTGGGAAGATGTTCCTAGAGACATGAAGATGAATGAGACGAATGAAGACGAATGAAGATTCAGTATACCAATCCGTTGTTGATGATATCTATCTCAACACGACTGACAGGCACTGTGACGCCAATTTTGTAGCTTGTCTACAGGAAGAAGGGGAGGCTCAAAAGCATCAATAGCAAGAAGAGTCATTCCCTTGACGAATATCATCATGAATCCTTTTCTTTGGCTTGAACGCGTCGCAGGGGACAGGAGGGAGTGAAAGATTCGAGTAGCGTTATCGATAGACGCCCATAGACGCCCAATTTAACCGGACTTATTAATATCAGTGCTTGATGGTGGGTTTTTCGACACGTGGATGTTCTTGTCCTGAAGTTTGAACGCCCACAGTCTCTTTTTTTTCTCTCTCCAGCCACAATGAGCACAGTGGGCCTCTATCTCCCTGAGGACGATTCGAAGGACTCCCAACCCGCTACCAGGCAAGCTTCACCTTCACCCGAAGGTTCCGGTCTCTCTGAAAGCAGTGTCTGGTCGGGACTGTCCGATTGGGATCCATACATCCTAGAGATGGATGCACGAAAGCCAACATGTGTCCCGTCTATATATGACGGTCCTGGAACCACGAAGAAATCCACCGGCTTTTACAACGTATATGTTGGTGACTTACCCGGATGTTATCGAGACTGGTAGGTACTGCCGTTTGCCCGTTGTTCTAAAGTCTCACTGTTGTGCAGGGCGAGTGCTGGCGGCCGCGTTACTGGATTCCCCAATAACCTGCACAAAAAATACAACAAATATGAGGAAGCTATGGAAGGGTGGAAACAGTACTGCCTTGGGCACCATTGTCACGCTGAGGATTTCGTTGACGGATCTACCTACCAGCCTTCGCCGCGTGCTTCGTCGCTGCGTCCTTCCGTGGTACCGGCGCCGTCTAACCATAACGTTGTTACTGTCACCTCTCCTAGCAAAGAATCTGTCCTGAGAGCTTCCTCTCCTTTTGCAGAGGCCCCTCTAAAGGATTCAGTCTTGAAATCTCCTTCGAAAGCATCTACTTCGATCCTGAGGTCATCTCCTACAGTTGCTACACCAATAAACAAGGTTGATATGTCTAAATCTCTTTTGAAATCTAAATTGCCTGTGAACGATGCTTCTCCCTCTGAATATGCTTCTGCTAAACATGAGGCTCCCGGGTCTCCATCTAAGCACACCGCTCCGGGGTCTCCGTCTAAACACACCACCCCCGCGTCTCCATCTAAACAGGAAGCCGCTTCTTCGACTATTTCCAGTCCCAGTTCTCTGGGATCTCCGCTGTTATCTTCTGGTCCGCTTCCCCTTCCCCGACGTCTCTGGGCTATACACACAAATTATATGAATTGTGTTGTACAAGCGTGAGTAAATCCTTCTCTGTACTCTGAGTCTCATTGATTCACTCAAATCACTGTGTTTCAGTGAAGAAGCAGATGGTGTGCTCAAGGACGCCCGAAACCGAGGAGAAATGATACTTATTAAGGAAGTCAACAGCATCATGGAGGCAGAAATGTGGCTCAATCACCTCGAACATGAGTGAGAGCGGATGTCAGAATCATCGGACTTTTTTGAAAGAAATGACTTGTACTAGTAGTACCACTTGAACTTCGTTGTAGTATCGCTGACATCACGTGTATATCATTGTTGAACGCAACCACGTGCACTGCACTCTTCTTCATCTGGTCTTCGCTCTGAGTCCTGACAGTGACCGGCATAGCTCGCAAAAACGCAAAATCGAAAGTTTGGATCCGTTGGAAGGACTCCAAGTTGCAGATTTTGGACTCAACGCCTCATCTTCCTCTTCCGCGCGTTCTACTATCGTTTCCGAATCCCTCACCTCCGATAAACGTCGAATCATCCGGCATGAAGTTCCTGTTGCTCTGAGGAAGACTTTCGAACATTCATCGGCTACCCAGATCGAGGACTCTCTCACTTCAAACTCCCATGAATCTCTTGACCCTATACCTGCGGACGAATTGATCACCGAAGTTCCACCTTCCCCTGTAGAATCAACGAGACGCTACCGAAAATCGTACGATTCCCTCACTGATGAACCGTACTTGTGCTCAACGAGTCTCACTCTCTAGGACTTTCCATTGCTCAACTGGACAAAAAACTGCCGCGACGATGCTCTGAAGATACTCCTGACCGTTGAGGCTCGATCTGACCCGCATTTGGAGTGCTGTTCAAGCTGTCCATTAGGCGAAGACCAAAAACTCCCGGAGTTTCCTGCGTCGATTGCTTTTTGCGGCAACTTACCTGTGCTACCTGCTGTGTAAGGAGTCATCATGATAGACCTTTGGATTCGATCAAGGTGAGTTTGTATGTATTTGACTTTTTTTAGACCAGGGCTGACTGTTGCGCTCTCCTCTAGCGTTGGAACGGGCTGTTTTTTGAAAATACGTCTTTACAAGAACTAGGTCTCAGGATTCAACTGGGGCACCCCGACGGTTCAATCTGCCCAAATCCTATCTCTGGCCCCTCTGACTTTGTCGTTCTTCATACGAATAAAATCCATCGGGTTTCTATCGACTTTTGTCACTGTCCACTGAGCTCGTATATGCCATTACGGTTGCCGGATAGTTCATGGACCAAATCGTGCCGGACCAATCTTCTTCAGCAATTTTCTAACAACTATATCCTAGTCAACGACATTGATGTGCTTCACAATGCCTTCAGCGAACACACGAACCTCATCACGACTGTCCTTGCAGTGATTCTCTGTGTCAGGCCTGGAGAATTTTGCAAAATTGGAGCGAGGAGGAGCGAGAAACTATCGTACCCCGGCAACTGAAACCATTCATACTCGTAAAAGGCTTCAACAAAGAAGAGCCTCAAATGCGCCGTCAATTGGCAACTGACGCGCATCGCGGGAAGAGGACAACTTAGAGGTTGTGAGGAGGTTGATTATCTCGGTACTCAATTCCAAGGTGCGTTATCTTTTTCATTGTACGCTTTGATTGAACTCATTCTACGTTCGTTCGACAGCTCCAAAGGCTTCTACGACGGTGTTGAGCCAATCCTTGCTTATTTTCCGTGCTCGAGCCCTCTTCTATCTCACCATTTATGTTATTCAATTCGCTATAATACCTATAGTTCGCTCTCATCATCCATCAATACTACGCCATACATATCGTTATATTGGATGCTACACCTCCAATCTATTGCGATGGTTGAGAGCATAGTTGGTGTTCTATTGGGACTTTTACCGAGGCGATAGGCTCAATGACTCCAAGACAATCGACAAAACAAAGGGCGGATGGACAAAGGGTCTTAGCCAAGGGGAAGAAAAGCTAATCTCTGGTGTAGAATAACTCTAGCTGCGCTGCTCATGTTCTTGCAGATACACTTGCCATGGACAAGGAATGAAATTTTCATCCAAGTTCCTTGATTCACTGAGTTCCGCTTCACTCGACGTTAAGAGACATCTAGGACTCCCGGAAACCAATGAACTGAGGTTAAATATGCAACATAGCATGCATTCCAAGTCCCCTACATCTAGTTTTGTATCTGTAACTCCTCGATTTGCATGCACCAACCAAGCAAAATGAAAGAAATTCACCGCCGAATTGTTCGAATTGACCATGAACTATCCGGCAACCAATGGCCCACTGTAATAGTCCTGAGTTAGATTTAGAATAGAACTCTCGTTTGAACGATCAATCGATTACCTATGAGACTCGAATATCAAGCTCGTCGTCGAGCACACGCTTCAGACGTCGAGAAGAGGATGATCGAGTACGAGCACAAGCGTCGAAACTCAATCTTAAGCTTACGTTCACACGAAGGTAAAGCTCGAAAGTTACACTGATATTGTTGAGTCGTAGAAAGGTACTCCTTACATCTACTTTTCTCGTACTTATAATACATGACTTAGTATTAGAAAGTTCTGGCAAATTCCCCAAACACTGCCTTTAGAAAGAATACAATAGAGAAGAGAGAGTACGAGGACTTACACAGCCTGATGAATGTTGATATCCATCACACCCACTTGGCAAGTTCTGAAGGCGATAAGGCAGCCAGGCAAGTTGTTCGCATGAATGTCTCTTACTGGAATTGCCTGCCAAGAATGGCATACTAGATACTGTACAAGTCTCTTGTTTTCTGTGCTTACACAAGCTTGCTGAAAATTTTTCTGGCACAGTGGCAGCAACTTTCCGACTGGTCGCCAGATGACTTCAATGGATTGTAGAGGTGTTACTCCTAGACTACATAGGCCAACACCGCTCCTCGCAACTTCTCTACTTGGAGCTCCACCTCTACTCTACCTCTACCTCTATTTTGCTCCGTTTTCGCTGCTGTGAAAGCTCCGAAGAAAGCACTTTGTGAAAGGAATTTTGCGCGGGCGCTTACATAGAGGTTGCGGAATTTTCATTTTAAATTTATGTAAAAAATCACTGTTTGGTTTCTCTCTACATATAAGTACCGTCATATCTATACTGCTCTCTCTCCTCGCCTTTCCCCTTGCGTCAAACGGTGGTCAGAACTCAACGACAGACATGTCGCCCTTGACTAGATTGGAAGAATTGCCTCTGGATATTTTACGATTAATTGCTCCCAAAACTGGCGAAATCGCATTCCTTCTCAGTCAACTATCAAGGACAATGAACAGAAGAGCGAATGCCATTGTATACGAAACGGCTTATGTCGATGCCCTCCCGTCTCTCGCTTTACCTGTGACTGCCTCTCAATCAATCTGTGGAGGACACCACCTGGCGGCCTTCGTGCGTAAAATCTTGATCATCGACCCGAAATGGCCCGGATACCCTGTCGAAGACGAAGTTGTTTGGCGATACTTCGCCGACGCTTTTCAAAATATCGCAAAATACACATCGGCCAATCATCCGCCGTTTTCTCTCCTTGTTGATTCCCGGTTTGACTTTGCAGAAATCTTTTCAACAGTTGAAACCGATTTTCCTGGTTTTCAACAAGTGTCATTAAAATGCACCACTAAACCTCAGTTCGAAGCAGGCTATATGAACATGATTGTGAGTCGATGCCCCAGACAATATATATTCTCAGAGAGCTGAGGTCAATGTAGAGCCAGGTTACAGGGTCAAATTTGACCAGTCTGAATCTAGATTTTGCGGTCGGGTTTGGTCATAATCAACGTAAGGTGATTTTCGTTTTGTTTGCGAAAGAACAGTTTACTGAAAAACATTCTAGCATCGTATCAGACGTTAGGAAGAACAATCCACGTACTTGCGCAGACGGCCAAGAAGCTCAACAAGTTATCGTTGAACTTAGTCCATTCCCGCTTTCAAGGCGAAACACAATCACTGCAGGAAGTGTTAGATAACGACGTAGTGGTATTTCACCAACTGGAGTACCTACATTTCATTGCGGACTATATCAAGATAACGGCAGCAGCATTCATTATCCGTCATAGGTGTATCATGGAGTTGAGATACATGACCAGTATCGATTACGACGGTTCTGATCTCGTGCCCAGTCTATCGCTTCATAGAACTCTTCCAAACTTGAAGGTTTTCTCTGGCGAAGCAAGCGTCGTGTGTGCGTTGTGCGGACCAGTCTTGCGTCCTGTACGAAAGATCACCATCGAAGGACGCGACATGGACGACGACATGTGGATTAAGGTGGCAAAATGTTTATCAAGAGCGGACAGGCTACAAGAATTAATACTGCGACAAGGCTGGGGATGCCAGTTAACAGGCTTGAATCGCCTGTGTAATACATGCAAAAAGTTGGTTATGATAGAGTTTACGACATCTCCCTTGGCAGTTGACGTTGAGTGTCTGTCCACATACTACGCGCTATAATTTTTGACGTCAAATAGCTCACAGAGTATTTTCGAAGCGTCCTGAATATCGGAGACTGTATCACATCGATAATAGTTCATAGGAATAACGAGAACAACATCGACAAGTACCATGTCGCTTTGAAAGACGCTAATTGGTCGGAAAGAAGAGTTGGCCTAGTTGTGTTATGATCGATACATTGTCAATCCAAAGACATTTCACTACGTCCTTTGAAGTTTGACTTTGATGGGATATTATGGCTCCAGCTAAAAAAAACTTACGTAGAGAGAATGAGGACTGTAAAGTGGACGATAACTGGTGTTGATTCGACGAAGGAAATCTAGGAGAAAGTACAAGTATATGTACAGAATCGGAGAGGAGTCAGGAGTACGAGACAAGTCGGCCTAGAGCAACAATGTAAGATATTTGTAAGTCCATCAGGAGAGTCCAACGAAACTAAGTGAACTAGGAGAAGATATGCAGAACAGGAGATCATACAGGAGCAAACAAGGAGCAGACGAGGCGGGGAAAGGGTAAGCGAACCCTTACATTATTCCCTCCTCTAGGTGTGGAATCTATATGAGTCGAGACGGAGGCTTGGCAACGCGTCCGGAACGAGTCGTATTTTGTACCGGCGGTTCGTATTTGATTGTGAAGCATGTGAAGGTTCGTATTGGTAGGTGCCGGCGACGTCGATTGGTGGTACAGGTCGAGATGAATCCGCGGAATCAATCTCGACGTCGTCAGATTACGGGGTAGGGATGAATTGCCGTGTTGCAGAAAGGACAGAGGAAGGAGGTCGTTTTGATTGAGGGTGAAGGCGATGGAATCTGTCGATGAGTTTTGAGGCTGGTAGTTCCGTAAGTGTGACCCAGAGGGTTTCTGATTCGGGTTGGTTTTTCCATCGTATGAGATAATCGTATCGTGGAGATTTAGTCTACACCTGTGTTTCGTAATCGCCCGTGGTCACTCGTGTCTCTAATCTTTCAAGCTTGCGTGCGTCCACGATGGTATTGATAGCGGGAAAAGAGTCCAACGAAAGCTCGGTAGAAATACGCGTGTGAATGGAATAGTGAAGTCTTTATAAGGCTCCAAGAGCGAAGAGTGGGAAACTGGATAGAGGCGTTTCAGATATCTAGCATTGGCAACGCTAGACCGCCTTACAATCGGAGCACCATGTCGTCTTCATACCTGAACACTAAGGCGGGACCAACTCATAACCTTTCGACGTACCTCGAACGGTTGTTTCGAGAGGCACTGTGGCTTTTGAGGTGGCACATTGTGTGAGTGCTCCTCTTGCATTTCCGCTGTAGCTGAGAGATTTAGTAGCCTGTGTTATTCGGAGGACAGGGAGTGGGGGATCCGACATTCATGTCGTATTCGACCCAGAGTCCTTAAGTAATGTCGGACAAATTTAGACGCCAGGAATTATCAGCGCTTCAGCGCTACTGACAGATCACTCACTGAACTCTCTGCGTCAACTCTGCGTCCTCATTAACATTTGTCGTCCGTTTGTGTTCGTAGGTATAGTGTTCTGTCATTCAGCGGCTACTATGGTCAGCGGTTCAAAATTATGTTCGTCGCTCATTCCTTGTCCAGATAAAGCCAGAAAACGTCCAGCAGTTGGCTGACTCCGACGAGCGTAGCTCTGTGAGTATCTTGTTTATTCACATCTCGGTATCGATTTCTCATCGGACGCAGATAGATTTGAATATGAACGAGGCAATTCTGTCTTCGGTGGTCCCCGCACATCAAAAAGTTGAGACCTGCATCCACTGGCTACTAAGAGGAAGATGCGATCAAGGCGAGACTTGCAAAAATTTTCATAGCTTTCACTATGATCAACTCAACCTGGTGAGGTTCGCCTACAATAATCCTTTGGCTTCACCAGTTCATCGCAGCTTCAGGGCAACCAACCTTCCATGCCAATATCTCGTTGCTACAGAGTCAGGATACACGACCACATCTTAGTGAAATTTGGGGCAGGTTTCAAAGTGCAAGCGGTAGCAACTGGGTTTGACACACCTTGGCTATCGCTCGACAATATTCCAGCTCATGTTTCGTTGCACGAGGTTTACGAAATCCTCTCTGCACATGGAAAAGTGCTATAAGCTCGTTTTGACGCTGGTGGACCGGTGGGCCAGGGCAAGGTCCGAGTGCGGGCACGTTTCTCTGATCCTAGTCAAGCAAGAGAGGCAAATCTCCTCACCGACGGTGCGCGTTTGTGGGAATCCACCATATCATCCCAAGTTCCTATCAGCAACGCTCACGGTCGCGACGCGTTAATTCGGGATGCAGACGTCAAACTGGAATGGTCGGCGCCAAGCGTCATAGGTTATGCTGGATACAAGACTCAACAAGAAGCAAAGAATGCCATCTCCATTGCCAGAAAATCTTATGCGCGAACATACGTTTCGGCGCAAATGTACTCAGGTCTCCCTGAAATGGATCGTTTCACGGTCAAATTTTACAACCTTCCCTTAGGCACGACAAAGGAAGACATCGCCAAATACTCTCGTCCGACCAATGTTACCCTCACGGAGCCAAACTATATGTCTGTTGACGATGTGGGCAGATGTCTCCAGCACCGACTTCAGGGTTCGGGCTTAGATATTCTCAACTTTACTATACTGCCCCCACCCTATCGTGATGGCCTGGTTAGAGCTAACATCCAATTTTTCTCTCCTGCCGCTGCAAGAACGGCAACCAGTTATTTGAATCGTCAAAAACCCATGTGCACAGGTAGAATTCGCATAATCGCAAGATATGAACAAACACTCTCTTACTCGATCCCCTTGGACGAATATTGCTGGATGCGTGAAGACCTGGCTGTCCTCTGCAGTAGGCTGCTTCGGGAAATTCCCGGCGTGAGCTTTGATCTTTGGCGAGGTCCAGGTTCCATTACTGTTCTTTTATCTGCCACAAGATTGCACGACCTCAAGTTCTTGAAGTCAGAATTTGAAAACCTCCGCGGAGGCGAGACCGTCAAACATGAAGGCAAGGTGATATGGGAAGAGTTTTTTGGTCTTCCCGCAGGTAGATCTTATCTCCGAGAACTTGAAGCTATATATCCAGGAATCATGATTTCGGAGATGTCACGACACAAAATCGTACTCTTCGGCCGGTATGGCATCCGGAACATGGTCAAAGCTGCTATCCTCCACAAGTATTCCGAAATTCAAACTATAGTAGAAAAACGCTCTTTTCCCCTTGGTTCTCTCACTCCAATCTTCATACGTATGGAATTTTCGGCGCTCTCTCAAACCCTGGGTTCTGAGAAACTGATCCTGAGCCTTGGGAAGCGTGAATTACATGTCATAGGCCGCGGCGAAGATTTCCCAGGCAATCCAAAGGACTCGACGCCGACTCAACCCTCGTATCGAGCAAGTTGTTCCTCGCTGTCCCATATGCCTTGAGGAGCTTGACTGCGCCGTGACCGTTTTTGAATGTGATCACAAGTCGTGTCGTTCTTGTCTGGTTCACTACCTTAAGGCCGCCATTGACAACAAGTGGTTTCCACTGACATGCCTTGGGGACGATAACAGTTGCTCATGTCTATTCCCAATCTCACTTGCTCACCAGCTGTTATCATACGATGACTTTGACTCCCTTGTTAAAGCTGTGTTCGAGGACTACATTCATCAAAGTCCTAAGGAATTTCATCGTTGTCCCTCCCCGAGTTGCATGCAAGTCTACAGAACCGCTCCAAGGGGAAGCAAACTCCGACTCTGTCCCTCATGTTTGCTGAGAATATGTTCCCAATGCCACGATGTATACCATGACGGCGGCCTTGACTGTGGGCCCGATCTGGCAGACGAAAATTCCCTCTTCAATCGCTGGGCGGCGACTCATGATGTGAAAAGTGACTGTCCTAGCTTGTTGTAACGAAGTTATCTGCTGGGTTTGTATGCAAATTTTCGCTGAATAACATGATGTTTGATAATGAGCACTTGAAGTAGTCACAGCTCACTGTCACTGTGCCCAATTTGATGCGTATCTTGAAATAGTTATTTTCCATACCCTACTACTTACATTATCATAGGAGTATCCCAAACTAGTGCGTCTCTTCGTTCCGAATCTATGTACAACATTCCTGTGTTAGTCTGGCCCGTTCCTACTTGTTTGACAAAAAATGGGCCAACAACTTTAGAACGATGGCAGGTTCTTGTTTTGAGATATATGCTTGCTTGCTTATTCAAATCCTGTTCTTTTTGGCTGATAGGCTCTCAGAACATGCCTACCTTGAGTCTTGAGACTGATTTATCTGGTTTTTTAGTGGTGTCATTCGGAGTCCAGGTTTTGAGCTTTGTACATTTGGGAGATTTTGGGATTAGGACTCGGAATTTCAGGGAATCCCATGTTATTTGCAGGACGTGACGACGTTCGCATAACATTCTCTGATTAAGATTCGCCAACACAATACCGTACCACAGTGGAACGTGTATACCTTGTTTACAAGGCGAAGGTGTTACGAAGCGTCGTCATCTCTGGCCCGGGTCTCTTTTGCTGTCTTTTGCTGGAATCGGGTGCTTACTGTGACGAACACACGAAGAGATTCAGAGTCACTTGCGCTAACAGGAATAACGTTTA
Organism: Lentinula raphanica; assembly: GCA_027919835.1. Taxonomy (NCBI): domain Eukaryota; kingdom Fungi; phylum Basidiomycota; class Agaricomycetes; order Agaricales; family Omphalotaceae; genus Lentinula; species Lentinula raphanica. The sequence continues at coordinate 1,403,582 of JANVFP010000004.1, read as the reverse complement.
ATCCAGGTGAACTGAGACTCTACTAGTACCGTCTACGAATTTCTACAGTTAGTTATATGCTCGGCGCCTAATCTATCTTATATAATACTATCAGGAACAGTAAACGAACTCGAGCGCTAGTACACTTTTAGAAATTCATCCAACTGAGAACTCTCATAGTATGATACATAACTATACAACTTTTCTTCTCCATCTTTGCTGGCTTCATCTAAGTACTACTCCGGCGTTTTTCGCAAGTTTTTCGTCAATCTCTCCGATAGAAAGTAACTTGAGTGATCTTTTCTAGGTCGCCCGTCAATTCAACGTTTGGACAATGAAGGTCTGTTCCCAACCTTGTGCGGTTTTGTTTACTCAACGCAATCAGATGGTCTTGATCAAGTCTTGGTCGAGGCCACTACCAGATTCCTCGACTGCTATTCTTGCACCCCGCTTGCCAAACCTTAAATGAGCTTAAATGCCGGGAGTCTCAAGGCTTGTTGAATTCTTGCGAGGTCTTTTCATTGACCTTGAAGGAGGCGTTTTGAGTAAGATTACTTAGCCTTTGTCAGTTACTTACAGGAAGATATTTACACGTCCATGAAACAGGTTGTCCCAGAACGTAATGCTACTGCGGTTGATTATCTAGAACTTGGCAGGAGGGCGATGCCGTCGACCAAAAAGTCGAGGATCAATACACGTTTCATTCATTTAGAGGACCGCTTCCATTTCTGTCGGCGGATCGACTCTCGTACTACATCAATCTCCAATAATTGTTGTCAAATCCAGATGGCCATTACTCGTTATCCCCTGGTACTCGGTCGTATATCGCTATGATCATCTTATCGTGCAGAGGCTTGATAGTGTCCTTGGTTCTGCATCCAGATTTGATCATAACGCGGCTCGGTTAGGTCGTTCTTTCATACCTACGTCCTGATTTGCCACCCCGCCATATAGATGGAACACCATCTTTCCTGGGTTATCTGCTTTGGTTGGTACGATTTGTACACCAAATTTTTATCCCTTTCTAATGTGTTGGGCTCGAATGCATGAGCGCATACTCAGACCTGCCAACCTATCCCAAACAGCCGCTCTCCTTGTCGTCGCTCTCTTCGTTTAGATATGGTCGAACAGGCTGGCCCGTTGTTGGCGGATATACAGTGGTCATTATCTTCTTGGACCATCCACCATAAGAAGAAAATAGTCCTCAATCAAGTCGTTCATCACTCCGACCAGGGTCATCTATCTAGGTTCTTGGACGCGCTGTCCAATCTGCTTTACATTGGGAGGGGTGGTTCACCTACGATCAATGCTATCGCTCTGGAAATTGATGTAGAACGTGATACAAAAAGACTCGTCTTTACACACAATTTTCCTTTAACCAACGAAGCCAGGGAAGAAGAATTTCGGGACCTGTTCGCCGATGCTGGCAGAGGCAAGGTATTACTTGAGTCATGTGGAGAAAATCGAAAGCAAGTCGAATTTCTTCACTATTGAAGGCTATCCAGCTGATGTCCCTCCAGAGGAAACTTTGAATACCAAAGTTTCCAAAACTGACTTCTTCTGATGGTCGACGTCGTCGCTCACTTAGCTGACGACGGCAATGCGTCAAAGCAAGATAACCTTCAACATCTGCAAATACTCATGGCACGGACGTGCTTTGAGAAGATCGGGCACCGGTTGGCCTCAATTCTGCACCTATACAGGTCCACCACCGGGGAAAGGAATATCTTCTCGTCCTTTGTTGACGCGTGTAAAGAGCGTGGTGGTAAACATCTCCGGAAGACCACTGAATTTGAAGTAGATGAAGTCACCGCCGAGTTCATGAATGACAATGGAGTTCACTGTATCCCGAAGGTTTCCTCTGACGGCTCTTACTACAAACTTGCTGTCCGACCCGACAATGTTTCTAAAATACTGGATGCTCTTTTGGCACTAGGAGGTTGCCTCAATGACGCCTACCTGATCAAAACTCGGAAGAAATCGCGCCCCCAAGTGAAGGCTGGACCCCCCGATCTTGCTTCTGCTGAAAAAATCGTCAACGCTCTGGGTATCCTCAGAGCGCTAAAAAAAATCATAAGATACCTATCCATTGTATATGACGCAGGTGAACGGGATGACTCTGGTAAGGATTGTGTGTATAATATTGTTCTGCGCTCATAACATTCTTCCAGAACCAGAGACTTCAGATGACGCTGAACCCCCAAATATGGACGAACATATGAGCGCATTGGAGGAAGCATACAGTAACGTTCCTTGCACTGAAGGTTAGTCTGAATGCTGGTCTGATCGCTAACTACTCATATCAATCCTTCTCTGTAGAAGACGTGCAAGAAGACGTGCAAGAAGGCGTGCAAGGAGACGTGCAAGGTAGTTATCTCACATGACATACCTGAGCTTCCAACTTATATCCCTCTCAGTAGCCTCAAATACCCTGCCAATAGAAGTTAAAGAGAGCCCCCACGATCCGTTTCTACGTTGGCTAGATTCTTTAACGACTGTCATCACCGTGCCACAGATCATATGCCGCACTTTGCAAAATTTATCACTGCGAGAAACTCTAGATCCGAAGAAAACAAGATACCAGTATTATGTGCCGGCTTCGCAGCTGATCTCCGAAGACGAAGGTGAAGTCTCAAACTTTGTTGACTGCAGCTTCCATGCAGAAGCTCTTCTGATGGCAAGATTTGCCAGCAGAACTGGTAGCAGCAACAAGAAGTCAAAGGCAAGTCTTTGATTTGTTAGGCACTGATTTTCCGTCTCTCATACTCTGTTAGCTCTACATAGGGGTTTGCAAGCGATGTTGCTTGCTCTGCTACCTGCTTTTCCTCCAAATTAGGCACAATGGAGAACCAGGACATATCCAATTGAGCGCAGGATGTCATGCGCTGATTTTCCCGTGGCTTCTCCCCTCTCACTGCTCCCTTTCTGAGGGGGCATCTCTGTTCCAGGACCTACTAGTGTCTACGCCTTCCAACTCCATATTCCGACAAAGCTCGGGAGTAGGTTCAGAGTGGGATGACGAGTCCATCCATTCCTGGTCTTCCGGGGAAGAGAAAGAGGAAGAGAAAGAGAAAGAGAAAGAGAAAGAGAAAGAGAAAGAGAAAGAGAAAGAGAAAGAGAAAGAGAAAGAGAAGGACATCTTGAATAGTCTTGGCTCACTAACTAGTGCAGTATAGGAATCGCCGTAAGAATTATTATATCATAAAAATTGTACTAGACATGATGTTCAAGAAACGGTTTGTGGCTACAGTGATCGTGAGCGAAGTAAAAGCCATATACTACTAGTTAGTTTCACGAGGACAGCAGAACACATGACGAGCGAGTGAGTGTTTTCAGAATGAACGCGGCTTCATTTCACGTGCTCTCTTCAGCCTCTGTTGGAACCTGAGTCTCCGTCGGCTGTGTGTCTCGCTTATCATGTTGTCCGTTCAACAAGATATTTACAGGCGACTCTTTCCTCACTACCACCACCATCAGTGGAAGGTGAGCCTCACTCTCAGTCGTTATACGTTCCATACATATTGGAACTAACACCGGTCTCTACAGATATCAACGACCCTCTATCATTGGCTTCACTCAACTTTCAATTTTCGTCGTTGATGACTGAGGTACGCGAAGACAGTTCCTTTCCTTCGCCCTCTCACACTCCTGCAGTTTGGCCTCTTTATCCCTTCACATAGCCTTTCGCGCGGACGAAGGTGTTTAGAAACTACGTGCTGAAGGAATCTCGGGCACCATCCTCGAATCTTACGTCGTTTGCTTCCAGAGCCCTGCATCGAATCAAGGAACCGGGTCTTCCGGTCCATCCGAGAACTGTCGAGAGAGGAGTTCAGACAAAGACGATTCAAGATCTTTGGAGAAGACGGACGAAACAGATCAGCAGGAGAAGGTACCAGAGGAGATGAAGGACGAAGAATCGACAGCCCTGATTCGTCATCCGGGTTGGTCAATTCTCGTGCTGGAAAAGAGACGCGATCTGGAGATGCAGATGCCCTCATTCGACAACTCGAGGCTATTCAACACCTGGTTCCGTTGATGCGGGAAGTGTGTCACTATCGACCTTGGACAGTCCTCCCCATCTTCGAGACAAAGCATCTTCGACTGGGGATCCTCACACCGACGAAACACTTCGTACCAAACGCGTCTACCTCAAGGAACAGAATTCCGACGCCCTCATCGATCTTTTCCAGGGTCGGCTTCTTCTTGCACCCTTCCTCGTTCCAATTGGAAACTCATCCTCAAAGACGCATATGTATCTTTCGAGAAACTTCTCACAGGCATTGACCCTGAGTACGATCACAGAGACGAAGGACAAGACCTTGGAGGAGGCTACAGTTTGGTCAAAAAGGATAATCTTTCTGCGAAAAAATCTGTCAGGTTCGAGTTTGAATGGAATAGAGCGAGCATGGAAGAATGGTGTTATCCAGGCATATCCCCGTCGTAGGGACGAGCTCAACAACTACGAAAACATCATCTTAAATCTCTTTCGGAATTTCGCTCGTGATCCATCAATTCCAATCCGTGCAGAACACGAAGCTTGGGAGATATCACAAGAGCCCTTTTCATCTGGATGACAGTAATCGTGTCCAGGCCGCGGTTATGGCTTTCGTCCACCGAACATCCCCCGGGTCTGGAGTCAAACGTCCTCTTGATTCGACTTCTTCTGGGAAAGCAAACCGCGTCAGCAGAGCTATTTGTCTCAACTGGAACGGCGCCAGGTGCGATGATCCGTGTGTTTACAGTCAAACACATAGAGTCTGCTTAGTCTGTCGAGGAGAACCTCAAGCGGCCGAAGCTAGTGACTGCAAAACTGAGCACATCGCTCGAAGAGCTCAGAGAATTGGGAGTAGCGAGTTGCATACAAGAAGTTCTGATCAGGTCTAATATTTTTGCGGCTCTGTCACCGGGGGCTCGTGCTCACATCGTCACCCTGAACATTCTCTCAAGGGTTCACGTTCTGGTTTCTGGCCTTGCCATTCACTTCCTTGTTGCGATAAACTTGAAGCGGACGTTGTTGCGAATTCTGTCTGTGTAAAGGAAGTTAGCAAATTCATTCTTGGTTACTCCTTCACCCGAAACAGCTACTATTATGTGATTTCGAGTGACCCTGATGCGCTTAATGTCGAACTCTTTTTCTTAGATCTGGTCACCATTTCGCCTGCTATTGATCTCATTGCACATTTCGAAACTCCTCCTAACATATGCTTCTCCCTTCCGATGTCAGCATTGATTCTCTTCGCCCCTTCGCTCCTTACCGTGCTCGTGAACTTATTATACCTATCGGACGCGGCCAATGCGATGGAGGCTGTCCTTTGGAATCTTGTCTCTCCTTCCTTGATGAGACCAACTTTCTTCGGATAACTTCCATCGCAAACGCCTACAGGACTGGAGCTTGTGGTCACATCACTTTCTGTCTTTTGCTTTATCTTCCTTCGAATCCTACCCTGCTCACTCTTGTTCAATATATTCCCTACACATCTCAATTCATCTCATCTGATGACTGGCCCGAAACTTCATCATGAACTTGCTTCAAATCGAGTCTCTGGATTCTGGACTTGTGCGAGCAACAACGGGCCTCGGAAGCGGAGAGATGGAGTCAAGCTCGTGCCGTCCTTGCATATAGCAGACTTACAGGTCTTCAAACAATGTCTCTTCATTTCCCTTCATACGACAATCTCCTATCCATCACTGTCTTATCTTGCATGTTCTACGGGATCCAAGGAGATTCCTCACGCTCGACGATGCAGTCAAAACTTCATCTCGGACGAAACCACGTTGGTTACAGACTCCCATCCCACAAAGCTAATCAACAAGATTTGTGAGACAAGGACGTCAAGCGGCAATACGAACTCGGTGTCATCTCCTGTCATCTCACACAACAGTATGTTATTTAAATATTTCATTGGTTGAAGCTTTCCAGTCTTTCTGACGACAATCGTAGTACAATTTGTATTCTCACCGGGCTCCAGGTCATCGTCCTACTGTTCCACAATGAACTCCTTATTAAGCTCGGAACGATTTGCCACACAGACTCAAAAAGTTGTCCTCTCCACCCGAGTTCCGACTGTCCTTTTTCATGAGGAGTGGCACTCGGTAGATCATCCCAAGTTCAATGCCTAAAATCGGGTCCGGATGTCCATCCGGCCAACAGACCCAATGATCAAGCTGCACAACCTTGTCGCAGATTCAGGCGGTTGACGTTAGCGGAGGACTCTCAGCGAGGCTTTGAATACTGTTGAAAGATTCAGCGGATACGAGGAAGAATCTGGTATGTTTTTGATACACGTTCGTTAACTCATACCAACGAAACAAACTACAGGAATTGGTTCGTGGGAGCTCTGAAAAGCCCAAGTTTGATGCTTGCAGAGCTTTGTACGTTTAATTCATACGGATTGACCTTTGCATTCATCATCGTGTCCTTTAATCAGACACGGCTCTATTCGATGCTCTACGTCACCTGTCCGACACAATCTGGCCGACCTCTGTCAACTTGTACAATACGCAGGCAACATCATACCTCGGCTCTTTTTTTTGAATCAATCTATTGCGCTTGGAGGCGAACCTCATGATGCGCATAGTACTATCTAATAGGCCCCTGGCCCTCTCTGAAGCTCCCAGGCATCAACAAGCCCTGCAGACGGATCCATATCCCCCTGCAGTCCAGCCCTTCCCAAGACTGTTCTGTCGACTGCCCGTGCCAACATGCATGGAGCCCGTACCTCGGCTCTATCTCATGATCACTGTCGGTTCAGTATGCATGTCTATGCCAGACGCTCCAGTCTGGCGGTGTACCCCATCACATCCGAGGGCTTTTCCCAAGGCACTATCTCAATGGCCAAACTAGAGACCATCTTTTAGCTTCTAGTCAGTGTTGAACCTGGGTGTGTTATTCGACAATTCTCTACCACATCTTTGACTGACTGTGTATCTCGTTCAAGCCATCCTCCCCTCTGTACTCGTAGCAGTCTACCGTCTTCGTGTGAGATGAGCAATCGCTGTAGAAAGGTAGTAGGGCTTGACTGACCCCTTGCCGAACCCCACCTTCGGGTGGAGCTGAGTATTTTCCTTCCTTCCTTCCACACTCACCACGATCTCCATGTCGCCTCATGTCACTAGCTTCGGACATATCAAACACCAAGCAGGATGAGTCAATCCACTTTTGGGCTGTTGTTGGGATAGCGCTTGTACATGGCAATCCCTAGTACAATCCTCAATCCTTTGCTCCTGGTATATCTCCTCAATGCTTGCAATTTGAGTTCGATTTCGAAGCCACTGGTCGTTGTATTCTTCCGTGCATTATATCAAACTTTCACACAATGGCTTGCGCTCGGCTATCGTGACAATCACAGTTCACTCTTTTTCAATCGCATTTTGCAACATATCACAATTTACCGGAATGTGCGTTCACAGTAACACCGTAGTACATACTTAAATTTCCTTAGCTTTACGCTCTTCGCGATCGCTCTGAACGGCTTCACCAGTCGCTTGCCTGGACGATGCTACACAATGGTCCAGAAACTGCCGAACATCCTATTTCGTAGCCTTTATGAAAGGCTTCCTTTTACCGTGTGGGCCGCTGGGTTTCAATCCATCAGACGTACGCGTATATTTTCGTGCATTCCACTCTATGGCTATACTTACCGTGCGTCATCTCTAGATCTCGAAACCGTTCTACGGTGGTCCCAGCGAGTTCGTTACAACACTGCTGTAAACTCGCATTACAGGCGATTATGCCATGCTTCGACTCGATTACAGCAGCAAGATCAGTGAAGCGGGTCGCTATCCAGGATGGACTGGAGTTGAGCTTCCCAGAACAAGGGATTTCCTGCTGTCTTTCATGAGTTCCTGGAGGCTTCAGGATTACCGCCACCTCTGACCGTGCAAGACTTACGAGACAGGTTCGCAGACGTTATACTATCGCTTGACGATGTGTCTAAGAAGGGGTATCGAACGAGGATGCTTTTGCTGGGCATCGTCCGGAGTGCCTCATATCCTCCTCGTTTTTCAATCGAAGTGTGTAATTGTTCTCATCATCTGAACTATCTTCTCATGGCATAGTTACAGGTTTGCCATGTTGACGACGACTCCCCAATACTATCAGAGTCGCCACAGTACTCAGAGCCAAGAACGTATGCGGCATGTAACGTCATGTAACCAATGGAACATGCTGCTTCAGGAATTGTCTCCGTTCGATGCTGGTTCCCGATCTCAGCGAAATCATGGATTGGATAATAAGCTGGCTACTCTTGGAGATCTTGATGGAACCGGAAATCATAACATTGACTCTCATAGGTATCAATGACTCTGCTTCGACATCATTTCATTCCGATATCCTGATTTGGACCTGCTGGATTGTGACCGTATACTACACTAGGAAAGCGGCGCCTGAACCCTTGCTTGAGGAGAAGCGATGTAGCGTTCGGAAAAAATGGAATTAACGATAGACTAGGTAGTTACATTTTATCAAGAAGCAAAGATACATGACGAACGCAGCTGAACAGATCAGCGACGAGAAGTATTGCCCCCGACGATGCATGTTATCTATCAGGACATCAAAAACTGGAAAGTGCTCAGACTCGATCGATCCTTGTGACTACACGCCCATGTTCATCAACGACCGCGTAACTCCAGAGTATGCAAGTTATGATCCTCCTAAAGAACTCACTGCGGAGATCATGAAATCCACTGGAGTGAAGAAAGCCTTCTCGTCTGAGTGAAGCGGAGGAGCAGATTCATTTGTAGGAAAAGTGTGGGATGTTGCAGGGCTGGTAGTGGTTCAATAGAATGCAGATGTCGTTCATGAAGCTTTGAACACCGACGCCAGGTTAGAAACAAGCTGAAGAGCTTAAGATTCAAGCGATGGGCATACCCGGCGTTGCCTGCATGTCGAGGAGACGAAGCACGATCGTCGTTGTTGGTCCATTTTGACAGAAGGTAGAAGCAGTCGAATGCGATAGCAGACCGCAGCCTATCTGACAGAGGTGTTTGAAGGGGCATTAAGAGGCACGGAAGACGTAGTGGACGGCATTCCGGAGATGGTTTGGTATATGATATGCAGAGCTTATCCTGTATAGGCTTTGCAGATTTTCCATCGGCGTGAAGGACTTCCTGGTCGACCCCTTTCACTGAAACATTCCATATCAAAGAACCAGGATCGATGATGATACGGTGTTCAACACTATTTCAACACCGTAAAAAATAACGCCTTCGGGTCGGAGCGTGATCAAACGAAGACTGGACATGGGAGCTTGGAAAGCGAGATGTGGTTGGTGTAGTATGATGGAATGAGATACGACATGGTTGTAAAAAAAACACGACAGCACGACCGCTCATGAGCATCTTCAACGTGTGAAACTTAAGCTCACTGGAGAGTGAGCTATGAGAGCGAAAAAGTGACTGAGTGTTATAATGATCAACTTACCATGTAAATTCTATGTATGGAAGTGGAAACCAAGCTCTTAGCTGAATATTGATGCGGAGACGACAGAATGAACGCTTTGGATTGTCGACTAGTAAGAGGACAGATGAAGCGTTCAGCAAGGGTTTGTCTTTCTCGAGAGCAGCCAGGTCTTCACGAGCATCAGAGAACTTTCCTATGAAGGTAGTTTTCGGAGTCTGGTCGGACGATAAATATAATTGACATCGATCAGTTTTCCGGACCTGCCGCCGTGATTCTGACTTGGAACGTGACCACTGACTTGAACTTTCCACTCATCTGAAGTTTGAACGCTCTCAACTTGGACTTTTCTGAGCGATTGATATCATATCCTCCTTTGTCAATTGGGATCTATGCCTAAGGCCTTTCTCAACTTCTTCACCGCTTTCGACTTGACTTGTTGCTATCTTCGCGGCCTCGGTGATGGACAGGCTCTATTCCGAGGTTTTGTCGCTGGTGTACGTGCCTTCCCAGATGATTTGCTTCATATATTTTGTACTGAGATGAATCAATATAGCGACTCTTGCTACTCCTGCCCAACGACTCGTATGACAGCCCAAAATGCAGACGACTGGGTCCTCTGGTTTAGTTCACTGAAACGACGGCTCATGACCCAATATTTCTCGGACGCGATTCAGAAACCTTCTACTCAATGGTTTGGATGTACCAGACCTACAAGCCATGGCGAAGAAGGCGGATGAGAGAGCTACACTTGTTATGTGTAGACTAACGATAGCTATCGGTGTTCGCGAGAAGAATAAAGTATTAATCAAAGAAACAAGGACTGTGCCAGACAGATCAGCATCATCTAATGAGGGTTATTGAACAGGTGCGCATTCGCGAATCCATATGAACGCGTAGTGACGGTATATTGAAATAAGTTCCACAGACAATGTCGCGCGCGTGCATGTTTGAGTTAGCCGATATGACATAGTGAGGCCACAGAGTACGTGGTCATCTTCACAGAGAGTCTCATAATCTCTGAACATCACCTCGCAGAGACGATCATTACCATCGAATACAAATGTAGAAAAGTGCGATACTCAACCAGAATGAGACGTTAGAGAAGGTCAACTAACTGTTGTTGGATGAACATCGACAGCTGCAGACTACGCACGACGGCGTACTATCAGAGAGAGGAGGTCTTGTTCACTGGCAGTCGAAGGAAGCAAGAAGAGACGTAGAATACAGAAGGAATGACGGGACAGCAGACGTGAGCTTAGATCAGTGACCGATTACGAACAGATTTGTACGTGCCACAATCTTTTTTCATATACTCTCAGCTAATCATGCGGAGAAGGTCTGCTAAAGAGCGAGAACAATCTGTCAATAGTTGAACCTGATCTAGACAAGCAACCAGCGATCGTGACCGATTTGAATAAGAAAGTCGAAGGCCTACAATCCAAAGCAGACGAAGCAGCCAAATTGAAGGACGAGCTGGACGAGTAAGGAACACTCTATTCTGCTTCTAATCGGAACAACTCAGCTATTGATCAGACATCAATACTGCTGAGAAATTGAACAAAGTCGAGAACGTGTTGGAAAAGTACAAGAAGAAGCTGCAGGAGACTGATGAATTTGGCCAACGCGTCAAGGTATATTGATATAGTCTACCTCATACTCACTTAGACTGTATACAGGCTATCAAGAATCAAGACAAGCTGCACAGAGAAGAGCAAGCTGGCAAAGCTCTTGCAAATGCTTCTGTGAGCGTAATTCCGTATGCTTTTGGTACTGAGCTTGATTCGGAAATTGAAGGCATGTTAGAAGACGCGCAAGCTAGTGTGCCACAGATCAAGATTCTGGAAGACGAGCTGAAACGCCAGAAGGTCTGTGACTCTCTGCTTTCGTTACTCTATCTGACCTTTTGTCAGGTCTTGCTGGCTGGAACGAAGAAGCGGTACATGCAAGAGGCAAAATCACTGATGAGTTATATCCACAGCATGGGCATGAATACCATGCAAGGTCAATTGGGACAACGACTCGGCAAGACAGCGTGGCTGACTTCACAACGAAGCAATGTAGGTGTATATTCATCTTGAAATCTGAATATGATTCTCATTCGGTCGCCAGTCTCGCCTTCTGCGTACAGTTTAACGTCGTACCTCTCGATCAATTTTACTTTATCTCTGGCTCCTCTTGGCAAAGGTCGTCTCTCTCTCGTTGAACTCAGTCATAGTGGCTTCGGAGCCTCAGCAGCGTCGCGTCGCCTCCAAGTTACCATCCATCCATTTTCACATCTCAACCTCCCGCTATCGCTATTCGTTAACATTCCGATCTCAAACGGCGACCCTACTCGAAAACGCTGCAGACCGGTCCTCGGTCACACCGTCGAGGACCAGCTTGCATAGGGAAAACTCGCCCGGGAGCACGACGAACATTCCTACTATCGTCAAAGCCCAGGTATTCTTGCTGTCGACCTTAACGGAGAATAATTATGAACAGAATGCACTGGAAATTCGATCAGTGCGTCTTTACAATCAACTACACCCAACAGGAACTCATTATGCCCTACAGCTTTCGGAGCAACATGGTATAGATACCGTGTATTTGCACTTCATCAGGCGCTTGATTACGCACTCTCATGTCTTCCAACAATAATTCCACGACTTTCGCCGCCTCGAACTTACTCACTTTCGGCTGTGCTTACAAGAAACGAAGAAATTAGCCCGAGACCCTTATCTTGCTGAACGCGTTCCGGACGGTGTTGATAGAGGTGAAGGAGAAGTCTTCAGGAATTTTGACTTGTAGGATTCGTTGATCGCGTGGGCTCTTGAACGACTGGTCCTTGCAGCTCCAATCGTTTCTTCCCAGTCAGGAAAGAATTCAGCGCAAGCACAAACGGTCGTGCAGCAGGAGTTCAAAACGCAGATTGCAGACTTGTCACCAAATCAATATACCAATGCAAACTTCAAACTCTTACAGTTTACACCCCGGTACAACACTTGTTCAAGCTCTCATGCAGCTTACATTCACAGCTGATCCTGATGCCATTCGTGCGCTCTTGGCCCACTCTGGCATCATTCTCCTCCGCAAGACGAACAAGTTGTTGACCTAGTGTAGAATTAGAGTCGGAAGACCACTGAAGGAGCGGTCATCTACGACATAGCAGCTCTAGTCCAAGCAGTTCTCCCAATGCCAGCCTCAATTCGGTAACTGTGATCAAACCTTTTGATGTTCCCGTTCCCGACCGATACGGTGTTGACACGCCAACTTTTAAACTCTTCATTGCCATCCTTCTAGGTTGCTCTCGTGACGCCAATTCCCACCCTGGAACTGGCTTTTGACCTATCTGGTCTAACGCCCTTTACCAATTCCGCCTTTTGCCTTTCTCTCCCTTCAGGGAGACACATTCAAATTTGTCCAGCTTCCTCGCCGCAGAATAGTAACAGTCGAGGACGTTGCAATTACCAGTGCTACTATCAAGTCTCTTGCGGCGAATGTTTCCGGTCGCACTTGGAATTCGCTCAATTTGTTTGAGGAAGTTAGCAGATTCAAAATCCAGAGAGATTCGAGGCATCATATGCGAGATGTCAGACAAGGCCATCAAAATCAGTGCCGAGCATGTTCTTAGGGGTCTCTTGCAAGTTCCGGTGAGCAAAGTGGCATGGTTTTCACGGTTCTGTTGATCTCTTACCGCCATGTACAGGATGCTCCCTGGAATGTGACGCACCTCGAGTACTCTCGCAACTTGCTCACCATGTTTCTTGCCGTACCCAACTTGTTTTCATACGAATCTGGCAAATACAATCTACTTATCTCACCATTCTTCCCGTGATTTTTACGATCCTCTTGATATCATTCGTATTCTAGATGTAGCTCAGGACCTTGAAGTGCGTCAATCTCTGCTTGTGTCTTTCCACGGCTCATTGTTCCTTCTCTCAGATCCTCAAAGCTCTCTTAGAAGTCCGTCCGTTTGGCTTTGCATTAGACGTCGTTAGCGTCCCGAAGAGAATATCCGAACTTGGACAAATGGTTGATGGTCAATGTTACCAACCATGGCGTCAATTTTTTGCATTCTGTGTTGATGTTTCTGGAGGACAAGATGATTGCGGATCTCCAACCTGGCACCAGAACAATGACTCTCAAATCTAACACGAACCCCATTATCCTCAGGATGGTACGGAATAGGTACGTCATGAATTTGAGAATGCTTCTCTAGTTTCTAACATATTGTAGTCAAACCAAATGGCAGACGAGGACAAGTAGTTCTGGTTGGATGTCGAAAACCATTCAAGTCCATCCTCGATTGATGAGTATGATGCACAATTCGGATATCGAACCTGGATATACCATGATCGCCTACTCCGCCGAACTCGAAGCAGAAGTAAATGGTATCTACGAGCAGATGTACGACGAAAATACCACCATCGACGAGGTGATTGATATGCTGCAGCGATACAAGAACTCTAGGAATCTCCGGGAACACGAGGTCTTCTCTTGCATGCTCCATTTCCTATTCGACGAATATAAGTTCTTCCAATCCTACTAGTACCCCGCCCGCGAGCTGGCTATGACCGGCTAGCTCTTCGGAAGCCTGATCCAACACCAGCTCATTGAATACATACCTCTAGGGATGGCCACCCGATACGTCTTGGGCCCTGAATTGTCCTCTGAGACGTTTCTCTTCAAGTTCGGGATCTAAACACGTACTCGGTTTGAACACTGACTACGCGAATGGAGACCACTGTGAAACGTGGGTGCAGAATGCGAATATTGCTGAAGCGAAGTCGGAACTGGTTGCAAATCTCCAAAAGGAATTGGCAGCGATTGCAGAATGGACAACGGGACATGTCGTCCATGTTCCCCCAGTTAAAGCAACTCCTGTTTTCTGCCTTCCAGTTGGATGTGGTGAACGAAGCTGTTACAGTACCCGTGGACGAAATCTCGGACAAAATCCTGTTCATCATCGATGATCTCGCCCCTAATAATTTCAGCGCTCAGCTTGAGGGAATGCAGGTGTTGTTCAAAGATATGTACTCTCTCCGGCTACCTAGTTGACCAGCGAATCAGTACCGAACCCAACAATCACTCCCTATACCTCCGTTTTCTGGACTCTCTCAATTGGCAAAATTGTCGGAATACATTCTTCACGAGACATTTGTCAAGTCCTGCTAGCATGCTCAATTCGGAACAGGCACTGCAATTTGGCAGAGAACGAATCCGGCGAATGATGTCAAAGTTTGGTTGGGCCCCTGGACATACCCATCAAACACAAGAATATATCCTTCAGAGATCTGCTCATCGAAGGATATGAATCTGGGCGAAGCATTATCTCTATATCCTTCGTGTGCGAAGTTCTCGAAGGCTGTGTGCACTTTAAAGTGTTTAAACCCCCTAATCCGTACTAGCTCATGGGAGTAATGAGCCTTTCTCCTCGAAATTGATCCTCACGGACGTGAAATTGGAGTACAAGCTTGAGATCGAGCTGCGTATACTCTACTTGACATCAATTTGGATGCAGTCGAACCTTCTACCATTGTTCGAACACGCCCTCTTGCCGATTCACTTACTGTCCTCCTCTTCCCGAATATGCCACGTTCATCGACTCTCTGCCCATACGTCCATACGACTCTGCTGTTCCAGGGTGGAGATGGGCGTTTGGTTAGTTCTGGAGATGGTCAAATGCTGCTGGGACCCTCGAGCCCTCGGATCCTTCGAGGATACTATGCCCCCAAATCAAATTTGATGAATAGCGCGCAAGTGATTTTACAGCGAAGTCCTTTGAACACGCAGCCTACTTTCACGCGAGCGGTTGCCCTTGCTGTGGAGCGTGCAGTGCGAGAAATGAGTGCTCCATCTTTACCTTTTCTTGCAATACTGAGGCTCTCTAGATTATCCTACCTGTTGTCGAGCGATCAGTCACTATTGCTGTTATATCAACTCAAGAATTGGTCGCGAAAGATTTAGCAACAGAGAGCAACGAAGAGAAGATGCGAAAGGCTGGTCATCTCACGGCACCGAAACTTGCCGGAAGTTCGGCTCTTGTCACCTGCAAAGAACTCGTCAATTTCTCGGGGAGAATTCACTTGTAGATATATATACATAACTCCTCCTTGATTTCGTGCTACTGATGTCAACGGACGCTTTGGAAGATGTGGCGAAGGAGGCTATCACATGGTTTATGTACGCTGAAGATGAGGTTCGTGGTCCTCTCACCCATACTGATTCGGTGCTCAGGCATCCATCTAGCGCGAGTTCAACATTCCTTTGACTGACTCTCCTTCGTAGCAGCTTACTGAAAGTCGGAGTGCTTGATCGGGCCCTCGCCAAAACCATGTACATGGGATCGATGGGTCCCCGTCCTAGCTTCTTGAATATTTCATAGCGGGCCTGATATGAGAGTGTTTGCTAAGCAACCCTCCAGTCGCTTCCCAAGCACAAATTCAGTATAGCATTGAATTGTTGACAAACACGGTCCAAGAAGGAAAGGCAGCTGATCTGTCTAGTTTTCTTCTGCGTCTGTATGCCTGTTCACAGACGAGTCTGTGATAGGGTATTCGAACACTTGGACGATATATGAGGCATCAGACGCCCATTTACGGTCGTACTGCCGGAACCGCGTCAAACGTCTACGAAACCTGGTGTAGGAAATATGCGGGAAAGCTTGTAAGCTGGTTCCAGCAATGGATCAATATCTACTAACGGTCGCATCCCCCCGAAAAGAAATTTATCCCGTTCATTACTCAGCTCGCTAAAGCTCTCATTGTCAAGAAGATGACACCTCCTCACTCTTCTTCCGAGTCTACGCTGAAGCCAGTGTCAGCCAGTAAACTGAACTGGTGACGGCAAGAGAATACGAATACGCTTTCCAAACCCTGGATGCAATGTCTCGTCTGATCGTCAAAAGTCACGGTGATCCTTCGGGCGGCAACGTGGATCAGGCCAATGCACACTATCTGTCGAAGATACTTTATTCCATGGAGGTTCATTTGGGAACGGCATACTTCCAGTTAATTTTCCGCATCAGGTATGTTTGACTCTCAATCATTTTGTGAGTCAAACCTCATGTTACTTTCTCAGCGATACCTTCATATCCTTGCAAGCCACCAATTTCCCTGGCTTTGCCTTCTCTTGGATGTGTCTCTTATCTCATCGCTTATTCATGCCAGAACTGATACTCCCTGGAAACAGAGAGGTATGTCCTGTTTGCATTTTATATTCCCGTCGATAACGCCTTGTGTCACAGGGCTGGTCAGGGTTCCATGAACTGTTGGGTTCCCTGCTCAAGTTTCTAGCTCCTTTCCTGAGAAAGCGGTTCTTAAAACCGGTGCCAGAGATCTACACCGTGAAGCGCTCCAATTTCCCCTAATTCTTGAGTGAATATTATTTCACTTTTTGCGACGTAATCCCCCCTCGTCACGTTGTATGCAACTTCGAAACATCATCCTCAGCGCATTCCCTTGTACTATCACTCTACCCAATCCTCATCTTCGCAATACTTCCCTCGACCCTATACCCGAAATGGGCCCCATCCCACCTGTCTCTCTGACTTCACCTCCCCTCACAAATACAGAGCTTCGAAGCCATCTTGACCAGTACCTTCTGGACCGTGGTTCCTCTGCTTTCCTGTTAACGCTAAAGGATAAATTTCGTTTCGCTGGAATGACCGACGCAATGCCCCACTAATATAGTGTCAACACTGTGGTGATGTCTCATCAGTTGCCAACTTGCCCACGCCAAAGCAAGAAGCGGCACTTCCGTGTTCGTACCCACCGATCTAGGAATCCTCGCTCTCGAATATATGGCAATAAGCATCGATGTCGAAGGTATGTACCCTACTTATCTCGTGATAACGCCGACTCAAATATCTCATAAAGGACAACATCATCTCCTGAGTGCCATGGCACTTTAACTCAAGGAGATACCCAAACGCACAGACTCATTGGTTCAATGCTCTACGTCTTCATCTATTCTTGGAGGTGAACGACAAATTCCGAGAAGTGATGACCAAAATTTTTGAACGTTTCATCGTCCACAGGCCATATCGCTGGGGTGCTCTCATCACTTGCGACCTCGACTATCGCTCTCCTTCCTCAGAAAAACACCAAATTATCGTCGCAAAATATCCGCAAAAGTCGTTCCTCGTGATCCCAGTACAATACGCAATATGGCAGCACACATCGGTACGTCGACATCCTTCAACTCGACAGACAATACTCTCATCTATCTCAAAATTCTGGCAAAACCACTCCAACAGAATCAATACTCATTCAATCTTCCTATCTCTCTCTTTACCTCTGGCTCAGTTGACACAGGTAGCACCATCACAGACTTCCTTCCTGCAGAGAGAGAGAACGCGATATCATAATACAATCTACCAGTTAAGTAGGTCACGCCGACTTTGGCCTGGAAGTCGAAAGCGTTAGTCGCGTCATTGCACAGGATACAGTAAAGCTTTTGTAAAAAACACTGATAAGTTACCGGGTACCTATTGCAAATAGTTGTGATAACCCGGAGGGGGTCCCGGAAATGGCTCCGGGGGGTGGTCATGCCTGTCACCACCTGTCACATATGGCTTATATTTACTGTTTTGGGTAATTAATAATCATCCAGATATTAAATAAGCAGTACATTTTCAAAAAAACCCAAAAATTCATAAAAATTCATAAAAAACCTAAAATGGCCTGATTAGGTCAGATCAGGATATGTAAGCAAATGACCTCATATGATAAAAAAATGATGTAGGGCCAATCTAGGTACTAAAAATAGCCCAAAAAATCACTAAAAATGCAAAAAATATTTAGGGATGGTATAGAGCCTATTGCAGGCGCAGGCACATCAAAATTACCAAAAAAGGAAAAAATTGATCATGATCTCATCTAGTAGCAAAAAATCTGAAAAAAATCCTAAAAATAGTCAAAAAATTCAGGGGTGCCTTATTGGCCCTGAAAATGCAAAATAAAAAAATTTACACGACACAATTGAAAAACAATATCACTCCAAATCATACCAAATCCACTACACAGTCAGTATATATCATGTATATACTATTTATAGCACCCCTAGTACCCTCAATCACTTATATCACTCAAGAATCATACCAAACTGAATGATTTGGGGAGTAAATATATTGTACATGATATTTTTAGCACACCTATTTAGCACACCTAGTACCCTTAATGACTCAGAACAATTTATATTACTCAATATGTTCAGTACACTTAACACTCATCAAACCTCACACATGAAAACTCATAACAGTACTTATATGTATTATACTTTACACAGTTGACAATGAAAATACTCAAAACAGTATTATCAGTCACTATACTTAACACACTTAACAGTCAAAAAGTCGGAATAATGTTACTTTATATACATAACACACTCATTGTTATACTATAACACACTTATAACAACGAGTTTTGGGCGCTTATGGGCGCTTATTTGGTGTTTTTGAGTCGAAATTCATTAATAGCACACTCAATAATTTCTGTGTGGGCTCTATATTGTGTAAGGATGTTGTTTATATCATACTACACTTGATACAACTCGGAGAACTCAAGATTACAGCTTTTGGAACTGGCTATATTGTGATCTTTTGTGATATAACAGTGTTTTATGTAAATGTCAATGCATATGTCCATGTAATGCAAGTATACTGATGGTGGTTCATGAGGGAATCACTCCTACAGTCTATTAGAAGTGTCTGGACATGGTTCAGATACTCACTATGACTATTGGACTCTGTGATATACATGTACATGTTTCATGTACACTATAGATGTCTACACTTACATGTAACAATAGATGTCATATTCAATGACCCCCATTACAGATCTCTTTGCTGTATCACATAGGGTTAGCATAGAATAGGTTGTAGGATAACTCTTCTCATGACCCAGTAGCAGTTTGACTTCATAACATGGGTGTATGCATTGACATTTACATAAAACACTGTTATATCACAAAAGATCACAATATAGCCAGTTCCAAAAGCTGTAATCTTGAGTTCTCCGAGTTGTATCAAGTGTAGTATAATATAAACAACATCCTTACACAATATAGAGCCCACACAAAAATTATTGAGTGTGCTATTAATGAATTTCGACTCAAAAACACCAAATAAGCGCCCATAAGCGCCCAAAACTCGTTGTTATAAGTGTGTTATAGTATAACAATGAGTGTGTTATGTATATAAAGTAACATTATTCCGACTTTTTGACTGTTAAGTGTGTTAAGTATAGTGACTGATAATACTGTTTTGAGTATTTTCATTGTCAACTGTGTAAAGTATAATACATATAAGTACTGTTATGAGTTTTCATGTGTGAGGTTTGATGAGTGTTAAGTGTACTGAACATATTGAGTAATATAAATTGTTCTGAGTCATTAAGGGTACTAGGTGTGCTAAATAGGTGTGCTAAAAATATCATGTACAATATATTTACTCCCCAAATCATTCAGTTTGGTATGATTCTTGAGTGATATAAGTGATTGAGGGTACTAGGGGTGCTATAAATAGTATATACATGATATATACTGACTGTGTAGTGGATTTGGTATGATTTGGAGTGATATTGTTTTTCAATTGTGTCGTGTAAATTTTTTTATTTTGCATTTTCAGGGCCAATAAGGCACCCCTGAATTTTTTGAGTATTTTTTATGATTTTTTCAGATTTTTTGCTATCAGATGAGATCAAGTTCTATTTTTAGCCCAATAAAGGTACTAGGATGCTAAATATAGCATATACAACATATATACTGACTGTATAGTGGATTTGGAATGATTTGGAGTGATGAAAATTTTTACACTTGTCGCGTATTTTTCTTTATTTTGCATTTTCAGGGCCAACAAGGCACCCCTGAATTTTTTGACTATTTTTAGGATTTTTTTCAGATTTTTTGCTACTAGATGAGATCATGATCAATTTTTTCCTTTTTTGGTAATTTTGATGTGCCTGGGCCTGCAATAGGCTCTATACCATCCCTAAATATTTTTTGCATTTTTAGTGATTTTTTGGGCTATTTTTAGTACCTAGATTGGCCCTACATCATTTTTTTATCATATGAGGTCATTTGCTTACATATCCTGATCTGACCTAATCAGGCCATTTTAGGTTTTTTATGAATTTTTATGAATTTTCGGGTTTTTTTGAAAATGTACTGGATTATTAATTACCCAAAACAGTAAATATAAGCCATATGTGACAGGTGGTGACAGGCATGACCACCCCCCGGGGCCATTTCCGGGACCCCCTCCGGGTTATCACAACTATTTGCAATAGGTACCCGATAACTTATCAGTACTTTTTACAAAAGTTTTACAGTATCAGCTGGTCATTGACGGTGCTGTCGTCCTAATCGACTCTGTAGAAGGAGTCGAAGCACAGACTAAAGGCGTGTGGAAGCAATTAGACAGGTGCGTCGTCTAGGTGAGATTCACATCGTCAGTACGGAAATGCAAAGCTGAAATATCAACCGGTCAGGTATGGTGTCCCGACGCGCATGATGTTCTCGAACAAGCAGGACCGTCCAGTCGCTTCCTTCAAGTTTTTCCTCCGTTCACTCCTCAAAAACCGTCTCCAGCGTCATCCAATGGTATCGACCCTGCCCATCGCATCCTTCGAACCGTAGGATTATCTACACGCAGAACCTGGCATACAAGGGCTTGTCGACCTTGTCAAGTGGAAGTTGTGGCGTTGGGACGAAGACGGGAACCCCACCTGCTACCCACTGCCTACTGACGTGAACGCATTGGTGGCGCTCAAGTTCTTGCTCTCGAACCACCCCATCATACCTCATCTTGCTCCCGCACGCACTCAGCTGCTCGAGAATCTTTCCATGTTCTCTGAAGATTTGATGGAGACACTGCTCACAATACCCTCCGAACCCTCTTCATATCTAGGGGTCCACCATTCTGATATCATACCCCATATACGAAAAAATACTTTCGAGAACAAAATACTGCCCGTGGTTTGTGGTTTAGCCATCAATCACATCAGAACCAGTCTTGCGATGGACTACGATGGGGAATTGTCCGCGAGTCCTGTGGATGACCTTCACGATCCTGCTCCGTTGCGTATGCTGGCAAGTCAGTTGGGATCATAAACGAGGCTGGATGACTCACGTGCGGATATATTCAGGTATTTCCAAGCTCTCTTGACAAAACTTTTGGATCGCATGCTGAGTTCAAACTATCTAGGAATACTCACAAGACAAAGCGCAGTCCTGAACGCAATCCGTAATCAAAAGAAGAAAAAGTGTGCAAACTCTTGCTCATGTACGCAGCTGACCCTGTAAAAGTCGACGAGTTGCCATTCGGTGCAGTAGGCGTTGTGTTGTGTCTCAAGTTCATCCGCACGGGAGACACCCTCGTATCTCCAGGAGCTCCTTCCGCGAGTCGAGCAGTCAGGCAAAACATCAGAAAGCAGTCATTTTCGCCTCTGTGATACCGCACTCCCATTCAGCTCTGGACCCGGTTTCGCTCTGGAATCCTTGAATCTTGATATGATCTTCAGGAGGGACAAACTCTAATCCACGGTTTGGGCGCCTTACACCTTGAGAGCGTCGAGGGTCGATTTCATGCGAATTTCGAGCTTGGAAAGCGCCGAGTCAGTTATCGGGAGGCGTTGGGTCCCCACCACTACCCACCGCATTTCGAGAAATCGTTGATAACTAAAGATGTCAAGGCGGAATCTGCCGGAAACTCTGTCACTGTAGCTTTAGATATCCGCCCTCTACAAGAAGACGAAGATGGAAGTTCACTCAGGGACGGAAATCTCGTACTCGACAAAGCAGGTGTCCCTATATCTTCCCCAGAATCATCTTCAACCGCCAATCCAGAACTATTGATAGCCTCGGGGATTGCCACTGCCTTGTCGAGCTCTCCTCATTCTTTCTTGCCGATGTCGCGTCTACGCATTCGGATTGGAGAACGGTCTACCCCCTCGCCGTTGTCTTTACTCACAGGCGCGAGTGCGATCGTCATGCGCAATCGGCTACGCAAAGCCGGTATGGGATCGCCAATGGAACCTTACTTTGTGTTGGTGTCTGTGACTGAAGACACACTTGGCAAAGTGGCTAAGGATCCGACTGAGCATGGTGCAGAACTACAGGATCTTGGTGATGGAACTGGGTATCCTGAAGAAGGGAACTATATCTCTCCCGATATTATCTCGCTCTCGTCTTCCAATCTCAACAGTGCCGGTAAGTTCCCAGAACTCAAACTATTGTTCATGCTCTGGCTTCACTTCACTTAGCCAAATGCTGGATTATAACAGCCGTCTTCGCGCCTTGTCTGGAGGACACGGTCAATTCAATATGCTCAGTGCCGGATTCCGTGTTGTCACTGAACCACGAAAGATGGTTAGATCTTCGAGGATATGCTGCATGACTGTATCGATCATCCACTACCGACCTCGACTGACCCCTTTTGATGGACTAGATTCGTTGTCCGAAGGCCAGCTTCAGGAACTCGCTAAGGCGCAACATGCGGAGTTATGCACGCTCGACGAGTGCGCTTTCTCCTTGCTAGGTGCTCTGACTCTCATTCGAACATTTTCCCAGAATGGTGATAGCGTTACTCTTGATGGTGGTTCAGAGTATGGGAAGGACTGTAACGATGTGAAAGTGACGTCCGCACGGTTGCAGCAAGAGCCTTCGATGTCTGACAAGAACTCATCGGTGTCAAGGCGATCGGCGAATCCATTCCAACATCAGGGGACAGGACTCTGACAACCTCAAAAGGCGTCTGATATAGCCTTCAGGCTCTGAGTTATGTGATGAGGTATGCATACATCATGTCCATTCTGCCCTCTTAGGAGAAGTCCTCAATTTCATTTAGGTCCGTGCAAACACGTTACACCTTTCTCCCCGTTCTCACTCACACCAACTTCAATCACTGCGAGACCAACTTTGCGGGTATGCATCCTCGGTCACCGTCACCGTAAACGCATTAACCAATCGGCTCACTACCATCCTCAGCTACATCGTCAAACAAGGACTGCTTTTTCCGAACGAAAAACTTCCTGAAGCTCATAGAAAGGATGAGCTCGAATCGCTCCGATGGTACCGATCAATATGTAGCCAGGTACGATCAAGATCGGGTGTCTCCGTCGTGATCCGCACAGGGTGGCGGTGCGAAAAGAAGCCCGCCCCGATCATCGACCATTACTTAGCGGGGAGGAGATATCGAACAGGGATCGCCGAAGGAAAATGAGGGTGAGTGTAGCTCACATCCACAAGGAGTTCAACGTCTCAAATATCCTAGCGAAAGGCTTCATATCCCGGATAAATGGCTTCGCATATCACTCTGTGAAAGATCGCCTGTTTTGCGTTTTGGCTGAAATTTTTGTCGCCCATACAAACCTCGTTTGTTCTCCAGCTCTACTCATCAACCTTGTCTTCGTTATATGATTCATTTTTCTTGTTCTTGTTTGTCTCCCAGGATTCTCGAAGTTGTTGAAGCCAAATGATCACAAACGATTATTCATCTTGATCCCATCGACAGCAGCAGCTAAAACCCTTCTTAATCCCATCCACCGCGCTCCAAACTCAACAAATCAGTGCTTGCCTTGATTTCACATCCTCCTGATAACAGGCTCCTTTTCACAACAAATCATCCTTATTCCCTAAACGGCTCTCCACTCAATGGCCAAACGACCCAGATTCATCGTGCGCGCTCTCTACACGTTTCGCCGGGCTCGCGCTACCTCGTCGGCTGATGGACCGGGCTATCTTTACGCGTTCGTTGATCACGGTCGCCGATGGAAGATTGGGATGAGTCGCGATTTCGAGCGAAGGAAAAAAGAATGGGACCAGTGGTGCCCTTGCGAGGATCGGGTCTGGATGGATCCTATTGCTACGACGAGGAGACGTCGAGCAGGTGAGTCAAATGATCATTATCGAGATACCGACTTCAAATTCGCTTTCGTAGAATCACTAGCGCATCTCTCTTTAGAGCTCGAATGCTCTCAACGACCCAAAGATTATTGCAACAATTGTACGTCTCTCAATTTCTGAGCACCTAATCGCCAATTCTCCTTCTTCCAGGCCGAAGAAAGCACATCGAGATCTTCCTATTTTCGGACGATTGGGTTTCAGACTGGTTGACCATTGTTCGTCCTGTCCTCGTCAGGTCATCGACGGCGTGAGGTATGTACATAGTTCTTACTTTTCTCAAGTTCTTCGCTGACTTTCATCAGTTATGGTAACGGGGAACTTATACCAAATGTATTGAATTGTTAGTGTAGTTTGAAACGAACCGAGCACGCAACCCTCTCCAAATCTAAATATCCAAAAACCTCGCAACAAAATGCGAAAAAAAGCCATAAGCTACGTCTTACAGTATACATGCTCATGCTGATTTCCCCGTTAATAAGAATGCGTTAGGCTCGCCGCATTCGCTCTGTTCGTACCATTGCCGAAACGATGCAATACAGGTGTGCTCCTTCCGGATGGTGAGTGAAAATTCCCAGAAGTTTCGTATCCTCAGGAGCACCGCTTCTCTAATATGTGCTTCTCTATGTCCAGAATGCCCGACACGGACCCGCAGGCATCGTTTAACACAATGAGGACGACAAAGCGCAAGGCCTTTTCTGAAGGTGAATCCAACATACATTGTTCTGTTCTCCTCTCTGACTTCTAAACTCTACTCTCCTCAGGACACCCTGCTTTATTTGCCACTTTGATTCAAGTTTCTCTCCAGCTCACCCCTCAAGCAATTCCTACATTCCCGAATCCGTTTTCTACGTGGGAGGTTTTTGCTTCTCATCGTGATGCTCTGCCAACGTCTTTTTCTTTTCTTTCAACAGGGATGAAGCAGCTCAGAGCTTCCCTTAAGTTTTCACCGTCAAATTGAGGGCCGGATCCCAGACAACCCTGACGGGTGGTTACGACGACGACGACTACGACGTTCTCCAACACCCGAGATATAGCAAAGGCCATGAGCCTGCACTTTACGGATGCACGTCTCATCGAAAACGGTGCCGACCCTACCTCCAACATGCTCAAGTACAGAGGTATCTACGTCTTCACGCTCAAGGAACTGCATATCTTGGAGCGATTCATCAGCAAGTCGGACAGAATCAACTCTGATCACCTTCTGGAGGTCTTCATGACCCAGCCCGTCTGCATAAGACTCCTTCATTTCGAACGACGATCAGCTGATGACGAGAAGTATGAGTACTGGAAATGCAGAGGATCTACATGCTCAGAAACGCGGTGCAGCTTTGCGAGGACAGGATTCCCAATTTTCACTTGGTGCGAATACGTCGCCCAGTGGCTGGGATGGTGCTTTGAGTGAGGAGATCGCAAAAGAGCTTGAAAAGGACACTGGTGGAGTTGGTTTAGTGTTCGCTTTTCATACTGCTATTGATATTGAAACTGACGGATCTCTTTGAACCAGAAAAAGGACTTTATTCTTGAGCATGAAGGGACCATTTAGAAGTCTCCTACATGGCTGGTCCAGGAGATGAGAAAGCAGGAAAGGCATGGCGTACAGTTCGTAAACCCTCGGATGTGGTACGACGGTTGTACTGTCCTGTTAGCGGCTCCCATTGACCACTTTGTCTCCAGAACGAATATGCTAAACAAATCATAGAGTCTGGAAATCAAGAGAAATTTGTCAAAGGTAAGTCAACTTGACCACTCCTCAAACGTTTTGTTAATCTCGGAATCTAGTACTCGGTGTCACAAGTCTCGTAGTACCCATGCCTGCGGAGCCAGCTGCGGTCTCCTGCACTCTCAATAATGGAACAAGAATTCGAGCTGCGAGTGTTCCTTGTCCATCGTTCTAGTACATCCTCTGATTTAACCTTCCTCAGAATTGAACATAGTAAACTAAAGTTCACACACTCACGATCCAAATCCGTCGCGACCCTCATATCATCGCGCAATTTAAGGCTGTTGTCCCTCCTGCCCCTCCTCGACCACCTCCTATGACAACAATTCCTTCATCTTTATCATCCAAAGGCAGTGGAATGAGAAGTTTCTTCCATTCTTCATCTTAGAATAATAAAGATAAATGGCACAATACGCCGCCGCCGCCTCCCCCTCCACAACTTCCTCCATCACGTTTGACACAGAATCTTGCGAGGTATCTCAAACCAGATGGTACCCTCGCGAGGGCATTTTTGTCATTCAAGATATTACGAACCGCTGCGATACACGCCTCTTCGAAATGACGTTCCCGCTCATTGAACAGAGAGCTGAAGTACTCCACACTTCAGGTCGGAGAACTTGTTTTGCAGATGAGTCTAGGCTTCCTCTGTTGCCTGTTCTTCCTCCAGAAGAACACCCTCAAAGCTTAGAGGGAACTTGAACATGCGAACTGGCATAAGATGACTTACTTTGAAGGAACTCTGCCACAGAACGGAGGAGAGTAGCGTGAGTGCCATTTTTGCGATTCAGGCCTATCCATTTCCTCACTCCTATGATTCGGTCATCAGTCCTGGCGACATCGGCCATCCCGCGTGATCGGTTCAAATCGTCGTCTTCAACGATGTAACCAAACGGGTAACCGCCACAATCAACCTCCGCAATGCCATTGCAGTCGAAGACAATCAAGATTCTGAATACACAAGCGCCATGGCGGCGTTCGAAGTCCATCCTCTGGGGCTAGCCGTTAATATGATGAATGTGACAGATTGTTTGGGGTGGAGCTCCTTCTCCTTCTCCTCCTCCTCCTATATCGGTACCGGTGAGTTTCCTCCCCTCGGTGATATTCTCTGATTCCGTTCTCCGTTTTCGCCTGCGCCTCGTAAATTGACTCCATCAGCAAGTAACTGAGATTTGAATCCAAGCACTTGGACCAGTCCACTCGTTTACAACACGTTTCATCATGCTCTCAGGCAATAAATCAGTGGGCTGCATACCCGAGCTCCTTTCCATCGAACATCTGTTAGTACACTATATAAACTATAGTAGTCTCGTAGTCTCGTACCCGCCGAAGCGAAGCGCAGGCACTTTCTTTACCAATAATAGCAAAATAGCAAGAAAAAAAAAAGAAGATCAATTATAGATACCACGATACGTCCACTGCGAGATTCGAACTCGCATCGCTTGAGTGACGGAAAATCCTTGAAACGTGAACATACTTCAAGCACTCTAACCATTGAGCTAAGTGGACATTGTATTATATGCCTACCTTCACTATATGGTCAACTCTCGACCATTTGGGTTGGATTAGTGTAAAGTATTCGAATTTCCGATTTTCGGGTGCTTCGGCAAACTGCCTCGGCCAATCACTACATCCCGTGATTTATGCACGGCGAACGCGCTTGGTCACAAATTCTTTTTTAAACCACGATGAGCTTCCAACTCGACACGGGCATTTGCCAACGAAGAATTGATAGTGCTACCTTCAACGAAGGCGAGTTTTTTGATCATTCTCCTACGCTTCAAGTGCTCTCCTTGAAGAAATTTGTCAAAAAACAGGATAATACGGATGTTTCCTCTGATCGTTACCGTATCGTTTTGTCGGACGGCGCCCATTTCCTGCAAACCGTATTAGCGACTAACCTCAATTTTATGGTGGTAGAAGAAAATATCAAGAAGTACTCTATAATCTCTCTAGAGAGGTTGTCTTGTAGTTATGTGCAAGAAAAGCGGTTAGCGACGCGTCCCTTCGGTCGTGGTGAAGCCACTGAATTTGTGATACAGCCTCGTCGTCATCATGGCCTTAAGAATACTTGGACAAGCGGATGAGAAAATAGGCAAACCTATTCCTCTGGAAACAAATCTTCCGGAAGCTCCGACTCCTCCTACAGTCGAAAAATCTCTTCGGCAGCCTACTGCCCAACTTGAATCCACTTCCATCCGCGATATTCCAGCACTATCTGTCTGTCGTCCTCCCCAGAGGGGCAACTGTCTTCCTATCGAGGCTCTTAGTCCTTATCAGAACAATTGGACGATCAAAGCAAAGATTACACGGAAGTCAGAACTGAAATCATATTCGAACGCACGCGGAGAAGGCAAGGTATAAGGCAAGGTATTCAACGTGACTTTCAAGGATGAAACTGGTGAAATTAGAGCCGCCGCGTTCAATACTCTCGCCGAAAACCTTTTCCCCAAACTGGAGGAAGGAAAGGTCTACTACGTCTCGAAAGGAAAGGTCAACCTCGCGAACAAGAAATTCTCCAATGTCCACAATGACTTCGAGATCACTCTAGAGAAAAAATCTGAGATCACAGAGGTATGATTTGCCCATGTCACTTCGACAATTCCTCTGTCTGAGCATATCTATTCCAGTGTTTGGAGACATTAAATCTTCCTATCATGGAGTATAGCTTCGTAGCTTTGCGGGAGTTGCATGGTTCGCCCAAGAGCTCTATTTGCAGTATGTACATCTAATCGTATAAGTATCTACTGACCTCATTGCCTAGCAGATGTGATTGGCATCCTGAAGGAATATGGCGATGTTTCTGTAATCGCTTCTCCGAAAGCCACTGATCGCCTGGTCAGCATTCATGACAATTCGAATGCTTGCGCAAATATCTAATCGTAACCTTTTCTTTGCAAATGCAGAAGAGAGATCTGACACTGGTCGACAAATCAGGGTTCTCAGCGAGGGTGACTCTCTGGGGCGACCAAGCCAAGACCTTCAACCCTGGTAGACAAAACGAGAACATTGCTTATCCTGCCTGCGAGACTTGTAACAAGAAGGTCGTTGAGGAAGGGGACTCGTGGAGATGCGATAAGTGCGACAAAATACTGAGTCGCCCTACTTACAGGTATACCAATGTCTGTTCTATTCTCGTCCAGTGTTGGACTCCTTTTCACAGATAAGTATATCATGTCGTTCGCTGTTTCCGATCACACAGGCCAAGCCTGGTTCCATGGGTTCAATGACGTCGGTAATACGCTCTTTGGGAAATCCGCAAACGAAATGACGGAGATCAAGGTAGGTTGAGGTGCAAATACGCTCTATTCATGCAACTGATTGAATTTAAGTAACCAGGACAGTGATGATGTACAATACAACACCATATTGACGAAGGCTTGCTGCAAGTCGTACAACTTTTTGCTTCGCGCGAAACGCGAGTTCTATATTATAATGTTCGTCCGACGTCTATGACTTATCTCTTCGTCTGACTCCTGATGTCTATCGATCGTAGGAACACAACCGTATCAGGTATGGAGTCGTTTGCATCTTGCCGTTGAACTACAAGGAAGAAAACAAAGCCTGCTGAACTTGATGGGCACCCCTTGGGGTCAGCAGCAATTGAAAACGCAGTCGAACGACATGATGGTGCACTAGATGCAGAACGGATCTTGTACGATAGTACCTGCTCATAGTTTATAGTGCTCTTCCTTCTATCTTGTACTCGATACGTTCAGCAAACTTGTTTGAACTATAGTCTATAATCCTAGCCTATCGGAGGATAAGCTGAATAGAGGCGTGAGAGTTCGGTTGAGCGCTTAACTCTTTGCTTCCAAACTCTCATCACCTCTGCATACATCGAGCTCAAATTCTCAGCGCCCACCTCTCTCCCTGGTCCAAAATCTTTCGTCGAACTTAGTCTCTTACAGGCACAGGTGAAGACCAGTGCTCTGGACTGACTCTGCGCACTTAGGGCTTACAGCTTGATTAATATAGTTAGCCCACCCGCGCGGGGCCAACCCAGCCAAACACAACCTGCGCCGCAATACGATTCCACTAGGGTAGCCTCGTCCCTCGCTTATCCGGTGTATAGGATCACTCTACCTCGACAAGAATGGAAACTTTTTGGTCGTCTTAGTCGGATGGGCGGTCAAGATTCCTGGGGGTCTCGAACCCCCTTGCCCAAATGTTTCATGGTCGCCTTGCTTTTTGTCGAATTTAAAAATGCTCAAACTACCTCTTCCATCTTGTGCTTGTACTTAGCAGTGGCGCCCGATACTTCTGGATTTGCCAGGGAACATGACTCAAACGGATGATTTATCCTTACAGACGGTGAGTTCACCTACCAGTGTACGTGTCCTATGTCTGATGCTCAACAATTTCAGTTTATGAGTCGCAAAATATAACTGCCTATACTCACAACGTCGGCCTCATAATAACACCTGATACCATCATCGCCTCTGTCGAAAAATTTAAGGAGCCAACTTCCAGGTAGTGAATCGTGCGCTTTTATCGTGACACGACCTGCACGCGACACACCGATCTAGTATTCGTGATTCAGCCGTCGTTTTTACACTGCACGTCACCCTTACTCTTCATCCTTCTCAGTGACCAGGACCAGGACCGCTCAGAACCACGATATCATTGGTTCTTGACTCCTCCATCTAACTAGTACACGGGCCACAGACATTCATATACTCAATGTAAAGGCGAGAATTCTTGCATGTTGACAATACTATCATCATATCCGAATAGACTTTACTTTTCTTCCCACTCTCTCGTTTCGCAAGAGACCGGGCGAGCAGCTTGATAGTGTCATAGATCAATTCTTGGAGAGGGAAGAATGAGGTGCTCTCAAGCTGGCCGAGCGTATGTGTCAAACACTGTCTCCATCACTTTCTCGTCTTCCTCTAGATATTCTGCGAGTTCGAAGAAAGGCGAACAGCTTTAGATACTGTTCAAGGTTGCTAGAAGGTACGTGTTCGAGTTTATGCCGTTATCTTGGTTCTTCAGCTCTGTTATCACCTTTCCGCAATTGCCTCCCCCAGATCTGCTGGGACAAATACTGGTAGACCTCGTTCAACTGCTCAACCGTCTCCTCTATATAACTTGTCCATTCCGACACCTTCCGCCCATTATGCACAGCTGGCGAATGATCCATGGTCAAGGTACTATATCAAATCAATTTCCTGAGCTTCGTTTTCTGAAATTTTGTTGGTCTTCGCCCTCCCGTAGTAAAAGACAGGATATTTCCTATCTGGCTGTTCTTTTTTGTGACTCGTAGCACAGAAGAAGATATTCAGCGGAACGAAATTAATTCAAGCAATGGAGAGAGAACTGGTCGAAGTATAAAGTTGGCTCACAACCATTTAGTACATTGCCCGTTTAGCTTAATGGTAAAGCGCTAGATAGATATCTGTATGATGAGATAATATGTGCAATATCTGGCTGATGTGAGTTCGATTCTCGCAATGGGCATATTTAATTGTATGAGAGTCTTGAAGTCTCTTGTTCAATTAATTTTGCCCATTGTCGCACAAGAGACTTTTTCTTTTACTACATAAACTTCAGATCACCTCAGTAGTCTATGTGATCATTGTGATGGCATGAGGGGTATTTATACTTGCTCCAGCCTCTGAGTTGATTACCATGTAGGTCATCGGAACTCTTTGTGGAGTCTCTCTGAAATATATAGAGAGATTCTGAGGTCTCCCATGATATCTTTGAGTTCTTTTCAAAGTCCTGGAGGGATACCAGGATTTGGCCCTTTCCCTAGGCATCCAAGGATGCCTAGGATACCGGAGGTCCCTGAGGAGCTCTGGGGAGCCCAGGTTCTGTGGGGGAGCCTCAGGGACCAGGAGCTTTATATAGTTTTCCAGATGCTGCTGGGAGGCGGGGCATACGAGGAGGAAGCAAACATGAGTTGTCCCTGCTGTAGAGCAGGAGGATTGGTATGGTTCTCAACATCAATGTCCATTGAGTGGTGCTGATCTACATGTTCTAGAGACGACGAATGTGGTCCTTGCACCAGCGTGTTGCCATGAACAGCAACAAGAGGGGGCACATGTTGATCGTCCAGCTGATACTGTAAAGCTTTTGTAAAAAGACCTGATGAGTTATCCAGGAGCTTTTGAAAATAGTTGTGACGACACAGAGGGGGCTCCGGAAATGGCTCCGGGGGGTGGGCATGCCTGTCACCACCTGTCACATCTGACCTATATTTACTGTTTTGGGTAATTAATAATTATCCAGATATTAAATAAGCGGTACATTTGTAAAAAATCCTGATAAACTATAAAAATTCAGAAAAACCCAAAAAAACCTAATTAGGTCAAATTGGGGTATGTAAACAAAATAGCCTTATATGGTAAAAAATGCTGTAGGATCTATCTAGGTGCTAAAAATAGCCAAAAAAAATCACTAAAAATGCTAAAAATATGTAGGAATGGTATATAGCCTATTGCAGATCGAGGCATCCAAAAATTACCAAAAAAGGAAATTTTTGATGATGATGTCATCTTGTAGCAAAAAATCTGAAAAAAATCCTAAAAATAGTCAAAAAATTCAGGGGTGCCTTGTTGGCCCTGAAAATGGAAAATTAAAAAATATACGCGACAAGTGTAAAAATTTTCATCACTCCAAATCATTCCAAATCCACTATACAGTCAGTATATATGATGTATATGCTATATTTAGCATCCTAGTACCTTTATTGGGCTAAAAATAGAACTTGATCTCATCTGATAGCAAAAAATCTGAAAAAATCATAAAAAATACTCAAAAAATTCAGGGGTGCCTTATTGGCCCTGAAAATGCAAAATAAAAAAATTTACATGACACAATTGAAAAACAACATTACTCCAAATCATACCAAATCCACTACACAGTCAGTATATATCATGTATATACTATTTATAGCACCCCTAGTACCCTCAATCACTTATATCACTCAAGAATCCTACCAAACTGAATGATTTGGGGTATCAAACATATTGTACATGATATTTTTAACACACCTAGTACCCTTGATGACTCAGAACAATTTATATTACTCAATATGTTCAGTACACTTAACACTCATCAAACCTCACACATGAAAACTCATAACAGTACTTATATGTATTATACTTAACACAGTTGACAATGAAAATACTTAAAACAGTGTTGTCAGTCACTATACTTAACACACTTAACAGTCAAAAAGTCGGAACAATGTTACTTTATATACATAACACACTCATTGTTATACTATAACACACTTATAACAACGAGTTTTGGGCGCTTATGGGCGCTTATTTGGTGTTTTTGAGTCGAAATTCATTAATAGCACACTCAATAATGTTTGTCTGGGCTCTATACTGTGTCAGGATGTTGTCTATATCATATTCTTCTAAATACAATTCAGAGAACTCGAAAATTCAACCTGTCGGGTTAGCTATATTGTGATCTTTTGAAATATAACAGTGTTTTATTGTTATGAATCATAACAAGGCCCACCCCCAATTTTTCCTGATTTTCTTCCATTTTTCGCGGATTTTCCTAACAAGTTTTCAGCGTTGTAGCCGATGGCCGAACCGTCGCCGAACTGGCGTTTATTCGGTGCTAAACACATTTTCGCTTCTCGTCTCTCAACCTCCACCATCATCACCGTCACCTTCGCTCTTTCGACACCATTTACTCGCCCTCGCTCATTATGGACGCCAACGGAACGCCAACTCATGATCTAGGGAAGGACAAGGAGATCTAGGGAACACCTGAGGAATGGAGACCGCAAGGAAACGGTCGGCCATTCAAGATACCTTTTTGTGCGTAATCCGTTCGACAGAACGGATTACAAGTACTGACTAGGCTATAGGGAAGTGCCAGTAGACGTCGTCCGCTGACACCTCAGGCCCTTTCCTCTCATCTTCCTTGAACCTTCCTTCTTTGGCCGCCCATCTCTTCCTTCCAGAAACCCTCGGTCCCTTTCCTCCTGACACACCCTGGCTTTTTCCTGCTTGGTCCATTTATCCTGGTTCCCAAAACCTCGGCTCCGCTATACCATAGAACCATGACTCGTTTAACGAAGCCTTCAACGCGTAAGCGGCGTGACAAGAAGACTCTGCTGCTTCCAGTGGAAGGCCGGTTCTGCCCATCAGGAAAAATACCCCTGACCAGAGGTCTTTCAAAGACACCAGAGATTCCCCCAAAAGTCTAAAGTCTCTCAAATAGTTTAAAGTATCTAGAGTCTCAGAACTCTTTGGGAAAAGGGCTCAAAATTTGGTTTCCTTGAAATTCTTTAGAATTGTTTCTGAGTTGTTCAAAGGTAACTCAGAGATCTCCAAAATGCTCCAGGTTTTTGGGAATAACCTGAGCTCTTCAGATACTCTAGAGAGCTTGGATACTCTGAGCTGCCTAGGTTTTTTCCAATATCCTGAAGGTTTCTTGAGATTTTTCATGTTCTCTCAATATCTTTGAAAGATCTTTGAATATCTTTGAACATCTTTGAACATCTTTGAACATCTTTGAAAGATATTTGAGCTTCTCTGAAGACTTTGAGTGTTTTCAAAAATTCAAAATTTGAGATATTGAATATGAAATAAGATACTATTGCATCTTAACATCTAGAAGATAGTATAGTGTAGTAATACAGTGTAAATATCAGTTAAAATATTACAACTCACAGTTGTCAATAATATAGGTGGTCACATGACCTGCCACCGTAGACTGTGTACAATCAAAAAGAACTTCACCAGGTCAAAATCTGAATATAGCTATAATAACATATACTATATACATTGTTATCTATTATATTTGTTAACATTACACATATATAATGGTTGTAATAATATATTATGATACATATAATCAGAATGTGTTCCGAAATTAATAGTCATCAAGTTCAAATACAGTATATCATAATATATGAGTGTTAGTAGATATAGTCAATATAAGAGCAATAGATAGAGTATCATATAATGAAGTAAATGTGATTGAATAACTTTTTGAATCATTTGAACTCATTAAAGAGCTTTGGAAAATCTTTGAAAGATATCTAAATATCTCTGGAAGACTCTCAGAGATTCTCAGAGATATTCAAAGATTTCTAAAGATATTCAAAGAAATTCAGAGATTTTGAAAGACATTCAGGGAACTCTGAAGGCTTTAGGTTTTGGGGGGTGTCTCAGGAGACACCAAAGACACTGAAGACTTTAGAGACCCCAGGCAACCTGGAATTCTTTGAGATCTATGTTGGGTAGCCCTGAGCACAGAACATTTTTGCTGATGCCTTTCCTTTGGTCTCTCAACTCAATGGAACCAGTCAAGTTCCGTGTACGAACGTCGGGGTTTCCACATTCCCTGACACGCTCTAGAAGATAAGGAACATGTTGGGCCCGCTTTTCTCTACAGATTCCGTGTTCCCTATGTCTAACCAAACTCAGCGAGTCATCGCCTCCGCGAATGACTCGCTGCTATCCCTTCAACCTCGGCTCTGGACACTCCTAATGACCTCTATTGCTCTTACCACTTTCGTATACTCCCAACGACACCTCAGTCCCCAGACAACCGGAACCGAAGATCCTCCATCTTCAATTTTACCTGCTTGCTTCCTCCTCACAAGATCCCCGCCTCGTCGCCTGGATCCCTCTCGCATATTGTATGTATTCCTGTCGCTCTCGCTGACTCTCTCTGCAGATTCTGGTCGGGTCGCTCCTTTCTGTTGCACTTACTTGCATCCGCTACGAGGAACGGTGGATATCGTACGGTTACATTTCTTCGCTTACTCTGATCATTGTACTTTACGACCGGATCGACGCTGTTCACGTCGATTCGAGTCATGTTCACTTCCATTCAATAAGGACTTGAAGTCCCGGCGCTCATCGAGTCAACTCGAGTCCTCCCTACTCCTGTTGACTCGACTCGCGACCGACATTCTTTTATATTACTTACCTTTTATATCTTACCTACAAATTACCTATAAAAATCCCAAGTACTTGCATGTATTCCCTAGATCGGTTATTCTAGCTATTTGACCACTGTTTCCTCTAACTTTGTTGAACCTCTTTTCTCTCTCTTGTCTGACCAAGTCTCATACTAAGGATCATCCAAGTCCTTCCAAGTCCCGATTCACGACGTAAGACATTCTGCTTAGCAGATCTTGCACCGTTTCTCAGGACGACTAACTCGTAGCCGTCGAACTCAGGTGTATTCGAAGGTTAGAGTGTACGGTCACCTAACATAATAACCGATCTCTTCTGCCCCCAGAATGTCTACGCAGACTATCCGGACGGAGACTCGGTCTCAAACTGAACCACAAGCATCACATACTTATCCTCCAGGATACAATAGATCACCAGGAAACCCAGACTCGAACCCTGGATTCCTGACTCCGGGACGAATGTTGGGAGGAGAACCCCGACAGGTACCACCACACATGGTAATGCCGACCCCTCCTAACACCATTGTCCCTAACCTAAACCAACCATCTTTGCCAATCCCACCTATATCGGGCGGACCCAGGTGGCAACCACCACCACCACCACCTCCTTTTCTACCGCCACCTCCTCCCCCGATCCAATATAACTACACACCACCCTCTGTTGGGATACAACAGTATGCTAATGTTGGTTCACGACGAACTTCAGTAGCATCCCATCAGTCCCAGATGTCGCAACCCATGAATCAGGGTAGTGCATATGTGGGACAGATCTATCCTCCCATGGGATCGGGAATGGCTCCACCGACCCCTACTCGTTTTCCAACATTCCCACAGATGCCTTCCATCGGGGAACAGTCTGCTTTGCCCAGGGCTATGCAACAAGAGGTTCCGAACCTGAATCCGTTACCTCCGCCACCTAACCCCTGGCCACATATCCGAACTGCGGAACAACAGGCTCAACCCTGGGGAGGTCGAACTCCAGAAACACTAGGAGTATCCACGTTTCAGACCTCTGGGCCACCTGCAAGCCCTGCACAAGTCATGTACCCACAGAATACAGTTAGTACACGGAATCTACCCCCATTATCCATGGAACCTACTACAGTGCCAGATGTATTAGAGGAAGATACTGTGAACCTACTGGCCACTCGGTGCAGACGATTAGCCCTTTTGCTAGGATTACGTGATCACCCTGAACGTTCCAGGGAGGACTGGATCAGTTTGATCTCGCAGTTGAGGTACAGCGTAGCACCTGGAGAGTATCCAGCCTTCCTGTCAAGGGCATTACGTCATGACTATATCCGTTGGGAATTTGACAAAGTGGTTCGCCAAATTTATATGGCCTACCCCGAGCACCACATTCCCATCAAACTCCGTTATAATATTCCTATATCACCCAAATGGAAGCCTGGCATGCCTCGAGCCGGACAGTATGTCCAAACAGGTACCATGACTAGTCCTCGGGAGGAAACAATTCCTGAACAACCAGAAGAAACAGAGGAACAGGAATCTCCGGAGGACAATCAGGGTGAACAGGAGAAGGAAGAACCTCTGGATGTTCCTCGTACGGTCGCAGAAACCCGAACCGTTACCATACGAGAGCAGCCAGAAACTATTGAGATTGCTACAAATGATGGGTCGAAAGATGAGAAATTTGGTGAGGAATCAGACTCAGGAGGCTACTGGGACTGGGATGGGAAGAGTTTCCTGCATACCACTACCATTGAGGGACAAGAAACAATAGATCGTATTGTGGAAGGAATCCCTCAGGACCCTGGACCCTCCAGTACAACTCGTCAACAATCACCGATATCGCCCATTTCGGTTGAAGGAAGTTTTGCAGGAAGAATTTCCGCGGAAGAAAAGGGAAAGAGGCCAATGCGACCAGTGGGTCCTAGACCTCCATCTCCTCCCAGGATCTTGCCAACTTTAGGAACTTCAGTCAATCCCTTTGTTACCCCAGAAATGATGATGGCACCCCAAATGCCATTCCAGAGTACTCCGTATACCAATTCTTGGGGTCATCAGCCTACAGGCTTATATAATCAGCCTACACCGTACCCCTCTACGCCCTGGAATAATATGACAGATCAAAATTTCATTAATCCAAATACGGTACAATGGAATTCATATGGTCCTCCACCTATGGGTCCACCTCCACCGATGGGTCCACCTCCACCGATGGGTCCACCTCCACCGATGGGTCCACCTCCACCAAATAATCCATGGGGACCACCTCCGCCACCACCACCAAATCCTCCCTTTGGACCACCGCTTCCTCCAAACGAGCCTCCCAGGAGACCTTCTGAAAATCCAGCTGGGCCTCCACCGCCACCTCCTCCACCTCCGGAACCCCCTTTTGGAGATCCTCCGAATGATCCTCCTCCACCAGGAAATAATGGTAATGGTAATAATAATTTCCCACCACCACCACCTCCATCGAATCAGGGTTCCAATAGGTCTAGGGGTACACCGGGAGCTCAAGGAAGATTTGGAAACCAAGGTGCTAATTTTGCTCCCCATCCTGTTGATCCAGGTAGAGCAGAACGAGATGCTATTGCAAGGGAATCCAAGCTAGAAATTCGGAAACCTGATGTCTTTGATGGAACTAACCGTGAAGCATGGCGTCCTTTCCTTAGTGGTTGCTTCCGGATGTTCACAGCAAAACCAACTCTATATTCTAGCTCGGAATCTCGCGTGCAATATGCAGCTTCCTGGTTTAGTGGTGCAGCAGCTCGTTATTTCCAGACCTTGGTTGAAAGAGAATCCGAATTGGCTGGGAACTACAACCCTGCATTACATGAATGGAGTGCATTCGTGCAAGTATTTGGAAGACTCTTTGGTCTATATGACGAGAAACTACAAGCACAATCGAACCTTAGCAATGCTCTCCAGAAATCGGATGAGTCCTTTGCTGACTTCATTGTCCGTTTTGAGGACCAGGCACTTCGGACGGGATACAATGAGGAAGCCCTGCGTTGGCACCTTGTTGATCAGATTCGCTATGATCTGAGAAGCCGCTTGACATTGTTTGGCCGTATCCCAGATTCCTTCAGTGCAGTTGTGGATCGTTTGTTGGAGTTAGATGGTGCCCGGGAGGTGTTGCGGAATACAGGAACTCAGTATAACAATCCCAACTATCCTTTTAAAGGAAACCGACCCGGAGGTTACCAGAATAACTTTGCAAACCGAAATGCCAACAATAATCCATCCACTACTGTTCCTGCCCAGCAAAAGAAACCTGGTGCTAATACGAATACTATGACTACCAAACCAGTGGTGGGTAAAGCGGCAGTGACTGAGGAACCCAATCAACCCTCTCCTCCCAATCAGATCTCTAAGGAGGAACGAGACTATCGAATGGCTAACCGTCTATGCATTCGTTGTGGGAAGAAGGGTCACTTTGGTCGAAACTGCCCTGAACATAGAAATGCAACTGAAGTTATCCGTGCAGCATGTGTCGGATGTCAATGCTGTGATGACTGCCAACTAGAAGAGGAATTCTTAGGGACAGATCCTACCACGACTACTGAAGAGGAATCCACTGCAGAAGTTGTAATAGATGGGGACTGCACCGCCCATGCTGCCTTCACTGTGGAAGATCAGGGAGATCAGGAAATGCAGTTGCTGTATCAAATTGATCCAACTGGTGATTCCTGGAATCTAGTAGAGAACTCGGGAAAAGATTAAGCGACTCAGGCCGAGGACTGAGTCAGCTTACAGAGGCCTCGGAAGCACTCCAAGGAGTTGTCACAGACTCTGGGAGTGGTGCTGCGGTAATCAATTCCCGGAAAACACACTCATTTATTGTCAAAACTCAGCTCTATGATTTCCCAAATAGTTCTAATCCCACTCTGATTGATTCCGGAGCTTCCCGCAACTTTGTTGATCAAACAATTGCAAATAAATTTCCTCAAAAAGTAACGTCACTTCCTAAACCCATTCCGCTCACTCTGTTTGATGGCAATGATACATCCGCTGGGCATATTACCCATCAAATGGATGCTGTCATCAAATTTGATGATGGTACAGTTCATACTGAACTGCTACTTGTCACTCGCCTACATCCATCTGCCCGAATTGTTTTGGGCCTACCATGGTTACGGAAGTACAATCCCACCATAGATTGGAAAAGCATGACCTTGGCCTTCGAAGGGCACTCATGCCTTGGTGCAACTATCATCCCAGATTCCAAAAAGCGAAATCCTTGTTTCAATAAAGTAGAACTCGAGGAAGTCATGGATGAAGAATTTCAGAAACCCAGACTTACTCTTGGGTCAGATGACCCACTTTTACTCCTTGAAAGTGAAATGGCGGAATATTTGTATCAAAAAACTCTACTCACCTTGGGAACAAATAAAGGGCAGGAGAAACCACATCAAGATCCTGTCCCTGATACGGAACCCATGGGCCATAATGACTCCTCTCCACCCGAGGCTTCAATTAATTCTTCCTATCCTCCAAATGGTGAACATACCTCAGACATCCCATGCACAGAGGATACCTCCCCTGAAACACCAAAGCTTAAAGCGCCATATATTAGCTTAATTGGTGCTGCTCCATTCCAAACCCTAATCCGCCAAGGATGTGAAGCCTATGTCTTACATATCTACCCATCCCGCGAG
Organism: Lentinula raphanica; assembly: GCA_027919835.1. Taxonomy (NCBI): domain Eukaryota; kingdom Fungi; phylum Basidiomycota; class Agaricomycetes; order Agaricales; family Omphalotaceae; genus Lentinula; species Lentinula raphanica. The sequence continues at coordinate 1,363,077 of JANVFP010000004.1, read as the reverse complement.
GAATCTGAGGTTGTTGGATTAGCAGCATCAACAGGAAGCACTCCTTCAGAGCCTCGAGTATCTGGTGTTGGTGTGCGGGATGAAACCAATGAAGCCATGAAGAAGCATGTTCCTGAAGAGTACCACCGATTTGTCAAAGTCTTCTCTGCAGGTGAAGCTCAGAAGTTAGCTGAGCATCGACCCTACGATATCAAAATCGAGACAGAAGATAATAAATTACCACCAATCGGTAAACTCTACAACATGTCTGAAACAGAGTTGAAAGCTCTAAAGACATATATTGATGACATGCTTGGGAAGGGATTCATCCGATCATCCAATTCTCCTATTGGAGCACCAGTACTCTTTGCAAAGAAGAAGGACGGAAGCCTACGCTTGTGTGTGGACTATCGAGCATTAAACCGTTTGACTCGAAAGGATCGATATCCTCTGCCTCTGATTGGAAACTTAATTGATCAGCTGCGCAATGCCAAAATCTATTCCAAAATTGACCTCCGGGATGGTTACTATAACATCCGAGTTGCTGAAGGTCACGAGTGGAAAACAGCTTTTCGCACGCGCTATGGATCCTTTGAGTACATGGTGATGCCATTTGGTTTAACCAATGCACCAGCCACATTCCAGCACTTCATGAATGATCTGTTCCATGATATGGTTGACATCAGTGTAATCATCTATCTGGATGATATTCTGATCTTCTCCAAGAATGAAGAAGAACACCGAGTTCACGTGGCTAAAGTACTTCAGCGGTTAGAAGAAAATAATCTTCATGCCAAGCCTGAAAAGTGCGAATTTCATACCACATCCACAGAATATCTCGGTGTCATCATCACTCCAGGAGGAATCCGGATGGACCCTACCAAAGTTCAGGTGATCAGAGACTGGCCCGAACCGCAAGCCATTAAACAACTACAATCCTTTCTAGGATTTGCAAATTTCTACCGACGGTTCATAGACAACTATTCAGGAATCGTGAAACCTCTGACTCGACTACTGGGGAAGAATGTTCCATGGATATGGTCAGAAGAATGCCAGAAGGTGTTTGATCTATTGAAACAGGCATTCCAAGAAGCACCTATTCTTCAGCACTTTGATCCTGAACTTCCTATTGTGGTAGAATCGGATGCATCAGATTATGCAATTGCTGCAATCATCTCCCAAATGAATCCTGTCACTCAGGAGCTGCACCCTATTGCCTTCTTTGCACGTTCCATGATGCCTGCAGAATTGAATTACGACATCTATGATAAGGAGCTATTGGCAATTGTGGAAGCATTCAAGCAATGGCGGAATTACCTTGAAGGTGCTCGCTACAAGATAGAAGTATACTCAGATCATAACAACTTGCAGTTCTTCACAACGACAAAACAGCTTAGTAGAAGACAAGCAAGGTGGTCGGAGTTTCTGTCAGGATTTGATTTCACCATCAATTACCGACCAGGCAGGTTGGGTGCTAAACCCGATGCTCTTACCCGACGTCCTGATGTTTACCCCAAGAAATCCTTCCAAAATGCAGCTAATCAGCATAATGAGCGAATTCTCATCCGTCCCGAACAACTGCTTGCAAACTTACTCCTTGATGAGGAGTTACAGTTAAACCAGATCCGTGCAGCCTCGAAGGATGAGTATTGCCTAAAGATGGGGGAAAAAGCTAGGTCTGATGACCCAGGGCCCTTCACACTAGACGGCGATCTCCTATTACGTGATGGCAAGATTTACGTGCCAAAGGACAATGACTTACGGCTCCAAATACTCCGTGATCACCATGACCACAAACTCAGGGGTCATCCAGGTGTTCACAAGACCATCCAATTGATTTCTCGGACTTATTTCTGGCCAGGCATTCACCGAGATGTGATTCGGTATATTCGATCATGTCATGAGTGCAATCGAACCAAATCAGTCAGGAATCGACCATTTGGGTATTTAAAGCCGTTACCCATTGGACAACGCCCTTGGAGTTCCATCTCTATGGATCACATTGTGGGTCTTCCCATGTCCTCTGGTTGTGATGCCATCCTGGTTGTAGTCTGCCGGCTTTCTAAACAGGGTATTTTCATCCCATGTCAAACAACGGACACTGCTTTAGATTTGGCAAAGCACTTTATCCGTCATGTGTTTTCAAAACATGGGCTGCCTGCTGACATAATATCGGATCGGGGAAGTACATTCATCTCTGCTTTTTGGCAAGCACTATGCTCACTTCTGGATATAAAGTCAAATTTATCCACAGCTTATCATCCAGAAACAGATGGACAAACTGAACGCACAAATCAAACCTTGGAGCAATATCTACGTCTCTTTGTCAATTATGACCAAGATGATTGGTATGATATGCTGCCATTAGCCGAGTTTGTCTACAACAACACACCGAGCATGGCAACAGGTGTATCACCATTCTTTGCTAACAAGGGATATCATCCCCGACTATCAATATCACTTGATAGTGTACCAAATCATGCAGCTCACCAAATTGCTAAAGATCTATCACAACTTCATGAATATCTCAAAGAAGAGATCTCTCATGCAAACTCATCTTCTGAACAACACTATAACACACACCATCGCGAAACACCAAATTGGCAACCAGGACAGAAAGTCTGGTTAAGCACAGAGAATTTACGAATGAAACGACCTCTAAAGAAACTAGATTGGAAACGCTTAGGTCCCTTTGAGATTCTAGCCAAAGTCTCCTCCCATGCCTACAAGCTCAAGTTACCCCTAGCCTTACAAGGAATTCATGATGTCTTTCATGTATCCTTGTTAAAGCTCGATATTCCTGATCCATTCCCAGGCCGAAAGCCTCCCCCACCACCACCTGTTGAAATCGAAAATGATCAACAACGCTTTGAAGTAGCACAAATAATTGACTCTCGAAAAGTAGGACGAGCTGTCAAGTATTTGGTACGGTGGAAAGGCTATGGTCCCGAGGATGATACATGGGAGCCCCTATCGAACCTAATCGGAGCCTATGATGCAGTTCAGGAGTACCGCCGAACTCATCCTCGAAAACCACAGGCATCCGAGGCTGCCATGAACAAATTGGAGCAAGAAACTCAGGAACTTGTGGAATCCCAAGGAAACTTACTACTAGAAGATCAATAATAAATACAGGAATACATTTGATTCAAGGGATACAAGTACAAAGATATTTTTAGGGATTTTCTACTATTTTCGGAAGGAGTCTGGCTTTGATGAAGAAATACAAGTACAGTTGCCATTACATTGGAGCAGGATCAACACTCAAGGAGACCTAATACCTGCAGAACCTTGTTCCGAGTAACCCCCAGGAGTGGAGTTTCTAGAATTTCCCTCCAGTTCCATAGGAGAAGGGGAACGAGGACCCTGATGAGGATAAACGAGGTCATCAGTAGAGTTAGACCAAGCACTACTGGAAGAGTCGGGAGTGGGAATCCTGCGACGATTAAGGGTACGGCCTCGGCCTCGGTATCCAAATTGGCGTCGACGAGGAGCAACCGGACCAGCAATGGCGGAAGAAGAGGACGATGTCGAAGATGCGGGGGAAGACAAAACTGGGCTTGCCGGTTCATGAGCAGGGAAAGGTGTAACAGGTACCATACCAGGAACTTGGTATTGTGTAGCTGGATCGGAAGAAACACCACTGGTAGGAAGAGGAATTACTCGAGTAGACGGAACGACTCTACAAGGCAGTTAGTGAGTATGGAATCAAGAAAATATAGAAAAGAACACGCACTGGAAAGAAGATTGCTCCAACAAATCAGTAACGGAAGGGAAACGTTGACTGATTAAACCCTCGACAAGTTCCTTGTCATCTCTTGTTGTCTCCCCTACCCCAATTACTGAAAGTCGCGCGGAATCGAGGCGGAATCGTTGCAACTCCATCGCATACACAATCTCCTCAATACGGAGTGAAGCCGAAATCATGTTGTGATTATTGGTGTGAACTCCAACGTGATGGATACGCTGGATTTCCGCGACGAGAAAACGAAGATTGTTATGGATAAGGTTGGAGTAAAGAGGAGACGCGTCGGCTTGGGACAAGCAATGGCTGTATTCTGCAAGACGTACGGAGCGACTAATATGAAAGCCGACCTTGGCTTGGGCAGTCCTCAGAGCTGAAGAAAAAGCCTCGATAAGTCTCAGTGCAAAAAAGAAAAGAGGTGCAGAGCGTACCTATTAACCTTTGCAGTGCCGCTTTTTCAGCACGCCTGTGTCTCTTCAAGGCCTCGTCCCTCTGATCCATATAGAACTTGGCACGTTGGCTTTGGAGAACAGCGGTTTCGCGTTCATCCGATACCTCGCTAATCAGACTGAACAAAGAATGGTTAGCGTGGTTGAGAAGAAGGAAAGGTGGGCACACACCTTGCAACATGTCTCTCTAAAGACATCTCGCGTTCACTCCGAAGAGGACGCCCCACTGCTTCGTCATATTCGGGAGGCGCAATCGCAGCGTTAAGGGTGGAATCAAAAGTGACAGTGGGTGAAGAAGAATCCATTTGAGGATACTGAAAAGAGACGAGAAATGTGGTTTTATAGACGAGGCACGAGTAGTGGCAGAAGAAGGAAAGTAGAAGGAGGAGTCGCTATCCAGATGATCATGAGAGGCTAACCCGAAAACAAAAAGCATACTATCAATCATTGCGACTGCCAACGCCACTAATATCGGCAGCTCACAACGTCTGAAAAACATCCGGGAGGGAGGAATGTACCTGGAAGGGAGGGTAATGTTATGAATCATAACAAGGCCCACCCCCAATTTTTCCTGATTTTCTTCCATTTTTCGCGGATTTTCCTAACAAGTTTTCAGCGTTGTAGCCGATGGCCGAACCGTCGCCGAACTGGCGTTTATTCGGCGCTAAACACATTTTCGCTTCTCGTCTCTCAACCTCCACCATCATCACCGTCACCTTCGCTCTTTCGACACCATTTACTCGCCCTCGCTCATTATGGACGCCAACGGAACGCCAACTCATGATCTAGGGAAGGACAAGGAGATCTAGGGAACACCTGAGGAATGGAGACCGCAAGGAAACGGTCGGCCATTCAAGATACCTTTTTGTGCGTAATCCGTTCGACAGAACGGATTACAAGTACTGACTAGGCTATAGGGAAGTGCCAGTAGACGTCGTCCGCTGACACCTCGGGCCCTTTCCTCTCATCTTCCTTGAACCTTCCTTCTTTGGCCGCCCATCTCTTCCTTCCAGAAACCCTCGGTCCCTTTCCTCCTGACACACCCTGGCTTTTTCCTGCTTGGTCCATTTATCCTGGTTCCCAAAACCTCGGCTCCGCTATACCATAGAACCATGACTCGTTTAACGAAGCCTTCAACGCGTAAGCGGCGTGACGAGAAGACTCTGCTGCTTCCAGTGGAAGGCCGGTTCTGCCTTTCCTTTGGTCTCTCAACTCAATGGAACCAGTCAAGTTCCGTGTACGAACGTCGGGGTTTCCACATTCCCTGACACGCTCTAGAAGATAAGGAACATGTTGGGCCCGCTTTTCTCTACAGATTCCGTGTTCCCTATGTCTAACCAAACTCAGCGAGTCATCGCCTCTGCGAATGACTCGCTGCTATCCCTTCAACCTCGGCTCTGGACACTCCTAATGACCTCTATTGCTCTTACCACTTTCGTATACTCCCAACGACACCTCAGTCCCCAGACAACCGGAACCGAAGATCCTCCATCTTCAATTTTACCTGCTTGCTTCCTCCTCACAAGATCCCCGCCTCGTCGCCTGGATCCCTCTCGCATATTGTATGTATTCCTGTCGCTCTCGCTGACTCTCTCTGCAGATTCTGGTCGGGTCGCTCCTTTCTGTTGCACTTACTTGCATCCGCTACGAGGAACGGTGGATATCGTACGGTTACATTTCTTCGCTTACTCTGATCATTGTACTTTACGACCGGATCGACGCTGTTCACGTCGATTCGAGTCATGTTCACTTCCATTCAATAAGGACTTGAAGTCCCGGCGCTCATCGAGTCAACTCGAGTCCTCCCTACTCCTGTTGACTCGACTCGCGACCGACATTCTTTTATATTACTTACCTTTTATATCTTACCTACAAATTACCTATAAAAATCCCAAGTACTTGCATGTATTCCCTAGATCGGTTATTCTAGCTATTTGACCACTGTTTCCTCTAACTTTGTTGAACCTCTTTTCTCTCTCTTGTCTGACCAAGTCTCATACTAAGGATCATCCAAGTCCTTCCAAGTCCCGATTCACGACGTAAGACATTCTGCTTAGCAGATCTTGCACCGTTTCTCAGGACGACTAACTCGTAGCCGTCGAACTCAGGTGTATTCGAAGGTTAGAGTGTACGGTCACCTAACATTTATGTAAATGTCGATGCATATGTCCATGTAATGCAAGTATACTGATGGTGGTTCATGAGGGAATCACTCCTACAGTCTACTAGAAGTGTCTGGACATGGTTCAGATACTCACTATGACTATTGGACTCTGTGATATATATGTACATGTTTCATGTACACTATAGATGTCTACACCTACATGTAACAATAGATGTCATATTCAATGACCCCCATTACAGATCTCTTGGCTGTATCACATAGAGTTAGCATGGAATAGGTTGTAGGATGACTCTTTCCATGACCCAGTAGCAGTTTGACTTCATAACATGGGTGTATGCATTGACATTTACATAAAACACTGTTATATCACAAAAGATCACAATATAGCCAGCCCCACAGGCTGTAATCTTGAGTTCTCCAAATTGTATCAAGTGTAGTATGATATAAACAACATCCTTACACAGTATAAACCCCACACAAAAATTATTGAGTGTGCTATTAAAGAATTTCGACTCAAAAATACCAAATAAGCGCCCATAAGCGCCCAAAACTCGTTGTTATAAGTGTGTTGTAGTATAACAATGAGTGTGTTATGTATATCAAGTAACATTATTCCGACTTTTTGACTGTTAAGTGTGTTAAGTATAGTGACTGATAACACTGTTTTGAGTATTTTCATTGCCAACTGTGTTAAGTATGATACATATAAGTACTGTTCTGAGTTTTAGTGTGTTAAATGTGATGAGTACTAAGTATACTGAACATATTGAGTGATATAAATTGTTCTGAGTTTTTAAGGGTACTAGGTGTGCTAAAAATACTATGTACATTACATTTACTCAATGTTGTCAGTTTGGTAGGATTCTTGAGTGTATCACAACTTAGAACTCACCTAGTTGTAGTTGCAAAGGTTGGGGATAGTGACAGAGTATGAGCACAAGTTGATCACAAGAGGATAAAAGATGTTCTTGAATCTGGGGGGATACCCAGGAATACAGAGGGGTATTTATACTACTCTGGAACAGTGGGTAATCTAATATCCATGTAGCTAGGTAACTTAATATCAGTGTATCTAAGTGACCTGATATTAATGTAGCTAGGTAACTTAAAATCAGTGTAACTAAGTGACCTGATATTACTGTAGCCAGGTAACCTGATATTACTGTAGTCAGGTACCCTGATGTTACTGTAGCCAAGTAACCTGATATTACTGTGTGATTGTACATATGAGAAGATGATGGCACAGAGATGCTTAGCTAATAAACTACTACTGATAATCAAATGATAAAATAGGAAAAAGATAAGATAAATGATCAAGGATAGGAGTATAAGGAAATCTGTGACATTACCCCCTCTTCAGATTCGAGCTCCGTTGAGAAGAGATCCAGTTCCATACTTTGAGCTGCATTATTATTTTCTTTTTTATATTCTTTGATTTTTTCTGGTGCATTTTTTAGATTTGCAACAGGTTCCCAGGTGTCATCCTCTCTAGTGAAACCTTTCCATCTAACCAGATATTGTAACTTCTTTCCCCGAATTCGGTGTTGTAAGATTTTCTCCACTATCCATTCTTCCTTTCCATTGACTATAATAGTCTCAGGAGTAGGTGGTTTTTGTCCTGGAATAGTAGATTCCGTATAGGTGGCAAGTTTGCTAGCATGAAAGACTGGATGTATACTGCGATATTTTGGAGGTAATTTCAATTCAAAAGTTACATCAGATAATTTTCTGACAATTTTGAATGGTCCTTCATATCTTGGTTGTAAAGCACGTTCTGTAGTTTGGTAGTCTTTAAGATTCAACAGAACTTTGTCTCCAACTTTGAATGGTATATTTTGAACTCCTTTATCATAATACCATTTCATCCGTTCAGCTGCCAACTTGAGTGCAGATTTTGCCTGCTCTTGTGCTTCAAATCTTTGTTGCATTATGTCATTGAAGTCAATGGACCCATGGTTTTTAATAAGAATAGGACCTGCACGAGGATGTCGACCATATTCCAAAAAGAATGGACTCTCCTTAGTGCCTTCATGTGCTTGATTGCTGTATGCAAACTCTGCTGTGCCTAATAGGTTGGCCCAGTTATTGAGGTTATAATCAACATAGCACCGAAGATATTGTTCCAAAATCTGGTTGACACGTTCTGTTTGTCCATCTGTTTGTGGATGATAGGCAGTTGACATAGAGGATTCTATTCCGAGTAGTCTACACCATTCTTGAAACACTTCAGCTGCAAACTGTGTTCCTCTATCAGATATGATTTGCAATGGTAATCCATGCAGAGGATAGATTCTGTCATAGAGTAACCTTGCTAAGTCTTTAGCTGTAAAGTTGTTTGTAATTGCAAAGAAGTGTGCTCGCTTGGTAAGACGGTCTACCACAACACAGATAGCATTGTATTCTCCAGATGGTGGTAACTGGGTGATAAGATCTATGGAAATGATCTCCCAAGGTCCATTTGGTACTTTATTTGGTTGTAAGGGTCCAAAGGGCTGTTGTGAGCGATTTTTCATCCGCTGACAAGTGTCACAGCCTGAAACATAGGTTTTAACAAAGACTGACATCCCTGGCCACCAATAGTTTCGGGATACGAGTTCATAGGTTTTCCATCTCCCAGGATGTCCTGCTGATGGTAAATCATGATGCATCTGGACTATTCGTCTTCGTAAATGATCGTCCGTGCTCTTTGGTATATATATTTTGCTACGATAGAGTAGTAACCCATTTTCGTAGTTCCACTCTTCAAGTGATTTCTTGAATTCTCGTGGTCCTGATGACAGAAGTGATTTATAATCCTTTGTAACTTCATCAGTTAGCAAGGCTTCCTTGACCTCCCTTAGGATTTGTTCATCATTGATAGGCGATTCATGAGCAGCCTCAATAGCCTGAATGGCAAAAATTCAGGTTTTAATAAAATCTGATCTCGATTGTCGAGGTGTACCCCCTCCTCATGATCTGGCCTCCTGGACAGAGGGTCTTCAGCCTGCATTGTTTTTCCTGGCTTATGCCGTAGAGAATAATCAAAGCGAGTAAGATACAAAGCCCATCTCGCTTGTCTTCGTGTTAGCTTCTGGGCAGACCGGAAATAAGTCAAATTCTGATGATCTGACCATATTTCAAATTTTTCTGGATGACCTTCCAAGTAATGTCGATATTCTTCCAATGCTCGTATAATTGCAAGCAATTCCTTGTCATATATCTCATAGTTACGTTCATGAACACTGAGTGACTTGGAATAGAAGGCAACTGGATGCCACAGATTGCCATCTGGGTCCAGTTGATACAATACAGCTCCGACTGCAAAATCACTGGCATCTGTGCCTAGTCGGAAAGGATTAGTGTCATCCGGTATTCTCAAAATAGGAGCAGTTGTGAAAGCCTTTTTCAGCGCTTCAAATGCTTCCTGTGCTATGTCATCCCAGAGCCAAGGTTGATCCTTTTTAGTGAGATTGGTGAGTGGCCTTGCAATCTTGGCAAAATCTTTAATAAATCTTCTGTAGAAATTTGCAAAGCCCAAGAATGCTTGAACATGTTTTACTTTTGTTGGTACAGGCCACTCAAGAACTCCAGCAAGCTTCTTTGGATCCATCTTCACATAACCTTTAGAAATAATCATTCCAAGGTAGTCTATACTGTCCTGCTCAAAAAAGCATTTTTCAGCTTTTGCATAGAGATCATTGTCTCGAAGTCTTTGCAGCACTTCTCGAACAATCTCCCTGTGTTCTTCTTTGTCATTGCCAAATATAAGGATATCATCCAAGTACACCATTACTTTTCCTTTACGTATCAAGTCTCCGAGAATATCATTCATCATTGCCTGAAAGGTAGCTGGTGCATTGGAGAATCCAAAATACATGACTGTTGCTTCAAATAAACCTCGCTTTGTAATGAATGCTGTTTTCCATTCATCCCCTTCACGAATTCGAACATTGTTGTATCCCCAGCGTAAGTCAATCTTCGTAAAGATTGAAGCCTGGCTGAGAGAGTCTATTAAGTCTGATATTCGAGGGATTGGATAGCGATTCTTAACAGTGATATCATTGAGAGCTCGATAATCCATGACTGGTCGTAAAGAACCATCATGTTTCTTGACAAAGAAGAATGGAGCAGCAATAGGACTTTGAGATGGTCTAATATAGCCTTTCTTAAGTTCCTCATCAATCCATTCATCCAAAGAATTCCTTTCTTTTAAAGACAGTGGATAGATCTTTGATGGTTTGGGAAGAGTAGACCCTTCCTCAAAATCAATTGGATGGTCGTATGGTTTACGTTCTGGCATCCGCTCTGATCTTTTCTTTGAGAAGACGTCACCATAATCATATAACCATGGTGGTATAAGAGATTTCCACTTAGTGGTATCCTCGTCTTCCTCAACAAATTCTTCTTCTAGATGTTTTCATCAAACATAGCGGCAATAGTTGCTGCTTGTTTTTGCTCATCTGGATTGTGCATGTCAATCCAGTTAATGTAAGGATTATCCATGTCCTCTTCTCCTAAATTGTCCAGTGAAGATTCCCATGGTAAATCTGGTTCGAGGTGAAGCTCATCAGCTCCAGCTTCATCAACTTGTATTTTACGGGCTCTAGATGCACATGTCTCTGAACACCTGGTGAACGCCCATTCCCCTGAATGCCAATCTATTTCTGGATTGTGCTTGTAGAGATAAGAGTATCCAATCATCATGTCCTTGTCGCCTAGCTGAGTGACATATAGATACTGAATGGTTTTATGTGAACCAATTTGGACATATGCTCGGACATACTCTTTGATTTCTCCCGCAACATTTGGCGTTCCATCCGCATTTAAAACTCGGTATGGCTGTGCTATCTTATTTGTTACCAGGTGGTTTCTTTCAACATATCTTTTGTCAATGAAATTTGTTGTTGCTCCAGAGTCAACAAGAGCCTCGGCCTGCACTTTAAAACCGTATACCCAAAGTGTTACTGAAAGTCTGAAAGATGATTTCTTGTTACGAGCAACATTATTTAAACAAGCTTCCATAACTACTCTATCTGATTTTTTATCAGTGCTGATACTAGGTATACTACTTCCTGACTGTAGATCGCAGACATTATCCTCTACAGTCCCTCTGGAAAATCCGCCTTGTATTGTTGACTTCTAGCCCATCGCGATGGCTTAGAAGGTCCTGCCTGCACTTCATTGACATGTGCAGTTGCTCCTTTTGCAGCGAGCTCAGGTAAACTAATATCAGGGGTGCTCGTGGAATTGACATTGAGAGCAACAGCTGGGGGCGCTGGCTCTTGGCTGTCTATTTCATCAAATAATTCCATCAACCGCGCTTTGAATGATTTCTTATCACTCGGTGGTGGTTGTTTCCCTTTGTTTCCTTGACCAGATGCAGATGCAGATGATGAAGAGTTTTTATTAAAATTTGGCCTTTTGCCTTCATTTCCAGGCTTATCCCAGCAATCCACTGTATTGTGAGTCTTCGATTTTGCCTTTAAGCCCTTTCCGGCGCATATTTGGCAATATCGTTGTTTTTGCTCCTGGGAATTAACTTTTTCTGGGGTTTTGCCTTTACTCTTTTTTGCCGCATCTATCTCCATTGCATCTGGTTCATGACTGCCATTGCCTTTAGCATTATTGCCTGTGCCAAATATTACACTTTTAGTCTTTTCTGGATGTAAGGCTTTATATGATAAAAGGAGAAGTTCCAGATAATCTTCCCATTTAGTAGGAGTTTTTCCGGAAATTTCCAACACAACAAGTGCATTACGCAACTCTTGTGAAATAACGTCACGAAGCTTGTCAATGTGAATACTATCTTGGTAGTCCACAATACGTGCAAGAGTGCGATATTGCTCAGCATATTTGATAAAGTCCTTACTAGCCAGTGACTTGTTTGTCCAAAGATGTGTGATTTCATTTTTAGCACCTTCTTTATTATCACGGCGACCATAAATGGCATTGAGCTCATTAGCAAAGTTGTCCCAGGATCCCAGATCATTTCCCAAACGTGTGTCATCAAAGTATTTTCTCATATAGTTTGTGGCAGGAGAACGCAACCTGGTAAGAGCGGTCACAATTCTTTGATGATCTGTCACAATGCCTAGAGATGAGCAGTACAATGCGACTTGATTCATCCAATCTTCTAAGGTCATCTTGTTCTCTGTTCCAGAGAAGGTTGGTGGGTCAGGTACTTTGGGACCCCTGAATGGGCCAGCTCCAGCATCAGCAGGAAGCTTATCAAGCTGTGCCTTATAAGCTCGTAAAAGTTCTGCCTGAGTTTCAACAATCTGTCGAAGGCTACGAACTTCATTTGTTAGGTTCTCTTGATTGGTGAAGGCTGTAGTAAAAGCCTGATTCATCCAATCAGCAAGTCCATTGATATTTCTGTTGATATATCCAATGGAAATATTGGTAGTAGCCTCGTGAGCATTGCGAAGGAGTCGTCCAATCTGATTTTTTTGTTCATCAGTTTGAAATCCAATTGCTGCCATATCAATTCCTTGAGAGACAGCATTGGACCAAACTTGTCCGTCATCGACTAATTCAACGACAGGAGTGAAAGGTGTATAAGACATTTTTCTAGTTGTAGTGAAGTCAGATTATTATTCAGACATAATATGAAAAAATGAATATATGAAAAAACACAAATGTTTGCCAGATTATATAAGACTATTATGCTTTGGCTGCATCAGGAAGTACAATATTCAGGTCTAATAGCTCCTTGCAAATTTCAGGAAGCCTAGTATACAGACTCTGAAAATTGACTTTCCCAATTTTGGTACATATCCCTTTTATCTCTCTCCAATTTTTGTTACTTAATTGGTGTCCTCTTCTGTCTAGATCCTGATATAAATCCTCTAAATCATTGTACCATCCCCAAAGAGAATTTCGATCCTCATTGGAAATCCTAAAGACCTGTCCATTGAATTCCTTGCACTCCTCTGCATTCAACTCCCTGAAGACTGGCTCAAGACGAATCTTGGTAGCCTGCAGAACACCTTCAAACTCCTTGATACGCTTAAAGACAGCATCCTCTTTAGGATAAGTATCAGGAGATATGGGTTGAGAGGGTTCTTTAAGGTGTTGAGCAAGGGGAATTTGTTGGAAGTGAAGATCAGAGGGAATAGGAGGAGGAGGAACATAGACAGGATCAGGAAAGAATTTATGGGTTGGAGAGGTATTATAATCCTCAGAGGGAAGATCATGGAGCCTGTTCATCAGGCGCTCTCGCTCGACGTATTTAAGATGACGTTTATGGAGCTTAGCGAGGTATTTTTTGTGAGAGATCGAGATTTGGAGGCGTTGGAGGAGAGTGAGTTTGCGATTACGCACAGGTGCATAAACAGGGATTTCAGTGTAGGAGGGACGTCCAACATGATTATACTTCTTTCGTTTGTCCTTGGGAATAGTGATCCGTTCCCAAAGACCTGTCAATTTATCCATAGCCATTACAGACACATGGTTACGACGATTGGAAGGAGTATATTTCATGGGAAAAGTGGGAATAATTTTGCAAGGCATTGTCTGGCAAAAAATGGCATAAGTACATTGTCCCTTTTCAGCAGACAAGTACAAAGAAACAAAGGCAACCAGTTGCAGTGTGCAAGTCTTGATGATCTTGATGTCAAATGGGTGGGGGATCTCTACATGTCCTCATGTAGCAAATGAGAATGTGTTACACATTCCCTGGTGCTTGCCCAAGAACTGGCTTGCCGTCTTCTCCAGTTCAAAAGAACCAGATCATGGCCTACCCAAAGGTACCAGTCTTGTTGTAATAAGATACAGCAAGTCCCCTTACGCCTAGGGTCCGGCAAATCAAGAACAACTGTCCCTTTCAGCAACAGTGTTCAAAGTCCAGCAGGACCAAAAAAGGTGTTGATGCCCCCACAGCCATGACAAGAAGTCAGACTGCACAACCTGCAAAAGGTCCCTGCCTGTTGCCCTTGACAGCAGCAACAGGCAAGAAAGAAAAAGAAGTGTCTGTTGTCCTTGACAGCAACAACAGACACACAAGAAGCAGATTCAAGAAACTATCACAACTTAGAACTCACCTAGTTGTAGTTGCAAAGGTTGGGGATAGTGACAGAGTATGAGCACAAGTTGATCACAAGAGGATAAAAGATGTTCTTGAATCTGGGGGATACCCAGGAATACAGAGGGGTATTTATACTACTCTGGAACAGTGGGTAATCTAATATCCATGTAGCTAGGTAACTTAATATCAGTGTATCTAAGTGACCTGATATTAATGTAGCTAGGTAACTTAAAATCAGTGTAACTAAGTGACCTGATATTACTGTAGCCAGGTAACCTGATATTACTGTAGTCAGGTACCCTGATGTTACTGTAGCCAAGTAACCTGATATTACTGTGTGATTGTACATATGAGAAGATGATGGCACAGAGATGCTTAGCTAATAAACTACTACTGATAATCAAATGATAAAATAGGAAAAAGATAAGATAAATGATCAAGGATAGGAGTATAAGGAAATCTGTGACAGAGTGATATAAGTGATTGAGGGTACTAGGGATGCTATAAATAGTATATACATGATATATACTAACTATATAGTAAATTTGATAAGATTTGGAATGATGTTGTTTTTCAATTGTGTCGTGTAAATTTTTTTATTTTGCATTTTCAGGGCCAATGAGGCACCCCTGAATTTTTTGAGTATTTTTAATGATTTTTTCAGATTTTTTGCTACCAGATGAGATCAAGTTCTATTTTTAGCCCAATGAGGGTACTAGGATGCTAAATATAGCATATACATTATATATACTGACTATATAGTGGATTTGGTATCATTTGGAGTGACAAAAATTTTTACACTTGTCGTGTGTTTTTTTTTATTTTGCATTTCCAGGGCCAACAAGGCACCCCTGAATTTTTTGACTATTTTTAGGATTTTTTTCAGATTTTTTGCTACAAGATGACATCATCATCAAAAATTTCCTTTTTGGTAATTTTTGGATGCCTCGATCTGCAATAGGCTATATACCATTCCTACATATTTTTAGCATTTTTAGTGATTTTTTTTGGCTATTTTTAGCACCTAGATAGATCCTACAGCATTTTTTACCATATAAGGCTATTTTGTTTACATACCCCAATTTGACCTAATTAGGTTTTTTGGGTTTTTCTGAATTTTTATAGTTTATCAGGATTTTTTACAAATGTACCGCTTATTTAATATCTGGATAATTATTAATTACCCAAAACAGTAAATATAGGTCAGATGTGACAGGTGGTGACAGGCATGCCCACCCCCCGGAGCCATTTCCGGAGCCCCCTCTGTGTCGTCACAACTATTTTCAAAAGCTCCTGGATAACTCATCAGGTCTTTTTACAAAAGCTTCACAGTATCCTGTGGATCGTCATCGGGGGGTTTTGTCGTCGACAATCATATCGGTGGTGGCCTGAGAGATGTTAGAAGCTACCCCCGACGTAGTGAACAATGTTTCGGGAGCATCCATTGAAGTGGGTGTGTCAATTTGATAGAAATCTGGAGAAACGAGGTGAGTACAGATTCTCTGACATCTATATGTGAGCTTTCCGTCTTTGTTGTAGGAGTAGTCGGAGGCGCCAGGTGGAACAACCGTCTCGGGCAGCGGCGGCGCGAAAAATCCAACGGTAGGTTGTTCAGTTGTCATCCATGGCCGCCAGAATCCACTCTTGACAGCAGTACGACTCGTTGAAGGTTCCTGCAGATTGGAATTACTGGGTCCTTGAGATGACGATGAGGGATAGTTCTTCCGGCGGCCTGCACCAGCACGCTTTCCACCCCAGTTTGGATTGAGTTTAGAAGATGAAGGGTGGCTCATCTTCTCATTGAGCACAGAGGTTGGATGACTTCATTGCAATGGACGGCGTACTGAAACAAGTGTGCTTACTTTTGCTTATCCTAGGTACAGACCATGATTGAGGAATCAAATAGCATATATCAAGGTAGTAGTAAGGCATAGTAGCATGTACAAAGGAATGAGAGCTCAACAAGCCTCAAGATAGCTAATCTGTGCCGCGCGACTCAAGAGAGAGAGAAAAGAAAACATCGCGCATTTTGAATGGGTACATCTGCCGAGTCGAAGCAGTCAAATGGCCGAAGATGTAATCGGCACTCGGACAGATAGTATAACCGGACCCGGTGGCTGTACATGACCTGAGTCCAGATCGGGACTCAGGTATCCACAGACGTACGAAACAAGCCAAAAATTATGATAATGAGCATTGACCTCCACTTATATCGCACATTAGCCGTCTCGGGGAAGCGGAACTCGCTCCCCTCCAAATCGTGTATATTGGATGAAAAGAGTACAGGAACGAAATGAGGCAGCATAGATGTCATACAGGAGGAGTTATCAGAAGAGAGCTGAAATCACAATAGTAATACATGTGGTGTTGAAACCAGACTACATCGTCTACATAGAGAATAAAATCATCAAAAATGACCTCAACGAAACAAATGAAAGGATTAAAAGAGATAAATGAAACATGGATGCGAGGCATTGCAGTGGGAGTGGAGGGTGGGTGACGCGAAAGAGGAGTCGTGTGGAAACGACTGAAGAGAGCCAACTGCAAGGATGTGAACGCGCGAAGATTCGAGAGCAATCTTCGCTTACCTTGGGTATTAACGACGATGTGTAGAAGCAGCGCAGTGACAAAAGAAGGGTCGTTAATACCTGCGAGAAACGAATGTTAGTTCAGTCAGAGAACGTGTAACATTCGCAGATGAGGCTCACTATGCCAGTGATGGTGGAAGTGAGGAAGAAACCAGCTGTGGATCCTTGTCTCACATCCTTCTTGTTGAACCAACGGATGCAGATGTGAGGCACACAGCTAGTATGAGGCCCAGACTAAGTCTGAGGAGGACACGTGAATGAAGTGAAGGCGCTCGTCAGCGGAGGCCTCTGAAAACGCTCACCTAGTTCACCTTTACAACGACCTCCACTTATATCGCACATTAGCCGTCTCGGGGAAGCGGAACTCACTCCCCTCCAAATCGTGTATATTGGATGAAAAGGGCTAATGATTGAGCTATTGATGATGTGTGTGGGGGTGGCCGGAGGTGAAAAAGGATGATATGAGGTGGAGAGCAGAGGGAGGAGGACTCAGAGGTCAACTCCGAAGAGATGTGCGAAGGGATGCAAGTTGCAACTCAGCCCGTATGGTAGGGTGGTCACGAACATAGATTCTCCAAGCTTCAGATGACCAGCGACCGAGTGCTTGAATGATTGTTTCGGATACTCCGAGACTAGCGAAGTAAGTTGCGGAACCGGCTCTTACTGAGTGTCCTCCATAGTCTCAACTCAAGACTGAGAAGAAATGATTGTCGAACCACCGGCGAGATGGAAGAGAACCGTCTTCTCGAAGAAATAACTCAGCTCTGGCGCCATGTCGGGAGTCTCGAAGAGACGAATAAAGGGAGAGAAAGAAGACTGGATCTGCAATCTCGTGGTGCGATAAGAGGATATCAGAACCGCGGTAAAAGCGGTCAGCTTTGTGATAGGGTAGGCAGTAACCAGCATGGTCGCCATCGAAATGGAGAGAACTGCGCTTGATAATCTTTCGGTAATTGATTGTGGCTGTGGAACCTTTGTGAATGAGCTCGCCTGAGCGGTGGCATCCGTAGAACATGCATGAAAGGATAGTGACAAAGAGGAGATTGTCGTAAGATGGGTTGTCGAAGAAATGATATTCGAAGACCCGCAGATGTTCAAGACGAATTGGAAGTTTGCGTTTGACTGAATCCGCTCTGAACTTACGAGATCCGTTGATGGTTGCCTGAACAAGAGGTGAGCCGCGATTCTCGACAAAATCTGGATAAAGGTGTTTGAGGAAGTGTTGGGCACCAGTCAAATATTTCGGGGCCGAGGCAATGAATTGCGAAGTGTAGGCAATATAGCGAGAAAGTGTTAGCGGAGTCGGATCCAAAGGCAGACGATGGGAGAGGCAGAATGAAATGTAATCTCGAGCACCAGTTCTATAGTTGCTGACAGTAGACTTTTCGATTGAATGAGCTTGTAAGAAAGACACCCTCTCGTCCAAGTGAGAAAGCGATGACACAGGGCGAGTCACTTGTGACCCACCCAGCAAGCTCAAAAGCACAGTCTCCATCGCGCCGGCAGAAGGTCTCGAGGAGGAACAAAGGGGCGGACGTGGTAAGAAGGGAATTGAAGACAAAAGTCATCAAGCAGTAAACGCGACAGAAGATCAGCTCGGATGTTATCACGGCCTGGAATGTGTCTGACCCTGACATCAAAACCTGTACGAAGCACAACTGCCGACACAGCAAAGAGAGGTGCATTGTGAGAAACATTGTGGACTGCTAGAGAATTGAAAGCATCCACGGAATCAAGACTGTCGGTGAAAAGAAGAATCCGTCTAGGAGGATGTTTCAGTTCAGCGGCAAACGCAGTGGCTGACAGGATAGCGACCAACTCCTTGAAAAAGATGTCGACTGGAGGAGCTTCAGGATCTGCGTGAATCTCATAGTAGAACCCGTTTCCTGCAAAAACAAAACTAAGACCGAGTTTGCTTGCATCCGACCAGAAGACCATATCAGCATCAGAGTCAGGCCACAGCCCGTCATCGAGAAGACGGACCCCAATAGATCGAGGGAGAGTCTCCACTAGCCACGTCAGACTCTCTCTAACAGCAACGTTGAGCGGAACTCCTGATCCCATGCCAGTTTTGTTATCGATTTTTGAATACAGTTCTGTCAGAGCCGGACGAGCCCAAGGAAGGACATTGAGAGCCCAATTGATATGTCCGCAGAGCCGCATCCATTGACGAAGAGGAGGTTTACGAGAGGAGTGGTTCAAGAAAGTTTGAATTTGGACGATCAACTCTTTGATGGAGTCATCCGTGATTGAGATAGTACCCGCGCAGATGTTGACGAAGAATCCGATGATCTTCAAACAAGGACCAGCGTCTTGTTTCTCATCTTCGTAAGGGCAATGGATGTAATCCCAGAATATCAGGAGGAGGACTTGGCGTCTTGGTCGTAGGCGACCATGAAACATGACAAGATTCTCTGCAAAATCCCATCCGAAAAAGTCGTCCATATAGACATGGAGTCCGACAATGTCAAATTTGCGAACGAGAATCCAAAGAATCAATGAAGCAAAGGCACACCAGATCCGGGGAATGGGTCGTCCTCCGAAAATCAATTGTCGTACGATATGAAATGAATCGTCGACTTTCACGACCTGCTTGAGCTGCCAGATTGGATGAGCTGGAAGCGTTGGGAAAGCTCCTTTCACATCATCTTTGAAAAGAACAAGATTCTTTCCGGGATTCCTCTTCTTTGCTTGACGGAGTGCCGCTCCAAAGGACCGCATATCGTCGTAACGTACATGCGCGTCTTCCCTGTGAACTCCAGCGTTCAGACCTGAAGCGGTCTGATCGGTGATCACTCTCGCCTTGTGAGATTCCCCCTGCCAGACAACAAACATAGGCGAGAGTTTCATAGGATGATGGAATGAAGAAAACGAATTTGACCACCGACCAGCTCCCACTTCCTTGTTTCGGTAAGTCCTGACGGCATCGAGATCAAGATCTTCCATGTTATAGTTGTCCTCAAAGATAGAATCGTTCAATTCCCAGTCCCCAGTGTGACAAGGCCAGAAACCGGATTTTAAACCTTCGAGGACAGATTCAACGAAAGGTCGGTTAGGATGGAAAGACAAGAAAGAAGAGAGCTTGTCTATGTCGTAGGGAGTTTGGACTTTCAAAAGATCATTGTGTTCAGATAAGGCCCTGACAATCACAGGATCGTTTGTGACATGAGAAGGTGGACCGGGAAGAGGAGCAGCGGTCTCAGAAGATAGAACAGAGGGGGAGACAATGTCTTCGTCACTGTCTTCCCAGACAAAGCCTCGCTTGAAGCGGGGACCGCTAGCGGCACTCGACTCGGCAGCCTTACGTTTCTCACCCCTCAGAGTCCTAGGTCCTTGAAGAGCTTCCTGCACCCGGTTGCTTGTCTGCAGCGTTTCGAGATCTCCTGGCGAGGAACTCAAATTTGCAATCGGCTGAATCGAATGCTCGATGTTTCCCTGAACAAACTGAGCAGGTTCCGTGTCTTCGACCATTGACACAGGGATCATCGCACCGCGCACCATTCCAATTGAGGCAGATAGCACCACTAGAGCGTTTAGAAGAACGACTCGAAGGGCCCGCATCCGACGGGCGCTTCGACCGAACACCCACCGATGTTCGATGAACGAGTGCCATAACTGCGGCCTGGGTACGATTCCCATCGTCGAGACGGAAAGGACTCTTGTGATATCGCTCTCGAACTTCATGATCAGCGCGAATAGGGATGGAAGGATCGTGAGCAAAATTTCGAAAGAGATGCGAGATTCCCTGGCCATAATTGACAAGTTCATCTCTGCGGTGAGGATAAGCTTGAATGACTCCATTCCTCCAAGCGTCAAAGGCCCGATTCCAGTCTGATTCACTAACGACCGGCTTCTTTGCAGAAAGATGGTCTGTCTTGACCAAGGTGTAGCCTGCTCCGAAATCTTTTCCTTCATCCTGATGATCGTAGCTCGGATCGATACCGGCGAAAAGCTTCTCAAAAGAGACGTATTCGTCTTTGAGGATAAGCTTCCAGATGGTCCGAGGAAGCGGTTCCGGGAGGGATTGACTCTGGAACAGATCAACAAGAGCATCAAGATTCTGCTCTTTGAGATAGACTTTTCTGGTTCGGAGGGTTTCGTCAATATGCTGATCTCCAGTTGACCCAACCTTCTCTCGCAAGTGAGGGAGACTATCCAGCGTGGATGGAGAAATGCCTCCGTTGTCGAAGCCAACGAGGCGTTGAAAAACTTTGAGTTGTTGAGCAAGAGCATTGGATTCGAGTGCTCGAGCTTCTGCACTGGAACTAGAATCAGGCATTCCGGGCGAGGAATTAGTGCCATCGGCTCTGTTTTCTCCACCCTCGCTTCCTCCTTGACCTCCGGTACCACCAGACCCACTAGATCCAGTTCCACCTCCTTCGAGGATCTCTGCTCTGCGCTTCCTAAACTCTTCTCTCTGATTTTCATCAAGACCTTCTGGAGTTTTTCCTCGATCAACATCTGACAAGGATCTTTCACCCGCTTCTCCTGGAGGCTTCTGAAGTTGAACGAGGAATGATTGTAAGACAGAACCAGATATCCCTTCAGCTCGGAGTTTCTCTTGAGCGTCCTGCAGAGTGATTCGCCCCGCATTAGCATCGTCGACCACTTTTTGACAGCGTGTCGATAATTGTCCAACATTCTCTCCACCGGTCATTTGAGTTCAAGATGGCGAAGCAAGAAATTGACGCGAAAGAGGAGTCGTGTGGAAACGACTGAAGAGAGCCAACTTGGGTATTAACGACGATGTGTAGAAGCAGCGCAGTGACAAAAGAAGGGTCGTTAATACTATGCCAGTGATGGTGGAAGTGAGGAAGAAACCAGCTCAAGGATGTGAACGCGCGAAGATTCGAGAGCAATCTTCGCTTACCTTGGGTATTAACGACGATGTGTAGAAGCAGCGCAGTGACAAAAGAAGGGTCGTTAATACCTGCGAGAAACGAATGTTAGTTCAGTCAGAGAACGTGTAACATTCGCAGATGAGGCTCACTATGCCAGTGATGGTGGAAGTGAGGAAGAAACCAGCTGTGGATCCTTGTCTCACATCCTTCTTGTTGAACCAACGGATGCAGATGTGAGGCACACAGCTAGTATGAGGCCCAGACTAAGTCTGAGGAGGACACGTGAATGAAGTGAAGGCGCTCGTCAGCGGAGGCCTCTGAAAACGCTCACCTAGTTCACCTTTACAACGAAGACATGGGCGCTATAAATTTGAATACTGGAACCAAACAAGACCATCCGGCGCTTAGACATATTATGCCAGTCGCTCTTGCGTGGTTAAAAAATGCAAATTATCATATGACAAGATAAGATATAGATAAGGATAAGATAAAGATATGCCATATATAGTAATATCCTCATTTTTTAACCCGCAAGAGCGGATGGGAAGGAGTCTGATATTCTCCTA
The DNA here is from genome assembly GCA_027919835.1 of Lentinula raphanica. NCBI lineage: Eukaryota > Fungi > Basidiomycota > Agaricomycetes > Agaricales > Omphalotaceae > Lentinula > Lentinula raphanica. Next base: position 1,340,779 of record JANVFP010000004.1, on the reverse strand, counting down.
TCTTCCTCCAGTCTCTTCCTCAGCCTCCAGGACATTCGACAAACAAATTTTTCTTCTCCAACTTCGTCGAGCCACAAGACGGCCAGCCAAACAATCAATGGCTGCATCCTACTTTCTGGCGAAGATAACATAATAACGATGGGAGGCTATGAAAAAGCTAGTACTTTTCATAGCCTCCCATCGTTATTATAGGCTGACAAGTTCATTGTTCAAGCGAGTATATTCCGGTATAGTCTGGACCCTGAACTTTGCTATTGCTACTTCTACTCCAACAGTCGTCTGCGACGGCCCACAGGCAACAAAGCGACTCGGAGGCCTCTGGAACCTTGTGGGTGTAAGAGATCCAAACTTGGCTAGTCCCTCAATGATACACATCACAACTCAAGAACTCGTCCACCTAATCCTCGTTCGTCTCTCCTCTCAAAAGCCTCCCCAGCTGCCTTCATCCATGCCTTTCGCCGTACTTCACTTCTGATCTACTCCCTTGGCGCTGACGAACTGATAATGCGACCTACTATGCTATACCTCCACGAATACTGCCGAGTATTGCGAAAACTCACGCTGAGCTATATACGAAGGTATATTAACTCCATTAATGATAACCCACACCACAAATGAATGGTTTCAAAACGGTCTAGTAGAGGAGGCCGTTGATGGTGTACACAGGTTGGGACAGCCTCTGTGTATTAGTAAAAATTATGTGAGTCGAAAGATTGAGTATATACAGAGGCAGGGGTGAACCAGAATTTTCTCAGTTACTGCTGGTCGGTTACCCCCACTGTCAGTTCTGCCCTGCTTCTGCCTTGTCTCTCTTGACCGCCGCTGACGATGATATTCTCCAGTCTGATTTACAACGTTCCGTTGTCTGGTTATCTGAAGACATTTCTAGTTATCATATACGCTCTCATACAATCTGTACGTCACTATGGGTCTTGTTCGTTGACAGCCTCGTACTTATATCTACTCTACAGTTACGCTACCGTTCGTCACTACAGGCAAGTCCAAGTAGGCTTGGAAAGTGTTCGTTTTGAATAACCCATTATATCGATTCTGTTACATACATTTAGGATGCATCTCTCTACGATGTTCGTCGTTTCTGTCATCGCATCTACTGCATGTGCGCTTCCGTTAGAGAACGTGAGTTGCTAGTATATCTATATCGATTTGACCCAATCTTCATCTTTTCTCGTAGGTACAATCAAGCTCTAATCGTATCTCACGTTCAAAAGGCGACTATCCCGAGGTGCTGCCGCGTCTGTATCCCAGAGGAGACTGTTGCTGTTGTGTTGGCTGCTGTGGCTGCGGGGAATCCGATACCGATTCGTCCTGCCATTCGCGCCCTTTTCAACGCGGACCTCACCCCTCTCCCGCAGATCCACCGCATCGACCCTATAAGCTACACCTACTTTCCTACCCGCAACACGGGACAACCCCAAATCCTGCTCACCAAAATCATCAAGTTCCTGAAGATGTTGGATATTCATATTACCGCGAGGAGTCGAGGGAAGGTTCCACAGAAGTTCGAGATGTGGGCGCTGGACAGGCATCCGAGCATCTTGTTCAGAAGTGGATGTCAACAGTCTACGAAAAGATGCCTGAGGTGAAGGATAGAAGGATCAAAGTGAATATGGTTACAGAGGATCACTTTCCCTATGGGATTGAAGGATTGCGGAAGAATGGTGTCAGTGCTATGATCCCCAAAGCACCAGGGTTGGGAGAAGGACGCTATTTAGCCAAGGTAATCTGCAATCGGAGTACCCAAGGATATTGCGATGGAACTTTGTCCCGGGTTGTCGAAGGAAAAGATGGAAAGAAAGAGATATTTGAGGAATCGTATAGTGACAAATTCTTTGACCCATTGGCGTACGAGAACCCCCTTTTGTCTCAAAGCCACGATTCTTGATTTTCTACTCCGTATTCGACTACCAATCCTACTATCCTCATGTCCATTGTCGAGTCAGTAACTTATTTGTATGGCAATGGCGTGACCTGTGCGAGAGGCTTGTACGTGGGAAACTGGTGGGGTAGTGTCAATTTGGTCGACTGGCACCATCTCTACTTCATTATATTGGCGTTCATAGCTGTACGCTGTGCCGCGCTTCTCTCTGGCTGGCCATACATAACTCGATAAACGTAACAAAACTCTCCTTTCAGACTCACCCAATCTCATATACCGCTCTAATCCATATCACATCGCACGGATTCTCTCGGTATCTACTCAGCTCTTCAACATATTCCTCTCAGCTTGGGAACCCCAGACGACTCAACTGACTCCGGCCGAAGGCAATGAGCATTAGTTGTCAAGGCTTATTCTGAACCTCTCAACTCTGACATCAATCTTGCAATACAGTTTGGAACGAATCCTGGGCTTAGGACAGAGGGCGAGAGGTCATCACATCGAGCAAAGGCTATTCTGAACCCACCGATAGTTGTAGGAACACAGGCAGCGCTACCTACAGCAACATAGCAAGTGTGACCATATATTGGGTCAGCATATCATGGTTTCCGCCCCGGAGCCATCAGAGACGATGACAACAGGCAGTGATATCCACCTAGATAAAGTGAGGTCTACATTGATTATCTCCCGTTCCAGACTCTGATATCCTCAGAATAAACGTCTTCCGCCTTCGCTCAACCTTTCCAAAGCAAAACAAGCAACTGATGCCGTGTACGCCAAAACTATACAACTTCAGGACGGTGCTGAGGATGATGAAAGTGGGAGTACTTCGGGTGAAGAGCAGGACGAGGTTCAGGTGGCTCGGCTACGTCCCAAAGCACTCGACCATACTATCGAACCTCCTCGCAGTGACTCGTCCGATTCTTCAATCGACCTCGAAGAAAATTTCGCGCGGCTCGATAAGCTTCGGAAGAACGTGAAGCAGAACCTAAAACTACGACCAATCAACTCCTCCAGCACGCTGCGAAACTCTAGTCGATTGCAGGAATCGGGCATCCAAAGTCCAACATCACCGAGTAGTACGACCTCTGCTTATTTCACACCTATGGACGAGCAACCTTCGGGAGGCAATCCCCTGAGTCCCAAATTCAAACGCTTATCGCTTTCAGAGTCGAAATCTGCCTCTCTTCTTGCTGTTCCCAGTCCTCCAGGATCTTCTAGCCTGCATCCTAACCCACCTCGGACTCCTTTCACTCCTCGTACACCTTTCACCCCAGGGACCGCAGGACTAGGCAGTACGCCGCATACCCCTTACACGCCACCAATCTACACTTCTGTGCTGCACACGCCACAAGCAATATCCGCGGGCGAACTGTACTCCATCCTCTCTGATTCTCCGATCTTCAACTCAAACTCACATAAGCCATGTTCTTTGCCTCTCGTCATAGACACCCGACCACTTGCCAGCCATACATCCTTCCATATCCGACATTCCGTGCCGATTGCCATCCCTTCGTTGATCCTCAAACGGTCGAGAAAGCCTGGTCTTGGGCCTGGAGGAAAGGGCACTCAGTTCACCAGTATCTTTTCCTTGAGGCAATTCGTCACGACCGATCATGGAAGAGACGTTTTCGATGCACTCGTGGGAATGGATGAACAACAGGCGACGACTGATGATGATCGCGTAGACCGATTGTGGAATGGTGATGTTGTAGTCTATGACGAGGATATGGATGTGAAGGACAGGACGAACCCGAGTTCAACACCATGGTCTTTGATTGGTGTGGTCCAAAGCCTACTTGATGCCGCTGCTTCTGCTCGACCCCCTCTGGCTGTAGCCACGCTTGAGGTTCAGAAAGATCTTAGGACGGCACCGGAAGAGGCTAGGATTGGAAAGGTTGACTATCTGGAAGGGGGCATAGGTCTCGCTGGTCATGATCCACAGTTGCAGACACTGATCGTGGGCAGTGGAGAGGATGGCGAGTTCCCTATCACATCTTCTACGCCCAACAACACAACACGTACTGCTCCAATCGAGAAAACGACAACGTCCGAAAAGCCAACACCCATTGCAGCTCCCAAGCATCGCAAAGCTCCTCCACCGTCGCTTGGATTAGGTGGCGTTGGAGGCTTGTTCCAACTCGATACTCATCAAGCCAGCTATAAAACTCGCGGGGAAGTTCAGATCGATCAAAGTCTGAACAGTGCCTCAAGTGCGTCGACAAGTAACGCAGCAAGTGCGGCTCTGGATAGTGGTCATAGTGATCGAACGGAAAGGCCTCTAAATTCGACCAAACCCCTACAATCAAGCCTTTTGTCATCCCTGTCAGATTCTGACACTCATGTCCTTTCTTCTGTTCCCGCAAACGCAGAAGCAATCAACCCTTCTCCTCTACCAATGATGCCCACTTTCTCTGCGTCTTCACTAGCTCGTCCTTCTGCTCCGCCGTCCAGTAGCCATCTCTTTCCTTCTGCCCATCCCTCGATCACTTCACCCGCAGCTAATTCCGGCTCTGATTCGACATTGAAGACACCGTTCACCTCCCTCGCTGATCCTACTCCGTCTCCGCCGCCTAGTAAGATTAACTTCTCATTAGGTGGGGCGGGGCCTACTGCAAATGGTTTCAAGCGACCGCCACCACCGGGACAGGTTAATAGGAGACCATCCGCGCCTAACCTCCGCATAGGAACTTCAGGTAAGTTGGTCCTTCGTATTTTCAGATACCCTCTTGACATGTCACATTCGCAGTTCCTGCGACGTCCATTCCTCCTGTTCCTCAACCAGGGAAGCGCCTTCCCAAATTAAGTCTGAACACAGGTGGAGTGGGCGGTCTCGGCGTCGGTGGTGAACGGGGTACAGGATTCGGTGGCGGCGCCGGCGGAAGCTTAGGTAGGCGAGCAGGGACCAAACTCAGGAGTGCCACAGTAGGTGGTGGACCAGGGCCTGGAGGACATTGGGGAGGTAAGTCATTGTCTGCTGAACCATATCAACACGTTGTGACACATTATATGTAATCCGTAAAGATCGAGAGTCACACCTTTACAACAATCCTGGCAACACATCTCAATTCACAACGTCAAAAATAACTTCTGAGCCAGAGCTGCTCGCCTTATCCCCTACCTCCAATAGCAGAAATATTTTTCAGTCTCTCACTCTTCCTTTGCCACCATTGAATGGGACCCATGCAACCACTCTTCATCCTCCTTCGCCTTCACATCTCAATCTCACCCATTCCAACCATCGTGTGACGCCAAGTCCGCCAGGTTCCGCTCGACTCTACGGGTCGTTCATTGGTGATAGCAAGCCTCCTCCCAGTCCAGGCTTTGGCAAAACCAGTTTTTCTAGCATAGGGTTTCCATCGGGGCCAGCAAGCAAGAAAGGCATAACCTCCAAGCCCTCACTCGACAAGAACCTCTCTTCATATGATCATCTACCTGGCAAGAATTCCACTCCGAGCGGCCTGATGAAGGGCTCACTGAAAGGACTCGATAATCATCCAGAGGAGCCCGAGCCATCTTCTCCATCATCTAGTGACAGAAGCGAATTGAGTAGCATCGGAAGCGAGGACGACAGCCAGCTTTCTCTCTCGTCATATACCTCTACCAATTCCTCCTCGTCAAAGACTTCCGATAAGAACGAGCCGTATGCACCAACATCAGCGGAAAGACATGCAAGGAGCGACAGTGTCAGCAGCGTCAACAGTAATAGCTCCAACGGGCCAAAGACCGCCTATTTCACTCCCCCGCATACACCTACACAGTTCGAATCAAATAGTTCTCTACTCTCCGCTCAACCGACGCATGCTCCAAAGTCGCATTCGTCTTTCTTCGGATATAACGAAGGCAGTGGAGGAGGCGGTATGCGTGGAAACGGACGCCCACCAGAATTGAACATCCCAGACGACGAGTACGATCGTCCCCCTACTCCTCGTACTGCACGGCCTGAGGATGAGAGTGGGCCAGGATTAGGATTCCAGAAGGCCGTAGATGGATCTGGTCCTGCGCTTCCTCCTCAGTTATCTGCTATTGGTTTCTACGGGCAAGATTACAACGACGATGAAAGTTTCTCTCAGAGATATTCCTATTCGGCGTATCCTGCTTCGTATGAAGAACCGTCCTTCGGTGGCTCTTTTGGCTACCCACCACATGGACCTCACCCCTACGGTGATCGAGAGCGGTCGTCTTCGTTTTCATCCCTGTACCCTCCACCATCAACAGACTCAGTTGATTCGGAAGGCGAAGGAGAGGATCCGATGGGTTTCACTGTCTCGACGATCCTACCTGGCTTCCTATTCCTGGGTCCGGAACCCACAAGCTGGGACCATGTGAAGCAGTTGAAAGAGTTGGGTGTCAGACGGATTGTTAACCTTGCAGCGGAGTGCGGACCTGACGATTGGGGATTGGGGTTAGATAAGCCTGGTGAAAAGGAGAAGGAAGGGAAACAGGAGGGTAGCGCTAGTCCGCAAGGGAGTGGCTTTGAGAAGTACTACAAGATCGCGATGAGGGATACTGTGGAAGAAGATGGTATAGGACGCGGTGTTCGTATCGTTTGCGAGATGTTAGGTTTGTGGTCCCCTCCGTTGCCTCTTGCGTGACGAAGGTTGATTGTTTTGTTCACATAGATCACGCACGCTTGCTCTCTGCTCCTGTTTACGTTCACTGTAAAGCTGGAAAATCACGTTCAGTGACGGCAGTCATCGCATACCTCATTCGTGCGAACCATTGGCCTTTGTCCAAAGCTTACTCCTTCGTTCTCGAACGGCGAAAGGGCATTTCACCCAACATCGGATTCGTCTCAGAGCTTATGGGCTTCGAGGAAGAAGAACTTGGTGGCAAGAGCGGTGGTGTCAGCGGAGCTGCTTGGGGTGCAGGCAAGGGATATGCTAAACATCATCATCGTCAAGGCGGAGGCCCAGGTGCGGGGGCTCCTCCGCAGCCCAGTGCTCCAGCGGCAACACGAGAAGAGCAAGGCGGAAATGCTCCCAGTGGTTCGACCAGCAATAATCCAGAAGGTTTCGGGATGGTCGCTTCGATGAGGAAATCTGGCCATGCAAGAGAAAGCATGCCTCCGTCCACCACATATGCTCATCATGGTTACTCGTACTCAGTCAACGAACCTAGCACGACGTCCCGTCTCCTGTCCGATGATAATAATGGTTCTGGGAGTGGAAGCAGTAGTGGCAGTAACAGTGCTTCTTCGTCTGCTACCGCAAGCCCAGAAATCAACGGAGAATATCGAGCTGGAGCGTTGTTTGGGAGCAGTATGGCTGGTAACGGAGGCGGCACTGGAGCTGGGCAAGGGCCGTCCTTCCCTCCTCTGTCTGCAGGTGGTATCCTGGCACTAGGGGATGCTGCTCAAGAGCTAGAAGTAAGGGACGCAAACGGGAGGTATAGACATGCGCGGCGGGCACCAGTGAATGAAACGACTCTGCAGCCGATGAGAAGGGTTAGTAAAGCCGGACTAGAGAGTGGGGAGTTTTATCGTGGTGAAGGGAAGATGACGTGGGGTGAGGATGAGGAAGAAGCTGTCGAAGGTGCCTACAAAAATGAACAGGAGTGATGATGAGAGGATGTGCAACCGATCTTATACCTCTGGCTGACTCTCAGCAAGGTAATCCTGTACCATATGTGCTTCTTTGGTTGGGAACTGATTCCTTCGTCAGATACCAGCACCGGCCCATTGGCAGCGCCGCACGCAAATCGAATGCATCTAGCACGCACATATAGCTCGCCAGGCCCGTTGTACTTTATAACGTGTAGACTGTGGTTCTACTCCCGTTTCAGCGTCTTCGATTGTATTTAGGACTCTGGCTTTGCTTTCATATCTTTATCGACTCTCATTTGGTCTTTCAACTTGCAATTCTGGGCTCTATCATCGGATCTCTTTCTCTCTTTCTGCATTTCTCTTGCTCACATATATTTTATCGTCCTATCATTGTCTCTTACCATTGCCTGCATAAATATGCTACGTTTTCGTGAAGCTGAACGCTTTCAACTTCAAGCTTTTGCTGTTCCGTTCGCGATAAGAAGTTCAGCACGTGACTTATCAATTGCTATCGATGAGTCATTTGGAGAGCGATTTTTCGGATCCATTCAACTATCACCAAAGACGCAGTGGCAATGGATTCAGCAGCTTCCGTGGACCACAAAGAACCTGCACGAAAGACTCTACCGCGAAAACGGTCATTTGGCAAATATCCATCTTCCAAAGTCACTGATTCTCCCGCCTATGATGCATCTGAAGAAGACAACGATCCTACCGATGTCGACGATGCTGCTAGTGCTATCAGCGTTTCTGGTCCCTCTTCGTCCTCCAGATCGAGGCCACTGGCCGCTGCTAGTCTCCTCAAGCCTTTCAATAATTCGACTGCTCATAGAAAACATCACCTTGCTTCCTCATTCCTTTCTGATTCAGACGGTGTAGACTCGCCTACCTATGATGGTGACATAGAGAGCTCCACAACCGCAGGCCCAGAAAGTCCCCATCCCCATTCATCATTGAGACTCGGTCATCATCATTCGATGAGCTCGCAATCGACTTTGAACACACCAGCTGATCCAGGAAGCGAAACGACCACTGATTATATCGAGACTCCTGGGGCAGAACAGTCAAGGACAGAATCGCCGTCGAATTCCCCATCTCATCCTGTGTTCATCACTCCTCCGTCTGATCCATTTCCGCATTCGCAGAATGTAATCACAGAACCTGCAGTTCCTTCAGCAGTTCCAGGTGCATTGTCATTCAACCCAGCTGCGTTGAGAGCGGAGGACATTCAATTGTTTGTTCAGAGGGCCATCGACGGTGCACCTGTCGAAGGATCGGGTGTCCAAAGAGCATATAAAATCAACAAACCCCCAGAAGGCAGGCCCATCCGGATCTATGCGGACGGTGAGACCATCCCTTTCTTGCGCTTAGAACGTGCTGACGATGTATGCTCTTTTCTTTTGACCCGGGTCCCATAACCTCAGGCGGATACGACCTTTTCCACTTCGGGTCAGCTAACTACTCACTGGTGTTGAAATTACGCTTACATCCTCTCTTTGTAGACACGCGCTTCAATTACGACAAGCTAAACTTTCCTTCCTTTCTGTATATCTCCTCGTCGGAGTGTGCTCGGATGAGCTCATGATCGAGCATAAAGCGAGAAGCATCATGACCCACGCAGAGAGGTAAGTTTCATTTGTACGATATTTAACGAGCAGTTCTTGATTTACTCTGTAGACTTGAAGCTGTTCGTCATTGCCGATGGGTCGACCAGGTCGTACCTGAAGCGCCATGGGTTATAACACCCGAATTTATTGAGAAGTATCAAATTGACTACGTCGCACATGATGAGGATCCGTACAAAGCGGAAGGACTGGGACACGATGATGTCTATGACTGGCTGAAAAAAGCTGGTGAGTCTGTTTACTTTGTCCAGTCGTAATGAAGACACCGTGTTCATGATTTCAAAGGGAAATTTCTGCCTACGAGGCGTACACCTGGAATCTCAACATCCGCGCTTCTGGAGCGCATCGTGGATATGTACAAGGACGGAATAATGGATCGCAAATTGGAGGGAATGGGAAGAGGTGATCTCACAAGAGGTCGGACATAGACGCATCAGTCACTACAGGCTTATCATGGCTCGATTTTTAAACGCATCGCCGTTATCCCAATTATGTGGAAAGTGAATCAAGTTCGAGTTTTGCACAGAAATGATCTTTGTAAATGCACGATTATTCTGCTAATGTACTATGGACCAGGTAAGGTGTATAGGCTATGTGTAGCGGCTAGCCCATCGGAGACCTTCGGACACGTGACCAAAATTTAGATTGCGTCATACCGAATGTATTTCGAGCCAGTGGAACTCCTAATTCAAGATTGTGTCTCCTCTCTGACACCTACGAAACTCTCCCTCCGAATTTCAACCTCGCAGTTAGGTGTGTATTCCGAACGACCACCCAACGTCGAGACCGACAACGAGGTCGTACAAGCATACACAATCACTCCACCGCCTCCTCTTCCACGAAACGAATACACTTGTCTTCTGGAAGGTGAAATCACAGAAATCCTGAAATTTTCGACCAACGAAAACGCTCAGTGGCTCATCGACATCGCGCATGACCTCTGTGACCCTCGTTTCAAACGGGACGAACTCTGAGCTTGGAGCAGCGATGGCCAGACTCACAAGCCTGTTCAGCCCACAGATCCTTTGACTACATCAACATACGAGTACCGAATCCCTGTCGTTGTTCGCCTCACGAAGGAAAACACTCGCGAGGGCAAATCGATGTCAGAATCCTGGGCCGAAGCCGAAGACATGCTCCAAAACCTCCGTCGGCGAGATGGGTGACGAAGGTCGGTGGACCGACTACGACCAGCCATATCCTGCCAAAGCGGGCGGGCGATGCCCAAGCACGATTCATATATGGCGATTTCACTGACAAGCCTGCTCATGCGGGGCTATATAGTCGGTTCTCCACCCTGAATTCAGCTTTCTTCTGACTCCCAACTTGGAATATTGGTTCGACAACTATTTGGTTGGTTTCAGACATATCGGGAACGTAAGTATCCTTGCCTTAAGGTTCGAACTGTCAATCTCATTGGACTACATTACCAGAATGAGTACACAGTGCACAACTCTACTCCGTACAGGATCAATACCCATGGGTGTGGGTTTTCGGAACTCCTTCAGGACCAATGACAATATCTCCATGGTATCATAATCGCACCTCCAGACCCAAACTCTCCCGTCAATCCCCCTCCTGGTCTCTTCCGATGACACTATCTGCAATGCGTCCTCCGCAAATTTCGCGACTACCAGGACATCAACCATATTGTTATGTACAAGAAGCCGCTTCAGATGAAGGAAGATCCGGACGACGATGATTCCAGCGAAGAGGATTGGCCTTCACCCTCCGTCGCTCATTTCCGTTTACGGATGAGCTGCTTAGGCTGATCTGATTGAAGCAAGAGTAGAAACGGAATTCTCTAACTGGCAACGAATCAATTGTACTTGAATTAATCAATGGTGTACCTGTTCGACTCAACAGTAGCAATGAACATTGACTTCTGATAGATTCATGAACAAGACGAATATTGCTGCTCGGTACGGTGCTCTGGCATGCTCGCAGCAGCTCTTTCGGCGCACTTTCCTGTCCCCGTACGGATATAAGGATAACGCTAATCGCTAATGAACTTCGGTCTCAGTTGTCGTTTGATGTTTTCAAGGCGAGGTAAAAATTCCTATGATCCCTTCTTCGACAAACAAAAAATTTTTCACATAATACTGGACACGACGATATGGTACAAAGCAACTGAACATATTGAAGAAAAGATACGCATATAGTAAGCCTTTTCCGAAGAGTAAAACAAAGAAGAATCAGGATTTATCGGTTTGCGTGCCCGACGGTTGGCTGAAAGTCGAACTTCGAGTTCAGTGAGGTTCTGTATCCCCCCTCACTGCGACTACAAAGCCTCTCCAATCAAACCAACCTGTCTATTAGGCACCTGCTGGGCTCGCGAGGACCCAAACTCAGGCTGTCACCAACTGAGGCCCAGCAGTGATGGCGAACCTCCCAAATTCTGGTTGTTCTGTGGACGCTACTGCTCGTCCGACGTGACCACCTACCAACGACCAATGGCCCGGGTTGTTGTCTTCATCACTATCGGGACCGTCTCGGTCATTCTCTGGATCCCCCTCCCGCAGAGGTGTATTCTCATACATCGCGATATGCTCGATGCTATCATAGCCAGCTGCCCTGAATCTCTTGATGACACATTGCAGATAATGCCATCGGAAAAGACCAGGAGGGGGGTTATTGGGAGACGTTGGGTTCGGCGGTGAGATTATCCAACCATTCATCAACGGAGGTTCCAATTCTCGAACAGTAGGCCACGCGCCAACGGGGCCAGGTGGCGCAGGGACTCTAGGATTATAGAAGTTGTGTATTTGATACTGATTCTGAACAGGCACACGGAGTGAGAAGTTCTGTTTGAATGACTGAAAGTAAGTTGAAACAGCTTACATTTCCAACATATTTGAATCCTATGTGATGTTTGTCAAACCAGTGATTAATCCTGCTGCTCAAGAGGATTCCAAATTGGGGATTGTAGATTGTACGTTCAGGAGGAGCGTTCATGGCGGTAAAAGTTTCGTAAATATACCGAGCCTGGGCATCTCCCACCCGCTGTGGACAGATGTGACTACTGGAGACTACGCGGTGGGAACCTGTTATCCAACACGTATTACCATCCCGGTTTAACAATGATTCTCGCATCATTCTGCCAAAGCCAATGCTCCTCGAAATCGATCGGGCGCGTGGAGGTAATCTTTTCGTGATTCGAAGGACATGACCATCAACCACTCGATATTCATATATCGCTGCACGCAAAGGAGATGTGGGATGCACATACTGCATAGTCCGAGAATGATCGTCCATAATCCAGAGAGAGCCCCGTCTGACTAAAGGATCACAAAGATCATGTGCGATATTAAGTAGCCATTGGGCGTTTTCCAAGCGAGAGAAACACAGGAAATCCTCGAGTTCACCTTGTAGAAGATAGGTTACTAGATCAGCTGTTGTGTTTGGGTCTCGGGGAATAGCAGTGTAAGCCTGCGCCACTTGCAGATCTGCATTGGCTTCGAAGCCATACAAGGGTGGTGAGGGATATAAACCTATATGCTCTGTCCTGATTCTGAGGTAGAGCCAGTCAGGGTTGTTCAAAGATTGGCCAGGCTTTAGTGGCCTTTGTTGGGCCCATGATTGCTCGTTGGGATTTCGGAGTGGCTGGTGATACATGCTGAGTACGAGTCTGTTCTAAGAGTGTTTAGTAGCTTTACACAGAATTTATACCTTTTCATGTATCACGGTTCCGACTCACAACAAATTACTGGTTTTACTATGTCCCGACCCAGAAGCCTTGAGATTCTGTGAAAACCCACAGAAGAGTCATTTTGCTAAATCTTTGATTCACTGAGTTGTTGTAGAGCCTGCCCAAAGTAGTTAACCTGAGATTGGGTGCCCTTGCGGTACCACTATCCACATGTTGCTCCGGAGATGACTGTACTAGTCCGTAGAACACTCGCCCACAGCGCCCATCTTCAACCAACGATCTTCAACAGCATCTGGCTTTAGAAATTCTGAGATCTGACTCAGAAGACTCTGTTGAGACCCATGCTTGACCCGCATGTTGCGTATCACTGTAGGGCAGCCTAGAGGGGCTGAGAAAACATAGTAGTAATCGAATATCCATGCATTACCCGCAACGCCTGAAACCAATCGGAAAACCTTATATTGGGACTCTATGCTGTAGATTTTTGGACGACAGCCTGTTCCAGTTTGAGGAATGAGAATGTACCGTCTTCAAATGTTGAATCCAGTGTCATGAGATGTAACTTTTAGTACCTTGGTCGCCCACAGCGCCCACAGACCTTCCATCATGATTCATGAATCTATCGAAGAGTCAGTGAATGACCTGCAAGACCCTCGCTAGCTCTTTGACTTCTACTGACCCGTTGCGTGGTGAACGTCTTATGATAGTGTTCGCCCCAGAGCCTTACTATGTATGTCCGATGAAGCTATGTGAGATATGCGAGCAGACAACTACGCCAAATGTGATCGTTGTGTCCTGTAGATTTCTTAGTTCGCGCGCTGGTATTTGGTGGGATATACGATGATTTTGAACTGAAGAAGGAGGGAAGGAAAGTGTGTTGAACGGCATGGCAGTCATGCCGAATACATATAACCGTGGGGACGTAGTAAAAACGTTTCAAGTTTCAACGTTACGAGTCCGAATGTAAAGAGGAATCGTCTCTATGGATGGTTTCCTGCATCGAAAAAGGAAATTCTGTTTACCGTATATGGGCAAAAGTCACAAAATTAACGATTTCATTGTTCTACCATTGTGACCATTGCTTGCTTCCTTTTTCTGTCACTTGTCACACTGCCATTCTTTTCGTTCCTTTTCTATTCTATCCCGACGCTTTACTCCGTCATCCGATGGCGTAGCTGAAGGAAGACAGATATTTGTCAATCTGAAGCGTTCAATCCAGTCGGTGTAGTTCATCGCGCTTCAGGGCAGCTCGATACTCAATGTCACCATATCTAGGTATACTATTTCACATAGTACACCCGAGGTCATTCCCCAACTGCTCTGTGGGTCTTCAATCACAGTATGCTGTGGTTCAGGAATTGAACATAATCCTCCTAGATGTCATCATTCCTATCCCTCTTCCTTTGTCAGCAATTTTGATCCTGGTTATTGGTGAGTCCTTTCAAGGACATGGTTCATGCGTTGTTTTGACTTGAGCGATGATATCTAGATCCAGACTCCTTCCCATCCACTCTTGCAGGCAAAAAAAATTTGAAAGAAAGAGAAGACTGGGATAACTCCCTATATAGTATATCGTATATCTTATCATTATCTATATCTTATCTTATATCACGTGGATGCAAATTTTTTTTAGCCTGCAAGAGCGACTGGCATAATATGTCTAAGCGCCCGATGGCATTGTTTGGTCCCAGCATTCAAATTTTGTAGCGCCCATTTCATCAATGTCCATTAGTATTGGAAACAAGGTAGGTAGCCTACTTCTATTTACATGAATCACATCCAATACTACTCCTTTACTACATTGTGGCGAGTGGAGGATTATTGAGTCAGGGAAATAATGGCGCTAAAATTAAAACCAAACAATGCCATCGGGCGCTTAGACATATTATGCCAGTCGCTCTTGCAGGCTAAAAAAAATTTGCATAAGATAAGATATAGATAATGATAAGATATACGATATACTATATAGGGAGTTATCCCAGTCTTCTCTTTCTTTCAAATTTTTTTTGCCTGCAAGAGTGGATGGGAAGGAGTCTGATCTAGATCTTGGTTTCGAGTTATTTGTTGCTGTAAGCTTATCTAGTTCGGCATTTTGTGTTTGTCTAAATTGGCTTTCAGTTGTCGTCTGCTTGGGATAAACCAGAAACTGTAGATGGTTTGATGCATATGACGCCTCATAAACCACTGGGTCTGTGTTCTTTGACTGCTTCTGGAATGTTGACTTTGTTCAAATAGTCTTTCTCAGTTAACGACCGGACCATCGCCTCGCTCAAACGACGAGCGCTTCGACGCACAAGAACTCTTCGTCGAGACTATGAAAACCAGAACATCATTCCAGTCAGCAAACTTTCCAAGGTCATTGTGAAACTCACGAGACCTTTCAAACGAGAATACTGGGAGGATGTCATGGAACCCACAGAGAATGAAAGTTTGGTTGATCTTAAGCTCCTGAGTTATTCGTATCTAGAAGCTGGGTTAATCGAAACACTCGGCGCGTGAGTGATTCGTTTTTGATGCTGTTCGGGGCAGCGAACTAAGACAGGATGAAAAGACTGGTAGCGTACTTTGTTGTGTTCTTCAAGAACGGTTTCTCTCCTAGCGACTTGCGAAGAGCTCAACAAAGCACCGGACTCACAAATCCATATTTCACTAAAGGCGCTCCAGCGTTCATAAATTACCGAGGACAGTCAATCGACGACACTCAGCAGATCGATGCTTTAGGGCAAGCACAATCTATTGGTGAGAAGATGCTTCTGTATGCTTTTGAATATGCCAACTTATTCTTCTCTAGTATACCTGTCGATCTTCATTATACAATGCTTCAATGCAAGCCTTTCCTTCGTATAATCATATCACAGCCATCTCAATTCCATTGTGTCCTAGGTCTTCGCAGTCAAAGCAAAATTCTCTTATCCATTCGGAAGGCGCATCCTGGGCAATCTTTGGAATTTTGCAGGCATCTTTGGGTACGGACTATCGAGATCTGCATTCGTAACGAGAGTTCATACTAAACTCAATGCTCTAGGGGAGCATGCCTGGGCATGTTCATCGTATACACTCCGCCTTTGCACGTCGTTTTCGGTGGTTCCTTCCATCTGTCGCCTCTCTATTGGCTTATCCCTGCCGCTTTTGGTTGTCTGCTCCTTGTTTGGACGTCGATCTGTGTGGTATTGTTGAGGAAGAGTATTCAAAACTCCAGGGTGAAGGATATAAAAGGGCTCATGATGTGTAAGTGTGAGGCCGTATAACGACGATCCCCTTTGCCTGATGTGATGATAACCTGCAGTCCCTACTATGCGCACAATGAGTATGCGGTCCAAACATTGAGATTGCACAAGACGTTCATGAGGTGACCACGAAACATGATCTTTGTTGCCCGAATATCAAGCCTCGATATGGTAGTTAATGTGATACTTGGTCATTGCGTACTGTAGATCCACGAGAGTTTATATATGCCCTCCAAGCGTTGGCCAAAGTCCGCAAATAAATGTGGATATCCCTGGAGAGATAAGAGATATTTGTCTTGATCTATACATTCTTTCGGACTCGTACATGCCATGCAGAGCAATGGCCCACTTCGCAAGTTCAACGTTCAACCCCAACTTGCAACTGGTGATTTTGGCTTCCCTTCAATGACCTCTACCTCTATGAAACTTTATCTGCGGATACTTACCGCAAACATAGGCCTGTATCCTCAATGGCCAGCCAGTGTCGAGGCCAATGATGCCGCCGTCGAAGCTTATACTGTCACACCACCGCTTCTGAATCCGCTTCCACAGAATGAGTACACCAGTCTTTTGGAAGGTGATTTCACGGACTTCCTCAATCTATCTGGCCACGAAAACGCCCAGTGGCTTATCGACATTGCTCATGATATCTGTGATCCTCGTTTTAAACGGGGTTCTTTATGGGTATGCAGCAGCGATGGCCAGAACCAACCTGTCAACCCTAGCGATCCTTTGACTCCATCCACATATGAATACCGGACCTCTGCGGTTGTTCGTATCACGAAAAAAAGTACCCGTGAGGGAAAATCGAGGTCGAAGTCTTGGGGCGATGCCGAGACCATGCTTGAAGCCCTTCGAAGACGAGAAGATCGATGCTGGATAACAAAATGTGGTGAGCCGCTTGCCGCAGGCCATATTTTGCCAAAGCGGACGGGTGATGCCGAGGCTCGATTGATATATGAAGAATTCACTGGCAACTCTGCACCCGCTGGAATGACTGCTCTCCACCCTGAATTCGGTATTCTCCTGGACTTGAACATGGAATACTGGTTTGATGAATATTGGATTGGATTTAGACTCAATGGGAATGTAAGCTCCTTATGCTAAGCTGTGGATGCTATGAAACTCATAAATCTTGATAACTAGAATGGCTATATTGTACACAACTTCACTGAAGAGAGGATTAGTAACCATGGCTACACCTGGTCAAACCGCCTTGCACCAGGTTGGAAAGATCTTCATGGCCAAGCAATTACTCCCCCAAACCCAGCTTCTACCATCAACCCTCCTCCTGGTCTCTTTCGATGGCATTATCTACAAGGTGTCATTCGTAAATTCAGTACCACTGACTATCAGAACATTGAACACATAGCAATGCATGAAAAGTCGGTTCCAATGAAGGGAGATTCGGATGATGAAGGTACTGATAGTGAAGCGGACTGGCCATCAGCTATCTTTGATCGTGGACGATTTGCCTATGCCCAAGCACAACTAGAAGCGGAAAGGATGGATGCTGTTGCTCAATGGATTGCATCTGCATGAAAGAATGTGTCTGCTACTCATCCTCCATAGTATTCTAGTGACTAGTAGTAGTAGTGACATGTTCTACTGTTTTATTTTAGGTTGTAGCTTCTGGATTGTATCTGCTGGAATTGATGATGCTGTCAGCCCGTCGAGTACCAATTGACTCATGAGAGGTTGGCTTGCATGAGGATGGCAAGCTCCAGGGGAGCATACTGAGGAAGTAGTACAAGCCTCCTACAAGCTGTACAGTAAGTTTGCATGAGAACTTAAGGCTGCGACTCTGACTCGACCTTCCAGTTCGGAGTTCCTGTTTGACTTATCTATATAAGGGATTATCTGCTGGGATCACTGTGTGAGTGAATCTTTCTCAACCCCTGCGACCCACAGCGCCCGCCAGTTTTGAATACACCCTGCTATACCTCAAAAGGTATAATGAACATGGCTGCGATGCCCGAAAATCAATAACTTTAGGATGATGTTGACTGGAATGACCCACCTCGGCAAGTCTTTCAAAATGTGAATGGCTCTCAAAAATTCAGTAAGTAAGATTTGAATCTCAAACCATCCGCGGGGCCGTCACAGTGCCGCTAGTGGGCATGTTGCGGGCAGCTCACCCACCCAGGAAGTTCGAGCTTCAAACTTTGCCACCATGGCTTCTACGAAACTTTCCCTGCGTATTCTTACTGGAAACATAGGTACATACTCCAAACAACCAGCCAGCATCGAGACCGATGATGACGTCATCCAAGCCTACACTGTCACTCCACCAATCCCCCATCTTCAGAACGAGTACACTTGTCTTCTGGAAGGCAAACTCACAGATTTTCTGAAGTATTCTGGCCATGAAAATGCCCAGTGGTTGATTGATATTGCTCATGATCTCTGTGATCCTCGTTTTAAACGGGGTTCTCTATGTGTATGCAGCAGCAATGGCCAGAACCAACCTGTCAACCCTAGTGATCCTTTGACTCCATCCATATATGAATACCGGACCTCTGTGGTTGTTCATATCACGAAGAAGAGTGCCCGTGAGGGAAAATCGAGGACAAAGTCTTGGGTCAATGCCGAGACCATGCTTGAGGCCCTTCGAGGACGAGAAGATCGATGCTGGATAACAAAACGCAGTAAGCCGCTTGCCGCTGGGCACATTTTGCCAAAGCGGACAGGTGATTCCGAGGCTCGATTGATATACGAAGAATTCACTGGCGACTCTGCACCCGCTGGAATGACTGCTCTCCACCCTGAATTCGGTATTCTCCTGGACTTGAACATGGAATACTGGTTTGATGATTATTGGATTGGATTCAGACTCAATGGGAATGTAAGCTCCTTACTACACTAAGCTTTGGAATCTGGATTCTATGAAACTCATGAATCTTGATAACCAGAATGGCTACATGGTACACAACTTCACTGAAGAGAGAATTAGTAAACATGGCCGCACCTGGTCAGACCGCGTTGCATCAGGTTGGAAAGACCTTCACGGCCAAGCAATCACTCCCCCAAACCCAGCTTCTCCCATCAACCCTCCTCCTGGCCTCTTTCGATGGCATTATCTACAAGGTGTCATTCGTAAATTCAGTACCACTGACTATCAGAACATTGAAAACATAGCAATGTATGAAAAGTCGGTCCTAATGAAGGGAGATTCGGATGATGAAGCCACTGATAGTGAAGCAGACTGGCCATCAGCTATCTTTGATCGTGGACGATTTGCCTATGCCCAAGCGCAACTGGAAGCAGAAAGGATGGATGCTGTTGCTCGATGGATTGCATCTGCGTGATCATTTTGAAACAAATGGATGGTTTTGACAACTTGTCGCAGCTGAAAACATTACATACTATTGAGGTCAATCTACCATGCTCCCAATGCAATCATTGTCCATATCCATTTCATACCCTAGATGACAAGATTTAGATGCTTGTACATGCGGGAGTGGGAGGTCAATCGAAGGTTCAAACTTCAACTTCAACTTCCTGCCATGCGCGTGAGAAGCTGCCACGAGGAAAGCTTTAACCTGTTCTATATCTGTCGGAGTCATCGTGAGTCGTTCACTCTCAACACCTGTGACCCACAGCGCCCAAGATATTCGCCTACCAGCTTTGAATATAACCTAATATACCTGAAATATATGAAGATGTCCGCGGTGCCCGAAATTCCATAACCAGACCAGAAGATGACTCGTTGAACGACCCACATTTCCAACCTTGGCAAGCCTTTCACGCAAATGATTACCATCACTATCAGACACGGTGTTCAGAATCGACCAATCTGCTGCTTATCGGCCCATATTGTCAGTAGAGGAAGAATGGTGACGGAGTTTCGGCGCAGTAGGCCTGTCGTGGGCCCAACGTGGGCCCACTCAGGAATTGCAACCTTCGAACTTTACCACCATCACGATGGCCTCTTCGAAACTTACTCTGCGTATTCTTACCGCAAATATAGGTCTGAATCCCAAAGAATCAACCAGCATTGAGGCCGATGGCATCCAGGTTGTCAAACCTCACACTATCACCCCACCGCCAGACCCCCTCCTGCAGAATGAGTATACCTATCTTTTAGAAGGTGAACTCACCGACTTCCTCAAACTTTCTGGCAACGAAAACACTCAGTGGCTTATCGACATCGCTCATGACCTTTGTGATCCTCGTTTCAAACGAGGTTCTCTATGGGTATACAGTAGCGATGGTCAGGACCATCCTGTCGGCCCCACAGATCCCTTGACTCCATCGACATATGAATACCGAACTTCTGTTATCATTCATCTCACGAAAAAAAGTAATCGTGAGGGCAAATCGAGGTCACAGTCTTGGAGCGATGCCAAGAACATGCTTGAAGCCCTCCGAGAACGGGAAGGTCGATGCTGGATAACAACCGCCACTGTACCAATTACTACTGGTCATATTGTACCAAAGCGGACGGGTGATGCCCAGACTCGCTTGATATACGAAAGTTTCACTGACAGACCTGCACCTGCTGGAATGACCGCTCTGTACCCTGAATTTGGTATTCTGCTGGACTTGAACATGGAATATTGGTTTGATGACTATTGGATTGGGTTCAGATACATTGGGAATGTAAGTTTCGTTACTTAGATGAGCTATGAAATACGTCAAACTCATGAGCCTTGACTCTTGATTACTAGGAAAGTTACGCGGTACATAACTTCTATAAGGAGACAGTTGGTACATTCGGTACCACCTACTCGGACGTCCTCGCAGAACACGGAGGTTGGGAAGACCTTCACGGGAAAGTGATTAAAACGCCAAACCCAGCTTCTCCCATCAATCCTCCTCCTGGTCTCTTTCGATGGCACTATCTACAATGTGTCATCCGTAAATTCAGTACCACTGACTATCAGAACATAGCGCACATAGCTTTGTACGAAAAGTCGGTTCCAATGAAGGGAGATTCGGAGGATGAAGGTACCGATAGTGAAGCGGACTGGCCGTCAGCTATCTTCGATCGTGGACGAATGGCCTATGCCGAGGCGCAACTAGAAGCTGAACGGATGGATGCTGTTGCTCAATGGATTGCATCCAGTTGAAATGATGTCAGTTTCACGCTTGATACCTGACCAATCAGACCATTGTCCTCTTGTTAATTCTCATTTCCAATGAATTTTATGTACTAACAGATAATTTGTGCATACTAGGCCCGATGTCGTGTATAGCTTACGCCAGGACTGTGTTGACTGAAAGAAATTGTACTACTAGATGTCTTGTTATGCGCCAACTTCAATGTGCTTACCCGCAACTTCTGTCTGGAGTATTCCTCTTACTACTGGTTTCACGGTCTTGTACCGACACCTGAATGTTTCTCGAGATTGAAGTAGTACATGCAGCAGATTATTCAGAATCGAGATGATGGCATTTTGACTAGGCTTGAGATGGCGAGGAGTGGGCGCTTGCCGGTTTCGCGTCACTGTAGTACTATAGGCGCCCTAATCTGACCTCGTTGCCAACAACTCTCATCGTCGCGTTCGACCGTGCGCGTGAAGATCGAAAACCGCATCATGCTCTTCTATCCTCGAATCAGTATAAAGACTTCTGAGTCGTCCTCAGCCTGCACAGGGCTGGCAAGCCCAGTGGCAGATGAACACGCATAATCCTTTTGCTGTTCATCACTATCCAGGCAAAGCTCAGCAGTGAATCGTCTGATCCGAAGCATCCTCCCGAAATCTTGGTTTGCCCTGGCACGCTTCCCATGAAATCTTTTCTTGTACATATCATATCGAGTCTCCGGCCAGTACTGGTGGCATGTGATGCAAGTATGATGCACAAACTTAGCACCGGCCTCTGTTGGCGAATCTCTTATAAAGCCCTCTCTCTCTCCACTGTCATATCATATCAACCCCATATACGAAGAGTCATCAGCAATGCCTTTCACTGTAAAGGATAAAGTTCTGCTTTCGTCTGGTATTGAGATGCCAGTCATTGGTGAGAACAGGATTCAAGTCATCCGATAGGCTTTGTACTGATTGCTCTATCATCAGCCAATGGATCGTGGGCTCCTCCTACAGGGAATGCAAGAGCAGAAGTCAGGGATTGGACTCTGACTGCTTTGAAAGTGAGTTTACCAATTCTTCGAAAGGTCTATTGGTTCTACTATGCTATAGGCAGGTTATCGACACATTGATACTGCTTTGGGCTATGGTAAGGCTTGGTGACTAGCTTCTGTGACATCGACGTTCAAATAATTGTAAAGGAACTGAGAAATCAGTTGGGCTCGCTATCAAGGAATCTGGGTTGAAGCGAGAGGATGTGTTCATCACGACGAAGCTTCCGTGCGTGGATTCAGTTTATGATACCTCATTCGAGAGACTTTCTTTCGTTGCTCACATGCATACTTGCTCCTGTTCAGCTACACTGATCATAGCCGTGTGCAAGACTCGTTCAATGAAAGTCTCACCAATCTTGGTGTCGACTATATCGACTTGGTAAGATATCGGTAACCTCAGCGTTTCGTTTATTACGCGCGAGTTTTATATACTATTCCTGACGAGTCCACAGTATCTAGTTCATTGGCCCCAATGTATCGCTTCCGAGGACGCTGACGGAACGCTCAAACTCGCTTCGAGTATAACTTTTGTGGAGGTTTGGGCTCAGATGGAAAAAATATTTGAAGGGAAAAAAGCAAAAGCGATTGGTGTTAGTAACTTTTCCATCAAGAAGTCAGTCGAAAACTCCGTGGAAGATCGACTTTCGATATTGATCGTGGTCCAAATTATAGTCTAGAAATACTACTCAAGTCGGCCAAAATTGTACCAGCTGTCAATCAAGTCGAGTGAGATTATTCGTTCTACTGTGATGTTCTGAAATTTGAACTTTTTTAATTCAGATTGCATCCTTATCTCGCACAGAACGAACTAAAGCAGTATTGCAAAGACAAGGGCATAATCATCGAGGCATATACCCCGAGTGGTATGTATATTACCTCTTGTTTTTTTTGCCTATGCGTGATGATTTGATGACAGGTTATAGCAAAGTGAGAAGCGACCCGGTCATCCAGAACATCGCGAAGAAATTGGAAGCAACACCTAATCAAGTCATTCTCGCTTGGCATCTCTTCAAAGAGACAGTGATTGTCCCCAAGAGCGCCAATGAAGAACGACAACGGGAAAACCTCAATGTGAGTGTCGATCGAAGTCCATAGTCAATAACAACCAACACTGAAGCTCATGCACGTTAGCTGCCTGTTCTGAGCAAAGAAGACGTTGAACAGATCGATGCTCTTGATCACGGGGAGCGCATTTGCAACAAACCGGACCAGAATGGCTTGGTTTGGGGCTGGACGATGGAACAGCTAGGGTGGTAGTGGCTGAATAGATTCTACTCTGAATGATCTCGAATTGTAAGAATATTTTCTGGACGAGGTTGGAAGACTCATATCGTACTACGATTGTATCGATGCGCAATATGTACCATGGCAGGTTACAAGTTGATATAGTAGGCTGCTCAGTGCTTTTTGAACAGCGTTGCTCCGCCTAGTACATAGAGGTGAACACTTCAGTAAGGTGAAGTTCTCATTCGGTTGTACAGTGGTAACACGCGTTATTAGTGTATAAACAAGAGATACGCAGTTTTCGAACCTACAGAAAAGTCTTCTAGGCACGTCCGGTGAAATCTAGGTGGGCTTCGTAGGCACATAATCCTTCGACAAATCTATATCCCCCTTCAAATGTGTGTTCGTGATGCGAACCTGCCGAGTTCGAGCAGCAGTGCCCTTCTTGCCCTTCTTTTTCGTAGAAGGGCCTTTTGGAGCTGGGCCGGCGGCAGCAGTGGTCGCTTGTAATCCCTCTGATAGCAAAATTCATCAAAAGAACAGACAGACAACAAGTCTATTTTCACTCACCAGAACTCAACTGCTTTAGCAAGTCTACATCATTTGGCACCTTGAGCTCATGCCAAAGGTCCAGGAACTCTGATAGATGACCACTTGGAACTGGGCCGGGCAAGGAGTCGAAGAACAGAAGCTGTGTACACACCTTTCTCGACGATCATGCCACCACTTTCTTCAGTAGGCTTGATCTCGTTCCAGAAGACCATTTTCAATTGTCCATCCTTCGTCGTGCGTGTGACGAGCACCTCTCCCTCAGCCTCAAGTTCTTCTATGGCAGCAGGAGCCTCTTTCCATGATTCCTTCAACGCCCTTACAGGAATACCCCCTCCCTTCCGAGTTTGCCGTTGTATTTCAGTCAAAAGTGCAGCTTTATTCCGGAAGTTGAATTCGTGCTATTCGATGGAGAGATATCGAGTTAGATTAGATGACGTTCTGCTACGACGAACTGACGCGCTTGCCTTATATGAATAGAGATCGGTCTTCGGGTCCCATATAACACGATCGTGTGCTTTGAACTTCTCCAGTAATACATGATCCGTATCCAAGGGTGTGCTGGTCAAGATTGCCAAATCTTGTAGACGCATGGGGTTGTGCGTGGACTTGAGAAGAATTCATCATCGTTCGAGTGATTAAACGACGGAAAATTCACCTTGAGATGGTTGACAGCGTACACTAACTGTGTATTCACATTGGTACCCGTCCCTGTATCAGCAGGCTGGGAGTATACAATGTCTAACGAGTGATTTGGGCAAAAGAACGGCGCTGTAGTGCAGAACAACAGCCAAACACACTAGATTTCGGTCGTTTCTTCTTGGAGCCAGAAGGCGCGGCGTCTTGCTCGGAGGACTTGTCAAGTGATGGAGGTTGAGAATGCCATGAAGTGTAGTCTTGTCGCTGAAGGACAGATTTGAAGGCTGCAGCGTCTTGGGCCAGCTTCGACATGATGGTGAAGGAACAAAAAGAGAGTTGCTTATGTAAATGAAATTCACGGTCCTTGAGCTGAGAGTTGTTCCTTGATCCACTACCTGCATGTCGTCTGATCTTGAACGGTATATCAGCGACAATTGCATCGAGGTAAGCTATGCACTGTTGCTATGATTCTCACTGTATTCTGATAATCTTTCCCAAAGCTGTTTGGACTAGCAGATCGGAGTATTGTCGACTATGTTCTAGCATCAGGTATGTTCGCTGTATTTGTTTGGAATAGGACTTTTGATAACTAGATTTTTAGCTTCTTCATCCAAAACCCCTGATGCCCTATTCACCGCACTGAATGTCTCTGGTTTGCCCGATAATGCCAGTGCGCATGCATTCGTTAACGAAGTATTTCAACGAGCCCCTCGGAAACATAAGCATAAGAAGGACAGCGCTCACCGTCAAGCCGAAAAGGAAGCTAGAGGTCTAAAGACTCAGAAGTTTACATATCTGCTCGAAGACGAAGAGGGACCGAGCTCAGAGATCAGCTCGAAGCGGGAGAAAAAGGAGAAGCGTAAATCGGACAAACGGGATAAGCATATACGGAAACGGGAATACGATGAGAGGGAATGGGAAAGTGATTCGGAGGAAGAACAGGCTAGGAAAAGACCGAGGGCAGAAGAGCCTGTGGAGCAATCGGGCGTAGACGAGGAGGAGATGTTCGAGCCTGATGAAGACGAAGAAACCAGGAGAGAAAGGGAGCGGTTAGAGGATCTCAAGGACAGGGATGCCTTCGCGGAGCGTGTTCGGGAGCGTGATAAGAACCGCACGAAGAAAGTGGTGGAAGACAGGTCCTCGAAAAGCTCAGGCGCTGCTGCAGACGCCGCACGGCGGCGACAACTAGCTGATGACTCAGAAGCGCGTGGAATAGCTTTGCCCTCCCTTCGAATACATTCTCGACAAGAATACCTCACGAAACGCGAGCTGCAGCAGATAGAGCTGCTACGGAAGGAGATCGCAGATGATGAGGCTCTATTCAGCGGGATGAAGATTTCGAGGCGCGAGCGCGCAGAATTAGAGCGGAAGAAGGAGCTGCTGAAGCTTGTGGAGGAACGATTGAAAATCAACGATAAATACGACGGATACCAGTTGCCGGAGGATTACATCACGGAGCAAGGGAAGATTGACAAGAAGAAGAAGGAGAATGCTTTGTATCAACGGTACGAGGATGCCAAACCGAAGGACGATCAGTTCACTACGGACGTGGATCAGTGGGAGGCCAGTCAAACACAGCATAGTACGTTCAAAGTCGGAGCCATGGACAAGCGTGAATTGGTTGACGAGTACGACTACGTCTTCGACGAGAATCAAACGATCCAGTTCATCATGGAGAAGGCACCTGAAAAGAAACTGTCACCAGCTGAACGATTGTTGCAAGAGCAAATTGAAGCTGCAGAGAAACACGGTCAGTCTTCTCTCTATTTTCAAATGCATATCTGCTGACACAGAGATCTTCAGCCAAAACGATCGAGGAAACTCGAAAGTCGTTGCCAATCTATGCTTGGAAAGAGAAGCTCATCGACGCCGTCAGAGATCATCAAGTCCTCATAGTCGTCGCCGAAACGGGTTCCGGGAAGACAACTCAGATTCCACAATATCTTCACGAAGCTGGTTTCACTTCCGGAGGCATGAAAGTAGGTTGCACGCAACCGCGTCGAGTTGCTGCGATGTCTGTTGCTGCCCGTGTTGCGGATGAGATGGGCACGAAAGTCGGTTATGAAGTTGGGTACTCGATTCGGTTCGAGGATTGCACCAGCGACAAGACGGTGCTGAAGTACATGACAGATGGCATGCTGCTCAGGGAGTTCTTGACGGAACCGGATCTTGCCAGTTATTCCTGTTTGGTCATCGATGAAGCACACGAAAGGACCCTGAATACTGATATCTTATTTGCTCTGGTCAAGGTATGTTACATGTTACTGTCCCGATCCTGCTTCTCCAAGCTAATGATTCATGCAGGATATTGTACGTTTTCGCCCAGAATTGCGGCTATTGATCTCGAGTGCAACTCTAAATGCGGACAAATTCAGCGAATACTTCGACAACGCACCCAAGTTCTACGGTGAGCTTGATTGCCTATCTTGAACCACAAAAGAAACTGAATGAACATGCAGTTCCTGGTCGTACTTATCCTGTCGATATTCATTATACACCTCAGCCAGAAGCCAACTATCTCCACGCTGCCATCACAACTGTTTTCCAGATCCATACTACGCAACCCAAGGGTGATATTCTCGTTTTTCTTACAGTACGACCCTTGACAATTAATTCTATCATTCACTCACACGTTTTCCGCCTACAGGGTCAAGAGGAAATTGAGGCATGTCATGAAAACCTGCAGGAAACAGCTCGAACGCTGGGGAACAAGATAGCAGAGCTCATCATCTGCCCTATATACGCCAATTTACCTAGTGATATGCAAGCCAAGATATTCGAACCAACTCCGGAAGGAGCCCGCAAAGTCGTTCTGGCAACCAACATTGCTGAAACTTCGATCACAATCGACGGTGTAGTCTTCGTTATAGATCCTGGGTTCGTCAAACAAAACTCCTACAACCCTAGGACAGGAATGTCTTCTCTCGTCGTTGTCCCAGTACGTCTGTTTGTTGATTTTTCCCTCCTTCCTTTTCTCATTTGATCTCTGGTCGCAGTGTTCCCGCGCTTCTGTGAATCAACGAGCTGGTCGTGCCGGTCGAGTCGGTCCAGGAAAGGCATTCCGACTTTTCACTAAATGGGCATTCAACAACGAACTACAAGAAGACACTGTGCCGGAGATCCAGCGAACGAACCTCGCTATGGTTGTTCTACTTCTGAAGTCTCTAGGCATCAATGATCTCATAGGATTCGAATTCATCGATCCACCTCCTGGAGAGACATTGATGCGTGCTCTGGAACTTTTGTACGCTTTGGGTGCACTGAACGATCGCGGGGAGATGACGAAACTTGGACGACGGATGGCTGAGTTTCCTGTTGACCCCATGTTGTCGAAAGCTATCATTTCGAGTGAACAATATCAATGTACAGAAGAGGTATACGTTCTTTCTCTCAGTTACGCTCGCAAATGTATTCTGATACATCATATCGTTAGGTTCTCACCATTATCTCGATGCTCTCGGAATCAGGATCTTTGTTCTATCGACCCAAAGACAAGAAGCTCCATGCAGATCAGGCTAGACAAAACTTCGTTCGTGCTGGAGGCGATCATTTCACTCTGCTGAATGTCTGGGAGCAATGGGCAGAAACTAATTACTCACAGCAGTTCTGCTATGAGCAGTTCTTGCAGTTCAAGAGTATCAGTAGAGCCCGGGATATTCGTGATCAGCTAGCTGGCCTATGCGAACGAGTCGAAATAGTTCCGGAATCCAACCCCAATTCGAACGATATTACGCCCATACAAAAGGCTTTGACTGCCGGATACTTCTATAACACCGTATGTTCTACTGTAGTGATTATGCTCAAAGCTTTTCTTACTGAATTTTGCTTCAGGCACAACTACAAAAGAGTGGCGATTCATATCGCACACTGAAAACAAATCACACAGTATATATCCATCCATCTTCGAGTCTATTTCAACACCAGCCCCCAGTGAAAACAATACTTTACTACGAGCTTGTCATGACTACAAAATCTTATATGAGGTACATACAACATATCCTCGACGATTGCTTACTCTGACTTATATAACCACCAGGCAAGTTATGGAAATAAAGCCAACCTGGTTAATGGAAGGTG
Source organism: Lentinula raphanica (assembly GCA_027919835.1). Lineage (NCBI taxonomy): Eukaryota > Fungi > Basidiomycota > Agaricomycetes > Agaricales > Omphalotaceae > Lentinula > Lentinula raphanica. Next base: position 1,312,262 of record JANVFP010000004.1, on the reverse strand, counting down.
TGTCCACTCAAGCCATTGCTGTTTTTCATTGTCTGAATCTGTTCTGTTTTACAGTCGCACCTCACTATTTCAAGCCTGCCGACCTCGAACAGCTAGCATCCGGGGACAAGAAGATGCCCAAAACAGTTGGCTCGTCTTCGTCTACCAGAACTTCATAGCATATCTGTACTTAGCACTCAAATCTTATATGCGTAACTAGTCGGAGGAATTGGAACACAACTTTTTTTTCATTATGCGAGTCTTTTTCTGATTCTACCTATTTTACGAAGTGATAAATGGACACATAGAGGAACGAAAGACCTGGTATGGCTGACGACATGAACCCATTCACCATAGCTGTTGCTAGATGTCATCTTGTTGAAGAAGCACGAGAGAGGTCACTGGGACAGGATTGAGCTTGATGTTTGCTTCTCCTGGAGGGGACAACTAACCTGAAGGCAGCTTCGACGCAAGTTTTGATGTCCTTGTAGCTCACAACCAGACAGCTTTGGTCATCGCGCGCAATCAGCATGATCTTCTCTTCCGTACCAGCATCAAGCTACAAATAATCGAGATCAAATCATTCAATAAGGGAGTTTGAAAACAATAACGCACTTTGTTTAGACAAGTGAGGACATGCGACATATTCGTAACCGGATTTCCATGTTCGTCAATCTGGTGGAAAACGTAGTCACGGAAGAGCTTGATGATGTACCGATCGCCAGTTTCCGACCAACGAGAATCTCGCGCAAACCTAGGACATACATTGAGAAGGATCAAGCCTTTTGCGAGACAATACATACTCAGGTCTTTCGTTAATGAAGCCAAACTTGCAGAGGAGACGAACCAATCGAGCATTCTCAAGCTCACTGAGCATCTCATTCTCCAGAAGATCCATGCCCCTGCGATTGACATTGAATATAAGCCGCTATGTTTCGAGTAAGAAAATGCTTACTCGAGCGCGTCGTCCAGTTCCGTAAGCAGTTTACCATTGATCATTTCGAAAACAGTACCAATGTTCTACCAGATAGCACTCAGTAGATATATCTGTGGCAAATGGCGACGAACTCACCTTGTGTGGATGGTTCTTGCTAATCAGAAAAAGGGCTATGCTCTTCACATCATGACTATACGTCTTACTGATGATCTCCAAACTCTTCTGAAAGTTCCCATTTGTCGTAGCCTGTGGATTATTGCAGCATAATGCGAAAATCAATCTCCCGAACTGCTGGAGGTCATCGTGTTGTAACGAAACAACATCGAGATGCTGATCGTATGTAAGGACATCCCAAACCGCACACGATCCAATTCGCACTCGGTTCTTTCCCGTCAGAATGATCTTCGTAGCATCGATCGTTCGAACGGCCAGGCCAGCTTCATGTACTCGTTTAATAGCTGAGGCGATTTGTACTATATACGACCAGAGGATACGTTCGGGTATCCCATTTGGCGTCAATTGACGCATAGATTGAGAGGTCGTGAACGACGAAGGAAGGTGCTGCCCGTAATGAGTGAGCGAAGGTACAGAGTGAGAGTGTCCTAGCGTAATTCGCCCGCCGCCATTTTGATGCTGAGGGTAGCCAGAAGGAGAGACATGTTTCAGGTGGACATCGAATAGCGTTTGCGAGTTAGCATAGTAGGAATAGACAACGATTAAAGCTAAAATATGCAGGTCAAATCACAGTATATGAACAGATTGAGTGAACGCACAGTTGTCGTTGAATGCTCGTGTTGTGAATGCCTCGTGAACGGGTACAATGTTCGGATGGCGGATCTGAGACCAAGCTTCGATAGGATTGAAAGCTGCTTGTTGCATCAAGCGGAAATCTACATGCTCGTGTAAATTTCGCGTAGATTTTTCATTACAAACCTCATAACGTACTTTCAATCCTTCTTAAAACGTACGAAATACCATCGGTCGAATTTACTGCCCGATAGACAACGGAATTCAAGTTGAAGAATTTCTTTCGGTCAGGAGGGCTGACAGTGTCGATCGGAACGAACGTGTGGTACCCTTGAAGCTCTTCCGGGAGGTTGAGCCCTAGTTATTGTTGTGTGTCAAGATCAGTTCGCTTTGTGATCCAGCCAGGAAGTGGACGCACCTAGGAGCGCACTACTGCGACTTGTGTGACTGCGTTCTTGCAATATTTGCCGAAGTTCGAGAGACGGGTTTACGAAATGATTGCCAGTTGAAGAAGAAATGAATGTTGAAGGGATAGCGGGCGTATAGAGATGATGGTCGAGCTCGGGAACCAATAAGATATGGTAAGCTATGGAGAATACAATATCTTACTGGTTCACTCATATACATTTGGGATGGACCAGCGTAAAAAGGCACCTCCATGTTCTGGGCGTATGCAGAGGAATAACCGGTGTATTGAGCTTGAGGATCGTCGTAGTATTGCGGTTCCAGCTGGGTTGAAGATAATAAGAGATTGATGGAGGAACATTGGTATCGAGCTCACATCAGCCACTTGTTTAGAGTCGGAATACGAATAATGCTCAGTAGATTGATGATAATCAGGCGGAGCAGGAGACGAGGGAGTAGGGCTTGACGTTGCAGAATGAGCATGAGACAAGGAAAGAACACTGAAGCAGGGATCACTAACGAGGCCAGAGATTGACGGTTGACGGGCGCTGGAGAAGAACTAGCGAGAGACAGTGAGGATGCCTTAGGGACAAATACAGGTGCGTTGACAGCATGTGCGGATATTGGTGATGTTCCGGTAGTAGCTGCTGCAGCCGGAGAAGCCGATCGCAATCTAGAATGAGGTTTGTAACGAGGAGATGGAACGATTTTGGGACTCTACATACGGAGCAGAGAAGACTTCTTCAGCCTAAGATTACAGCAGTTAGAATCAAGGCGATCTTTTGAGTTCTGTAGCGCACCGGTGGATGATAGTATACACAACCCTTGTCCTCATATTTACAAAAACTGCGAAAGAGAATCAATCAACATCTTCGTTCGCAGCATGGATGCGACACACCCATATATCATTACATTTCTACATCGACGTTGGCCAGAATCTGAAAGAGCGTTTGAGTCGATCATTGACTGTCTGTAATCGAAAGGATAAGCACTACCTTTCCGCGTAGGTTGTACTAGTTCATTCTGGGTGTTGGGATTTACTATTCTTACAGCGGCTGATGCAGAAGCAGGTCTTGCGAAAAAGGCCATAGCAGGAATCCCAGACAAATGAGAATTTGGAGAAGACTGGACACCTCGTTGTCCAGCAGAGGCAGACTGAAGAACAGTCGAGTCCGGTCAAGGTCAAAAAAGAAGACAAGTTGAAATCGGGCCTCGGCGAAACCAGTTGAGGTTTGCACTGCTTACATACGCAAGGTATTCTTCCAACACAACTCTCACTCAAAATTACATTCAAGGAATACACGGCCTCATTATGAGTACATTTTCTACGGAAGTTGAATTCCTTCTTATGATCAACCTAACCATGCTCAGAATCGTCGGTCAATCAGGCTCTCGATTGCACCTGAAGTTGTAGCCGGATATACTTTCAGCTGAACTTCACCATCGATTATCGAGGTTGTCGGTTGAATATACACCCTGCGCGCCTACATCAACTCGAAAATGAGTATGTTTACAGCCGACATGCGTCTGATGCTGACCTGTTTCTTTCTCAGAACCAGATCTCTGATTTCTCCCGCCCAGTCAGGTAAGGGCGTTGTTAATTCTGTGTAAAATTTGCGTGCTCCTTCTGCGTCAGCCGTGCTTTTGTAAATCTGCAATGGAAGCAGGAGTTTTCCAGCTACCTCCTTCCCACGCGCGAGAACTTGCTCTCGATCGACCTGCAAGGAGGGCATACGGTATGAAGATCTGCCTAGCTTACGGATCGCATTCGACTCACACGGACGTACAGATTCTCCAATTCGTTGGATGAGTTACGAACCTCTTCAAGTCGAGCGATACCATTTTGAACAAGGAACTGAGCGATGCCCAGCCTCCATATCGCACGAATTGTTGAACCAGTCAGTTCTTCATGCAATAAGTACTACGAGCTGAATCTCACCGAGCTTGCATGTGGGCTTGTCCATGCTTTTGGGTTGCAGGATCGTAGAACCCCAATGCTTGCAGGCCCATGCGCACCATCGTCAAAAAGGTGACATACTGCATGTCCTCGATTTCTTGTTGATGAACGTACTGAAATGAGTCCCTTTAGAGAAGTTGGGTTTACGATTGATAATCGCACTCACTCCGAAGATTTTCAGAATATCTCTGTTCCCGACCACTGAAAGGGTATGACATTCTCATCTTTGCCAGAACTTTCACAACATTGACTCACGGTATATCACAGCAGTTTCAGCCCTGCATTCTTCCATCGACGAAGAAATTTCTTTGAAAATGGTATCTGGTGTTTGGCCCGGTTTATACCACGATGATCTACCAAGATGCCATTGAGAAAGGGGAATGGGGATACGTTGAGTAGCACATACACCGGCTTTCCAGTGAGCGGATTGATAGTCTGCACAGATCGAGAGTTCAGAGCACGAAGAAAGTTCAAGATGAGAATACTCACACTTGGGTCAAAGTTCTTCGACCCGTCCGCATTCTCCTTCAAGAGTTTTCCCGATCCATGTCCCAGAAGCTCATGATTAGCCACCTGGAGCTCAAATGCTCGACTTTGATATTCCTTGCAGACCTCAATGTCATCGGGATGTACGAAAGTTGATTCTTCGTCTGGATAGGGCCGCTAGCTCGATGATTTGTACCACCATGATGAAATAGAACACGAACTTGGTGCTTTCGCAGAGAGTATGTTCTGGATGCGGCACGGTTATGCGAAAGCCATATATAACAAAAAGGATAGACATACCACCAATGATACACTCTTAGACCCTGCGGTCTCGCGTACATCATAGTAGTTCTATCACGCAAGTGAGTACGCGCCATCTTCGTTCTGTCCTCTTATTCAGGAAGCTTACCGGTATCTTCAATCTTGCTCAGCATGGCGTTACCGGATATTCGAAGGAACAACTCACATTGATACCCCCAGGCATACTGCCTATCAATCCGAGCAAGAGATCGACATCTTTTGAGTCAATCACAAAGAGAAATAATCGACTCACCGCCAGTGGCAAATGACACCACCTCAAGTGCTGTAAAATCAGGCTTTATAAACGTCTCCGCTTCGAAATCGGGTCCCCATGGGAAATCCTTGATGATTTCTGGTGCTTGATCTACGAGAGCACCGTATTTGGCACTGAGTTCCTTATTCACGACTGCAGCAAATCCTGGAAAGGCGTTTGTTAATATCCTGCTTGAAGGAGGACATCGAACAGGTATTGATATTCACCTTCCCATTCAGCTCTCCCACCATACGGGTCTACGAACGTTTCTACGAACTAGATTGTTGGCAGATTAGCAGGACGCCCAAAAGACCTTCAGATCATCGAATGCGTACTCCAATGTAGGATTCAACAATCGGACCGATATCCTTGACCCATTCTGCAGATGCATCTTTGTGGTCTTGTATTGATCCTGTGTTGAACCTAATCGCGTACACATGAGGACGATCAGAGCTACCAAGCACAACAAAGGGCAGGCTGAAACATACGAATCAATGTATTTCTCAATCATCTTCGTCTGATGTGAATTTGCTGTGTATTTTTTGGCCTACTCGAGGAAAAGTTAACGACCTCAAATTAGAAACTCCAATTTCCGAAACACACCTCTTCAAGTGCACTAACGACCTTTTTCAGTGCCTCTGCATGATCCCCATACTCAACAGTGAGCTTAAACTTGTGGGAATCTGTAGAGATATCGTGTGTGGTTGGAGGTTTGGTTTGTGCAGATGCAACGAGGAGCGTGAAGTCTCTATCGCAGTTCTTCCTCACACTGAAGTATAGAGAATCATCGATGGAGAAACCTCGTTGAAGGGTTAGTAGGATCATGAAATACGCCAATCTTACCGAGTGTTCAATACATCGATTCCAAGTTTGTCTGCGGCGCTCTGCACATCTCCTACTTCCTGATCTGATATGACTTCTCCCAGGTAGTAATTCGATACGTGGCCTTCAATACGCTTGCCAACAAAAAGAGAAGGTTCAGGTAGCATGTTATATATGTGCTGCTTCAACTTCAATATCGAAGCATCGAATTCATCAGCAAATACGAAATTGATTCAGAATAGGTAGTCACGAAACCTTGGACCAAAGAACAAGAGCCTGATCAGAATTGGCAGACTTCCGTACGACCGCTTCGAATTGAGTCTCTGAAATCCGGGGAATGAACTTGGTGAAACCGAATGAGCGATAGTTCACAAGGTTACTGAAGACTCTGATATCACCAGGATCCTAAGATTAAGAGAATGTGTTACGCAGAACGAAAGGTAGGCGTACTGAACAGTGTACTGGAGCAGATCCTCCCAGTCATCGGGATTCAATCCAGAAGCGGATTTTAACGATTCTAGATCGGCGAGCTTCCCATTGTCGCTGAAAGTCAAGATCAGAAGATCGAACAGATCTGGTGATATCGTAGTATGAGCCCCAGATCATCGATGGAAGACTTTTCACAGCAACATTGAGCATACCATTTGCCTCCGGAGTCCATTGAGCCTGGATGATTCGCGCACCGGCCCAGGAAGCTTCAGAAATGTAGTGGGCGTATTTCTGCTCCTTGGGGCTATATGGATGGAAATCGATATCGATATATATTGATATGGAAGGGAGCCTTGAGCGACAACGTACCTCAGCTGCGCGAATGTCTTCGATACATCTAAAGTGCACAAAGGAGCACAACGATCAGCTAAGAATCTTTCGGTATTGACATCGGTGGAAGTCATGGTTTAGAAAACTATGCAATGAGAATGGATGACTTTATGAATGCGCGGAATACCAGTAGGGAGATGATTATCCTGCCAAGCGATGAATTCCAACGCCACCATGTTGAAAGGACATATGGAAGAATTCGTCTAGTATTGCTGAGACTCTTTGTGTCCTTACCGTGAGATGGTATGCCTGACCTTGTGACTAGATACTAAGCCTAAGTAGTAAGAATAGTACAGGAGCGAAGCGGACTCGGTTGTCGGCAGTTGTGCTAAATCTTGGACGAGCGTTGAGGCTGGAGAGAAACTAGATCCCTAAGACCGTTGCTTCGATCAAACAGAATCAACTTTGAGCAACATTTTCACGACATGGTCATACCTGGCGACGTGTCTCCATCGAACTCCCGAGTCCCAACACTGCGGATATGATGTTCCCTCTGCCAAGCTTGAGCGGTGTCACTGTAGCGAATGCCAGTGAAATCCAACGGAATATGTACATACTGTGGTCTAGATGAAAACAATACCATGGCCAAATGTAAGATACGGAGAAAGAGACAAAACACATAGGACATTCAAGGAACATGGATAAAGATGGATAATAGATATAACTTTGAAGGAAGGAAGGAAGGAAGGAACTTGATACTCGGCTCCACCAAAAGGTGGGAGCCGGGCCCACTGCCCAGTCTGCCCTTCGTGCAGCAATTGATCATCTCTCAGGAAGACGGTACTAGACTGCTACGGGTACAGTGGGACAGTGACATAGGTATGTCTAGTATGAGGTATGAATAAAGGTTGAAGAAGGGTATCAAAAAATTAGCATATAGCGGAGTAGTCCTATCAGAGGAAGAAAGCGGTAAAGGAAGGTCACTTCTCAGGCAAGGAGAAATTGGTGGATAGGGCAACCCTCTTCCTTTGATGCGGGTCAATCACATAGGCGTGAAGATGTGGGTCTATGAAGGTTGCTCAGTAGGCAAATTTGATAGTGCCAATGAGAGACTTGATGAGCAAGTTGGCAAGGGTGACAACAAGACCATAAAGGCCCAGTAAAGGTAGTTGTGTAGACATTGGGCATGACTGGGTGTGCCACCAGCAGAGGTGAGATATCAGAGGGTGTATGGCTAGTAGGCAGATAAAACTGGGCTTTCAGTTTTAACTTTTGACAGTCAACCTGATGAGACAATGGAATGGAGTTGGATTGAGATTGAGAGCAAGAGTTAGGGCAAGTGGGAGAGTAAGAGTTAGCGAGAGTTGGAGAGTAAGAGAATAGAGTTAAGGAGAGTGGGGAATACGAGTTAGGAAGAGTGGGGAAAGGGAGAGTGGGGAGGACGAGTTAGGGAGAGTGTGGAGCAAGAGTGAGATGATTCTGTACGGTTGGTCAGAGAGATACAGGTGAACCGTAATAAAGGAGGACAAAAAAGCGAACATAAATAAAGGGTGTGGTAGGGTGTGGTACGACAAATGTGTACAGGATGAACAAAAATCGGAGAACCAAACCGTGGAGCAGGCTCTGCCATCGAGTTTAGGCTGCCCTCGGCTTCTTCCCACGCCCACGTCTACTGTCACCCCCGACACCTGTCCCCTGTGTAGAAGAGCCCGCGTCCTGGTTCAGTTCGCTGCCTTCTTTGGGTTTTCTGGCATTGGCCACAGCTTTGTCCCTTCTGACAGTATTGATATATGCTGGTAGGTCTGTGTTACGTATCCTTCGCCATTTCGTCAACGCTCTATCAGTGAGATAGCCTTTCTTGTTCAGCTCATCCACGCAGCCCTCCCCCGGAATCTGCCAATCTGTCAAATCTTTCCAGGCCCGTCTCTCTTTTGGGCGTTCACGCTCCCGCTGGTAGTAGTCATCCTTCCATTCCTGTTCCGCCGCCAGCCACTCCTGAATCATGATCTTCTCACTTTCATCATCTCCACTCTGAAAATCGTGATTCTCGACAGCGTGGTCGTACAGCTCCTCGAGCTTGAGGGCGGACACCCCAGACTTGATTTCACCAATGACTTGTTTTCGTGCAAAGCGTTTCTGGGGGTTGACAGGTTTTGAATGGAAGATGACAGTGCCAGCAACGGATAGCGCTGCTTCCATGGCTGCACTGGGGGCACGCAGGCGGGGAGCCTTGTAACGACGAGTGTACTCGATCCAGGCGATCTCTGAATCCCAAATGAGTAAGTGAACAACATTAAATTCTATGTACATACCATCACCAGCCTTTACGAAAAGTGCATGATCCACCACCTCTTTCCACAAGTTCATCACAGAGTCTTTGGACATATTCTCAGCGTATGAGGAGAACTTTTCCAGAAAGCTGGTGAGATAGTTCCAATCATTGATGGAACCCAAGTCCTTTGCATGAGACCTGACTGCTTTCGCGTGGTCGGTGGCCTGCCTGAAGATTTCCTCTTCCGTCAAGCCTGTTTTGAGATTGATTTCAAGATAACCAATGATCGTGTCGCGCTTATTCTCAGATGCAAACAGAGCATCGTGACCTTTGTAGTCCTTCAAGCTTCGAGGCATGATTCGTTCACCATTTATAGAAAGGTAAACTATTCCAGTGCCCAGCTTTTCCTCTGTGCCGGTGTCGATCAAAGCCTCCGATAGAGAGATCTCTGCAGTTCAATCCATGAATGCATGCTGAAGGTTGGCCTTTCAGAGCTGCTCACCATAGTGATGGATATTCGGTGAATCCTGGAGATGCAAATCCATTGGACGACCAATTACAGGAATGCTGCTGAGCAAGGACGCCGCAAGAAAGAGGGCGAGGGACGGGCGCAAAGAGCATGGAGGCAAGAAACGAAGTCGCATAGTTTAAGATGTGTAAGTGTACAATCTGTATCATACAATGTCAGCAGTCGAGAGACTCATACAAGTGGACTTGATTCTGTCTGGAAGAGTTGTAAGCTGGACGTAGACTGATGTGGGCAGTAGTCAAGGTGGAACAAAGAAAGGAATACGTGTCCTGAGGCTTTTTGGCTTTTCCGAGTTCGGGGAAGATCGGGGAAAAATTCGACTCGCCTCGTCACCATCGGTTGCCAGTGATGGCAGCCCCGGCGGAAACCTATACATAAATAGGAGAGCAGGATTGGATAGGATTGGATTCAGCAATGCAACAGTAGGTGATGAACAAGTGACCCACTCGTAATGGACAAGGGTGGACATTGCCGGGAAGACAGTGAGCCATTGATTGCTCACTCATGACGAGCTTGCGTCCATGGCGTTTGTCGGCTTGAGTAGAAGGGCGTCGGTGGGTGTAGGGTCACAATTGTCACAAACTGGTTTACACAGGACCACCCCGCATTTGACGACAAGAAAACTTGTACCTTGACCTGGAGAAATTGGAAGGACGACCATCAAAAATCGTAGAGAAATTGATGGTTCCACACGAGATGATTCAACTTTGACGATGTCACATTTCGGTTGCAAACATGATTGAAGACAGCACGATTGCAAAGCATACTGTACACGGTAGATTCTGAACCCTCTACAGAACGGAGCATGATGAGGGTATAAGGGTGACAATCAACGTCAGTACGAGCTCGAAGGAACCTGAAGATACGTCGCGCAATGACTTACATTGACATTACTTATTTGTGCTCACAAATTCCGATCGATAAAGCTCTGAATGACCCCGGACGGTGTGAGTGGATATTCTTTCAGCTGTACCTCGCCATCGACAATCAAAGTTGTTGGCTGAACGAATATCTTTCGGGGCTTGTTCAATGGAAAACCCAATGTCAGGACCACGTTTTCCACCAATGTGTCTTCAAATAACCACTAACCAGTTTCTTCTTCAGAACGAGATCTCTGATTTCACCATCCCAACCAGGTAACGGCGTCGTCAGCTCTGTGTAGAACTTGCGTGCTCCTGCGCCATCGGCTGTGCTTTTGTACACTTGTAATGAGATAAGGAGTTTTCCTACCACGTCCTTTCCGTGTGCAAGAACTTTATCCCGGTCGACCTGCGGTAACAGTTTAGCGTTGTCATACCTATAAAGTGCGCAGGCTCCAAACGAAATCATGATGCAACTCACACGAACATACAAGTTCTCCAGTTCATTAGAGGAGTTGCGGACCTCTTCGAGTCGAGCGATCCCGTTCTTGATCAGGAATTGGGTGATACCAAGCCTATCGAAAGAGTTAGTGCGGTCTATCATGGGTGATACTCGGAGCCGTAGATTTACCGAGCTTGCATATGTGCTTGACCATGCTTTTGGGTGACAGGGTCGAAGAACTCCAATGCTCGAAGGCCCGCGCGAGCCATAAGAAGGAAGGTAATGTATTGTATATCGGCGATCTCTTTCTCGTCGACGTACTAAAGTTCAATCGATATGTGAGAACATGAAGCACGCAGTCCGTCTTCGAAACTTACTTTGAAGATCTTCAGGATGTCTCTGTTGCTGACCACTAACATAAGAAATGAAGTGAGCGCTTCGAAATGGTATGCGCCATATCACGACTCACAGAAAAGGGCAACAGACTCAGCCCTACATTCTTCCATCGACGAGGAAACTTCTCCAAGGACTGCATCTGGCGTTTGCCCGGGCTTGTACCATGACGATCTAGGTGAGTTTCGGTTAATTCAAAGAGCGAAGAAGTGCAAAATCAACACCTACACTGGCTTGCCAGTCAATGGATTGACGACCTGTGAAATCTCATTGCATGACGAAACACTCAGAAACAAAATACTCAGTAACTTCTCACCCCCGGTTCAAAGTTCTTCGAGCCATCCGCGTTCTCCTTCAACAGTTTCCCCGAACCGTGACCTAGGAGCTCATGATTAGCCACCTGCAGTTCAAACGCCCGACTGTCCCATTCGTTGTAGAGTTTGACATCATCAGGGTGGATGAATGTCAGTTCTTCGTCTACAAATACAAGACGGGCAAGGCGGGTTAGGATCTTCGATACAGGGAGGAGGAAAGGAAATAAGAACTGACTTGGTGCCTTCGCAGCGAGTATGTTCTAGTCGATGCTGTTTAGACACGTGGGAACATAACGCGAGTGAGAGAACGTACCGCCAATGAAACGTTCTTGAAGCCTGTAGTTTCTCGAATGTCGTAGTAATTCTAAGTAGGATGCGTAAGCTGTTATGTCGTCCTGATAGCAACACATAATGAAATAAACTGACCGGAATCTACAATGTCATAAACACTGATGATTAGCATGAAGCATTGGCATAGGATACTCCAATGGCGCTCTTACATTGATACCGGCAGGAATGCCTGGTACCAGTCGCATTAACGTATCAGCAACCACGACCACGAATTCCGACGCAAGGACAGACTCACCGTTCGTAGCGAACGAAACTACTTCGAGAGCCGTGAAATCAGGTTTCCTAAACGTCTCTACTTCGAAATCATGACCCCAAGGTAAGACCTTGATCAATTCTGGTGCTTGCGCGACCAGAGTGTCATATTTGGCACTCAGTGCCTTATTCACGACTGCAGTGAAGCCTAAAATGTGCGAACGATCGTACGTCAGTCAATTTGAAGGGAAAACAGATGTGAGTCGAAGTACCTTCCCATTCAGCCCTGCCACCGTAGGGATCTACGTAGGTTTCAATGAACTAGTGGATATATGTCAACAGAGCCGTCTATGAAAGACTGAAAGTGTTCGAAGCGCGCACCCCGATATAGGACTCAATAATAGGCCCGACGTCCTTCACCCATTCTGTTGATCCATCCTTGTGAGCCTGTATCGATCCTGTGTTGAATCTAGATGACCCGTCCGCAGGATGATCAGAGAGAGAATCAGAAACGCGCAAATGGGATGAGCCAGCACAACACATACGAGTCAATGTATTTCTCAATCATCTTTGTCTGATATGCGTTCGCCGTGTACTTTGTGGCCTATAGTGGTTGAATGAGAGACAATGTCATTGGCTACGAGTCTTGTGGCGGGGGAGTTCAGTGGAAGCACACCTCTTCGAGTGCAACGACAACTTTCTTCAATGCTTCCGCATGATCCCCATACTCGATCGTTAGCTTGAATTTGCCTGATTCTGCATCAATGTCGTGTACGGACAAAGGCTGGGAGTGCGCAGAAGCCACGAGGAGAGTGAAATCCTTAGCTCCGTTCTTCCGTACACTGAAGCGTTCGATGCTTGAGATGAATACTGGAGGTTGAGAAAAGGATGTTGATATCGAGCGCACCGAGTGTTGAGAACATCAACCCCTAGCTTCTCTGCAGCAGTTTGCACCGCTCCAACTTCCTCGTCTGAGATGATTTCCCCTAGGTAGTAGTTTGATACATGTCCTTCACTGCGTTTGCCGATGAACATAGAGGATTCGGGTTGTGTGCTATATATGTGTCCCTTCAACTGTGATTGTGAAGTGTTAGCCCTATGTGCCTTTTGATTCGGATATAACAGAACCTTGGACCATAAAGCGAGAGCTTGATCTGAATTGGCAGACTTCCGTATGACAGCCTCAAACTTGGTTTCCGAAAGTCGGGGGATTATCTTCGTGAATCCAAACGAGCGGTAGTTCGTGAGATTGCTCAAGACTCTGACGATGGAGGATTGAGGAGGAGGCTTAGAAGTGATCCGAAACGGAAGCGAACGTACTGGACCGTGTACTGTAACAGATCCTCCCATTCGTCCGAGGCCAATCCAGAGGCGGATTGCAGTGTTTGAAGATTGGTGAGGTTTCCGTGGTCACTGAACGTCAAGATCAAGAGATCGTATAATTCTAGAGGGATAGAGTCACATCTGTATCTATCAACCACCAAGAGTCATGACATACCATTTGCCTCCGGTGTCCACTGTGCTTGAATGATTCGAGCACCAGCCCAAGCAGCTTCAGAAACGTAGTGTGTGTACTTCTTTTCCTTGGAACTGTTTCGGAGCTGAGTCAATAAATGCTTGGTAGAAGTGTTAACGTTCAACACCAAGTACCTCAACTGCGCGAATGTTTTGGAGATATCCAAGCTGCACAGAGGAGCAGCGCGGTCAGCTAAGAACCTTTCGGTGTGAATGTTGGCGGAGGCCATGATTCTCCTGGGTATGAATGATTTGTGGGACGGAGACGGACGAACGAGGGTAAGTTGTTGCAAAGAGCGACGCCACATATAGGAAGAAAGGAAAAAGCTTGGATAATATTTTTTCGTGAGAAAGGTTCATTTAATGGGGGTATAGCTCAGCTGGGAGAGCAGCAGACTGAAGTGTGTTGTGGTGAACCATTTGTGCACATTCTGAAGGTCCCGCGTTCGATCCGCGGTACCCCCAATTAGATGTCCCTGGACTTTTTGACATTTTTTTTATCACAACACTGAGTATTGGCCCACAGTAAACAGATACAGATGCTAATCCCTTAGATCGTCCAACGTTCGTCGTACTATCTATCCCATATGTACAACCTCAATACTCTCAACTCCGGTGAGGGCATGATTTCTCTGTGAGACCGTATCAGGATCACTGCAGTGTTACCACCGACGTTGCATAAACACTCACCTTGATTCCTATGATTCGTTCATCGTCCATCAAAACTCCATGAAAGTCATACGGCTTTGCTGATTTCACGCCGACGTAAGGTAAGTATCCACCAACATCCTCAGCAAATACTTTCATCTGCTCGTGCGTATCTCTGGATTCTTCCACCCAGATTCTTCTCGTCAAGTCTTCTCCTTCGTCAGCCCTCACGTTGTCTGAAAAGATACCATGATACGGTGATTGCTGGTTCTTGAGGTTCTTCCTGACCCTTCTGACGTGATTCTGGTTGAAGTCCAGAACCGTGACAGGCTGAGGCGGACCAGGCGCGCGCGCGCCTACATAGGCATACCGTTGTCCAGAAGTAGTCGTGATCCATTCTGTAGGTATCGAGCGAGCTCGTAGCCACCGAGTTCTGGGAGGACCCCACTCGGCCCATGGGATGGGTGTTGATCGTGGTGGTTTGGGACGTATTTCTGCTTCGTCGAGGAGTTGAAGGAAGCTTCGCCGATGGGCAAAGAACACGAAAGGGATGGGCACCCGAGGTTCAATTGGGGATATAGTCAGGTGGAAGACCATTATTGACTCATAGGGAGAGGAATGAAACGGACGAGATGTGTCACAGTTGGATAAGACAGGGTTCGGGGCACCTCTGCAGGCGAATTCGGATACCATGAAACCGGGATGTATCACGGGAAGGGCAAGGGAGAGTTCGGGTTGTTGACAAATGATGGGTAGCGTTGACTCTGGCGAATCACAAGGAATCCGCCAAATCTCAAGACATTTCTCGTGTGCATTCGTGACGAGTAGTATATCCGCAGTTAGGAATATAGCACTTTGATATCGACGAGAATCAACATAGAGTTCCTGCCAGTGCATGAAACATGATTAGATCTAGAGTCACCCGCGAAGCAGAGTCCGAAGCACATACGGCCCGCACGATCCCTCGTTTCCAATCGAGGATCAACAGTTTATCACGGTTGTGGTGACCAAAGCTCACGTCTCGAATAACCAGTGCGGCGAGATTGCCGACTATCTCGATGCCTACGCCCAGGTTGTCTGGGAGAATGGGTTGGGAGAATCGCATGGGTGCTCTTGAGAGCGGGTGGGGCAAGCCAGTTGATAATTGGAGAAAGCGGATTTGTAGGGTCGAGATGATATCGTCAGAGCTTCTGTAGGAATTAGTATGAGGATAGATGGAGAAAGGACGCTCAGAATCAGGTGTCACTCACATCGTCAATACCCCAATCAAATCATGTTCTGTCACCGCCAAACCGAAATCCAATAGTTCATCTGTCACTGGTATATGATCCCATCGAGGGACTTCGCTTTGTTGTCGCGAAGGAAGCCGGAGATGGTTGATAGAGTCTCTTGATACACCCGAGAGAAGGTATGTCCCTCCTGAGAGTTCATATATGACCACGGCGGTATTGTTCACAGGAACTTGCTGGATGAAATTGGGCTGAAACAGAGCCCACGCTGCTTCCCTACGCTGGAGCAGTTCGAGCCGATCTGGAGTACTGAGTTTACACCGTGGATTATCTTCCAATCCTGAAATGTCCAAGGAAATCCGGTATTGGATGAGAGAGGAAGTCGTTATGATTTCGTAGAGAAAGCGACAGGTAGCCTGACAGGAGAGTATGTCGTTAAAGGAGCATGAGAGAAGAATTTGAGCTACAAGCTCATTTGGTAGATGTTGCAGAGACAGAGATCCCATTCCAAGAGCGCTTGAGGGTGACAGAAAAGTGAATTTCCCTCGGACCGTGACCACGGTTAACCACAATTCGCACGGGTCAAAGCTAAATTACTTTATATGTCTTGGCGCCAAAAACTAATTGTGAGCAAATGCGTCTTCGTCTTCAAACCGCCACCGAAGAACTTCCTCCTCTCAAAGCTTGGTTTTCGTACCCGCTTGACTCTCCGCCAAGGTTCATTGCTGATCTCAAAAATCTAATATGCACCACCATCAAAACATTCTCAACCGCCAACATCTCGTTTCGTGATATTCAATTAGAGTTGGACGGCTTTGAGATTTTGGATGAGCTTCCTACAGAACAGACTCTGAGAGATGGAGACCTTCTTGTTATAACAAAAAGGGAAGAGCGTAGCAGTGGGTCGAGCAAGAAACGCAAAGCCACCGATGACGGCTCTAGTGAGTTTCTCAGTGTTGAGAGACGCATTGTGAGTTAACTTTTGCAAAATCTGCCAGGCATCCCAGAAAAGCGGGCCCGTTCCTCAAAATCAGAGACACGGCCTTCACGCGCCAGAACAGTCTCTTCTTCCTCTGCTTCTTCGTCCTCCGCCTCCTCATCATCCTCATCCTCAGAGTCGGAATCAGAATCTTCTGACTCTGAATCAGACTCGGATTCGGACTCAAGTGCTTCAAGCTTGGAAAAACCTACGACTATCTCATCTCATTCCAAACCATCATCTGTCAAGTTAGTCTGTCCTGCCTCGTTTTCATCTCATTGCCTGATGTACATTCACATAGATCCACTACCGTGGCGCAAGAAAACCATGTTCCGCCTGGTCTTGGCTCCACCAAAACGCGTAAGCGTAACATCAGGCGGAGGCTGAAGAAGAAGTACGAAGCATCCCAGGTCCAAGACGTTGCTGATCCTATACCCTCACCTCCAAAACGAGTCTCGTTCGCGAACGGTGCTCCACTCGGTCCCAGAACGACGAATGCTGCTGCTCCCGCATCTACTCCCACAGCGTCTTCCACGATTGCACATCCTAATCTGACGATGTTCTCTCTCGGGAACAAGAACAAGAAAAAAGGATACAAATACGCGCTTGGTCCACCGACTGCTCAGAAGAAAGTGTTCAATGAACTTGATTCTTACGATGACCCTTCTTCTGTCGATGTCAGGGATGAAGCAGAAGCAGAAGCAGACGCCGCCGACATGGACCGAGCGTTACCTCCCTCCACTGCCATTTTCACTTCTGCACCAGGTGACACTTCTTCCAAAAACCGTGCGCGTGTTGTCCCGCCGTCCGAACTCCAGTCGCTTGGTAGATTGCCCAAGAATATGTTTGTCACGAGTGTGGATGTTGAAGCAGATTTATGGATACGGAAAGGGTCTTACCTCAAGAAGAAGAAAAAGCAGCGTCAGAAGGAGAGGGAGAAAGAACATCCGAGTCTCATGATGGACTTGACACAAGATGGCGAGGAACCCCCGATCACTTTGGACTACGGTGCTGCAGAGGATGAAGTAGTACTTGAAGAAGCGATATCTAGCTCCCTACTAGATCCTGGTGCGAATTATGTTGAAGCGGCAGACACCAAATCCGCGTTGATCTGGTCAGTGGTCGAGAACGATTACGAAACACTCACACCAGTCACCCTCGATTTTCTTCAAAATGGCAAGCTAGTCGCTTGGAAAGCACTAGCTCTCAACCCAGAAACCTATTCTCCCGAAGTGTTGCTTCATATCGCTACCGTCACAGCTGTGTCTGCAGCTCTTACAGACGAAAACACTTCAAGTTCTCTTTCGCTGTCGATTCGTCGATTAATTCGTCCTGGTTGGGAGGAATTGGATATGGAGGACGTCGAAGGTAGTTTTGAATGGGAGGATGTCCAACAAATGGGATGGAAGGCGGTCAATAAAGTTGGACGGTTGTGAATTATTCTTGGGTTGCGAGTGGTGTACATACAGCTGGTTATGCAGCTAGTCCTTTACGCCCTACATATGCAGGCACCTCGCAGTTGCACTTTCCGTACATGTGTTTTAGTCGACCGCCTCAGATTGCTTGCAAGTTGCAACTTTTCCGCTGAGTGCCGACTCATGCCGAGTCCTGACGCTCTGTCCAAGACCCCTATTTCAAATTTCGGACTTGGACCGTTTCAACTTGTCTTGTCAGATAACTCTTCTTCTTCATGCAGACCCATTTCTACTGTATCGACCAGAATTTCAAGCCACTGTGGAGGGAGCGCGTCTGTATAACTTCTCAAGGCAAAACCATCGGTGATCTCATCCTCGAAGTCATAACGGCTACTATCATCTTCGGGATCATTGATCACAGTGTTCAATTCGACGGTGTATCTCTACATAGGCCTTCGTTGTCTTCATCGGCTTTCGAGCGTCCTAGGCTTGGACCAAAAGAAAATCTGCGCCAGATTGGTCCTGCGTTGGATAGAGACTCGCTGATCCGAACGTACTCTAATATCTTCGACTCTACCGTACGCTTGGTCGCTGTGTTCCATCTGAAAGAACACCCAGAAGACCCAGAGAGTAGTACGACGGAGAGAGACTCCATGCCCTTCACGAGAGAAACGGCAGCTCAGCACCCCTGTGTTCTCAAATTGCACGCTCAGAACTCTAACAAAATGACAAGACAGGATATCTCACTAAACGACATTCGGCAGGAGATGAACATCGCTGGGAATAATCGAGTGTCTTCGTTCGTCAACGGTTGTACTGAAAGAAAAAGAAAGATGGACATCAAGGTGCGATGCCTTCCTCTTCCTGTTGTATTCACGCTCAAAAAGGTGTTCATCGTTTAGACCGTCCAAGAAATTCAGTCGTTGCGTAATCCACCCTCAAACTTGGAGGCTTTGGTTGAGGTTGTGATGACTCCTGGGGATAGCTTCGTTTCGAAAGAAAGCAAGCACTTCCAGTGGGTTCTAGAGCAAGACAATTCAACCATCATGAACGATCAGTTGGGATTCAAAGCATTCATGACCAGTCTCTATTTCTTCCCGCTCGCATCTCTATTCTGGGCTCAAGGCCCTCAAACTACTCATCTAATCTATCACTTGTAAGTCTTTTCCGAAGTTCCCGGGCCCGTTTCTACATCGCAGTGCTAAGCTTCATGCTTTCTTTGTCAATATTAGTCTTTTCGACCCCAAACCCTGGCCGCATGGATTCGTGTTGCCTTGCAGAACGCCCGACATGCAAGAACATGAACTGATGAAGTTCATTCCACGGTCAACCAATTGCCTCTGGAGAGGGTTTGAGCCACTGTGGATAGCCGAGGTATACTCGCCGAATGCCAAAGACCAGTGGGAGCGGTTGTTATTAGAAGGATCAGCTCTAGTGAGACTCTTCTCCAGCAACGATAGCCGTCGAGTCTTCGTACTACCAGCAATCTATATCGATCAAGACTATCAGGCTCAGATCTTGTTTATGTATCAATCACAAAAGGAGGTAAGCGCTTTCAACCCTCCTCTCCTTCAATGTGATAGCTCAGGCTGATCTTTGGTTTTCCAGGTGCATTATCATCAAAAGAGATACAACCTGGCATTTCAAAACGATGCCTATGCTTTCCTCGTTGCTCTATATAATATCTCTGATCGACCCTCGATACTCAGCAAGTACGGCGAGATCCTCAGTGGGATCTTGCAGGAGATCAGCTATCGTGGTACCCTGGATTTTCAACGCCAAGGAGACGACGATGGCAGTGAAGGCAACCGCGACCGCCACCACGAGGAGAGTGAGGATAATCACGGAGAGAAGAGCTCAAACAAGAAGCGGCCGCATCCTGATGCAGGGGATGAAGGAGGCAGGGAAGGAGGCCCAGGTCGAGGTAGACCAGGACATTGAGGCAGTCACAGAACCGGGGAAGGAAAGGAAGACGGTGATGGAATCTGCGAGGGAGGAAACAGTGGACGCGGATCAGAATCAAAAAGCAGAGCTCGAACTGAAAATGTTCGTACGCCCACTGTTGTCCTTGACAAAGGGTATCAAATCAAATGCCAAGATGCAGTGCGTCACATCTTGACCGTGCCATCTTTCTCTCTGTAATACTTATTTTTCAGGCCAAACCCAACCTGTATCAAGCAAGCAAAGCAAACACAAACGCTCTTTTCATTATCAAGAAAATGAAGCAAAACGCTCTGGAGCTAGAACTACTCCAATTCTTCAAAGAGGCCAACGCACCGCATGTGATTCGTTTCACAGAAATCATCTCGAAAACGAACACCTCAGGCTCGGCGTATGTTGTCATGCCCCCGGGCCAGATGGCTGTTTTAGTCACCGCCATGTTCCCGAGGTGGCACGGTTCGCGTGAATTCCTCCGCCATATTGTCGCTATGAGCCAAGATCTTGCTCAAGGACTCACTTGGATCCATTCGCATCTCATTGCCCACATGGATATCAATCCCCACAATTTGGTTTTCGACCCATCGTTCCGACTTCTTATTATTGATTTTGACAACGCAGTCAGACTGCAGGACGTAGACGAGTGTATATCTGGACAGATTGGAACGGAACATTGGATGGCTCCTGGTATGGTTCTTGTTATCATGTAACTCAACTCACTGGTTCAAATCTTGACTGAAAATTCTTCTTCTGTTTTTGCAGAAGTGGAGAAAGGCGGACGGTACAGTCCCATCAAGGCGGATCGTTTCTCCTGCGGAAAAGTCATCAACTTGATGGCTCTTCGAGCAGATGCAGCTCCCGAGGAAATGCCTGATGCAACGAAATCTCTCAAGTCGTTCTCGCAAAGGCTCATGAGAGAAGATCCGGATACTAGGCCTCCATTGACGGAGTATAACCATCGTGATGATGCTTGATGCTTGATGCTTTGAGGTCTTAGCCTCGTTAGACTCTGTCTCTTTGACGCGCTCAGTGAGGGCCAGATAACCCTCCTCCTAACTGCAGCCCATGTCGGTTCCAACTTCCCGGTCATGTCGTGATAGCTCTATCAATTGTACGGTAAAACCGACACTCTTAGGCTTGACGACGGTCATCGTCTTGTATCCGCCATCGCTGTTCCTAGACGTTTCCGGGCCTACTAGTACCAGTCACAGGACAACCTACCGAGCTACCTTTTTGGAAAGCACCATCTATAAGTATCGGTCCAGAGAATCATTTTTCCGAGGTGTTGCCCAGTGTTGCCTCAGGCCCTCTCAGGCCTGGTGTTGCTTCATATCGCTGCTGTCACGGTTTCCTAGGTGAAATCATTTTCATTTCGGTTCGTCGAATGTCGAATGACTTGTTGGGAACTCTCGACTGGTCATGGACTGTCCGACTAAGTATGCAATGAGGATGGAAGGCGGTCACCATCGAGCCCTAGCTGTTAGAGGTCCGTGTCCTATTTCCGTTAATATTATGCATCTGACATACGCAGTCCTCCTTTGTGCCAGACTGGCTGCGTATAAATCAGGTATAAATCTGTGTGCCCTATACGCCGCGGCCCAACGTCGATTATGATACCCCGAATAATGCGATCAAGCCGACACTTGCCGACTGGGGTCTGGACTGGTCTCTCGGAGTGTAACTATGAGCGAATGCAATGCACCAAGTGCTCTTCTGCTTTTCGATTTGCACATTCATCAGGATTTCTGTCTTACCCGCGACTCGCGAGCATATATCAATGATCATTCCACAGCAAACAAAACGGGAGTCTCAGACTCTCAGTTAGCCTCCGTACATGTACATGAACCATGTGCAGAAACAGCAGGAAACAGCCCGCAAAGGAATTTGGAAAGGTGAACCGTGATACTAAACAGGAGTGACAGCAAATTAAAAAAATGCCGCCTGTTCGCTCTTCCATCTTCCATCGAAGCTGAGCAGTCAGTTGTCTGCCGTGCGCACGTCGAACCCTTCAACCTCGAGGCAGCGAGGATTGTGTAAAGATGTCATCGTTCAAGCTGCAGGTTGGATGTGCCGAACAGTCTGAGTAAGTACGAGAACATTGGGGGGAGGTTGGTACCTGAGAAGAGGTAGTATGTAATGGTTAACCTTCAAGCTCGTAAGGACAAGGTTCAATATACATAGCGTACAAGAAGTACAAGACGAGAATGGGTATAAGGTGAAGCGGATTGACTGCATGTCAGTGTCAATGAGGTACACAGTTTTTCGGATTTCGGAGAAAAAGCTGTAACAGGCAATCATAAGAGGGAAACTGATTAGGTTAAATTGAGTATCGATGTGGATTATTGTTCTTTGGAGTGTGTTTTCACAGGAATTCTTTCTAGTTGGCAATGAACGTTGCTTGCTTTCAACAGATGATACATCTTATACTGTGTACATAGCTACGAAAACAAAAAAAAAGAAAGAAAAAAGAAAATTAGATTCCGGATGGCGGCCATCAACTGAGGCTCGACAGATTTTCAACAGGCCTTACCTTGCTTGTCAGAACTGTCACCGAAGCGTTTATTAGAGTCAGTTGCTTTCTTACTACACTATTCATGCCCCATCATTACCCTCAACTACCCATTTTTGCTGGATGTCTCTCCCAAACGATGTCTGGCTACAAATCATCGATTATATCTCCCCAATGGCTATACAGGAGCTTTACAGCGTCAATTCCACCTTTTTCAATGTCGCCATGGATCAACGCTATCAGCAAATCAGCTTCTCGTATCTCAGTAGAAAGATGATATGGACTTTGGCCCGCCTCAAGTGAGTGTTAAATCTGCAAATTTCGAGTTAGTGACTAACCACGGTCGGTACGTTTTCCAGAGACCCAGCAGTCGCAAAACGTGTTCGAATACTGCATCTATATCCTCATTTCATCAAAGACGCGCTAGACACGATGGATATATCCTCATCCCAATCCATACTCTCCAAGTTCGGCGAACTCGCTGGTCTTGTACGCGAACACAAGAAGCCAATCCTGAAACAGAAACCGCGTCTTCCGCTCAAATTCAAAACTTGTCGGGACTTTGTACAAGTGATGACAGATATCCTCAGTGGACTCCCAAATTTGACCGACTATCACGTCCTATGGTGCGGCCTACCTTCGGTCGGCAGTGATCCCGCATCCGTTCTCTCGTCTCCGTTGAGATTGAATCTGCGTTCTCTCCGTCTCGAGGTCTCTCTTGAGAAATTGCAATACATCCTTTCCTCCTCATATACCCAGCCTCTTCCTCCTCTTGAGGAGATGGATCTTTTCATCCGAATCGAACATCTCTACTTTGACCGTTACGATACCATTCTCCTCATGCTTGCTCGTATGATCAGCTCTCTCCATTCGTCCCTTCGCAAACTCACCATCCAGCTCTGGGAGCCATTCGATCTCTCACCTCTGTTCGCCGCCATATCTCATCTCCCTTTACTCGATAAACTCTCCCTATCCATCCCGATGAGCTTTCCCAACCTCGGTAACCCTGACGGTCTGATTGGCTTTTTGAATGCTCATTCGAGCACGTTACGTTCGCTGTCCATTCGTGCGTCCGAACTAGGAGGACGAAGTCTCATGATGCATAACGAACTCCAGCTTGGCTCGTGGATGGATGAAACTTTTTCCAGAGTCCGTCTATCGTGCATCACCCATCTCGAAATAAGCCTTTATCTAGTCCCTTTTGACTCTGCCCTCCTATGCGTCAGAACGTTTTCGAGCACGCTAACGTCAATAGTCTTCACTGGCTCACATTTGGCTTACGAAGACCTCGACTTGCTCACAGCCGCACTTGCTTCGCGCCACCGTAAACACGGTCTGCAGTATGCCCGGATAGGCTCTCTCGTCCTCAGTCCCCAAGTTGTCGATCTGTTTGCGAACAGGTTTTCGGAAATAGACAAGCTTGAGTTAATTGTCAAGTCTCTAGTCCCTTTCGAGGGTGATGTGCCGTTGTTCTGTGGACGAAACAACAGCGATCGCGATCAGGACGAAGGACAAGTCGGGAGGTTTCTCGAAGAAATGAGGCATCGGTATTACTCCGATTGGAAACTTCGCTATCTGCGTCTATCCAGTAGCTCGTATCCTAGGATGCTGAACGAGGAGCAGTACCATAGCGTTTTCAGGCAATGTGTGCCTGCTTTACGGACAATTGTATGAAAAGTTTTTTTTGTACGTTGTCGTCGAAGGTCGTCAATTTTGACTTTGCGTTGAGACTGTTCTGTCAAGCATAGTACCCATTCTTGTTGTAGCAATAGTATAAGTATACAATTGTATCACCTCTTCATGCGAGTTTCTCGACTCTTCCGTCGTATACCTACTCTAGACACAGCGATTGCAATAGTAGCAAATTGAGATTTTGACCAATACGTGCTAGTGAGGGATGTTGATGATAGGCAGGCGTTTGGATATAGATTATAGCTGTAAGTAGTTGTATGTATCCACTTGTCTAGACTCTACGTCAAGATTGAAGGAACCCTCATACATTCCGATACTCAAACGCAGGGCTTCCTGGTTCTGAGCTGTCAATGATAGATTTCGTGTACCCTGCCTCGCCTTCTTTGGCATGAGCTTCGTCCACGGACATGATCTCGGCGTCGACCAAGTTCAACGTCTTCTTCAGATACGGCAGCAACTCCGTCAGAACAGTCTTCTCCGAGAAAGGCAGCGTACGCCGGAAAGCAGTCTGAGCGCCAAATTGAGCCATTCGTTTCTAAGGAGGATTCGTGAATGAATCTGAGAAGGAACTTGGTACGAGGAGAGATAGGTTTACCTTGAAAGCTTGGATGAATGGCATCGCAAGCTTATTCTTGATCAACCCGCTTTCAGTCAGCAACGCGCGCACTTTAGCGTCGTCGACCTTGTCCGCCTCGGAGTCGTACGCGTCCTTCACAGCTTGCACACAGCTTTCCTGCCATGCCGGAAAACTCGTCGCCACGTACACCCTCACACTCTTGGGCTTCTTGGGATCGAAAGAAGCGGTAGCCCCTTTGCCTTTACCCTTATTCTTGCTCAGCATCCTCACCAACGCCAGTTCCGCATCACGAATCATCTTGACTGTTCCACGCATGTACTGTCCGACCTCGATCAGGGTTCTGTCGACTGGTTTCGAGGGTGTGGGCCAGCGAGCGAGTTGGATGGAGGTGGGCTTTCTGAGAATTTCGAGGTAGATGTGTTCTGCGAAATGAGGTGCGATGGGGGCAGCTAGGAGAGCGGATATTTCGATCCAGTATCTGACTAGGTCGGCGTGCATGCCTACGTCCGAGGTCACCTCTCGGTACCAATCGCGTGAGCTTTGAAGCTCGTAGAAGCCAAATTTGAGGGCGTCTTTGAAGTTCAGGCTAGGAATTTTGACTTAGTCTGGCGACGAATAAACTCCGAAGAGATCATAACAGCTTACGCATCGTAATGGCCTTGAGTGATGTTGATGAGGTCGTTAATCTCATTCTCGAATACCAGATCGTGATAGTTGAAAGGCCCGTGTCGTAGGTTGGCCTCATCTTTGATTATCTCCTAGAGTATAGCAAATGAGGAAATGCAGCTGAATGTCAAAAATCAACACGCACCTCACACCAAGCCAGTAGAGTGTGAACACGCAAGATATTTGCGTTCCCGTTCTTCTCATCGAAGTTGGCATCCTCGATACCATCACCAGCATCAGCCAAGGCAAGACGGCAAGAATCAGCCCCAAACTTGTCCACAGCATCTCGAAGTGTCAAGAAATTTCCCGTGCTCTTGGACATCTTCGCACCGTTCAACATGAGATGGCCATTGGTACGAATACTGATAGGCCATTTATCCTGAGGAAAGATGGCGACGTGGTTGTATAGGGCAAATGTCAAGTGATTGTTGATCAGATCCTTGCCGGATGAACGGATATCGAATGGGTAGAAGTAGTTGAACTCGTGTTTCAAGGCGTCAGCTTTTTCTTGCGGGAAAGGTGCGGGTGAAGGCCATGGTCCGTCGCAGAACACGTATTCCCATACTTCGTCCGTCATCTGAGATGCAGAGATTCCAAGGGGCCCAGGTCTGGAGCCATCGATGCTATCTTCTGTTGAACAAACATTAATGAAGAGGCGATTAGATTTGACAATGACATACCATGTAAGAGTTGTGATACAGTATAATATGCCATATAGATAGTCGAGTCACTCAACGACTCAACCAAGTATTGAGGATCCCAAGGCATATCGGAACCAAGTCCGTAAGTACGTGCACATGCCCACTGATTGAGCCATGCCAGGGTTTTTGCGAATGCATTACGGGTTTCGGGACCATAGAGCTCCATCGAAGCTACGTGCCTATAAGAAGGTTGAGTACAAGAAAATTCAATCGGGAACTGACGAACTTTTCCACCTGGGATCTCCATACTGGCTCACCATAGTCCAAGTACCACTGATCCATCAAGGCAACGGTACATTCGTCCCCACTCCGAGAGGTAACCATACCTTCCGGTTCCGCGTAGGCAAACGCCAGACCTGCCTGGATCATACTTTCTCGTACTTTTGGCTTTGCATCTTGCACTGACATCCCTTTGAACTCTCCCACCAGCATCGTTCCATTATAGAACCCTTCTTTATAGGCAATCTCTTTTGCCTCGGCCAATTGCTTGGTATCTTTTTGAGATTGGATCTTGAGTTGTTTCACGACAGCAGGAGCGGTGAGCTCGCCATAGGTAGGAGTAGAAATAACGGGTACAGGGTCAATGGCTGCCCATGATGGGTCGATCTTGTAAAATTCGGCTTTTTTGCGCAGATCGGTGAGAGTTTGGAAGTCATCGGGAGAGTCGGACGGTACGGAGGTGACAACACCAGTGCCCTGTACGAATAAAATTGGGGTCAAGGCAACATTGGGGACTGTGTGTGTGACAAACTTTTGTGGGAAGGACGTTGTCCATGGGTAGGACATACACCTCGGGATTGATTGAAAATGGTGCTCGAATCTTGGTCCCGACAAGTTTGGAGCCGTCGATTTCCATGAGCTGGTCGATGGTTCCACGAGGTTCTGTTACTCCTTGGAAGGCCATGTTTCGTGCGGCGCGATACGTGCATAGGTAGGCTTCCTTGTCATTGACGGCAAAGATACCATATCGGATTGCAGTACCAACAAAGCAGTTGGTCTGGCCGTACCTGTAAAGGGAAGTTGTTCAGACCTTGATATACGTGATTGAAGCCAAAGTTCCTGACATGGTCTCTGGTCGTAACGTAGCGGCAACCATGAAGACCTTCCGTCCACCAAGTTTTCCTTCTACTACGCCCTTAGCTGCCGCACTCCATTCGATGACTTCTGACTTAATAGCAGTGTATTCTTGCGGGCCAATTCCTTCTCCATCCTGTCGATCATGGTCCATACATGGTTGACCGTCTTTGGGACTGTAGATCGTGTACCGTTCACCGAACTTGATCTTTCCCATTTTGTACAGCTTATTGACCTGCCACCGAACGAATGCATCGTAATAAGGATTGGCTTTTGTTGTTAAGAATCTCCGCCTCCAGTCAATTCGGCTACCGAAAGATGTGTGGTCTGCCTAAACAAAAACAACCGTGACTCAAAGGGAAGGACTGGGGGATGCTTACGCGCCAACTCACCATAGCGATTGGAGGAAAGTGAACTAGCCAGTGCATAGGATCAGCGAATTTCTTGATATCTGAACGAGGTACACCGATTGACAACAAGATCTGGAACTGATATTTGTGGCCGGACGATTTAGCTGTAAGCTTCCCCTTCTTTCCTTTGGATTTGTCTACCGCTGCAGCATCTCCAGCTTCAGCGGAAGCAGTTTCCTCCGCCTCTGCCTGTAACAACATCTCGGCCTGAACGCGTTCAAAGTTTTCAAAGTCTTCTCCGAACATCTCGATTTCCCTCACAAGCTTGTCGGCTGAAGCCTTTCAAAGAGTCAGATACATGCATTAAAGTGAATATACAATACTCACCTTTATAGGTAGACCCGTTACATGAAATCCGTGAGGGAACAGAACTCGTTTACCCAGCATTCTCTGATAACCTGCCGCAAACTCGATCTTTGATATTGTGAATGCATGACCCAGATGAAGGCTGCCGTTCATGTAGGGATAAGGGAAGTTTCCGAACCACTTGGGATATTTCTGCATGACTTCTGCTTTGGAAAGACCCTGGAGTTCTGATGGCGAAGGCGCGTTCACTTCGAAGAGATGTTGTGAAGCCCATTGAGCTTGATACTTTGCCTCGAGAGCCTTCAAGTGATCACGTTTGCCTGTCTATAACACAGTGAGCCAAGTTGAGTAAATGGTTAAACCTCGCTACGAACCTGTAGGAGTTCAAGAGTTAGGGCCGCTTCAGGAGGTTGAGCCATGTTCTTTGAGAATTTGCGAATGAAGGGAGATAATAGTGTACAAGCAGTCGACGAAAGTCGTGGAGAACGGTAAAGGACCGAAATTTTGACGGCTATTTGCGTTATCGATCTTTGGAAACGAGTCAAAATTTCTGCAGCGTCACGGTCAGAACGATGTGACAGAGTGTGACGCCAGACGCGTGATAGGTGACATTTTCCTGATCAATAATATTAGCCCTAACCCTAACTCTAACTTGACCTGGACGTCGACCGAAGCATTCGAATATCTATCTCATCCTTCTCATTTTACGATCTGCTGCTGCTCTAATCTTACATTGAAAACCGACAACTAGAAGATAGAATGTCTCTCAAAGTTCCAAAGGCCAACAACATCCAATTATTCAAGGATGGATACAAAGTACGCCTCTTCGTCCGATGTTCTTGATTGCAAAAGCGTAATTTTTTCGCGTTCTATTTCATAGTACCTTCAAGGAATAGACGAGGCGGTTCTTCGCAATATCCAAGCAGTGAACGAACTCTCCGATCTTGTCAGGACTAGCTTTGGGCCCAACGGCGCGTTCTCGTTCATTCCTTCGATCTCTACATCGTTTCCTGAAGATTTTTCTTCTTGTACATAGGAAGGAGCAAGCTTCTCATCAATCATCTTGGAAGACTATTCGTTACTTCCGATGCAGCGACGATTATCCGCGAGGTTGAGGTCGTACATCCTGCTGCTAAGCTTTTGGTCATGGCTTCACAAGCACAAGAAGCTGAGGTGCGTGGTTGTACCTTGGTAATCTGATGAAGTTTGATCTTAAAATCAGATGGGAGACGCGACAAACACTGTCCTCATTCTTGCCGGAGAGTTACTGAAAAAATCAGAGCAACTGTTAGTCATGGGCCTACATCCATCGGAGGTCATCAAAGGTTACGAGCTTGCATGTACGAAAGCCCTTGAGGAACTTGAAAGTATGTCGATCGTTCCACCTTGCAGCTGTGTTCAGTGTCTTGAATTGTTTCTTCTCAGAACTTACCACATTCTCACTTCCGTCTCCTCTAACATCTTCTTCTCTGGCATCGGCACTGAAACCTGCGATTGCTTCAAAACAGTACGGATACGAAGACTCACTCTCCGCTCTCGTGGCAGAAGCTGCGCTAGTCGTTATGCCCCCCAATCCAAAGAATTTCAACGTTGACAATGTCCGAGTTGTCAAGATCATGGGTGGCAGTTTGAGTGCAAGTAAAGTAGTGCAAGGAATGGTGTTCGGTCGGGAACCAGAAGGTCAGTTTCATTTTCAGTCGCTGAAACTTCGAACCTCGTTTATCACCCGTCGCTCTATAGGCATGATCAAAAAAGTGACGAAAGCGAAAGTCGCAGTCTTCACATCAGCACTCGATATCGCTCAGACAGAGACGAAGGGCACAGTTTTATTGAAAAATGCGGATGAAATGCTGAACTTCACGAGAGGAGAAGAGCAGCATCTAGAAAAAGTACGTGCCTTGTTCATTAAGTGCTTCAGCTATCCTCATGTCTAGCAGATCTTCAAAGAAATCGCTGATTCCGGGGTCAAAGTCATCATCGCTGGTTCATCAGTCGGAGAACTCGCTTTACACTATCTCAACCGATTCAACATCGCCGTACTCAAAGTCCTTTCCAAATTCGACTTGAGACGGTTATGTCGGGTGGTCAATGCAACTCCTCTTGCACGAATCGGTGCTCCAACACCTGAAGAAGCCGGCTTTGTCGACGTATTTGAGACTGTTGAAATTGGAGGCGACAGAGTGACTGTCCTTCGACAGCTTTCCCCAGGCGAACCAGGATTCGATCCAACTTCTGGGGGCGAAAAAACCCGGACGGCGACTATCGTTTTACGTGGAGCTACAGCTAATCATCTCGATGATTTAGAGAGAGCGATCGACGATGGGGTTAACGTTATCAAGGCGTTGTTGAAAAATCCAAGGATGGTGCCTGGTGCAGGCGCGACTGAACTGGAGCTTGCAAAGCGAGTTGAAGGTTATGGAAGTGGATTGAAGGGATTGGTCCAGCATGCAGTCAAAAAGTATTCCAGTGGACTGGAGATTGTTCCGCGACAACTCGCAGAAAACGCGCTCGGTGGCGCGATGGCCAATGAAGTTGTCAGTAGACTCTGGGCCAAACACGAAGAAAAGGGTGGTGCAGAATGGGGTGTTGATGTCGAGGTTTGTTTGTTCCTCTATCTGTGCAGCTTTCTGTGCTCTAAACATCGCTCTATCATCTTCCAAAGGCGGAGACAGACGGCACACTCAAAGCTTCGCAACATAAGATATACGATTCCCTTGCCGCGAAATCCTGGGCAATACGTCTGGCGACGGAAGCTGCCGTGTCGGTGTTGAGTGTAGATAGCATTATCATGAGCAAACCCGCGGGTGGTCCGAAGATTCCACAGCAGTCAGGGAACTGGGATGATGATGATTAGGGGGATACTCAGTACAAAATTTTACATGTACACGATGTCTAATGCAAAAATGGTTTTGAAATTGCGAGTCCGGCTTATCTCTTCCCACCCATTCTTGGTCTGTGACCTCCAAGTGGACTCGAAATGGCCCAGATCAGAAATATAAACATCAGTCCCGCCTTGATCAACACAGCGTGCGCATGGGCTTCGAGCTATGATCAATTGAAGGCGTTGTATTCGTCGCCTTTCACTGGTGCAGTGACTACTCGAACAAGCACTTTGAAGGGATATAATGAATCTTCTTCTTGCGGGGTGAGTTACTATCAAGAATCCTATCTGTCATTGCGTATACTCAATTCGACCAAAAAAAAGGTTGTGTTCACCTCGTCCTCAACATCGTCACTTAATTCGTACGGGTACTCTCCGCAGCCCCTATCCACTTACCTTGGATGGGTGAAGCAGATCGTGTCCGAATCGATATCTTCATCCACTGACGGCAATCGCGTGAAGCCATTCATTATCAGCATCACTGCTTGCTCTATCGATGAGCTGAAGTCGATGATTGATTTGATTCAAGACTTGCGTTCGACCCCGACGTTCGCATCTCTCATCGCCATCGAACTTAACACATCCTGTCCGAATGTGTCTTCTACCTCCCCTTCTGGTTATGTCCCAGACTCTATCCGTCCTCTGTTACAAATCCTGGCCGAAGCTAATATGCAGGACAAGACTCTGACCATTGGGCTCAAGCTACCGCCGTACACATTTCGAGGTCAATTCGACATGATGGTTTCGTTGTTGAGGGAGTTCACCTACGAAGATGGGGCTGAGACAGGACGACAGAACTGTTTTGCGTTCTTGACATGCACGAATACGTTGGGAAATTCCCTTCTGTTTCCTGACCAAGTCACAGAAGCGATGACGATTCCAGAGATGAAGCCTGCTTCAGAATTTGCTGTGCCTACTGTTACTGGAGGACTGGCAGGAGAGGCGATTCATGCTTTATCGTTAGGAAATGTGTATACTTTCCGTCGCCTTTTAGATGAAGATGATGGGCTTCGCGGTGTCTCTATTATCGGAGTAGGCGGGGTCACTTCTCCGGCTGCCTTGAGTCGAATGACCAAGGCTGGTGCTTCAGTAGTAGGAGTAGCAACGCTTTTGGGCAAGGAAGGCGTCAAAGCTTTCGAGCTCTTATCGGAGTCAAAAATTTGATCTAATCTAATCTATATTCTATCTTCTTTCCGATCCGCCATGTCGTTGAACTTGACTCTTTCTTTCGATTCCCTCTCTCGTGTCGATGGCTCAGCGCGCTTTGGTTTTGGACCGCATCCCCAATACTTGAGCAGTATATCTGGTCCTATCGAAGTACGACTGAACGCGGAACAGTCTTCGCAGGCTACAATCGAAGTCCATGTCCGACCGTTAACAAATGTCCCCGGTACAGAATCCAAGAAAGCTGCGGTAATCTTGAAGGACATATTGCAGATGGAAGTGATCGTAGAGGCAAATCCAAGGACGCTGATCCAATTCGTTGTGCAGGCGTTGGTCCCCATCCCAAAACTCACGGACGAACTTGTCGCGGCTATGATAAACTGTTGTACTCTGTCCTTGTTGAACTCGGGCTCAGTACCGATGCGTGGCGTGATATGTGCTGTGTCGATCGCCCGTGTGTCTTCGCTCGACGGGAAAAAACCCGTGTATAGAACTCAACCGATCGAAGAACACAATTCGCGTGTACTCGCGACAGGATGTTTCGCTTTCTTATTCTCAGACTCTTTCTCGTCAAATACATATGCAGCAACGTGTGTCTGGACGAATTGGCACACTGTGTATAACAGATCTATCGAGGCAATCGATGAAGATGACCTGGTACGTGCACGCGATGCTGCACAGAAGGCAGCACGGGAAGTTTGGATACGGATGAAGATGTTGGTTGAGGAAAGAGAACGGCCGGGGGTGAAGGTTTCGAAAACTCTTGTGTCGCGTTCGACAGATGAAAGTCAAAAGGCGGATGCAACAGATGATGACGACAAGATGGAGATATAAGGTATGTGGCGTTCGGTTCATGCAAAGATTGTGTTTTCTCATCGTCTATGTGGACAGCTCAGAAACTCACTCTTCACCAAAAAATGTCGTGGTTTCCTGCCAAAAGAACATATTATCTTGTATCCTCCTAATATGTCGGTCAACCTGGTGCTCTCAGGAAATCAGAGGACAAGGATAATACACGCGTGCTGGAGTGCTACTTGCGATGCTATATGTAGTCCAAATAGAACTATAACGGCGGAGTACATCATTTGGGAGCAGAAAGCAATTGCGCAAGTAGATGCAGACAATTCGAAGATACATGCATACATGGAAAGCGATGAGTTACTACGACGAAGAAAATGCACCAAGAATAGAATATGACAGCGAATGGGCAGGGGAAACCAGGACAATGAGCGATTACAGTGCCACTCAATCATCCAACACGACTTGAAGCTCTCACTCTAGGGCCTAGTGAAATCGTGCCAGCACTAGGTTTCCTCTCGAGATCTGACGAGTTTGCCAGGCCCAAACGAGCGCGCGGCTTAGCAGAGGTAAGAGGCGCACGGAAATCCTTGTGCTCATGATCCCATGTCGCAAACAGTCGAGCATCGGGTAACACAGGAGGGGGTCCATTTTTTCCATTAGTTTGCGAATCTTTGGTGTTATTGGGTGCAGCGTTGTCCGGGGGTATGGTATTTGTATTCCATGGTGCGGGGACGCCGACGCCGTAGGTGAGGGCTTTGTTGTTACGACTAAGGGGAGGAGGATGAGTGAGACGATTTGTTCGGGAAAGGATTGTTGGCTGCGAATGAAGATGTGGTTAGACGATGCTTATTCATGATAGAGGCTATGTAAACGTACTGGAAGGACATGTCGGGCAAGCTCTGGTATCCTTGAACCCTGTTGGCTAACAAGTTGCGATATACGCTCGGATGTGGCAACAGAACGAGGAGCAGTTGCAGGGAGTTTAAACTCCTTCTCTCCCTTCTTGTGCCCGTCTACAGGAGGAGGTTGGTCACCGATCAACACAGGATATGTAGGTCCAATAGACGCCACACGAGGTTGATTGGTCGAGAGTGTGGCAAAGAGTGTGTCAGGAAGTTCCCACCGAGAGGCATTTTGTGTAAGGGCGAGTAAAGCCATCGCAACCTTGTGCCTCTGGGGATTGGCCATATGTGTGGCGTTTGGAGGGGGCGGATGAGTGAGGATGTGGTGATATGCAGCGAGCAGTGATGGTTCGACTGCTGGAGTGGCCCAACGTTGTTCAGGACGTGAGATGGAAGTGGAAGAGGATGGAGGGGCAGAGGGTAAGTGCCATTCAGAGACAGCTGATATGGATGATTGAGAGTAGGGTACTTGGACTAGGTAGTCTGAAGCTGCAGCTGAGGTAGAAGCGATATCTTGAGGCTGTTGTTGTTGTGGGTGTGGTGGGGCTATAGCAGGCGAAGGAGACGGTGGTTTGTCGATACCAGTGCCATCTGCTGGATAAGGGAGAGGCTCAGGAGGTATTTGAGGCGATTGTGATGATGAGGGATCGTCTAACGTAGAAGGAAAGGGTGGTAAAAACGAAGGGACATGCTCTGGTGCTGTCCATTCCGTATTTCTCTGTCGTTTTGGCCCAGGAGAAAGGAAATCGGAAAATGAAAAGTCGCGTTTAGTCGGGCTCGGAATAGAGTCCACATCCATATCCATGTGAGAATCATCTCTCTCTGGGTCATCTCCTTCGTCTTCTGATCCTCTTGTTTGCTCCTCCTCTTCGAGAAGTTGTGCAAGTTCTGGGGTGATGTATCCATAGTGCAATGGGATCACGTCGTCGTGGTCAGCCCTCAGACCATCCGAGAGTTGGGCTGGAAAGCGTTGGCCATGCGAGAGGCTCTATCAAGGACGAACACTGACCTTGAAACTCCTTCAGATCTTCAATTCTGCGCAGGGATTTGAAGAGGGCGTAACGATTGAGTTCGACGCCTTCGACGCTACCGAATTCGTGCAACTCTTCAACGCTCACACCAAGTTCCTCGAGGGCAGCTACCGCATCCCTCGCTGTGAGTCGTGTTCTACCAGCATGTTCGGCATATTTTGCACAAGTCGAGGTCAATAACGACAGGTACCGTGCAAGGAGATCGGTGAGGACTAGTGTAGCTTGCGTGGAAGAACGAGAGAAATTTTGTGCATGAAGCGTCCTAATTGTAACAGATTCCAGAAGCTTTTGAGCACCACCGTCCATGAACACCTGTGGTCGACGTCGTCGTCGTTGTGACGGTTCGGTATCAGGACGTCAGTTTCCCACGATCACGGTATGATTGATACGATGGCGCCAGTTTTTGCTGGGCCGCAACTTGAACTTGAACTTACTCAACTGGTCTTCAGAACAATGATGAGGACCGTTGGTTGAACACCGTCCTCTCGACTGTCGATGGAGGGTCTTCAACTATGCATGCAATGTGCAGAGGTAATCAAATGCGAAAGCCTTGCGCATGCCATTGTGACAGAATCAATTCTTTTTGCTACATGAGGCGAGGCCGCATGATTTCCATTTTGGACATTATCTCGGCCTTGCAAGGTCGAAATAATTATCATATCTTTGCCACTCATCCTCATTTTCCCTCTCCCTCATAACCATCATCTTTCTCATCTCAGCAGTATCATCATGCACTTCACTGAGAGTTCCAAGGTCAGTTCACCAGTCTTGCAGGAATCAGGATAGTACTAATACTGACTTGATCTCTCTTTGGCATTGACCTTTCATGATCAAAGTCCCAGAACGCTGACAAGGTACGCACTATGATTCAGGATTCAAAAACGCTGCTACATGATTTGACCTGACTCATTCACCTCGATTCTCAATTGTTAGACTCTAGTCGAAGTCTCGAGTGGCAGCACGGGGACCGGACGCTTAGCCACTGCACACCCTGCCAAATCAAAAGATGAGGATTTCTATTATGATTATCGAATTTTCCAGGTGAGTGGCATTTCGTATACTGAGGGACTTGCATCCACATCCACCGACACCTCGCTGCTGTGTATAGGTCGAGAATTGTTTGTTCCGACTGCCAATCCAATTCCTTGCTGCCCAGTCTTCGTACTTTCAGAATCTGAAGGACAAAGCCACAGATGGGTTCACAGAAGAAAATCCCATTAATCTGTATGGAGTCTCTCGAGAGGACTTTCGGCAGTTGTTGAAGATACTTTGTTCTCCGTGAGCAACATTGCTATCACCTGTACGGTTGAAACTTCTGACATGCCCTTTGTAACCAGTCGTAACTTCCAAATATACCCTGAAGCTCTTTCACTCTCGCAGTGGACAGCAGTCCTCAAGCTTGCGACGAAGTGGGAAATGAAAGAGGTCAAGACGCACGCCGTTTGTGTTGTCGAGGACCTCTCTAATGTCGATCCTGTCGACAAGATCGTCCTCGCGCAAACATACGACATTCCCTCGTGGCTTACGCCTTCGTTCAACGAAATCCTCCGGAGACCACAATCCCTCACAGAGAACGATGTCGAGAAACTCGGCGTTCCAACCACTGTATGCTTGATGGGTCTGCGTGATAGGCTCTGTCCGTCTGTTTCCGAGAAGGGTTCATGGACCTTAAGCAGTGAAAGGATAGAGACCGACGTAGATTTCACGTCACTCGTTTGGGACGCGTTTCCTAAATCGAGAACGAAGGAAGACTGCGAGAAAAACAAACGGACCTCTCTCATTGTCCTTCTAACACGAGATTCACCACTGGCAGCTTTCCCGACAACGATTGATTTGCTTTTTGACATGGTTCGTGACTGGTCCACAAAAATTGAGCGACACACCAAGTCCGATGCTCGGCTCCCTATTCCCTCGCGCATTACGCGTATTGACTTTCGTCACCTCCGTCTCACTTTCAATGAAACCCGCGCGGAGGCATTCTTGTCTACTTGGAAGGCCTACCGCCTAGAAATTTCCAGCTTGTCTTCTTTCATTATTTACGGCGATACAACAGGCAGGTGACGCTCGTCGTTCCAGGTTCTCTTGACCCATGTACATCGACCGTCCCCATTCATACCTACAAGCAAGTCTGAGTTGTACATCTCATTCAGAGTATCACTGTGAATGGATACTCTTACTACATGCCTTTACTACTCCATCGTCAATCCTATTTCCCCTTGTTCATCTCCTCGCTCACCTACCACATACATCTATTGATGATTTTTTCTGGTCATTGGGGTATCGTTTGTACTCAACCTAAGTGCCTTTGATATACTGTAGTCTTCTGCCTGGGCGCATTGCTTTTGAAGCTGGTACTCTGTGTATGTAAGTATGCAGGCTACCTGATTTCCCTGAACACTTTTGACCCTTACAGATTATCTAATATTCCTGCGTCGACGACGTCCTTTGCTTTTTCTCCTTCTCATCGCCTTGTTGTATGGACTCTACTGAGAATTCTAAGGTCAGTTTTAAATTTCCCGTTTCGTTTTTACGAACACTAGTATAGTACTGACCTTTCACGATCGAACTCCAAGTTGAACGTCGACAAGGTACTGTGTTTCGGAATTTGGAAAACCTTGCTGGACGATTTCATTGACTCACTAATCTTGCTTGTCAGGCTCTGGTCGAAGTATCGAGCAGCGGAGAGGCCGGAGATTTAACAGCCATTGCACAATCTGGACCGCCCGTATCCAGTCACAATCACTTGTCTCTTGTCCCCGCCTCTTTAAACCAAGTAGTCTTGCCTACTGCGCGGGAGGTCACGCCAACCGCGAAATATCAAGATACAGATTTCTGCTATGATTGTCGAACTTTCCTGGTGAGTGGTTTATACCAGGCACATACACGTAGGCTACATCCACCAACACCTTGCTGCTCGGTATACATAGGTCGATGCATGTTTATTCCGATTCCCAATCAAATTCCTTGCTGCCCAGTCATCGTATTTTCAAGATATGGCGGACAAATCTACTGATGGCCTCACAAAAGAGAACCCCATTATCCTCAACGGGATTTCAAGGGATGACTTTCGACAGCTGTTGAGGGTACTGTGTTTCCCGTGAGCGACTCCATCACCGTTTGTAGTATATCAACTTTACGCTGACATGAATGTTCCGCTAGTCGAAACTTCAAATCAGAGCCCGAAGTTCTATCCTTCCCGCAGTGGGAGGCAGTCCTCAGGCTTTCAAAGAAGTGGGGAATGAATGAGGTTAAGACGCACGCGATTTCCACTGTTGAAAAACTACCCAATGTCGATCCTGTCGACAAGATTGTTCTCGCACGAACTTACGATATCCATTCTTGGCTCGCACCAGCGTTCAACGATATTCTGCAACGATCACGTTCACTTACAGAAGGCGATGTCGAAAAACTCGGCGTTCCGACCGCTGTACGCCTGATGGGTCTGCGTGATAGGCTCTGTCCATCTGTATCCGAGAAGGGAGTCTTCACCTTGAACCATCGCAGGATCGAAACCGATGTTGATTTCACGTCTCTCGTTTGGGACACATTTCCTGATTCGAGATCAAAGATTGTAACACTAGAGATGAACAAACGGATAACATCCATCAAAGTCACCATGACACGAGATTCACCAGCTTTCTCGACATCGAACGAACTGTTATTCGAAATGATCCGCACCTGGTCCACAAGGGTCGAGCTACACACCAAGCCCTTGGCTCGACTCCGTATGCCCAACGGCATCATGCGGATTAGCTCTCATTGCCTCCAACTCACGTTCAATGATTATCATGCCGCCCTGGCATTCATGTCTACCATGAAAGCTTTTTGTGCGGACATTCCAAGTTTCTCCCGTTTATCTTTCAGGTTCCTGGTATGAAGTCTGACGGTGTTTGGTCCTAGTCCCTCCTGAGGTCTACATTGACCAGTCACCATCCCCACCGTACTTGCCTTCAGCTGCATTCTGTGCCATCTCATATCTGTCCTATGGTGTTTTTACCTGTCTTCCGTCTGCTTACCATATTTCCCCTTCTCCTCACGCTATTACTACTACATCTATAATTGATTCTTCTCAAGGCTCTTTCACCGGTTTTCTAACTCACCCATCACTAATATGGTCTATTGCTTATTCTCAGATTGTCTGCCAGTGTGCGACTCTGAGATGCTGCTTTCCTTGCTCAGCATTTCAGGAAATTCTAGTAGCATCGACAAATAGATGCCCCCCTCCCCCCAATTGCTTATTGACTCTCTTGTTCTCTTTTGTGTTCTCAGATTTTTATTCTATATCTCACGATAATTACAGCTGCAGTTTCTTTTAATGAAGTTAGCTTGATTTCTTTTGACTTGCTTTCTGTATGAGGGGACCGTGCCCCTAATCGAGACATCATGACTAAATCATATCATCATGATCAATGAATTCGTCCAACTCTTTCGTGGAGTGCTAGCAGATGAAGCTTTTCTTGCCAGTATTTTCCCTGCTACCTGCAGTGGGGAATTGGAAGCCGCATTCAGAAATTTAATCTTACTGTTGCAAATTGAGGGAACGATACTTGAAGCCTGCGATGATATCATTGGCTTTCGAAACCACTGGGAATGATCTGTGTACTCTCATTGAATATGGAGATTATCCGTATATTATCCAAACGTACACACAACACATGCTGTGTATGTACTTTCACGAGGGTGCGGGTGCGGGATTCTTCGACAGCCTCTTCCGAAGTGGATGATCCGGACGAACCCCGACCTTTCTTAGCATCGTTGCTAGTTCAGACGCCAATCTCGTTTTTTCTTCCTCTTCTATCTCTGAAGACTCCAGTAGCTCTTTGACTGCCCGAGCCAAACGAGCCTTTGGTCCTACACCGTTGGATTTCGGTATCTTCTTCTTGCCCCCTTTTTTCTTGATTTTAGGAACAGCGATCAAAGGTTCGATGACCTCCAAGCGAAATTGACGGTGAGCAAGAGACGAGATAGGGATGATACGATCAGCTGAACTGGATGCTTCCGCACAGGATTCTGCTTCTGCCAAAGCCTCAGGTCCTGCATCGATATCTCCCCATTTCCTCAGCTCGTCCGCTCTCTTTTCTCGCAACTTCCATGTTAACTGATCACGAGTATCTGTGCTTTTTGCGCTCTTTGCGACGCGTTCGATGACATCTCCAATGGTAAGCCAGCCTTTGTCCTCGTCGACGGCTCGTTTGACATAATGTCGATTGACGTAATTGAGGAGACGGTTGGCGGACTGCGCGCCGACTGAGTAGCGTTTGAAGGAGAAGAGGATGTAATGGATGAGGTCGGAATCATCCTGGGGAGCACCAAGGAGTAGGTCTCGTGCTGCGTCTCCAAAATACCGGTCGAGTTGGTTGTAGAGATCCATTCCGGACATTGGTATTTCAGTGCTCTGACGAGCTGCGAGAGAGTTGAACGTCTCAGTCTGGGACGTTATACTGGGATCGATGGGTTATTAACTGGAGAAATGTAAGTAAAATAACACTTACTAGTTGTAACAAGCCGAGTGGACACCAGCGTAAAAGTCTACGTCGATTGCAGGGGCTTTGTCTGTGTTGTTCGTGCTACTCTTCACGATGTGGTCCAAGGCTGGGGTGATATAGGCCCAGAGTGAGGATAGAGAGGCAGCAGGGTTGGCGCTGCCTGTTGGAGGGTTTGGGAGAGGAGGAATGTGTCCTGCAACTTGTTTTCCTTTGGACGATGACATGAAAGCAGCAGAAGGTGCTTTGACTGCGACTTGGGCCGATGATCCGGTCAAGTTTCAGCCGAGCCCGGCTAGTAGCCGTACACTAACTTCGATTTTCATTTTCATACAAGGTCATCGTTGGCGAACAACAAACGTTAAGCCAACGTTTAGCAATGACCAGATTTCCTTTCTGAATTTGCATCATAAAAGTGGACGAGACTCATTAGCTCTTTCATACAACTTATACAAACAACAGGCAGGCACTATCATCTAGTATGCAGGTCATAGACCTGAACGCAACGCAGGCACCGGGTCGAATCGAATCCTCATCGTTCTTAACCATCTTATGATCCAAGACTGCTAGTATCATAATACTATCAGTATGTCTAAACTCATGATATTTCCAAAAGACGACCTACATCATTCTCTTTGTCCCGATCCTTCTCTGAAGAAGGTGACAATGTGTTGGAAAAGATCCATTAACCATGTCAATGGAAAAGTCACTGTGCTATGGATAGATCGAAAATCCCCAGCGACGTTCGTCAATGCCACAAGCCTGGAGACACAATCCATAGAGAATGATTGTAAGGACAACATCAAGACAACAAGGTCATCTCCTTACACCCGCTAAGTTCTCAAAGCGAGGTTCCGTTACCTCAAATTGGTTGGATGCGAAGGTATGAACGGTTCACAAATTGTGTTACTCATATGATTCCTGCAGGAATTTTGGATTCAATGGTAATCAGAGGACAAGGACATACCGAGCCTTTGTGGTTCTCGCTCAACGAGCCAATCTCGGTCAGACCCCCTTTAGGACCGTGCAAAGATGTTGTAATGTGACTGAAGAAAGAGTGCAGAAAAAAATTGGACAAGTTGAAAATCGAGAAAGAAAAGTAACTAAGCGCCGGTCACATGTTGACATCACATCATCATACGGTGAAATTCAGCGCTGTTCAAACTTCAGTGAAACCTGGGAAATTACAATACATTGCTTTCTTGTACGTGGAGAGAATGTACCCTTGCGTGTAACAAAGGAACGATTTGCAAGGTCAGAGTAAGATGATGCTAGGATCAATGAAATGTATCCATAGAGATCCATAGCGCTTCAGTACTATACGTACTTGAAGCAAAGCGTTCATCTACTTTGGATCAATTCCAAGGAGTTTGACAGTCTATAGCAACTTGTAAAGATATACTATACACCACATGCAACATCACACCTCATCACACACCGAACAAGACTACAACATGGAAATCTATTGAGCGACTGTCTGACCATTGATTACTTAGAGGAACTCAATGATGTTCAAGACACTCGAGATGACCTCAGAACAGCTGATCATGAACCAGATATAAGAGCGAGTGTTAAACGGTTAACCATGCACTGAGTTATAATCAATTGGCATACTATTTGAACAACGAACAAAAGGAATACGTGTATCATTGCGCAAACACAGCTTCCTTTCGAGTCAACACCTCATAACCTACTGAAAGAGCTGTAGAGTATCAGAACACATTATTCCTCTCACGATGTCCCCAAAAGATCACCTACATCATTCTGTCCGTCCTGGTCCATCTGAATGTCTCACCACTCGGTATTTCTCCAAGAAGGTGGCGATGTGTTGAAACAACAACAATGGAATCATCACCATGCCATGAACGGGTTGGAAGTATCCCCAGCAACGTTTCTCGATGCCACAAGCCTGGAGACACAGTCCATAGATAATAATTGTGAGTGATGAAGAGACGATAAGTGTCAGGGATCCATAGCAGAATGCGAAGAACAGCGAGCTGGGAATGTTGCAGCTGAAGTTGGCATGAGCAGAGATAGCTAGTGGTGGATGAATGATGATATGAGCCCATAAAAAGTATAAACTCCCTGGATGAATGGCGTACGGGACATAATACTATTAAGAATCAGCCAAGTCTGAGCACATCCCAAGAGTGCGACAGAATCTTTTAATCCTGTTTGACTGTTACCTACACCAAACCCCGCAGGTCCGACCGTTAAGACCTTGGTTGTCACAAAAAATGACAAGGGCAACCAGAGAAAGAGGGCAATGTTGATGTACATATCGAGCATGACTTCAAGTTTCTCAGCATAGAATTGCTTGAGCAGGTCAAGAAGTGCCAATATGAGGGTTGAGGAGACAATGAAGAAGATGTAGAGCGATTGCCAAAGACGAGTGTGCATGTAAAGAAGAAAGGTTGACTTGTGCCAAATCAGGTTGATATGGCCAGCGCCTATTTGAGATACTAATGCCTGCCGGGAATTGGGCCACCTTAAAGGTTTTTTTTTGCTGTTATTTTTGCAGATTTCTTGGGCACCATTGATATGTTACACTTTGGAATGGTCAGCATATGTGTGCATGCATCTTGCGGAGAGGCTGATTACCATTTCATATTACATATTTTCACTTGAGCTTGTACATCCAAAATGACCCACTTGCCACTGCCAGGTTGACCCATTTCACAGCGGGCATTACTTAGTACCAGTAACTGTACAGCACTCATATGGGTCAGTGAGATTTTTCATCCAAGAAAGGAGAGGTTTCTGAAGTCTTTCCACTGTGTGTGAGAAAAAAAGAAGATATAGTCTACACCTATGATTCATCGATTCATCATCCACATCGCCCGACAATCTCAAGTCCTCTGAAGTCTTACTGTCTTAGGTGTGAGAGAATTTAAAAAAATTTCCATGCACATTGTAACGGTGTTACTGTCCCATTTCAATCAGTTCGGCAGGGGGTGTGACCTGTGACAGACCTGCCGAAATTTTATTTTCAGCAGGGCTGTTGTTCATCTGTGACCTTACGGAAAAATTTCGGCAGGTCAAGGCCATTTTCGGCCTACGGGCAACATTTTTGTCCAGCATGGGAATTTTTTTTCGGCAGGAGCTGTAGGGACCTGTGACATCTGTGACATTTCAGCAAAATTTTGACTGCTGTGACCTGTGACTGCTGAAGTGATTGAAATGTGACAGTATCAAACAACACTGCCATTCTACTGTCAGTGTTATGGCAGTGTTTGTTGCTGTCATGGACAGGAGTTGTGGATTGCCTGCATCTAGACATCTGGGTACAGGTCCATGATAGTCCAAGAGAAGCCTGGATAAGATAGTCATAGTAAGGCAATGAGAGACTAGCTGGACATAAAATGACAGCTTGAAGTACATACCCATGTTGAGAGGAGAGAACGCAGTTTTGAAACAAATGTTGAATGACGTCGAATTGCCAATCTAGACTCGATTCGAGTACGGGCGACTGCCTCGTATAAACAGAGTTTCAGGTAACACTATACGTGTTGACCATCGCGTCGATCTACAGGTCCCCAAAGAGGTGCGCGCGCGCTCGACTAAGACAAATGAGACGGAGGCGTACGGAGGCTCAACAACATCGATCAGACAATTTGCACAGATAGCCCAGGGACCGGTGTGGTCAAGTAGACAACATAGAGATTCAGGTATAAGAACCTGGCGAACAACTCTACCCAGAGGATTGTTGAGCGCAACAAATCCTCCCAAACATCTTTGGGACTCGGGCTCCAACCTGTAGTCATTATTAAAATTGATCTACACCCAAAGGTTGGTTGAATTGTCAGCTTGAATAAATAGTCAAACAGCACTGAATTTACAGAGCCCACTATCAAAGCTCCTCTCTTACGTCGAAGAGTATATCGGATAACCTCGCCGCCTCTCCATAGCGCAACACCCCCACATAGGGCATCAGGTTGTACTTGAGCGCGTAGGAAGCATTAGTGGCAGCACTTTTTGAAAAAAAAAAAGAACTACAGATGAGAACTTTTTGTTCCTTGCTCCGATGACCCTCACTCGCGCATCCTCTCGACGACGGATGATATAGTCCCATGGGAAGACGGTGTTGTTGGCCATCCATTGAGCTGCGAGCAGGAGCGTTGTGAGTTCGCACTGACCCCTTGAACATTTTCGTACTCGGCTTTCAAGGACAAAAAGAGCTGTTCGTGTTCCACGTAAAACAACGGCGTGAGATCTGATATACGAGCATCATCCCATGAATGACACAGAGATCTTGTAGCAGCAAGGATATGCACCAGCAGTCATATTGAAGTTCAAAAAGGCCATTCCTTGTTTCCTTCTTTGTCGAGGTGCTTCCACACTGGCTTCAGGCCTCTTCAGGCTGATTTGAGCATGGATTTAGGAAGAATATATTGCCTCTTGAAGGAGCAAAGCGATGGTGATTGCGGCTAGAAGTGCCATAGAGCATGGGGACAAGAGTGCAAAGATGTTGTTGATGCGAGTGTACAAGTGCAGGAGGAACACATCTTATCAAACAAGAAGGAAGAAATCGAAGTTCAAGTTGAACAAGTTTTGAAGTTGTAGTTGCAGAAAGAACCGTGATTAAGCGCCTATAAGCCTCTATAAGCAAGCGCCCAACGCGCTGACAGTCACACACTGCCGACACCCACACACGACACCGACAACAGCCGACGACGGTCAGTGCAACGTTGGATCACAATGTAACTTGTCGATCGGTATTGCGGGGTAATAGTGGTAATAGAC
This sequence comes from Lentinula raphanica, assembly GCA_027919835.1. Classification (NCBI taxonomy): domain Eukaryota; kingdom Fungi; phylum Basidiomycota; class Agaricomycetes; order Agaricales; family Omphalotaceae; genus Lentinula; species Lentinula raphanica. Next base: position 1,267,600 of record JANVFP010000004.1, on the reverse strand, counting down.
ATGTATTGGGTATGTACTGTAGTAGCATCGAGATCTTTAGTAGATCTGAATCATTTAAGGTTTACCTGCGTCTAGGTACTCTAAACCAGAGAGCATCGAACAAAAGCTGACAGATTGCAAAGAACTCCCAGATAACAATGTCATAAACATGAAGATAACATAAAGATCGTGGATGAAGAGAAGACAGAGAAATATCTTCGTTCTGGGGCATGAATCAGGCTGAAGCATCGCGGGAATTGAATCGGAAAGAACGCGTATACGAAAGGGCTCTCGTCGTTTCGAGTCGACATCTCACAACCTAAAAGAGCTAGTATCAGAAAACTGTGTCTGATCTCACAATTTTGAAAAGATGACCTACATCATTCTCATTGTCCTGTTTCTTCTCGTTGTCCTGATCCTCCTCTGAAGAAGGTGACATTGTGCTGGAAAAGGTCCAACAACCCTTCCAATGGATACATCACTGTGCTATAGACAGATTCGAAATATCCCCAGCGACGTTCGTTGATGCCACAAGCACGGAGACACAATCCATAGAAGATGATTGTGAGCAACAAGGAGACAACAATCGCGTTGGGTCCGTAGCAGAAGGCGAAGAATAGTGGGCTCGGGATGGTGCAACTGGAACAATCCGAAGAGATGGCTGGATGATGATACAGTGAGCCTATATAGAGTATGAAAGCTACGGATGAAGGGCGTACCTGACACAAGCCTACTAAGATTCAACCAAGTATGAACGCATCCAAGGAGTGCGACAGTATCTTTTGGTTGTCCTGCCAATTGAGTGCTTCCCTCCACACTACGCCTGACTGGTAAAGAAATGACTGTGACGAGGAACGACAAGGGCAACAATGAAAAGAGTGCAATGTCGATGTATAGACCGCGTATAAGATCGGCATAAGATTGCTTGAGCCGATCAAGAAGTGAGCCGATGAGTATAGAAATGAGGATGAAGCAGGCGTAGAATAACTGGCGCGAACGAGTAGCCATGTAGGACGTATGGATTCAAGTTACTTGAGGCAGCTTTTATACACCCATGCTGGACAGAAAATGACGACTTTGAAGTACCCATGTCGAGCAAAAAAAATGCAGTTCTGGAAATGACGTCGGTGCCAAAGCGCAACCTAGCTGAAAACAAGAATCATCTCAGTCGGCTATTACGGCCCGGTGACGTTCAAGTCGATTCAAGTACGGGCTCTCGTCGAAGGAAACACTATACGCGTTGACCGTCGCGTCGATCTACAGGTGCCCAAAGACGCGCGCACGCTCAACTCAGAGAAATTAGACGGAGTCTCAACAACATTGATCCCAGATAGCCTCGGGGCCAAGTACCAGTAGACAACATAGAGAATCAGGAAGTAGGTACGACTTCATCATCACTTGGGCAAAGGATTGTTGAGCTACACAAAGTCTTCCAGAAAGCTTTGGGACTCAAGCTCCAGCTTGAATTCATTATTCAAGATCATCGAGCAGTGGGATTATTCGACCGAAAACCGAAGGTTGGTTGGATTTAAATAATTTAATAGCACTGGATTCGGAGGGTTCTATCAAAGTTCCTCCCTTACGTCGAAGGGGACATCGGATATCCTCGCCGCCTCTCCATACCGCAGCACCCCCACATAGGGCATGAGGTTGTACTTGAGCGCGTAGGAAGCATTAGTGGCAGCACTGTTCGAGAGAAAAATAATAAGGTGAGAGAAGAAGACAGCGAGAATGAGCAAGGACGATGCGCACCCTTTGCTGAAGCCTTTTCCTCCGATTTCTTTGAAAGCATACTTGTTCTTTGCTCCGATGACCCTCACTCGCGCATCCTCTGGACGACGGACGATACGATCCCATAAGACGACGGTGTTGTTGACCTATGCATAATCACACATTGAGCATCGAGCAGCGGAAATAAGGAATGATACTGACCCCTTGAGCATTTTCGTACTCGGCTTCCAACGACAAGAAGAGCTGTTTCGTGTTCCACGTAAACAACGGCGTAAGATCTGATATATGGGCAACGCTTAGGAATGACACAGACGTTCTGTAGCAGTAAGGATACGCACCAGCAGTCATATTAAAGTTCAGAAAAGCCATCTCTTGTTTCCTTCGTTGTCGAGGTGCCTTGGCGTTGAACACTTTGACTGGCTTCATGCTGATTTGACCATGGATTTGGGGAGGATAGATCGCCTCTTGGAGGAGCGAGGCGATGGTGATCGCGGCTAAGAGAGCCATGGTACATGACGACAGGAGCGCGGAGACGTTGTTGACGCGAGTGAAGAAGGAATGCATCGTATGGAACCGCAAAAAAAACTTGAAAGTTGGCGTCCAAGAAAGAAAAGTGAATAAGCGCCCGACACGCTGACATGACAGTGACACGCGACGAAACTCAAGCCTCCAAATAGTAAACATCAAACGTGTTTGGTGTACATACTCTGCACTTCGACGACATGAGAGTTCGCAGAAATCATGCAACCAGAAAAGATGTGATTCCTCTTGTGTACCCGTACAGTATGTGAGCGCAAATATCCAATGTTAGATAATTTAGGAAGTACATATGATAATTTTGAAAGACACCCGAAAATCAAGATCACTCAGGCTGTACCCCTCGAGTACCACATATCCTTCACGCACCCCACTCAGCACCAGAAATAAACACAACCTTTCGCAACGTCGGACATTGCCTGATCCACATCCTCACATGTTTCTTCTCACTTTCAGTGAGAGTGATCGTAGGGGTATCGGGCATTGGAGTTCGTGGCGTCGAGGGTTCACTAGCACTGCTCATGCTAGTCATAGTAGCAGACCCGTTGCCGCTGGGACCATGGTTCAAGTCGACGCCTCGGATAGAGCTGGAAACAGAAACCGCAGAAGTGGTCATAGATGATATTCTGCGTTTTTCATAACGTTGGGAGGGTAAGTCATCGTCGAAGCGGTCGGGATCTGCGGATATTGTATAGTGAGAGAAGCGAGGGGTAGATGGTGTAGAGGACATCCTTGGTGTGGTGGGTGTGTTGGGCATCATAGACATCGATACGAATGGTGTATTGATTGTGGCATTGGTTGGTGTAAGAGGAGAAGGAGTAGATGTGGGTATAGGTATCGGAAGTGTCGCAGACCTTCCGTTTGGTGTGAACTGTGTGGTGATATGAGGGAGTGGTGGGATAGGTTCGGTTGCTACCCTTTTTCCTTTCTTCTTGAGACTAGGTAAACGATCGAGGATATTCTTGGATTTCCCTGAACCGGGAGAAGTGATAGGAGAAGAAAGTATAGGCGAATCTGATGTCTGGGCTGACATGATAAAGCTTGAGGTTGCCTCCGGTTCGTTGTGGTTTGGAGTAGAGCTCCGAGCGATAGGCATGATCGACGAAGGAGGTTCAGGAAACATTGTCAGCGAAACGATGGATCCAGCTGAAGGAGCGGTCCCTCCAGACACCAAAGATACTTGACTACTGCTGGCAAAGCTTTGTCCATGAGGACTCTGGGATTCGACGCTGTTCTCGTTGGTTTCGGTGGGAGAGAGCAACGCGTCGTGATCTTCCGATTTCGTGTCATCCACCAAAATTTGATCAGCGTTCAGTTCTCCGTTAACTTGAACTGCTGGAAGAGGGATAGGCGATTCATACGATGTGTCCTTTGTAGTCTGTAGAATGTAATTAGTGAATCGGCAGGTGACCCCCGATGAGAATTACTTACATCAGCAGACGAAGGTGATTGCGGGGAAGGGGATGGCTCCGGCGCAGAAGTGGATAAGAGCATCACAAGCGTGCACAGGGCTTGATATCTTGGAAGTATCGAATGAATGGTCTTGTACAGCATCTGTACGATTTGAGATGGATTTAGTAACATGATCGAACATGATGGATCAACCAAGCTCACCTCTTCTGTTCGAGGCCCGTTCCAAGGTATCGCTATTTCTAGATTCTGTAGACCAGGGGTGTGTTGATCATCCTGTTTACTTTCCGAATCCGTACCGTCCTTCGGAATACTGGGTTCTTCCACCTTGCGCGCCGTTTCTCTACCTCTGCCTCTCTCTGAGTCAGGCTCCGGGTTAGATAGTGAAGACCCTCCGAAAACGGCACCAGCTGCTCCAAGCACCTTTTCAACAGTTCTTCGATCAACATTCTTTCCGAAATTCAGACAAAGCTCCTCAAGTCCCTCGTGCTCTTCTTCTTCTTGTGCTATCTTCGCTTCCCCTGCCGCATCGTTGGGTGTCACGGATCGCCCTGAGGAGGGTTTCAAAAACCCGACGAGTTCCGCTGGACGCAAGCCACCGACGAGAGTATCATTAATGTTGATACCGACCTTTCTGATTGTTGGTGTTCGGGAAGGTGCCAGGAGATGAAGAATGGAAGGCGGGGCACGTATGACTTCGAGGTTGGGGAGTAAAGTCGACGCAGCACAAAGTGAGGCTAGTTCTGGCCGAAAGCTACTGTTCAGAGGAGATACGGGAGCTGGGGAAGGTGGCAAAGGGACTTGAAACGGTGTCGGAGGAGCTAGGGTAGGTGAAGATTGAGGAGTGGCGAATATAGAGTTGTGTGGTGATGGAGGGAGAGGAAAATGAGAGCTGATGTAACTAGGTGATGGAGACGAAAGAAAGGCAGGTGAGCTTTCTGGTTCAGGGGAGTCCAGAGAAGGAGGTAGATCGAATAACCTGGGTAAGTTCAATGTAGTGATATTGACCTGCCCGTCGAGCCAGGTGAACAGTTCTACTTTTTCTGTCGGCGTAAGGCCTGTGTTGAGGAAGGTCACAGACTGTAGACCGAAAGCAGTATGATGCTGCATGAGATCAATGGAGAAGCGTGGAAGGGTGAGCGTGGTAAGATGGGTCATACGAGCCAGGACAAGAGCTGAGGGAAAGCCAGATGGATACGACGAGTCATCACATATCAGTTCTCGTGTGATCTCTGTCAGATCCTCTCGTCTGCTCAACAGAGCGTCCAGCTTGTCCTGACGTGATACGGGGCTGTTTCTCAGATCCAGTTTCCCATAAATGACTACGAGAGCCGCTCGACAGAAGTTCTTGGAAAGAGGAGCGAGACCTAGAACAAGTTTTCGAGGGATTAGATGAAAGACCTGAACGAGAATTTCGATCGGAAGTTCTCGTAAACCGAGACGAGGAGGAGGCTTCCTTCTGATACTGAGAGTGAATTGAGGAGGAGTCGATGGAACGAACTTGGAACCTAAATTTGGGACAGAAGTGGTCCTCGTCGGTCCAGCCCAAACTGCCGAAACTTTGGTCACTTTTGTTGCTGTTTGGAATTTGGGACCCTGAATGAGCTCTGCTTCTTCCTCGAGAAGAGATTGGGACAGGGAATGTAAAGAGGGAGCGTAACTTTCCGAATGCAAGGAGGAGCTTTTGGTATGTAACGAGGACCGGACGGAAAAAGATATGGAACGACGTTTCAACGATGGGGCGGTTTGAGCTTGTTGTGGTTGTTGTGGAGGCTGACTGGGAGTCGAGAGAAGAGATTGTATGGATTGTATGGAGTAACGCCGTCGTCGTTTCTGCTGCTGCTCTGTAGGACCAGGCTTCTTTGGCGTGGAAAAATCGCCATTTTCTTCGCTCTCTTCACGAACTGCGGAGTAGATAGACGGAGCAGGGGGACCAAGGTCATTAGGTTGTCGTATTTCCTCCAAATCTTCCAAATCTGAATCCGAAGAACCTCGATACGAACGAACAGAATCTCGATGTGTGTTCGCGATTTTGTTCTTCTTCCGGCCCATGCTGGATGCTTCGTACCCGATACCGAGAGAAGCACTGGTGGATTTGTCCTGAGGGGATTTCTTCTTTGGAGTAAACATGGTAGAAACTCGTTTCATGATGGAACTAGAGTGAGATTGGCTACGCTGTGGACTGTAGGGACTGGGGGTAAGACTGAGGCTGGTGTTGGAACTGGCAAAGTGACCGGAATTGGAGGAACTGGATGTGGTCATCACAGTGGTCCGACGGTTGAGAAAGGCCATGCGGCTTTTGTAGAACAAGCGAGCACAGCACAGGCTGTTGGTGAGATGAGTATCTCTCCGACGCCTGAGACAGCTTACAGATAAACGAATGACAGCCAGCAGCAAGCTGGGGAGAAGACTGGGACTCTGGAGAGAGAAGTAGTAAGGTAGTAGTGAGGACGGGAAGAAATATGTATCGGCTAGGACATTATGTTATAAGCGACGATGTATGGTTGCTAGCCTCCGTTCATTTTCTCATCCTATCACCTCAGGTCCGAAAATAGGCCGGTGATAAAGAACTCAAATCTTGTTTCGAATTGTCGATCATGTCAGAGGTGAGCTTGCAACTCTAGAGAACTCTCTAAGTCTTCTGAGGTTTGAGCGCATCGAGTTGCATGGCTTTGAAATGCAGAATGGTATGTAGTACTAGAGTACATGGTCGTGGAGGATATCTGTTGAATACTATGGGAACGGTGTTGATGAATCCGGGGTTGATGAATGTGCGTTAAGTAGAGAATCTAGCTGTAGAAGGAATGTCATTCCTCTAGAATAGGCTTTGTGAAGGGGCAAGACTTGCTTGATCCACAATCTCTGATTTTCCAGCCGTAGAGTTGTCTGAATTATGATAAGACTGGAATACAGTATCGTTTATCAGCCATTTAGAGGAATCATGAAAGCACGAAGGTACACGCACTTGGATATCTTGTGTACTTGAGCCTCCGGCTCCACTCTCTGCACTAGTGACAGCGTTACTTGTAACAGCGTTCTTTCTAGCTCCTCCACCTGATGCAGCACCGCCTCGCTGTAAATCTCGCGGAACGATATCAATGAGGAAATCGAATTGGTCGGACTTGCTTAAAGCTGCAGCGATATCGGAACGCGAGAGTGTCCGCCGTTTATTGGAATCCGCAATGATGAACGCGCGCGCAGTTATCTCCTCGATGAATACTATACCCATAAGGAGTTGCATGGTCAAAGTAAGGACCGCTCACTTTCACAAGCCTTGCAGAATAAGATCGGGGCTAGTGGATGAAGGCAGTTGTGTATGCAAGACGCGATTCGGAAACATAGCATATAACCGTACCATCAGCAGCAATCATCTGAGAAGAAGGTGAGCAGAGCCAGAAAGGATAACTGGTCAGAAGATCGCCCCAACCTTGACATCCGGATCACTCTTCATTACTTTCTTTATCCGCGCGAGAGGCAATATAGGATGCCTATAATCCGACGTCTCTTGCTCAGCCGCGTCAATCTGGCGCTGCCAGAAAGCAGGCAAGAATTCGTTTAAATGTTCACCAGAACGAACATACGGTTGTTGCTGTGAGGGAGCCATGGAAGCCAGATGATTAAGCGCTCGTTAATGAACCCGTGACACATTCTGTCACGCATCAATTATTTTGCATAGACTCGTGACAGCGTTACCAACCGAGTTCTGGACCGCGACCACCAACAGCGCCCAACATTTTCGACAATGTCCAAAATAAATCTTGACTCCGACCTATATGGCGGTAAGTGTGGTATAGATATACACTCTGCTTGATGCTCATTGAACCTAGATATCTATGGAGATGAAGAGAACGATTTTGGTTTCATCGAACCCAACGTAGATGAAAATGTAACTCAAACTGTTGTAGCCAACTCAACCAAGACAGATGCGAAGACAGAAGAACAGTCTTCGCAACCTACCCCAACTCCCTCAGCGACTGCGTCAAAAGGCGAAACCTCTTCATCACTACCCCCAAAGCCAACTACTGTCAACCCTTCGCAAAATGGCAACTCCTCCCTATCTTACTCGGCTCAAATTGCCCAGCAATTTTCAGCGTATCAGCAAACTCCAAGCCAAGAACGTCAGCAAAGGTCACATCATGGTCCCTCTGGTGTTCAAAAGACTTCACCTATTGCCACGATCGACTCGACAACGAGTGATGCGGATACCGTGTTTGGCAAGAAGCCATCCGAAATGCATGATGCCGGGTGAGTCTCGACATATTCACTCTCATATTGAAACGTGTCATCCTCCTTGCTTCGGAATGTCGGTGTATATATGCCCAAATTTGCTATCTGTCAAGCGAAAGTCACAGTCCGTTCTGTTGTTTTGTTGTCTTTCGACTTCACGGACCGTATAATGTGGCGATGAACTGCTGTTTTCTCTACCTATGAAAAGAAAGATCAGCTACGTATCGCACCGCGTTATTTGTTACTGTCTAGAACGTTTTCCTCCTTTTTTCTCTACCACTGGATACTAATTCGGATACTATCATTTCCCTCTATCTACACGTCACTCACTTTCGGCATTCGACTTCGTTACCTCACACTGCTCCGCTCTGCTCTACGGCTACGATACGATGATGATCCTTGGGCTTTCTTCGATCCCCACCTAGCAAACTCTTCATCGGCGGTCTCAACTGGGACACCACAGATGGTATACTGTTCTTTACATATCATCCTACGTTACCTAGCGCTAATCGACATCCCGTCATTTTTGTCCATTTTTTTTCACTCGAGCAGAAGGTTTAAGAAACTATTTCTCACAGTTTGGCAAGGTAACGCAGTCTTCTACCCTTTACTTGAGGAGCGTAGGACCTATCTTTTCACACCATCTCACATCCCCTCCACAAGGTTGATGCCTGCACTATCATGCGTGATCCTTCAGGCACTTCAAGAGGATTCGCTTTCCTGACTTTCGAGGACCCAAACGCGGTCGCAACGGTTACTTCGCGAGACCATTTTCTGGACGGCAAAGCTGTGAGTGTAACGCGTCTTTCGTTCCGAATCGCTCATGAATAACCCCTCTCCTTGCTCTAAGATTGATCCTAAACGCGCAATACCTCGTGAAGAACATTTACGAAACACACGGTTCTTCGTCGGAGGTCTCGCTCCTACAACAACCTCCGAATCCATGAAAGAATTCTTCACAACATACGGAAAAGTGGTAGATGCGACCGTCATGCTTGATCGAGAAACCGGACGTTCAAAAGGTTTCGGCTTTGTTACATTCGAAGATGCAAACAATGCAGAGCAGCTTATTGGCAAGAATATCGTGCTTGACGAGAAACAGGTGTGTTTCGTTGTTTAGTATACATACTGTTGTTCACGATGTTCATTTACATGTTTTAGATCGAAGTCAAAATGGCTCAACCTCGGAGTCAACGCGACCAAAACCGCACCAGCACGGCGAATCTCAATCCGACCTTGATCAACTCCATGAACACACGCCCCGAATCTTTCGAAAATCGAATGGCCTCACCGAACCTTCTCATGCCCCAACAGACAAATCCGATGTCGAACATGATGCTTCAGCGAACGATGGGTCAGATGCCGATGATGGGATCCGGAATGCCTATGATGACCGTGAACCCGATGACGATGATGGGGATGAATATGCCCAACTTCAATCCCATGGCGAACATGATGGGAGGAGGAGGTATGGGTGCTGCTAGTGCCGGAGGCATGGGAGCTATGGGAGCCATGGGTGGTATGAACATGATGGGCGGCGGTCTCAATGGCATGGGCGGCATGGGGGGTATGAACGTCATGAACGGTATGGGCAACCCCGGTGCTATGCGGTTAGGAATGGGGCCAATAGGTGGTGCAGGCGGTGTCAATCAGTCTGCAATGCTAGGTAATAATCCCGCGGTGGCTGGTATGATGCAGATGCGCCAAGGGGTCAACAATCTTGGTGGTGGCATGGTCATGCCATTCGGAAGGATGGCTACGAACACGGCAGGTCTTGGGCCCATGCGGATGCATAGTCGGGGTCAGCATAACTTCCATCCATATGCTCGTTGAAGGAAACGATCGATTCTTTTGTTTGTTTACTTGTATGTTCGTGGACGTTAATCATCTACAATACAACAACTTCATATTTCATGCTTCATACGCAAGTTCATTCTACGTTGAGAAGGATACCATTTGCCCCAGAATACAATATTGTATAACATTATGTCTATATATACTATGTACTGATTACTTCGATTTCTAGTACTTATCGCACCAAGACCTAGCACTTTGGAACATTCTGCACCATGGGCCCATGCCTTTCCACTCTTCCTTGAGCGAACGAGGATACCAGCTGTTACTTTCGAGCGTTGTCACCCGCTCAGGATGAGGCATCAACGCCAAGACACGCCCATCTGGTGTTTGTACGCCTGTTATACCGTCCGGGCTTCCGTTCGGATTCAAAGGATATCGCTCGGTGGGTTTTCCATGTGAGTCGATGAATCGAAGACCGACAAGATTCTGATCCAAGAATCTCTCTTGGTGCATTGAATCTGTAAATGACACTCTTCCTTCCCCATGGGCATTAGCAACCGGGAGTTTGGAGCCCACCATTTCACGAAGGAAGACAGACGACCTGGTGTTTGCGGTATCAACGATTTCAACCATTGACACCCGTGCTTCGAATCTCTCACTGCGATTGGGTTTGAAGTCGGGCCAGTCGTGTGCGCCGGGGATGACACTTCGTAGATGACTGAGGAACTGGCAACCATTACACACTGCAAGTGTGAATGTATCATCCCGAGTGAAGAAATTTATGAACTCTGTACGAGCTCGGTCGTTGTGCAGAACAGAGTGAGCCCAGCCTTTACCAGCACCTAGCACGTCTCCGTAGGAGAATCCACCACATGCAGCAATTCCACGAAATTCAGACAAGCTTCGCTCGCCGGAAAGGATGTCGGACATGTGTACGTCGATAGCGTCGAACCCTGCGGCAGTAAATGACCATGCCATCTCTACCATGCCGTTGACCCCTTGCTCTCGAAGAATGGCAACCTTTGGCCTGATTTCGCTGATCACAGAAGGTGATGGTGCATGAGTCAAGTCAAAGAACAGGCCTTGGTAGGATTCATCTGCGATGAGGCCGAACTCCTCTTTTGCAGTAGCAGGGTTGTCACGAATCTCCTGCATTTTGAAAGACGTCTCAGCCCACATTTGCTGTAATTCTTGTCGACTGCTTTCAAAGATGTACTCCGAATCATGAAGGATCTTGAAGCTTTGATCGGCGGGCGAACTATTGACATGGCCGATTGTGTGAATGGAAGTGGAGGGGAATCCAGATTCAAGGAACACGGTCATGAGTTTCTGGAGATGGGATTGGCGAACTTGCACGACAGCACCCAACTCCTCATTGAAAAGAGTGGCGAGTGGATCTGAAGAGTCAGCTATCGCATTGAGTGATATCTCAACACCGATTCTTCCAGCAAATGACATCTCTGCCAGTGTGGCGAACAGACCTCCATCTGACCGGTCATGATAAGCCAAAACAACGTCTGGCTCTTTCGCCTTCAACCTCTGACAAGCTTGGAAGAACGCTTTGAGCGTGAGGGGATCCTCTACGTCGGGAGATTCCTGGCCGATTTCTCGAAACACTTGAGCAAGAGCCGACCCACCCAACCGCTGCTTCCCGTGCGCGAGATCGAGGAAGACCAATACTGTAGGCTCACCGACATCCGTTTGCAGCATTGGCGTCCACGTCGCGCTAACATCCTCGACGCTACCGAATGCGGTAACTATCAAAGAAAGTGGGGAGCTCACTTCCTTTTGTTCATGTCCTGCCTTCCATTTCATTGACATAGACATAGAGTCTTTGCCTACAGGAATGCCGATTCCAAGTTTTGGACAGAGATTCATTCCAACCGCCTGGACAGCCTCGTACAAGCCAGCGCCCTCTCCTTCCTTGGATGCCCCACACATCCAGTTCGCGCTGAGCTTGACATTGGATATGTCACCAACGTATGCGGCCGTGAGGTTAGTCAAAGACTCTGCCACAGCCATCCGAGCAGAGGCAGCCGGGTTAACCAGTGCGACTGGTGTACGCTCTCCCATAGCCATAGCTTCACCCGATATAACGTCAAAACCGTAACTCGAACGCGTAACGGCAACATCAGCGACGGGTACTTGCCAAGGCCCAACCATCTGATCGCGGGTGACGAGTCCAGTGATAGTACGGTCGCCGATTGTGATGAGGAAAGATTTAGAACCAACAGAAGGAAGACGAAGGACCCGATTTGCTGCGCTTGCGATGGGCGCGAAGTCTGTATCGGTGTGATACTTGGCCAGACAAGTGTCGAAGGAATCACCTCCCCAAGTCCGACTGCGGTCTGACCTCTCCATTTTTGGTGGTTTTCCAAAGAGCATGTCCATCCTGAGTCTGATCACATCCTCACCAAGAAGCCTGTCTGTGACAACAAGCTCTTCATCCTCGGTCGCAATTCCGACGATGGCGAACGGGCATCGTTCCCGATTGGCTATCCGTTCAAAGATGGAAAGGTTTTCGGGATGAAGCGCTAGTACATAGCGTTCTTGGGATTCGTTGCACCAGATCTCCATGGGTGACATAGAACTGTCCGCAACTAACACATCCCGGATTTCGAAGGTACCTCCAAGATTGGAATCGTGGACCAGCTCAGGCAAGGCGTTCGATAGACCTCCCGCGCCAACGTCATGAATACTCTGAATGGGATTCCCATATCCCCCTTCGTCACCTAAGGCCACACATGCATCTATGACCTGCTGACACCTCCTTTGCATCTCTGCATTGTCCCTCTGCACCGAGGCAAAGTCAAGCTCAGCCGAGCTTGCACCAGAGACTTGGCTTGATGCTGCACCTCCTCCGAGACCGATGAGCATACTAGGCCCTCCAAGTACGACTAACTTTGCTCCGGGGGTGATCGAGGACTTTTTCGCGAAAGCGGGACGAACGTTTCCATAGCCGCCTGCGATCATGATAGGTTTATGATATCCTCGTATTTCTGATTGCCCGTTTGTAGTAGGGACCCTTTCACAAAATGTCCGGAAATACCCTGCGAGAGCGGGCCTGCCAAATTCGTTGTTGAACGCACTCGCGCCTAAAGGAGCTTCGATCATGATGTCGAGAGCACTGGCAATGTGAGCTGGTTTTCCAAAGTCTTCTTCCCAGGGTTGCTCGAAACCGGGGATTAAGAGATTGGAGGTAGTGAACCCAGATAGACCCGCTTTGGGTTTCGATCCACGACCGACAGCGCCCTCATCTCTGATTTCCCCTCCTGATCCTGTTGCAGCTCCAGGGTAAGGCGATACTGCGGTGGGATGGTTATGAGTTTCGACTTTGATCAGGATAGGCATTTCCTCAGAATGAGAGTGATATACGGGTATTTTGTCACCATTTGAAACACTGAAACGAGGAGCGACATGTCCTTGGAAGACCGCTGCGTTGTCAGAGTACGCCGAGATTGTGTTTCCGCCCGAAAGACGTTCTGTGTTACGTATCATCTGGAACAGAGAAAGATCCTGTGGTGTAGAGTCCAGCGTCCAGTTAGCGTTGAAGATCTTATGTCGACAATGCTCTGAGTTCACTTGAGCGAACATGAAGAGCTCGGCATCGGTAGGATTACGATTGATTGGGTTTGGACCGGAGATGAAAGCAGAAACGAGGTAGGCAATCTCATCCGGAGAAAGAGCCAGTCCAAGGTCTACATTGGCTTGTTTGAAGATATCTTCAGCAGTTCTGGCGTGTGTGGCTGCAATGTCGACTGTGCGTAACGGACGTGGTGCATGATGGGAGAACAGAAGGGTGTCATCTGGGAGGGATGATTGAAGAGTTTGGGTCATCCGGTCGTAAATCAGATGGGAGAACGAGGATATGTCAGAGGAGGAGAGAGCAGAGTGGTCGGAGGTAGTGAAGATGTACACCATACCACGTTCGATGCGTTCGATGTGACTAGTTAGATTGCATATTGCCGCGATATCTGTAGCTTTACTTGACCAAGGCGAAATACTACCAACTCTTGGGAGGACGTAGCCAATGTTTTTCGGAGAAGCTAGTATGCTGTCTAGAGTATGCTCCGTGTCAGCATCGTAGCCATAGTTCAAAAGCTGGTCAAATGTTTGGCGAGGAGGAGATGTAGGATCAGATAGTTCATCCTCTGCTTCTTTGGTGGTACATTTCACGAGATGGAGCCAGAAAGAATCAACAGAGGAAACCAGGGGACATAGGTTCTGTATGCTTTGAAGGAGTATTTCGCGCTTCTGTTGAGATATGGAGGAATTCCCGAGGAGAAACATCCTGGATCTGCTATGCAGAGAGAGTCAAGCATTTCTTTAATTGCAATCGCTGAACATTTCCAACCTGTCGCCTAATAAAGCCAGCCAAGAGAATCCTTAGAGAGCAGTATAGTGTCAGTGAGCTACAGTGGTGTGCATGAGAAGGTATGAAAGAGGAATCACATAAGAAACAACTTACCGGAAGACTTGGAGGTGGAGGAAGAGAAATTTTGGTTATCAGATAGACGCCCAGGAACGACGTGCGTCTCTTGCTCATGATCATCACATGACCAACATTTCCCCCTTTTATTCCTGAGCGCCCACAACCATGTGTGGTCGATTTTCGTTGCGATTGCAAGTAAGCAAAGAGCTTGTCACAGCGACGACACGGTCTAGGCTGACAAGGAAGGAACTAGCCAGAAGAAATTCGACAAGGGGTAGAAGAATATAACCTTCACGCTCACGAATGGATTGACCAAGATCGCTTTGTACCGCGATACAACGTAGCCCCTCGTACTCAAGCCCCTGTCATTAGGCGAAGTCAACCAGGGAACTCTGCGAGGCCTGGCGCAGAGTCGGAGAAAGGTTCCTCGAGTGCTGAGTTGAGTATTCAAACAGTCAGTTTTGTTTATTCTGAATACAATGTCCTCGACATCAATGCGTTGGTCGTTTAATGTAGATGAAATGGGGCTTGGTACCGCATTGGTCTAAATTTGAGGACAAGACGTTGAACACCATTAACGCCCGCTCTGAAAATCTTGTATCCGGAGGTGGAATGTGGAATAGCCTTAGGGGCCGAAAGCGATGTGTGGTAATCTGTCAAGGGTAAGTCCAGTTAATTCAACTTAACCCAGTGCATCATGAATAGCATCTGATCCTAGATACAGATACTATGAATGGCTCTCGAAAGGAAAGCAGAAGGTCCCTCACTTCACCAAGCCCAAGAACGGCCACCTCATGTTGTTAGCAGGATTGTATGATTCTGTTGAGTTACAAGGTTTGGGCGGTGATAAACCTTGTGAAAGTATAACTGATTCCTTGCTTTCTTAAGACAGCACCGAACCGCTCTGGACATTCTCAATCGTAACAACTGCTGCTTCAAATGAGTTCTCGTGGCTTCACGATCGTCAGCCAGTTATACTCTCAACCCAAAGTGATCTAGAACAATGGCTAGATACCTCCTCCCAGCGGTGGTCTGAAGATTTAGCTCAGCTCGTAAGTCGAGCTTACACGAAAGATTCGTTGCTGGAATGGTATGTGAAGCTAAGGATAGTCCTCGGCTCTGCTTATGCCCTGCTAGTTACCCGGTCCCGAAAGAAGTTGGAAAGATCGGGACAGAGTCATCGAGCTACATTCTCCCCATCTCTGAGAGGAAAGATGGGATCGAGGCCATGTTCTCCAGGCAGAAACAAGCTTCTACGTCTACGAAGAAGTCATCATCACCGCCAACGGCCAAACGGAAACGAGACAGCGAGAGAAGAGAGCGTACGTTGATTAAGGAAGATTCTGACGACGAAATAGAAATCTTGGAACATCCTCCTCGATTTGTGAAGAAGGTACGCAACCAAGACCCGGTCTTGATTGCAGACGTTTACTTTGGCCTTCTCATTGCGTCTAGACAAAGTCAACTCGATGACAGAGATCTTATGATATTTGAGGGTTCTTTGCGCGAGATCATCGTAGCAGAGGTGAGGGATCCCATTCTTCTTCAAACAGTTGACGTACAATCTCCACTATACATTGTATTATTACCTACTCAGCAGAAACAGAACGTATCAAAAATCATGAGTGCGGTTCGACTGTTCGTCTCACCAGATACAACAACAAGTTGAGGAGAGAGGAATAAGTCAGAGGGGAGGGGGTAAAAAGAACAGATGAACAGGTTCGAATAATAGGATCAATGACCCGGTCCTACGACACGAATATGATGTGAGATGAACGACAGTGCAAGGCGATAACTATAAACCAGAACGATAGAAACAAGAGGGAAAAAGATACAGGCTGTTGAGAGTTAGCATGAAGATGTGTTGATGGTAGAAGAGAATGAGGCACTCACTCTCGAGAAATATCGACATTCGAACGGGAAACCCGTGAGTCGACATCTAGGTTACTTTGTGTTGGATGGCCTGCAGAGCATGTTGAGATAAGTTACAATCTACGAATTTTTAATTTTAGTACTTACCTGTTCTTCACCCATAGAGCTAACGATGGTAACGAGGATCTCCTTGCCCTGCTCGTGATCATCCTGAATGGCCTTTCCGATGTCACCCTCGGGAACCTTGACATCGCTCTTCAAGGTGCCATCCACAGTCATCAAGTTCATGAAACCATCGGCCTCGATATCGACCTAAGTGAAAAAAGTGAGCAAAATCTCCTACATACGAAAACGAAGACGATCCACGTGAGACTCACAAGTTGGTATTCGGAACGACGGACATGGGGGACATCCATGTTGTGAGTGGAAGGAGAGATATCTTCCTGTTGGGGAAAGTTCATAACTGAAATCACGGAAATGGATGTAGGTATACTCACCAACTTCTTGCCGGTGAAGATCTATCGAATAGAGAAAAAGATTAGTTGGGTATGGACAGTACGAAGATGCAGATGAAGAGAGCCGACGTACATCGATGGCGACAAGATGAACTTTAGCATGACCGTGCTTTCCGGTCTTGGAGGTGGACATATCAACGATTTTGCAAGGGCGTCCTATGCGAAAAAAATGGATGTGAGCAAACTATGATCGCACAGAGTTAGACGTAGAAATACCCTTAATAACGACATGTCCGTTTTTCCTGAGGGCGGAGCATTGCATAGGGTAGGTCAAAGAGGCCCCAGCGCTAGCCTGATGGTGGGACGATGGTTGATCGATTAACGCGAAGAAATGAGAAAAAAGTTATGGTGTTCACCTGCTCGAAGGTTTGGTTGTGT